>CM056813.1:772500-1505000 GCA_029852735.1 Persea americana
CTCGCCCTTACGGGGGTTTTTGTTCTTTTTCTGTAAAGCGCCCCATTGACTTTTGTAAAGTTACAAAACAGTCCCTGGTAAATTATTACTTTTTATAATGGTCCCTGCAATTGAAAAGTAATTTTACTAAGGTACCACTGGTAGGCACTGTCCGTGATGTTGGCTCAAGCCCCTCCACGAGTTGAGTAGAGTTTGAATGCATTGGGTTGTAAGAAGTCATTTCAGGCCTTTTTGAAGCGGCTCCCCTGTTTGGACCAAACAGAGGCCGACACATGTATTCCATTGCCAACTAAGCTGATGCAACTTTTCCTACAATGAAATCTAGAAAAGAGGAGGGGCTTTCTTACAAAAGATGCAAAACTGTCAGGAGGGAGCCCACCCAAGACTTCTCATAGAAGCCCGCCTTTTTCTCCCATGTACACCTGCTTGTCTCATACTCTCTCTGTTCTCTGGTTCTTCTCTCTCTGTTCTCTGGTTTCTCTTTTCTTTTTTTAGATTTCGCGAAAAATCCTAGGAAGAAGCTGCGAGTTGGAAGAAGATCGAAGTCGAAGGCCAACATAAACCCAGCACAAACCAGCGCTACTTCCTTCTCCCGCCCTTGGTCCTACGACTCCAAACCCAGCACAAACTAGATCCTCTCTCTGCCCTCTGTCATCAGTCACCTGCGGTCTCTGGTCTCGTGCGGTCTCCATCAGTGAGCACTCTCTTTCTCGCTGCAATATCTCTCTATTTGTCCGGTACTCTCTATCTCTCTTTCCTTTAATTTTTTTCAAATCTTCATCTTTTGTTTGTGGACATGGCTAGAGATTACTATTCCTTACTCGATTAATGGTTGATTTCGAAGCCCTTGAAATGTTGGAAGAATCTTCTGAAGACCTAAATCATATAGACCCAAACCTTTTTTCACCATTAAAATCCTCTAAAGAATCCAATCTCAAACAACAACTGCATGTTTTTAGTGTTTTCTTTGTTTTTGTTTTTTTGGATGTTTTGATCTGTGGTGCCTTGATTTGTAATATTAATGATTAAATCTTTCAATTTACTTTTTTTTTCTGTCTCGGTTTAGAATTTCAAATCATAGCTGGTTGTGGTTTGTGATTTGGAGTTATGGTGAGTTGTAGTTGGGATTGAGCACTTGGCCTATCCCTTATTGAACGGTTTAATTTTGGTTGCATGCTTTTGCTGTTTGATGATTGCATGTTATTTTGTTATGATATTGCAGAAATTGAGTTTAATCGTAAATAATGGGATACATGAATCCATGTATGATGATTGATTTCCACTTGCCTATGATATATTTTTCATGTATTCAAATTTGTGAGGACAGCCTTTGGTCAAAATTCCAGTTAGAAGTGGTAGCATCTGACAACCTCTTGAAACTCATTCATTGTTGAAATATTACAGTTCAACCCTTTGATGAATACATTGTTAATTGCTTTATTTGATTTATGTTTGCTGATATCAAGAAGTCATGTGACTGAATTTTATCTAGGGCACTAAGCCCATAGGTGAATGAGGAGCTGGATTTAAAACACCCATATCTGGTAGTTAGTTGGGTTCAAACCCATAACTTATTATAGACTAGGTTCAAGATTCTTAACTGGAAAAGGATTTGAGTTAAGCAACATGGCCGAATGATCTTTGGGATTATGGATTGGCTGAACACGACCTTGGTTACTAGAGTCGTTCGAATTTAAGTTCTTGGGATCTTTCATGTTGGACTTGAGTAATTATGCTATAGCATGTTTCTGATTGATATGTTTTGTTGCTTCTCTTCAAGTATTATTACTCCATGTGTTGTGACATAAACTGATTGCTATGGTCTTCAAGAATTTCTGATTGATATGTTTTGTGTGTGGTTCTATGTTTTTGTTATCCACTTGTAATGGCTATGGTATTTTCTAAATTTTCCATGGGTTCGAGTTGTGGCCTTTGAAATACTACACCATTCTTCTCCACAGTAATTGCCACAGCCATATATGTGGTAAAAAGGGAAAAACCACCTCCATTGGCTGTGGTTTTTTAGCCTTTTTGACGTAGTATAGGTATAAAAAACAAGACACTAAATGTAGCTTAAGGTTCTGAATTAGGTCTTTTTTTTTTTTTTTTCCTTTCTCAGAAATAGTTGGATTGGATTAGTGTTTAATATTGAAGAACTATGTGGAGTTTGGAGAAAGTTCCTTTCTTTCCACTAGAAATGATGTGAAATGTGGTATGGGCTTGTGTTTCAATGCTCTGTATGGGATATTGGGTATGGCAAAGATAGAGAGTGGGGATCTAGTTGTATGGGTTTTTCACTTTTTTACAATTCGATTGTTTCTTGATTTAAATATGTTGTTTCCTGATTTTATTGTGCTTTCCAATGATTTATCAATTTTTTTCTTATATCACTATTTTACTCTATCTCATTGTGGTTCATTTTCTAACTACAGGGACACTGATTTTGTTTGCCATTTGAAAGGACAACAAAAGTGCATCATGGTAATCACTGGACATGACTTCCATTCATTACTGTCTTCTCATTTGAATTTCATAATTAATTTTTTTTCTTTTGTTGTAATTTGATACAGGCTAACCAAAATACAAATGAAGTTGTAAAATTAGATACTAAATGCCGCCCTTCAAGGTTTATAAAGTTCATCGAGGAGTTAAAGTTACAGGATGTTCATATTAATGCGATAGGAGAAACCCCTTTTAAACACTTCATAGAGATGCCCGCGAACTTGAAATGTCAGCGTACGTTTTTATCAATGATAATAACTAGGTGGGATGATGAAAAAAGTGCATTTCAACTTGGAGGAAAGCTCCTTCCAATTCTACCTCAAGACGTCGCGCTGATAATGGGGTTGAATATGAATGGAGAAAGAATACAATTAGGGAAAAGGGTTTTGACAGAAGAGTGTGAATTTTTAGATAAATATCTCGAAAAGAACTATATAGGAACGAAAACATTAGAGAATCATTTAAAGGTAATCTCGAAGAAGATGTCATCGAAGAAGAAGAAGTCGTTGGATAAGAAGAGGTTGGATTCGATTGCTAACTTCAAGAAGCTTTACATGTTGTACGTTTGTAGTACCATTCTTTTTCCAAAATCATGTCGATCATTTCCATTCAATATCATATTCATGGTTGATAAGTTGGAAAAAGTTAATGATTATGCATGGGCTATTGTTGCACATGAGTTCTTGATAAAAAGTATACGCGAAAGCTCAAGAAAGACAACTGGATTTATAAATGGATGTGTCATGCTCTTGGAAGTAAGTAGTTATCTTTTTTTTTTTAAATTATAGTTTTTATAATTGTTACAATACAATAGAACTTGTGACTTTCACATCTTCACTTACATTCTTATACCTTTTTTTACAGCCTTGGTTTTATGAACATGTTAACCGATATGAGCCGATTCGCGCCAATTCTTATCCACCTTATATGCGATGGGCTATGAGTTCCAAATACATACAATGCAAGTCTTTTAAAGCTATATTGGACAATCTTAGCTATACAGAGGTATGTATACCTTCACTTTTCTCTATGATATACTAAGGGTAGTAATTTATGATATTGACTACAATAAATGAAATGAATACTCTATTCTTTAGGTCATTGAGGAAATCACTCCAACTAAAGAAGAAATGACCTTATTATCTCCCCCAAAAGTGTCTCAGGTATTTTTAACTTATTTTTATTCCTTAATTTAAAGTACTTGGTCATGGTTGCATCCTTCTTGTGACTTATACTTGTTTTCGTTATGGGTTACAAGAGACAACGACGATGGCTGATTTCATAGTCAGGAGAATGGAGGAACGCATGCCGGATATCATTGTAATTTTAATCCTATTTCATTAAAAGTGAAAATGCTATTCAAATCCTCTAATATGAACTTCATGTTTTAAATCTATTTTTTACTAACTATTTCGAACTTACATAGGGTGATTGCGAGAACTATATAATGAAGATTAATGATTTGGAGCAAAGGCTTACCATACTGGAGGAAGAGAATGAACGATTAAGGAGTGAAAATATGGAGTTGCGAAATAGAGGGATATCAGT
This sequence comes from Persea americana, assembly GCA_029852735.1. NCBI lineage: Eukaryota > Viridiplantae > Streptophyta > Magnoliopsida > Laurales > Lauraceae > Persea > Persea americana. The sequence goes on from CM056813.1 coordinate 776,551, forward strand.
TGCTCAGTCGCCTGTGGATAATGTGGATGCTTCACTCCGTCGTATGGATCATCCTTCCTCTCCAAATCCATCAATGTTTGGTTGTGTTGAGACATCTGATGCTGCCAAAGATATTTCAAAGAAAAATGCGGGTAGAGTTCGGAAGCCATCAAAGATGTTACGGACCCCATATGATGCATGCACAAAGGGAACATTGCAAAGAATGAAGAGTAAAAGAACTTGCCACAAGAGAGAGAGATTGACCGCGGATGAAATCCAATCAATGATTGACTTTTTGGAAGAAGAGGAGGACGCAATTCCAAGTTTTGAAGCCAATGTTGGAAAAGAGTATGAACCATTATAAACCTAATAACTTTACACCATAGTACTCACACTAGATAATTAGTATTTATAACTATTAATTACTAAATAATAAGTTCTATTTCTATAGTGCTGAGGAGGTGGGTAAGCTAAAAATTTGGCGTTCAGAAATTAATAATTTATTGGATGAAGAAGGTTGGATATCCGATAAGGTTAGTAGTTAATTTCACATCGTATTATAAGCATTCAATCGTGTATACAATTTGGAACCTTGACAACTAACACTGAACGTGCTATCTTGAGTTCTAGATTATTGATGCATATGCTAAGTTGATGAGTGGGAGAAAGTCAACGAGGAAGCTGAATTCATTGAAGTGTTACTTCTTCACATCGTGGTTTAATGTAATTATTCCTCTTAATATTTTTAGTGATTTAAATTTTTTGAATATCTTTGCTAACATGTAGTTTACTAACTCCCAGATGGCTTTGCATTCCAACGATGAAGAATTAATTAAAAAACATTTAAATGTGAAGAACTTGAAGTCCATCTTAACCTCGTGGGGCAGAATATTTATCCCAATGAATTGGGCTTCAAAACACTGGCTTCTCCTCGTACTTGATTCAAACAAGAAGTTGTTTTATATATACAACTCTTTGAAGTCATGTGGTGACATTGCATATGTGAATCAAACGGTGAGTACCCATATTAATGTATATGATCCTGTGAAATCTTCAAAATAAACATCGTACCCGTAAATAAAACTTAACTGTAATATTTCCTTTATGCAGGTATCTTTCTTAAAAGAAAAATTTAAAGAAAGGAAGATTCATTAATGGGATCAGGCTGATATTCGTTTTGTTGATGACTGTCCTCAACAAGATAATGGGTATGTCTCTCTATTAGAGGCTTGTATGTGAATTGCATAATCTATTCTAATTGGTATAATAATCCATCTTATATCACTATTCTAACAGTCATGATTGTGGCGTCTTTGTGATGAAATTCATGGATTGTCTATCGCGTGGAGATACATTCGATTTTCAACCGGTAAATACTTTGTGATTTTTCAGTGATGATTTACATATACTTCGAATGAATCTTATTGTTCTAATTTTTTGGCTGTTTCTTTCGTTCCTTCTATTCTTTCTTATTCTTTGTTCTTGGAATAGGATGAAATCCGATATTACAGGAAAAAAATAGCAGCACATTTATTGCTTGGTCACATACCGGATGACAAACATGAGGATTCATAGGCTAACCTGACATCTATTCTTGTGGGAATGGTATTAACAAAAAACTATCGTCTTATTGATACAACTTCTTTATGGTGTTCGTTATCAAATTAATACTCTCTTTTCCATTCTCATTGTTCGGTGATTTCTTTTTCTGTTTTCTAACATTGATTTCATATTCATTGCAGGTGGCATTCAGAATTTCTCATATAGAAATGTGTGTCGATGTGAGAGAGTTCAAGAGATTCTGAAATAATGATGTAATTTTTTGGGTTTTCAGAACTTTAGTCGTTCAATACATTTTTGTATCTAATACAACTGTGGCCCACTTGAGAATTTTGTGTATCAACTAGCCACACTCTAGGCTCACTTGATATGGAGATATTGTAATTTTATTCAATTATATTAGTTGTTAGTGATGGGAAACTTGGTGTCTTTGTGAGTGTCCAAACACCTTTCAAGAAGAAAAAGCAGATCTACAAGTCGAATGATGGATTTTCGTATTGGGTGTTGATTGATTGTCACTGATTAATCGTTAATGCACGTATGTTGATCAATTGATAATGGAAACACCAACGGTATGTGCCCGACTAACAAAACATCGAAACCTCAGTATTTCATCCAGATAACCTTCTTAAACTGGGTTTCAACCTCAGTATATCATGATTCAAACCATTGTATACAATGCCATAAGCTGAGACTATAACCACAGCATTTATGTCAACAAACCTTACTATACAGAATTGAAACTTGTGAATGTTTTTTGTGAAACCTACGAATCCCATCTAATAAGTAGATTTAATATCGGATAAAGGTGCACTTTGCCTGATGACCACACTGAAACCTCAGCATTTTATTCATACAACCTGCTCAAACTGGGTTCAACCCTAGTATATAACGATTCAAACCATAGTATACTCTGTGCCATCTAATATCCAAGGTTTTATATCGAATAGAAGGGTCTGTTAAATGAAACACATCAACCTCAGTATTTCATTCATCTAACCTCAGTAAACAGTTTTGAAACTTGTGAATATGCTTTGTCAAACCTTCTCATGTGTCCCAAGATTTTATATTGAATAGAAGGGTCTGTTAAATGAAACACATCAACCTCAGTATTTCATTCATCTAACCTCAGTATACAGTTTTGAAACCTGTGAATATGCTTTGTCAAACCTTCTCATGTGTCCCAAGATTTTATATCGAATAGAAGGGTCTGTTAAATGAAACAGATCAACCTCAGTATACAGTTTTGAAACCTGCGAATATGCTTTGTCAAACCTTTTCATGTGTCCCAAGGTTTTATATCGAATAGAGGGGCCTGTTAATTGAAACACATCAACCTCAGTATTTCATTCATCTAATCTCAGTATACAGTTTTGAAACCTCCGAATATTCTTTGTCAAACCTTCTCATGTGTCCCAAGGTTTTATATCGAATAGAAGGGTCTGTTAATTGAAACACATCAACCTCAGTATTCCATTCATCTAACCTCAGTATACAGTTTTGAAACCTGTGAATATGCTTTGTCAAACCTTCTCATGTGTCCTAAGATTTTATATCGAATAGAAAGATCTGTTAAATGAAACAGATCAACCTCAGTATATAGTTTTGAAACCTGTGAATATGCTTTGTCAAACCTTCTCATGTGTCCCAAGGTTTTATATCGAATAGAAGGGTCTGTTAATTGAAACATCTCAACCTTAGTATTTCATTCATCTAACCTCAGTATACAGTTTTGAAACCTCCGAATATGCTTTGTCAAACCTTCTCATTTGTCCCAAGGTTTTATATCAAATAGAAGGGTCTGTTAATTGAAACACATCAACCTCAGTATTCCATTCATCTAACCTCAGTATACAGTTTTGAAACCTGCGAATATGCTTTGTCAAACCTTTTCATGTGTCCCAAGGTTTTATATCGAATAGAGGGGCCTGTTAATTGAAACACATCAACCTCAGTATTTCATTCATCTAACCTCAGTATACAGTTTTGAAACCTCCGAATATTCTTTGTCAAACCTTCTCATGTGTCCCAAGGTTTTATATCGAATAGAAGGGTCTGTTAATTGAAACACATCAACCTCAGTATTCCATTCATCTAACCTCAGTATACAGTTTTGAAACCTCCGAATATGCTTTGTCAAACCTTCTCATGTGTCCTAAGATTTTATATCGAATAGAAGGGTCTATTAAATGAAACAGATCAACCTCAGTATACAGTTTTGAAACCTGCGAATATGCTTTGTCAAACCTTTTCATGTGTCCCAAGGTTTTATATCGAATAGAGGGGCCTGTTAATTGAAACACATCAACCTCAGTATTTCATTCATCTAATCTCAGTATACAGTTTTGAAACCTCCGAATATTCTTTGTCAAACCTTCTCATGTGTCCCAAGGTTTTATATCGAATAGAAGGGTCTGTTAATTGAAACACATCAACCTCAGTATTCCATTCATCTAACCTCAGTATACAGTTTTGAAACCTGTGAATATGCTTTGTCAAACCTTCTCATGTGTCCTAAGATTTTATATCGAATAGAAAGATCTGTTAAATGAAACAGATCAACCTCAGTATATAGTTTTGAAACCTGTGAATATGCTTTGTCAAACCTTCTCATGTGTCCCAAGGTTTTATATCGAATAGAAGGGTCTGTTAATTGAAACACATCAACCTCAGTATTCCATTCATCTAACCTCAGTATACAGTTTTGAAACCTGTGAATATGCTTTGTCAAACCTTCTCATGTGTCCCAAGATTTTATATCGAATAGAAAAGCCCTGTTAAATGAAACACATCAACCTCAGTATTTCATTCATCTAACCTTAGTATACAGTTTTGAAACCTGTGAATATGCTTTGTCAGACCTTCGCATGTGTCATCTGATACGAAGACATATTTTACATCGAATACAAAAGGAGACTAATTACACTGCCAAGCATTCTGGTAACGCACTACTTACATTGATCAAGTTTACAATAATTACATTCACCACATCCAATCTGAAGGATAGTTCCATTCATATATTGGAGATTAATTAACAGATATATGCAAATTGTCTATACAAAAGATTTTCCTTGTGAACGCAAAAAAAATCTGTCACAAGGAGCTCAAAAAAGCACAGCATGTGCCAAAAAAATTGTGCTGTGAAGAAATGTCTCCTAAAACTTGGTCCTGCAAAACGAAATATCTTCAATTAATCTCAGGCAAAATAAAAGTTTACTAAGAAAGTATGAACTGCATTTTGAAACAATGCTTCTCAAATTGAGCTTCATTTACCCATTGAACTATCTTGAAGCTTGCTCTGGTATAGAATCTGAAATTCATGGATCCATTCATATACAAAAAGATTAAGTAACATATATATGCAACTTGTCTATACAAAAGATTTTCCCTGTGAACGCATAAAAATCTGTCACAAGGATCTCAAAATAGCACAGTTTGTGACAAAGATCCAAAATGTGAAGAACAATATCCTAAAAGGTGGTCCTGCAACAAGAAATATCATGAATTAATTTCAAGCAAAATAAATGTTTACTAAGAAAAGTATGAACATAAGAAAATATTCTTATCACATTGAGATTCATTTATCCATTGAAATGTCTTGAAGCTAGCTCTGGTATAGAATCGTTTATGTAATTGTTAGTCAAAGTTGGTCCAACAAAGGGAGTTATCCCAGTTGGTTGATTTAATGTACTTGGCAGCTGTCCCAAAAGTATCGAATGCATATTAGGTGGCATTTGTAAGATGAACTGACCGTAAGAAAACATGGAATTCATTCCATTGGCATATGGTCCCTATAAAATAGTAAATTATAGTTTAGTCTTCCAATGAACAAATAATGACGTATAAAAAAGCATCTCAATTGGAAAATTTTTCCTGTGATTAACAACTCATAGATTAACAATACCTGTGATGTCAACATTATTCCAGCAACGAATGATCTCTATATAATCATAAGTCGAATTTTAAATCAATAAACATTTCACATAATGCGAAGAATATGGTTCTAGTAAGGCTAACGTAACAATGGACATACATTTGCTTACGAATCATATAGTTGGGTTAGAGGATATTGAACTGCATTTGTCTCAACATCAGAGGGTCCCTACATGAATGGAGCAGATAACATTTCATTAAACTGTCCTGACTATAACCACAACAGAAAATCATGCATTTATTTCTTTCATTACCTGTAAGATAGAATATGAGGGCTGAGTGAAGGCATTATACTGTGTTGTATTGCTCTTTTTTGCTTTTTTACATTGACTTTTCTGTACTCTCTTCTTGGAACCTTTCTCAAGACAACTCTTGACCCTCCGTCTGCCACGACAATTGTCCACCTTCTTTTTTATTGCATTTACTACCGCCACCGAATCATCTTCCTCAAACTCTCCTACTAGAACATCACCTTCGCTCACAGCAACTTTTGAATTATCATCCTTTTTCTCTTCAAATGGTATATTTTTTATGTTGTGCAACATAGACTTTGAGAGCTTGAATGCTTCTTGGAACTTCTTTTCACTTTCGGATGCCTTGGCTGCTATTTTCACAAAATTACGAAGAAGAATATTGTATCTTCTTGACATGTCTTTCTTCTCATTCTCATGTGACATTCCACTATCTGATGTTTTCAATGAACATGAAGCAGCTTCCCTTGTCCACCTCTTCAAAACATATCTTTCATGGATCTGTTTTAATCTATGGATTGTTGCAATTAATGAATGACCACACAAAATTCCCACAAACTCAAACTTTCTGCAGCTACAAGTGATGGATTCATCTTCTGGGTCATAAACAACAAAGTGCCTATGAGGTTTTTCATTGAAAACACAATACTTTTTTGTTGTCCCTACATCACCTTGTTCTTCAACTTGCCAACTCAAACCATTTAGATATTCTTTTTCAAACATTTTGTATACGCTTGGTGTATAGACAGTTGTTGCATGCATCAATATGAGAACTTGCACCTTAATAGTTGGCAATGTTTGTGTCATTTTGAAGTTGGCTTGTAATTCTACAAATCTTCGATCTTCCAGCAACCTTTCAAAGTGACCAAAGAAGTCAACAATTACTTTTCTGGGATCCAAGTAGTTCTTCAGCTCTCTATTCAGGCCTTCACTTCGTTGTGTGCTTTTCATGTCTGCACAAAATGTATTTCTACCATACACCAAAGCCCACTTTTTCCTTTCGTCGAATAGTTTTGACAACCATCAATTCGTTCGAAGATCATACTTTTCAAGCATATCATCCCATGCTTGAAGAAAGTCTTCCTCCATGTCATAATCATATATACAATTGTTGAAATCATGTAGGAAGGTTTTTGAACCAGGAAAAACATGCTGAAGGTGTTTTAAAGCATTTTGAAACATATGCCACACACATATACGATGTACTGTTCCCGGTAATGCCTTTTCAATAGCAGCTGACATTGCCTTGTCTTGATCAGTTAAAATGGTTTTTGGCATCTTTCCGGACATCGCCTCACAAAACGTCTCAAACAACCACACAAATGAATCAATCGTTTCATTATATAGAAGTGTGGCTCCAAAAATTAATGTCTGCTTATGATGATTGACGCCAACAAATGGTGCAAAAGGTCGTCCATATCCATTTGTTTTATATGTTGTATCAAAGCAAACGACGTCTCCAAAATGCTCGTAATCAATCAACATCCTACTCTCTGCCCAAAAGATGTTCGTGATAAAATCTTCAGCATCAAGTTGCATAGAGTAAAACAATGTTGGATCTTCAAGTTGTTTTCTTTTAAAGTATCCAATAAGTCCTCCGGCATCAAACATCCCCATTGTTTTCATTCTTTTTGTTCTTAGATAATTCTTATAATCAACAGAAAGAAACCCAACATTTTCCCGCCCCCCCACTTGCCTGCTCAACAAGTCGTATGTATACTTTGGTGGTATTCCAGACTTATCGCAGTCATCAGCAATCACAACTTGAACAAGGCTAATTTTTCTTTGTGATCTTAACATGTGAGCTTTACTAGGAGATGCAAGAGGATGATTGTGGATATCATTAAAACTTGAAATATAATATTTTCCATTCTTTCCCAACCTATTTTCCATATGACTTTCACAACAAGTTGTTGTTTCATCGCGATGCTGCTTATACATATGATCTCGTTTATCCGGTTGACGCTTGCCTTCCTTAGAACAAACAAATACCCTTCTTTTCACGACACCTGTTTTGGGGTTTTCAGTCTTACTACTTTTCCGAACACTAAATCCCCTAAAAGCCCCAAATTCATTGTATAAATTGTAAGCATCATCTAATGTTTCAAACTCTGTCCCAATCTTTAATTTTTCGGACCAATCTTTACCAACACTGGCCAATAAAGTAGGGTTATTTACCTCTTGATTCAACACCTCTGGATTAAAGTCTAGATTACGTCTTACTGTTCTAGCCATGTTAGCTTCTGCCAGTTGCTCATGTCCATGAAGGTCTTCAGTATCCATTGACCTTCAATAAAATATAAAATCAATTAAAATTCGTCGAGAAGTTTTAAATACATCAAATCTTCTTTCATAACATATTGAGAATCAAAACTCAATTATATGATAACATCTCTTTAACAATGTAATGTGTTCTGTGCATTGTGCAACTTAGTATACATAATTGAAACCTCAGTAATTCTTTAAGAGCATATGCTCTGGTCTGAACCAGAAAGTTCTCGGGTTTCAACTCTGTGTAGTAAGGTTAATGGAAAGAAGTTCTAAGGGTATAGTAATCTCATACGCATCGTCTACAAATCATTACCAACTATTGGGCCTACCCACCCCTCCATGATCAATTTAAATGTTTCGCACGCATTAGCCTCTCACAATCTCTCAAATTAGCACCAATCTAGAAATGACCGTCATCCCACCTTTATCTGAAAATTAGGATTTGGGTAAGCCTATCATGAAAATTTCATAACCCATCTCACCGTTATCTGAAAATTAGGATTTGGTCAGCCGATCTTGAGAATTTCACAACCCATCCCACATTGGTCTATTAATTAGATGGCATATTAGAAGGTCTGACAGGACAAATCCACGGGTTTTAATTCTGTGTACTAAGGTTGGATGAAAGAAATACTGAGGTTTCAGTGTTTCATTAGCCATCTCGAAAATCTTGGAAATTAGATGTCACATGCGAAGGTCAGATCTAATGCCATCGTATACTATGGTTTGAATCATTATATACTGAGGTTTAAACCCAGTTGGAGTAGGTTGTCTCAAAGAAATATTGAGGCTTCAGTATTAGGCAAGTGCATCCCTATATATTCGAATACAAATCCTGGATATTAGATCGTACATGCGAAGGTATGACAAAGAAAAATCACAGGTTTCAATTCTGTGTACTAAGGTTGGGTGCAAGAAATATTGAGGTTTTAGTATTTCATTCCACCTTTTCGATATAAAATCCTAGATATTAGATGACAATGCAAAGGTCTGACAAAGAAAAGCCGCAGGTTTCAATTCTGTGTAATAAGGTTGGATGCAAGAAATACTGGGGTTTCAGTATTTCATTCCCCCTTTTGGATATAAAATCCTGGATATTAGATGGCAATGCGAATGTATGACAAAGAAAAGTTACAGGTTTCAATTATGTGTACTAAGGTTGAATGCAAGAAATTTTGAGGTTTTAGTGTTTCATTCTTCCTTTTTGATATAAAATCCTGGATATTAGATGGCACATGTGAAGGTCTGACAAAGAAAAGTCATAGGTTTTAATTCTGTGTACTAAGGTTGGATGCAAGAAATACTAAGGTTTCAGTGTTTTCGATATAACATATGGATATTAGATGGCAATGCGAAGGTCTGACAAATAAAATGCAAGAGGTTTTAATTCTCAGTACTAAGGTTTGATGGAATAAATACTGAGGTTTCAGTGTTTCATTCCCCATTTTCAATATGAAATCTTGGATATTCGATGGCACATGCGAAGGTCTGACAAAGAAAATGATCAGGGCTTAATTCTCAGTACTAGGCATGGATTAAATAAATACTGAGGTTTCATTGTTTCATTAGCCATAACCCCTGTATTCGATATAAAATCTTGGATATTAGATGGCACATGATAAGGTCTGATAACAAAAATTCACATGTTTCAATTCTGTGCACTAAGGCAGAATGAAAGAAATTCTGTGGTTACAGTCTCATACCGAAACATCAATACTATGGCTTGAATCCTTATATACTGAGGTTGACATACAAAAGACCTTCCACTGTGCTATAACAAAAGACCCTGTATTGAGTTAAGTATCATTCATTTGAACTTTCTTATCCTTGACATTGCCAATTGTGGGAAAAAAAAAACAAACAGAGTAGCTTTACTATGTTTTATATTTAAATGACAACATGAAGATTAACACCACAAAAGGGCAAGAGATATGTCAATGTGGACATCTTACTGATCTTGAGAGTGTCTCTTTCTCTGTCTCTATGGCGACAACGAGAGAGGGGGGGGGGGGGGGGAATCTATAAAACCCAGTCCGCAGCTTCTTCCTCTAATCAGATCATGAAATCAGAAAAGCACAGAGAAATTGCAAGGAAAGAAACCCAGAGCTTAACAACTTTTCATGATCTGAGCTCGAGCTCAGAAGAAATCATCGCAAATTGATCGATTCGAAACCTCAAAACCAGATCTGGACGAGTGAAATCCAGAGGAGGCGTTTGAGGTAGATTTCCAGAAAAAGAACAGAGAACAGAGGGCGTGTGAGGTAGAGAAGAAAGAAAACAGAGAACAAAGAGGCGAGTAGGTAGAGAAGAAAGAGAACAAAGAATAGAGAGAGTGCATACAAATGAGAAAAAAAGGCGGGCTTCTGTGAGAAGTCTTGGGCAGGCTCCCTCCTTCTTACAGTTTTGCATCTTTTGTAAGAAAGACCCTCCTCTTTTCTAGATTTCATTGTAGGAAAAGTTGCATCAGCTTAGTTGGCAATGGAATACACGTGTCGACCTCTGTTTGGTCTAAACAGGGGATCCGCTTCCCTTTTTGGGTTTCAGGAGAGTGAATGTCAAGTCTAAGGATAGTTGTACGAACAAAATCACTATATTTTAAAACTCTCCTCGGCAATAGCATGATGGAATTTTGATAATGATTTTTTTTTTAAAATTTTTGGGTAAAAAGTAGTTGAATTTTGAGGTTTTTTTTTCCTGTAGCTTACCTTTAGAGATGAGTTTTCCCTTATCCTTCCAAAAAACTCTAATTTTCCCTAGACATTCTCCATGCCAGGGGAAATGACAAAACTTTCAACCTTCTTTTTTTTCCTATTTGTATGATATCTATTTCTCCTCCTTTATCAAACATTTTGTCATTGCACCTCGTGTGGCCCACCTCTGTGTGTACAATCCACCTTTATAAATTAAAGTGAAAGTTGATACAATGAATATATTGAGAGTGGTTGTTCATATAGTTAACTTTAAACAATGAAAGGTGGGCTTTGAATAGGTTAAATTAATTATATCTCCATTTCTTGTTTTATAATAACTTGGTTTTTTTCTTTTCATAATTCAAAAAATGTACATTTTCAAGGCCCTATCACCAAAAACCACATTGATTGATAGATAGTAAGGATGGAAGACTCATGAAATTTTAGTTGCTTGTCTTGCTTAGGGCTGATTTTATTGCATGAAGATAGTTCTTAGGAATGAAAAAGAACCACTTTACCACTTTTTTTTTTTATCCCGAACATATAACAGGGCTTGCTTATTTGCATGGAATTTGATTCTCAAGGATTTGAAGAAATGAATTCATTATTGTTAAAATATGATTTATTAGAATGTATATGAATTTCTAAGAATTCAAGAAAACCCATTATGCCATGAAATATAGGACCTATTTGTTCACATGAAATTGAATATCTACAAATTACGGAACTTATTTTACCATAAAACCCCTTGTCTTGAAATTTTATAACATGTTTGTTTGCATGAATATAATTCCTAAAAAATCAAAGAAACTCATTTTACCATGGATTCCTTATCTTGAAAATATAATTGGAGATTTTTATGTTCATTGAATTGAATTCCTAAGAAATATTGTTGCCGTCTTGTCATTTAAAAAAACATTGAAAAAAAATTATTAAGTTATTGATTATTTCTTTCATTTAAAAACTAAAGGTCAATCTTGAATTTAGCGTAAATTATAATATGGGATGATTGTCAAACTTCTTTGTTCAAAATTTATTGAATGTTTTGGAAACTATCAAACAACAATATTGAAATATTTTATTTTGCTAGGATTTAAGTCTAGAAATATTTTATTTTGTACATATCCAAACATTTCCTAAGATCTAAAAGAATTAAAGAAAATTTATATTAGATCACCACTTTTTAATTACATAATAATGTTATATATTTTCATCCAAACCCATTTACACCATTCACTTTCAACCCACAATTTCAAAAATACAAGTTTGAGTGCTTTCATTGGCCAAAATTCCAACCCATTTATAAGAATGCATCTTTTTATGTTATAGCCCACAGTATGGGTATTTTAGTCTTAAAATGGTGTAATTTTAGCTGTGGGGAAATATTCAGATTTTGGGAAGGTCAAGGGAAAAGTCATCTCCAGAAAAGAACTAAGCTATACGGAAAAACCTCTACTAATAATTTATATACGACATCGTGCCATGCAAGCGTCGTTGGAAAACTTGACCAGTCAACTCGTGACTTAGCCGAGCCACGATGTTTTGAAGAGGGGCCAGGTCAAAAACATGGGCAACTTAGATACCTTTAAAAACAGACATGCCTGGACCGAGTTTTCGTGTAACTCAGTGACTTAATCGAGTTTTGTATTTTTTTAATTTATATATATTTATATATATGGCCAAGACTCTCCTAAGCTTAAGCTTATAATAAAATTGCATAAGCTCACGTTTGTGAGGCCCACCCTTGGTTTGTGAGGCCTCACCCCTCGTGGGCCCTCATTTTGAATTTGAATATTATAATTATATTATTTATAGTTTAGTTATACTAATTAATAGGGATTAGTGGGGGTAGATAGATATTTTTCTAAGTTTTAATTTGATTAGGCATTTTGTGTAGTTTAGAGAGTTCATAAGGGTGTCTTTTATAATTATAGAGTTAGCTAGTTAGCTAGAGGCCCTTTTATGGTAATAAGGTTTTGTAGGAGGGGTTTTCCCCACATGAGAAGCTTCTAGAGACCCTACCTAAAGACCTAAATGCCCATGGATTTATCCTTTTCCCCATTTAAACTAGAATACCCTTTGGTCATTTTTCAAAACCCTAACCTATATAAGCTAAACCCCCTCACATTTTCCAAGAAAACCCTAATTTCAAAACCCTAGCTCATCTCTCATCTCTCAATTCCACTAAACCCTAATTCTAAAACCCTAGCTCACTCTCATCTCTTCAATCTTCCTTGCCTTCTCTTGTGGTTTAGGTGTGTGGAAGACCCTTAGTGGCTTAGATTGCTACTAGGAGCTTGGATCTCTTCTCTACTTGTCAAATTTAATTGCATTGGATCAAGGCAAGTACCTTATGCTAGATATCATAGAATGTATGTTTCCTTTCAATTGATTCTGAAAATTTCAATTCATATGATGTTAGAATTGCTAGAAATGAGTAGATCTACCTTTTGAGCTTGGTTTTATGGGTTTTTTTTTTTTTTTTTGACATTGATGGATGGGTTTATCTGATTTGGAAGATTAATGGTCTGGAAGGATGATGGATGGTTGGGTATTGAAGTGTTTTTATTATCTTGTATGTTTATTTGATGAAATGTGTGGGTTGGAAGTGGTTAGAGATGGTGTGGATGGAAATGGAATGAGAAGAAGTCAAGAACCTGTAACAGGTTTTCGGAGGCGAAACGATGAGGGGGCCTTTTGTTTGTGTTGATACCTGGACCCAGGTGGGCCACCCGATGGCTAATCTGATCCGTGGATCCAAAAAAGAACCCACGGGCAACCTTAGAGGAGTTGGTCCCATAGGCAGTGGACACCCATGGCCCACCATCCATTAGGATGATTAGTAAGGGGGCGTCTTTCACAAAGGGGGATTTTCGATTCTGGACTGTGGGGTCCATGTGGACCATTGATTTCAGATCAGGTCCCTACATCTTGAAGAGGGGCCCCGGGCGACCTTGGAGATCAAGTCCCATCTTGGATAGGGCTGGTGGGGTCCACTACCCAAGCATTCCAGTGTAGAGCAGGCGTGATTGAGGAGAAAAACCAGTTTGGGCATCAGGCGGTTGTGGGACCCACTGGGCGATTTGATCATGGATCAGGTCCAATCCTTGGGCCGTATGTGGCTGGGCGACCATGCTTGTGAGGGTGATCTTGGGATTGTGATCGGTAGGGCCCACTTCCCAAACGGTCATGATGCACTTGGCGTGAAACCCCCATTCCAAATCATGTTCTGTGTGGGCGATTTGTGTAGCGCCTCACGAGAGTTGGAAAGGGAAGAAGAGAGAGGAATGGTGACGGGGCGGGGATGAGTGTGTTGTGACACAACACGCAATTTTTCTTACTTTTAATACCTTGCCCCCTTAGTTTCAAAAACTAGGAATGGACCTGGGAACTTGCAGTGGGATGAGTATGTTGTGACATTAGTATATTTATTTTGGGGATTTTTACGAAATAATTAAGATTATACTTTGATTAAATAGTTTGATGTAGAAAAACAACAAAACTACCGGTCAGTTGTTCATACATTTTATTTTGACGAAAATACTCTAGTTGACGATATCGTCAACTCTGTCAAACATCAGAAATTATGCATTGCTTTTCCTTTGAAATTCTGATTCATTTAGAATTTGAATATATCTAGATTTACATCAGTTAGTTAAATTAACTCGTGATTAAAAATTGGGTTCAAATCTTCAATTGAGTTTTTTTAAAGAGATTTCCACTAACCATCCATAATTCCATATAGTACACACTTTATTCATATTCAGACATTCATAGATACTTCCATATATAAGAAGCCCATGGAATTTTCTCATACACTTGTATGGCCTTTACTTTATATCCATGTATAAGAAGCCCATGAAGCATGACATCTCATGTTTGGAAACTCTTCTTCTCAAAGAAATTGAATAGTGCAAGTGCATCATCAATACTCATGTCAACCAATGTTGTACCAATGAACATTGACAATTTGAATCCTCCCCCTTCTTACATAAGCATGCACACAACTCCCCTTCTCTTATAAGCATCCAACCATTTGCATTTCACAAAATGCAGTAAGTGCCATTTCAGGCTGATCATGTTGCAAGTGTGCTTTGATCATTGCAGTCCAAGAGACGACATTTCTTTCAGGCATTTTCTCGAACAGGTGCATGGCGGTATTTAGTGCATTGTTTGTTGAGCAGTGGCACCAAGAAGATGGTGTGGTTGCTGCTGAAATGGCACAGTCATGTTTCTCTTTCTCTATATCACTCTCATTCTCTCTTAATCATGATTATCTAATCATGATTATCTCTCTTTCTCTTTTTTTTTCTCTCTCTAACCACAAGAAAGCACCCTCTTCATCTCTGCAACTTTACCATCTTCCATGTACCCTCATCTACTCATCCAAACCATTTAGCCCATATCGAATTTGAACCTTCTCCTCCATCTTATCCCCTCAACCACATAACAATCCACCGCACAAAACAAAAACAAAAACAAAAACAAAAACAAAAAAAAAAAAAAAAAAAAAAATTCACCAGACCACTTTCACAGGCTACCAGCCTTGCAAACACTACATCTAAGGAAACAACCCTATCTCTCTTTCCTACCCAGTAATACAATCAATTCAAATCCCCATTCATCTCACCACTCTTTACTCAAACCTTCAACCTAAACACCATTGTTACATCTCACATCCAACACACACATCATTCTCAACACTAAGCATCAAATGCACAAACAGATACCATTCCAAAGTGGGCCAAAAAACTGAAAACAAAAACGAAAAAACAAAAACATCCCAGTGTAGCAACCAAATGGGAGGAAGACGAGCAGTGTTTGAAATCAAGTGGTTTGAGTTTTTTCATGAAGGCAGTTGAGGATGTCATCACAAATTGATGATATCATCAATTGGGGTATTTTGGTAAGAAAGTCTTGTACGAACCACAAACTCGTGGTTTTAATGTTATTCTTCATTAAACTGTCTAATAAGACTTTAAACTTAATTATTTTGTAAAAATCCCTGTTGTCTAACTTAAAGAAAATCTTGATAAAATTTAATTTAACCAATTGCACAAGATTAGGGTTCATATCTAACAAGACAAGTTTTGATAAAAAAAAAATTAATTTAAAAAGTAATTTTTAACGTATTTAGTACTGATTTTTATAACAATAAAAATGTAATTTTTAGTTATAAAGATATAGGAGCAAACGGTCAGATCTAGAGTAGTAGTCCAACTCGACCATCCTGTTTGTACACTGGGTTTTGGGCTTAGTGTTGAGAATGATGTGTGTGTTGGATATGAGATGTAACAATGGTGTTTAGGTTGAAGGTTCGAGTAAAGAGTGGTGAGATGAATGGGGATTTGAGTTGGTTGTATTACTGGGAAGGAAAGAGAGATAGGGTTGTTTGCTTAGATGTAGTGTTTGCAAGGCTGGTAGCATGTGAAAGTGGTCTGGTGATTTTTTTTTTCTTTTTGTTTTTGTTTTGTGCGGTGGATTGTTATGTGGTTGAGGGGATAAGATGGAGGAGAAGGTTCAAATTCGGTATGGGCTAAATGGTTTGGATGAGTAGATGAGGGTACATGGAAGATGGTAAAGTTGCAGAGATGAAGAGGGTGCTTTCTTGTGGTTAGAGAGAGAAAAAAAAGAGAAAGAGAGAGATAATCATGATTAAGAGAGAATGAGAGTGATATAGAGAAAGAGAAACATGACTGTGCCATTTCGGCAGCAACCACACCATCTTCTCGGTGCCACTGCTCAACAAACAATGCACTAAATACCGCCATGCACCTGTTCGAGAAAATGCCTAAAAGAAATGTCGTCTCTTGGACTGCAATGGTCAAAGCACACTTGCAACATGATCAGCCTGAAATGGCACTTGCTGCATTTTGTGAAATGCAAATGGTTGGATGCTTATAAGAGAAGGGGAGTTGTGTGCATGCTTATGTAAGAAGGGGGAGGACTCAAATTGTCAGTGTTCATTGGTACAACATTGGTTGACATGAGTATTGATGATGCACTTGCACTATCCAATTTCTTTGAGAAGAAGAGTTTCCAAACATGAGATGTCATGCTTCATGGGCTTCTTATACATGGATATAAAGTAGAGGCCATACAAGTATATGAGAAAATTCCATGGGCTTCTTATATATGGAAGTATCTATGAATGTCTGAATATGAATAAAGTGTGTACTGTATGGAATTATGGATGGTTAGTGGAAATCTCTTTAAAAAAACTCAATTGAAGATTTGAACCCAATTTTTAATCACGAGTTAATTTAACTAACTGATGCAAATCTAGATATATTCAAATTCTAAATGAATCAGAATTTCAAAGGAAAATCAATGCATAATTTCTGATGTTTGACAGAGATGACGATATCGTCAACTGAGTTGACGATATCGCCAACTAGGGTATTTTCATCAAAATAAAATGTACGAACAACTTATCGGTAGTTTTGTTGTTTTTCTACATCAAACTGTTTAATCAAAGTATAATCTTAATTATTTCGTAAAAATCCCTTTATTTTGATAAGAATATAATAAAAGAAAGAGAGAAAGTGATGACCTGGTGACTTGGGCCTGACATGAATAGAAATAGAGGAGGGAGAGTGGTGACCTGATAGCTTGGAGTTAACTTAGATATGAATAAAGAAGAGAATGGGGATCACTGATGATGACATTCCATGTGACCTTAGTACTTACTTAGCCCTTAGGTTTATGGAAATTAGAAAAAAGACCCCTTAGTCTTTAATGAACCTAAATGGAGTTTGGACCCTTGAGATTTATATTTTTGGAAATTACATTAGATTTTAGAACTAAAATAAGCCCTAAGTATTTTATGAACCTAGGTTAGATTCTTGGATTATTTATAGGGAGTAATTATTTTAGGTACGGCCCATTGACTATCCGAATGAACTTCTATTAATGTGCCAAGCACGAGTCAATGGTGTGGCTCAACCTTGACTCGTAGGGCCACCAAGTAGGGTTTAGGGATTGGAATTGCCAGTGATTCGATCCTTAAACGTCGTCAACGATGCCCGTAACTTCAGGAGCACCAAACACAGTATCTTTTGGCATATGAGACTTCAGTTAGGGATCAAATTAACTGATATGGCCCTGGACTTGAAAGTGGACCATCACTTAGGATGGACTCTTGATATTTCCCGATTGATTCTCTTGATTTGGAGGGTTACCTCACTTATTATATCACTGTCATTGTTTAGACTAAGGCAATGGCTTGATGGGCTTAGTATGAATCCAATGATTGGACTTGGACTTGGACTTGGACTTGGATTTGAATTGTGTTCCATGGTATTCTACTTGGGCCTCTTAGGGATTTGTTAGGACCTTGCACGTGTAAGGCAAGCCTAGACAGACACAGACCTGTATTTGTTTCCCTGGGTTGGCACTAAACATTCACTTAGTTGTTCTAAGCTTAGCCTGTTGACTGATCATCACTGGTATGAGCTATATTGGTTATGACTAGAGCTATCATGATGAGCTATGGCTAGACGGATGGTGTGAAAACCGGTTCCGGTCTAATGTGATACCGGTTCTATATTGATATTAGTAGGGCTTGTTATCCGTTGCATGGTTACCTTACTTTTCTCCGCCACGGTTGTTTATAGTATGGGAGGGCTGCATCATAATATCATGCGGTATCCAACTTGTGTGTATGTTAGATTAGATTACTTAATTATTCTGATTCTAATTGTACTATACTGCTCAATTGCCTAGCTTATGTATTATTGTTATTCTTATGATTAAATGATTATCTCTATTATCTCTTGATGCATATGTCATGTGGTATTTGTATATGGTGCCTTGCAAGATTCTTGGATCTGACCTATCTTTAGTGCTTAGGTTTTGACTTTGACCTCGCGGGTGACGCGATCATCGAGGCGCCAGTAGCCAGCGACTACAGATGGGGACCGATTGACCAGGTAGTCGAGCCGGATGATGGAGTGCCTGTACAGGGTGTTTGAGCGTAGTTTACTTTTGGGATTTCAAGTGGTTATGTTGTGAGCAGGGAGATAGACTAATATGTACAGACTTATTATTCACATTTTGGGATTTATGCTGAACTTCAGCCATGTTATACTTGATTTATTTTATATGATACCTTATGCTACCGCTATTGACACATTGCTTCTGCTATCTTTCTTATGCTTCCGCAATTTAACTGTTGATTATTTTATTGTTCAAAAAGTTTTAAAAATTTGACCTCACTGTGGACTATGATCTTGAAAGTTTTCTGATTTCCCGGGAAGTAGTGCGTCAAATTCGGGTACTTTGGCGGTAACCTTAGCATTCGGAATTGGGGTGTTACATAGTCCATTCAAATGGACCAAACACATGACCCCCCTAAATTACACATGTCCACCAACTTTTGGTTAGATCCGAATTTACTAGATTGTTAGATTGAATGTATGTCGATCCGAATGGCCTATTGACAATTAAACTTTTACGGCCCAGATGGAGATGATAAAAAACCATGGTTGGGGTTGTTTTTTTGCACAAAGGAGGGTCCAAAGGAGTCCTTGAAATCCCCCCATCACCACCCCCATGTGGGTCCTCAAGTGGGCCCCACCACACACTTGAGCTTACCCCCAGCTTACCTTATCCTAAGCTGCAGCTTAGGAGAGCTAGCCCATATATATATATTTTCCGCCCACGAGTTACTCGAGTTCGGGACATAATGGTTGTATATAAAGGGTTATTAGGGTTTCTTGAAACCTTTATTGTCATTCACTTTCGATTGTAACTAAAGCAAGAGATTGAAGAGAGAATCTAAGAATAGACATGTGGTCCTCTTTATCTTCTTCACATGCTATTAAAGAAACAGAAAGAAAACAAAAACATGTTTATCTTCATCTTTATTTTAATATGCAATCTTATTTTGCGGATCTGCCATCTCACTCTTCATAACCATTCATTCAAGCTTTTTTTTTTTTTCTTTCTTCCTCTCTCCAACCACACTGACGAATCCACTACTACAAACCAATCTCTGCAACAACTCTGCATCTTCTTTGTTATATTTTTTTTCATCCATGGCTCTTGTAGCAAAAGCAAAGACAATAAAGGTACTAAGAACTGGTTGGTCTATCTCATTTGTCAGACAGAAACAGGTGATGAAGTACTTTTCTCCGGTAATACAAGGTGGAAATTGTCCACAAATATCTGTATGTATCACTTCAAGGATCTCTTTACTATGTGTGGCACCTTTCTTATTATGTTTAGGTTGTTTGCCTTTCATACAATCTACACAAATACCGAAGTCTGTAAAGTCAAGAGTGGCCAACACTCCTTCTCTCACCAACCTCATAATTCTATCTTTAGATATGTGGCCTAAACGTCGGTGCCACAATATTGAGGAATTTTCATTATGGGTGCCATATTTTGATCCAACACTCACATGCAACGTGAGGAGAGATTGTTCAAACATGGAAACCAAATTTAGCCGGTTTAGACCATCACATAAATATCCAGTACCAAGGAAAATATTATCCTTATACATGCAAAGACTATGATTACCGAAATGAAAGCTAAAGCCTTCTTTATCAAGTCTAGATAAGGAAACTAAATTTCTAGAAATACTAGGTACAAACAAAGTATTATTCAATAAGGAAACTAAGCTCAAATCCGGTTGCCAAAACGAGTCTATAGCTACCGATTGCACGAACTTCAGACTCCAATTGGTTCCCCATGCATGTAGACTTTATTCTCTCCTTCACTTGGACTCCGGTTTGTATGGAATCCTTGCATTGAATTTGACACATGGACAAAGGCACCCGAATCAATCCACCAACTATTCGAAGGGACATCAACTAAATTGGTTTGAAAACATACAAAGGATAGAAAATTACCCCTCTTTTCGAACCAATTTTTATGCTTTTGATAATCTTGATGTAAGTGTCCCTTCTTTGTACAAAAGAAATATCTTACTTTGTCAGGGTCATTATTGTCCTTTGGTGTAGACTTTTTTTTCTTTCGAGGTGGACCGTTCTTGCCTTTTTTAGGTTTTCCTCTTTTCTTTTGATTCTCCTATGATACAAAATGGACAACTTGTCCTCCCTCATGTCTAAGTCTCATTTCCTCTTGGATACACATACTTCGCAATTCATTAAGATTCCACTTATCTTTATTGGTGTTATAGTGAATCTTAAATGGTCCAAATTGCTGAGGAAGTGAGTTTAGAATAAATTGTACGAGGAAAGGCTCATTTACCTTCATGTCTAGAGAATCCAGTTGTGCTGCTATGTCTGCCATTTGTAGGATATGCTCTTGTACACCACTCAAACCATCATACTTCATAGTGTTGAGCTTTGCCATAAGAGGGCTAGCTAGTGATTTGTCAGGTGATGCAAAACGTTGTTCCATAGAAGCAAGATAGTCTCATGCTTTAGGAGATGGTGGTATGGACCCACGAATGTTCTTAGTGATCGTCATCTTTATATACATGAGGCTCAAACAATTTGATCGCTCCCAATTCTCACAATGGACTTCGTCTTCAGGAGAACTATCTTAAGAGACTTGAGCTGGCGCATCAATACGAAGAGCCAAACCTAAATCCATAGAGCCTAATGTGAACAAGATTTGTTCATGCCATTCCGCAAAGTTGGATCCGCATAACATAGGGACATTAAAAGGAAGAGAAGGCAAAATTCCTGCTTGAAAAAAAAGTTCAATGTGCTCACTAATTATCAATTATGCTTTGAGACTCACTCTAAAATCAATAATCTAGAGCAATGCCAAAAGACATTGATAGAATTGCTCTAGTGAAAAACCCACTGCATCATGATCTCTCCTTTGGGCTGAGACCACAACATGCTATTGGTTCACTTGGTGGGTGATCAAATCACCCATAGGGTTAACCAATCAATACACTGCATTTGAGTTGAGTTTATACGTTTGGATATTCCAACCCAAGCTCAATTAGGGCGCTCTTTCTATTACCTTATTCCGATTTTACAATTACTTGAAAGGCGATCGAACCTTTGGGCCGATCTCCAATCTCCTAATTGAAAGTCGCGATTTTGATGCTATTATTATCAAAACTCTGTGATGGTTCTGATGATCATTAATTCCAATTTGATATCCATAGATCTTTCTAATTGGGTCGCTTTGGCGACTACCGAATTGTTCCAAGCTATGGATCTCTAATTGGATATAATAGCACCTAAAATAAATGATCAAATAGGCCATATATATATATATATCTTGATTAGTCATTGTATCATTTGCAGCCCATCAACTAAAATTAGGTCTAAACACTAACAAATTGATCCAATATTATGGTTATATACATACATATATATGGGCCCAGAGCATATATGATAGACCCAGTAAATGACACATGATTTCATAATTTGTTAATCAAGAGATAAAATGAGGCCTTAAAATGAAAATCTCCATGCATTGAATGAAGTACACATATATGTGCATAAATAAAATACAAGCATCGAGCTTCATATATTAGGCCCGCGACAGAATTTCACATGTAGAGATTGTGACCTACTGTTGATTTGTCCCAAACCATATCATAATGGGTCAATGCATACATACTATTATATGGTGTTTATTGATCCAAAATACATCAATAGCTGTTGAGTTAAAACACCAATTCTAACCCAATATGAAAATGGTTAATAATGCTTAAAAAAAAAATAATAACAATAAGTTTTTGCTTGAATTCTATTTTGATCTTGGACTAGAATTAATGTAAACAGTTTGTCCTATTATTCTTTATGTGTAAATGCTCTAGGATCATTAAATTGAAGCATCCTTTAAAAAACTCAAACCGTAATGCTTCATGGCAACATCTCAAATGAACTCTATAAGTCTTATTAATGGAATTGGGTAGTGAACCTTTTAACTACATTAGTATCGGTTCTATAGATTGAGTTTATAACTGACAAAGGATTTAAGCCACTACATAAATTGAGAAACCCTTTAAATGAACCTTTAAATTGAACCACAGTTTTAACTCTATGAGCAATCACACTACA
Organism: Persea americana; assembly: GCA_029852735.1. Taxonomy (NCBI): domain Eukaryota; kingdom Viridiplantae; phylum Streptophyta; class Magnoliopsida; order Laurales; family Lauraceae; genus Persea; species Persea americana. The sequence goes on from CM056813.1 coordinate 799,231, forward strand.
TCTAATTTAGACCAAGAAGATCAATATCAATTCAGAGGCTAGCATGTCAATATAGTGATAACTATAGTAATGGACACATCAAGAAGAACAATCCCATAGTGTGATTTAGCATGGAGAGAATATCCATCATATGATCATGACACTTATATCATCTAGATCCAAGATGATCAAATATATAACTACATATGCTTGTTGAATGCATCCATCAGAACCTAATAGTTCTGATACCACGATGTTGGCAAATAATACATAATGCAATTTCTTATTTATTTATTACATTACATTATCAATTATGGATCTTGATGTATGCATTCAACAAAACAAAAATTAACTCTTAGATCGGAAGTGTACCTTGCATCATCGATCTAGATGATGAAGCTTGATGGTGATAGCCTTGGCCTTGCATCATGTCAAAAGTTTAGATTGGGAACCTTTAATCACAAATGTTCAAGATGAACAATTGTGATCGAATGAGACACTTAACTTTGTCCCTCCTAAATGTCACTTAATGCGTGAATAATGATGGAATGTCACACAATTGTGTTGGGTTAGATAGAGTGACTGGGAGCCATGTATTTATAGGAGATATTGGCCTCACTCCATCAAAGAGACTCATAAGGATGACTCTACGTTTCCTCCTTTGGGTTTAATTAGGTTCAATGCAAAACGCAATTAGTATTCATTGAATCCAAGTCAATTCCTCAAAACCGATGAAGATGAAAACGGATGAAGATCAATGGGCATTCCTCTTGGTTTTTTTTCCAAACAATGAATGTGGTCATGTGGACCACACTAATGTGAAATATTCCAACACCATTCGCTAGTGGGTCCCCTTGTCCCAGAAGTTATCGTGAGGAGCAACTAGGAGCTCAATGTTGCTGATGATAGAAAACAAGCTAATAGTTGTGTGTGATCCTTATGGGTTTCGGCCTCTGGTAATGGGAGCCATGAGCACCATGACGCTGTTTGCATCCCAAAGCTACGCTTTTGACTTGGCGGATGGCAATTACATCCCGGACAATCTCCTTGTAGAGATGGTAGTGGAGGATGAATGAGTGAAATCATTTTCTCTTGTGCCCCGTCCCGTTCAACGGAGACGGTGCATCTTTGAGCACATCTATTTCTAGCGAATCTTCCATAACTTTTGGACGCAGTGCCTTCGACAGTTGCTTCAATTTAAGGGTCTTGTTCACGAGACAATCTCCTGTGAAACGTGATTTTGTGATTCCGATGTCTTGTTCCTCTATAATCGCCGCCGAGGCATATGCAGATGAGTCTGGTGTAGAGTTTAATGATGATGCCTTTGGCCTTTGGGTCTTTATCCTAACTTGGAATGCAACAACCGCGGATATAATGAAGTTGAAGAAGATGATAAAGAAGGCATTCTACATGAGAAGTGGGTTTGAGAAGCTATTCAGGAAGCAGGTTGTCATAGTGGATGATTCATTAGTAAGGGCCTCATCTTTTGGTCTGCTCGTCGTTTTCGTGAAGCAGTATTCAAGGCCACCGAAGTTCACCTGCGTATAGCCTGCCCAGCCCTCTATGGGAAGTGTCTTTATGGGGCCGAAGTGGCAGCAAATTGATTTTGGCCCAAAATCAGTGGTACAGACATTGAGGAGATCCATAAATATGATTCCGTAGAGAGGATTTCACAAGAGAATGCCAAGAAAGCTACATGGGATGGACTTGGGTTTTGTGGTGGGTGTTTTAAGTGGTGAGTATCATCTTCTCCCCTTTGACGACATTTGAAAATTGCTTCTCCCAAGCCCAGCGGTAGTCGTGTTTTCCAATAGTCTGTGTGTTTAAATGATGCTTGTCTATTTTGAGTGATGTTTTTTGAGGTCTTGTTCTGATGGTATTAGGGATATTTCTACAAATGTTCGCGCTAGTTTTATTGCAGTTATGCTTTGGGTTTAGAATTAGTTGGTGAAATGCTTTGGATTTAGGAATAGTTGGTGGTGGATGTATGCTTAAATTGTAGTCTTTTATCTTATATACATATAATGCTAATGTTTTGTACTAATTAATGTGGTGAAATCTGGTTATGATTCACATAAAGATGAAGTGCAATCTTCTCATCAAAGTTGTTGGATAGCAGAGGGGGCGAGGAAGATTTTGCATTTCTAACTCGATTTTGCAATGACTGCGGAATCGGCTCTCAGTACGCAATTGATTTCGACCTATCGGATTACAACTCTATTTTAAAGAGTTTATATGCATATAAATATATTAGTTAACTATATGGGCTATTATATTTTTATTTCATTTCATAGTTGTTAATTAGTTTTTGAAGGACTCCTAGTCTCACATAATCTTTTTCTAAAATCCTGATTAGTCATCCCTATTTTAATGTGATAAAAGTGATTAAATTCAAATTCAAATTCAAGCCTCACACGACGGTTTGATTACTCCTTTTCAAATGAAAATCTTAAATTTAAAAATCATCCCCAAACCTTTTCTAATAAATTATTGTTATCCCATAATAATGCCTCTATAATTTTTCAAAAACCCCATAGTGAAGTGATGGATAAGAGTAGGGCTGCACATGGGCGGTTCGGATCGGTTTAACACTAAAACCAATAACCAAACCAAACATGTCGGTTTTTTAATTAATCGATCCAATCCGACCGATGGAGAGGACTTAAACCGAACCGAACCGAACCAAACGGTTCGGTTCGGTTCGGTCGGTTAAACCGTTGTTTTTTTTTTTTTTTTTTTTAATCAGATATTGAAAATTTCAAAATAATAAGACTCATCTTTTGCATTTATTCCAGTGTTTAGTGCAAACATAAAAATCCAACATTCCAGTGATCCATATAAAATATAATTCTACTCCAAAAAGAGAGTTTGGACTAAACGCAAGCGCACAATCATATTATATAATAGAAATTCTACAATCCAACCAAGAAAAGAAAATCTCAAAAATTGAAAATAGAGCAGGGAAAAAACTATGGAAGTATTGAGGCCGTATTGAGTTCATGTAAGAATGAGTTGTCGAATGTAACTATGAAAGTAGTGAACAAAACCCTAAGGCTAAAATAGTAAAAAAGCAACGCTTAAGTTAATGTATACGGACGGTTCGGTTTAAGCGGTTTTTATAATATTCAAACCGTTACCTGAACCGATGTAAGCGGTTTTTATGATTTTCAAATCGTTAACCGAACCGATCAAGTATAAACAGATCCGAACCGCCCGGTTCGGTCGGTTCGGTCGGTTCGGTCCAATTTTGCGGTGATATTGGATTTTTTTGTGCAGCCCTAGATAAGAGAGCTCCTAAGTTGTCTCTAATTTTCCGTAATCTCCCAACCTTGCTGGGTGATACTATCATCTAAAACCTGTGGACCCATTTCTACCTCTTTCAAATTTATAGACTCAAAGAATTTAAATAAACTCTTTAAATTCTTTCAATCCATAAATTTAAAAGAGATATAAATGGGCCCACACGTTTTAGACGATAAATGGGCCACTTGGGCAGGAGGTGGACCCGGCCTTCTATCAATTTTTGTAAAATTTTCTTCTCTCAATGAAAGAAAAGAAAAAAGTAAAAAGAAATAGCCATTTTGACAAACACGATATCGCATAACACATGTGTAACATTTGCATTTGGAACATAAAAGACAAACGACCCTCTAATGTATTTCTCAATGCAAGTTGTAGAAACCAAGAATGTTAATTTAATTCCTTTAATATAATAACAGTCAATATCCCTCACCAGTCCACATCCTGAACAGATGTGAGTCATTTACATATGCAAACGAGTCAAATGTAAAACATAATCCATTGTTTATCATTTTCACTCCTCTTCAAATGTGAACCTGATTGCTTCTAATGGGTCACGTGTACTTCATAGTTTTCAGAAATCTTGAAAAACTCATAAGCAGTGTTGGCCTCCAAAGAGGATTAACATTTTGGATAGAAAAAAAGAGGCCCACATAAATCAGAATTTTAGATCAAACGGCCTAGACTTTTTTGAAAATATCTCACAATACATGAAAGATCAACTGTTGAAATTTGAGATACTAGCTGCTTTTCTCCATATAAAGAGGGTCTACAGTTCGGATATTACATTAGAGGCCCAGATGGTTAAAAAAGCCTAGATAAAACAGACAGCCTTGTAAACTCGTAGAATGGACTGTTGCAGCAGTGCATTCATCCAACGATCGATTTGTTTTTCAAAGATATTTCAAGATCAATGTTGAATCAACATTTGAAATTTTAACCACTAGAAATGACATTACGAAGAGGACTAACAGTTTGGATTGTGGAAATGACCCCCACACAAGTCCAACCATTGATGATCTAACGGTCTGTACGATTTCATGAACTTTTCACAATCTATAATGATCCGTCAGCTGAAATCTGGTTCCATAGCCATCCTTAACGTTACTAACGTGATTAACGGTTTGGATCACAATGTAGGGGGCCACTTTAATAGAAAAACGAAAAAGGTGTCCTAAGCGAGAGAGCACTGTACTACTGCGAGCGCAACCGTTGTATGTAAATGTTTCACACCCGTTGTCACGTCCCCCAAAATAAGAATTAGGGAAAAACGTGAAAAAAAATAAATAAAATTCAAATTCCTGTGTTTAATACAACACAAGCTTCCAAAAGTGAACCCACAAAAAATTTCAATATGTGGTGAGTCAAAATAAATTTCATTAAATGCAGCGGAAGCTTTATTCAATTGGTAATCAATGTTCATAAATGAAACCCAACACAAAAATCAAATAAACATTAATAGTTAAAATTGCAGAATTATAAAATTTCTAAAAGAGGTCTCAATACTAAAAGAAAGTTCATCTAAAAATTCTAAGATGACGTTCTCTCTTGTGTTGGTTCAGACGGCTCCAAAGCCATCTCCGCCATCCCACTCGGGTTCATCAGTTGGCTCAAACGTTTGAAACGCTTGATCCTCCTCCGTCTCCTGGGTAAAGTAGGGCTCAGTACCTATGCACCAAGTATTACAAAGTAAATAGCAAGAACATAATCATAATTCGAAATTTAATACGAGAACGAGAAGAATATAGACAAGTGTGATCATAATGAAATAATGACGGAGATAATAATGATAACGAATGTATGACATAAAACCAAATGACACAAAGGAGCAATATAAAATCACAGGGTGACAAGTGTCCCCGTTGTGGGTGGTCAACCCTAAATAAATCGGGAAAGCCCGTCCATAACGTCGGTGGTCATAAACCGATCAAAATAAAATCAGGATAACCTGTGCATAAACAAAGCGGATTATAAGTGATCCGGTCACATCGGTGATCAACCGTCCATATATCGATCTGCAGTCTTCCATAAATGACCCACATATACACATAAACATATATTCATAATAGACCTGATTGATAATGCTCCGACACAAAAATCATAAGTCAAAATAAAGTATTTGCCATTCCACATTTCATATCATATTCGAATAGTCATTCATATAAATGCAAATCCGAATGTCAAAGGATAATCACAAACAAATCCTAAGTCAAACATAAGGTTTCGTACCCAATAACCACAGGAATCTCTAATGGATAAAAGATCAACGCATTCCTTTTTCATTAATGGTGCATAGACTCAATTAAGGGTTTTCCAATAGGGATGGGTTGAGCTCGAATCCATTAGGATTTCCCCGAGGTCATACCAAGCACTAAACCCCATGTTGGTAAGATACCGCGTGCCAAGTCGGTATTTACTCGGTCCATAATTCAATTAATAAAATATAGTTCTAACACATAAAAAAAAATAGTCAAAGGTTGTAATTTAGGTTTATAAAACAATTAGGCCCTTATTCCTAATTTCCATAAACAAAAGGGGCAATGTCAATTATTTCACCATACTAAAAGTCACATGGGATTACATCATCCCATGTCATCACCATGTCATCACCACACTTTATTCCCATCTTTATCATGTAACCGAGCCATCCCATGCCCTTTTGTTTTATAACACATGACAGGTCCAACAAGTCATCAGGTCACCCTTTTATCTTCTTCCTTTACCAGCAAGTCAAGCCACAGCAGAACCCATTACAGAAACAAGTGCTGCACGCCTATGACAACAGGAAGCATAGAATAATGGCCCTATAGGTTACAACCCCAGATCACCCACACAACCAACCTCGCCCAGTTATGTAAGGACGGATGCCCGGACTGGATTTGTGATCAAATCACCCCGTGGACCCCACAACCAGATCAAGCAAAAGAAAACACCTCCATATGAGTCACGCCTCTTATTCCTAAACCATTAGATGGTGGGTCGGACGGGACCCACTTCTCACGGGTCCAACACCTTCAAGGTCGCCCGTGGGTCCTCCTCTGGATCCACGGATTAGATTGGTCATCGGGTCGCCCACTTGGGTCCCATGGTAAAAAAAAAAAAACACAGACGATCACAAACTGTGTACTCCCTTGTACACAGTTTTCATTCCTGCAACATGTGATTCGCCTGCCATCGAGGCCACGTGAAACTGTGGTCTCACAACCCCAAACACCAGTGTACAGAAGACGGAAAAAAAAAAAGAAAAAGGTTTTGAAATCCAACAAAACGCTGCGGGCAAAAGCCATTTGTAGCAGTAACATCAATGGATTGGGTCTGGAGATCCCCGATCTTATTGCAAAATCAAATTGCATTACAAAGTTATCATAAAAAAAGGCATAAAAGGGTTTCTACATGCATACACACGCAAATCAACGAGAAGAACAAGTATTAAATTCACAAATTATAATTAGATACTTGCCTTTTACCGGGGTTGAAGAAAAATACACAGATCCTAACCAATACCCAAACCGCGATTCCCAAAGCGCTTGAGAATAATCCTACCACCGATCTGACAAAGAATATGGGAAAGGAATGCTCAGATGAACAGATCTATGGTATTCCTACCCAAAACCTAACATTGGAAAGAATAGGAAGATAACCTAAAAATATAGATCTACTCCTAATGATTTGAGGAGAGGGTTACCTGAGATAAGAAGATTGAACGAAGAATGCTGGTATCCTCTGATCTTGATTCTGATGGCTGGATCTTAAAGCTGGTATGGCTTGGGAAGTTGAAAGAGGAAGAAGATGAAGATAACCGGGAGGAGTTGCAGAGATTAGTGGGGAGAGATAAGAAGGGTTTCGTTAAAAAGGGGATTAGGTTAAAAAGAGTACTACTGGGCTTAAGTCATTGGGTCAAACTACGGGTCAGGTCATCTACCCATTAACCCAACTCATCAATCTATGCATCTAATCTAACGTGTGACCCACTTAATCCTACCCACTTAAATAATTAAAATACATTCAATTAAAATAATAATAATATCTAATTAAAATATAATAAAATAATAAATATGTGGGACCGGGATCTTACACCCGTAGTTGTCAATTCTGTTATGGTCGGCATTTCATTCTAGCCTCCAAGATGAGGTATTCTAGTATTTCGGAATTTCAGCAAAATCTTTTGGAGGAACTTTTCGGAATAATAAAAAGTAAAAGTATATATACATATATGTAAAAAAATAAAATAAAATATAAATTATGTAAGTTTCTTAATATGGGTATTGAGAAAAACCATAATAGACCGGAATAGCCGAAATGAACCGGAATGGGTTGGAGTTCAAACCGAATGTTTTTTACCTCCCATACTGTTGAGGCAAAAGGACCGGAATGTTTCCGGCCGAAACAAAACGGAATTGACTACCATGTTCATACCTCTTGAGGTGTGAAAATGCGCAGCCCCTTTTCACATGATTTATGCAGCAAAATGATATGTGATTTACACACCTCTGGAAACAAAAATAAATGGTTTGAAACGATGTCGCATATGTAAATGGGGTGAAACAAATGCCCGTTTCAAATTTTGATTCCTGGCAACGACTTTTTTCTCCGTCTCTGCAAATCCACATAGGAGAACTCCAGAATCTGCATCTTGAAAGATAACCCGCTCTCTTCCTCCCTTCTCTCTCTCCCCTCTGCCAGCCATCCTCTCTCTTCCCCTGTACATATGAAATATCTCTTGATCCCTCCTTTCTCTTCCCATTCTCTCTCCCTTACCTTAAACTTTATCTCTCTTTCCTTAAAAATATATATGTACTAAAACCGGGTTTTCTTTCAAAGCCAATAATCAAGAGGGTCTCTTTATCAATTGGGCATTTAGCATGCATCTTCTATCTTTCCAAATCATAAAGAAATTCATGATTCTATGATACAATAGTCTTAACAATAATTGGATTGACAGCTGAATGTATGAGGAGTACTTGGAACCGGTATCTTCTACATGTCGAGTTTGAAGTATTGTGAATTCTAAACAAAACGGCACCGGTATTTAGCAGAGGGGTCTAGAAAAAATGAAAACTATTGGATTATTATTATTAGTTTTTTGTCATAACCTAGGATAACTCCCGCTTAGCCCATGAGCCTTTGACCCTGAGCCCGAGGGGCACTCGATTCTGGACAGCCGAGGGGCACATGCAAACCCTCCCATGTAAAACCATAGGAGATGGCCAACGAGTGTCAAACACAAGGCCTCTCCGCTTTCTGAGGCGCAGAGTCCTTGGGCAACTGAGTTACTACTCGTTAGGTTAAGACTATTGGATTATTGTAAAGAAAGATTTGACAGATCTTATCTTGCATACTATCCATCTTGATTCACAATTTTGCCATTTGATGAGTTTTTTGATGCAGTTATTAACGTGCCCCTGCAGCAAGTACCTTTCTCGTTATATTATCGTCTTCCTAAAACTATAGCATATTTTCATATTTTAGTCATTTTCTATGATAATACTTAAACGGAAATATCCAGGTGTTAACTAGTTTTCACTTTGCTTCCGTGAGAACTATTAGTGGGGCCCACCTAACAACCCATCCAAACCATACACAAATAGGGACCCCCTTGATAGTCACCAGTCCCAAGAATTGGCACACATCCTCATGGATTGAACCATTGGATCGAGAGTTGAATCTTTTTTTGAATATGAAGCCATTATACTTTTGGGCCGTGGATGAAGGGGTTAGGGGGATGGGGTTGGGGTTGGGGTCAAACTTGATATTTAGGGTGGTCTCACATAGATCTTTCTATCCCCTTTGGTCCCATCCCCAAATGGGACCCACAGTTGGGCCCCACTGAAAGTTCTCATATAATAGGTGAGAACTAGTTCTCACTTGAAAAAATCAGATATTTAAATATGTTATGAAAATTAAATAAATTATAAAAGTAACCAACAAATTACACAGTTACTTAATGAAATGAATAAGTGAATATTCTTAATAAATTATTATGTTGTCAAACTGGATGGACTCATTTCCTCGTGAAAATGTTTTCAACCTTGGTCACTTGGAACTAGTAGTTGCTTATACTTAGTTCGATCAACGCGTTTGAAAATGTTTTCAACCTTGGAACTAGTAGTTGCTTGTACTTGGTTCGATCAAGGCCAGGTGCAAAGTGAACCATGTCAAGAAAGTTGTTATAGAGGGTGATTGCTTGGTGCTAGTGGAGAACATCCAAAGACAGGAAATGAGAGTTGTTAATAGAGGGTGATTGCTTGGTCCTAGTGGAGAATATCCAAAGACAGGAAATGGTATCATGGGACATCATATGCATGCATTGGTGGTGGAAGCTGTTACAAGCTGTCGAGGGAATTCCGGAATGGTATTTAAGGTTAGGGCGGAGAACGAAGTGGCAAACATGCTCTCCAAGTTCAATTACCACATGTTTACCACTTTAAAAACTAATCTTCCCCTCGTAGGGATAGTTCTTAATCTCTTCATCCGAGAATGTCAGCGCCACTGGGGTACAAACGGTATGATTGCCAATGTGCAGCCATCTGATCAGCCTGTAAATGGGCCACCTGGGGCAGAGGGTGGACCCAGCGTTCTATCAGTTTCTGTAAATTTTTCTTCTTCCAATCTTGTAGCAAAAAAAAAAAGGAAAAAAAAAAAAAGAAAAAAAGAAAGAAAATGGCCATGTTGACAAACACGATAACGCACATCACGTGTAACATTTGCATTTGGAACATAAAAGGCAGACGATCCTGTAATGTATTTCTCAATGCAAGTTGCAGAAACCAAGAATGTTAATTTAATGACTTTAATATAATAACAGTCAATATCCCTCAGCAGCCCACATCCCGAACAGATGCACGCCCATGAAGAAAGAAAGAAAGAAAAAACAGAGTGAAAATCAAAAGGAGTACGTGCATATATCACTGGTAGGTGACACCTTCCTTGCCTGTGACTTCACCAATGCGATAAGCCAAATACCCTTCATGCGGTTCCCCAAGTATCCGAGCTGATGCATCTGGGCTTACAACAAGAACCATCCCAATACCCATATTGAATGTGCTCCTCATTTCCACACCGTCAATTCTTCCAGCCTGCAGAATCAATATCATCAGATAACACTGTCGTCCCTTCAAGCTGTTTATATTTACACATGAACAGATTCAGATGTTTTTTTCCCCAAAATAAGACTTCTGTACTCATTTTTATCTACCATCCTCTTATCCGAGAGGAATACTTAGGTAAGTGTCCTTGCCGGTGTATGAGTGTACCGAGGACTTGGGTAAAGAAGCTGACCATTTGGAAACATGGACAGCGACAATTAGTGCAACATTTTCAATTTCTATTTTTTTTTTTACAGTAACAGTAGAATTATATTAAAAGATCAAGGTTCATACCATAGAAATAAAACCCAACAAGAAAAGCAAACGCCTATATAAGAATATTATACAAAAACAAACATCATCTTCAGTCCACATCTAGCTTAAAACATTGGTATGACATTATCCTGGTCGACTCAAGCCCTACCCATTTATTTTTTAGCCAAAATTTTAGGTCCCATCCTCAGACAGAAACTCAAGCCCAAAGCCCAATATTTTAATAAGTTGTCAAAGCCAGGGCCAATGCCCAAAGTTCTGGGCATTTAAAAATGTAGGCTGTAAATTATTTCAAATTGAGTTGTGGACTGATAAGCGCCTGTAGTTGAATGTGGACCATTAAGTATTTTCAACTGAATACTTTCTACAAGAAAAGGAAGTATTTCCTATTGAATGTGCATATATGCCTACCTCCAATTGAATGTAGAGTAAGAAAAAGAAGGAAAAATCGTAACCATTATAGTGTAGTATATTTTGACATGTACTTGTAAAAGGGAGCCAGATGATAAAGCTCAGACTTGCCCGAGAATCAAGGCCAAAAAAACTGAAAAAGAAAAAACCAGATTAAAGACAAAGGAGGGTAGCGATTCAGATTGGTGGAGAAACTACGCTGCCAGAGACCATTTCATCAGGTCTCCTAAGCACTCCAAAGCACATGGTTAAAAGAAAAGAATCTAGCGGATGTCTATGTGGATAGGACTCCCACTCTTACCACACTACCAACAAGACAGATCGATTCCATTTCAAAAAAATTTTACCATTTCAAATAAAACAAGACAGATCGATCCTTAGGCAGGGTAGGGTTTAGATAATTCCATTTTGTTTCAAGAGAACTTTGGCCATTCTGTTGAAACGAAATCATGATATCATCGAAGCCTTCTCCCAACTACGTTGGGCTGGCTAGATGAATTCTATTTTTCCATTATGATCTATCCCGAGCCAAATCCTCCGATAGGTTGTACTTCTTCAAATCTATTGTTACCACTTCCATCTACGCCCTCTTCAGTCTACCCTTCAACTTCGGCCATTCTGTTGAAACGAAATCATGATATCATCGAAGCCTTCTCCCAACTACGTTGGGTTGGCTAGATGAATTCTATTTTTCCATTATGATCTATCTCGAGCCAAATCCTCCAATAGGTTGTACTTCTTCAAATCTATTGTTACCACTTCCATTTACGCCCTCTTTAGTCTACCCTTCCCCTTTGTGGGCCATAAACCTGCATAGAAAAACTTTTCTTCATCGCCATTGTTGATGGCCCTAGTTGGACACATCCAAACCATCTCAAATATATATATATATATATATACACACACACATACATATATATATATTTATATATATAACCTATTAATGCTACCCCTAAATGCTCCTAAAAGTGCTCATTTTTAATCTTTCTTTCTTAGTTTTACCACACATCCATCTCAATATTCTATTCTTTGCTACTATCATTTTGTTCAAGTATTGTTACTTGATTGGCCAACGTTCTGCTCCATAGATCATAGTTGGTCTAATCGTTGAACTGTAAAAATCTACCCTTCATTCTTATTATTATCTGTCGGAACTCTAGAAGCAAGTCTTCATTAAAACCATTACATTTTTATCCTCTCCAGCCTTACAGATTATCGTGCTAAGGTATCAGAATGGATATCTTTGTGGTATCTCTTGGGGTTCAACTCTCCCGATAGTTTCAATTTTTTATATATGTGCATTGAAGTTTGCAATTCATATATTTTATCTTCGTACAACTAATTTTAAAACCCTTATATTCTAAGGCTTCCCGTTATCCCTCAAGTTTTGCATTCACGTCATCTCTCCATTCATCCACCAACAATATATTATTTGCAAGCAACATACACCAACGTACCTTCTCTGGAATATGTACAATAAACTCATCTATAATCAGTGTAAATAGATGAGGTCTTAAAAAAATTGTTCATATTTCGGTGCATTTCGGCGGAAATCCAAAAGTCAGCATTTCATCTAAAAAGCCCCAAATCTTGGGTTTCGATTTTTTTTATTAAAAATAATAGAAACCACATGAATGAAGAAGTGTTGTAGTGCCTATATATAAGAACAATGAAGATATACAAAACTATACCAACTATCGTGGGATTAGACTTATGAGTCATACTATGAAGCTACGAGAGAGAGTAATGGAAGGGCCAACCTTAAGCTCTTATCTCTTTGTACTGATTATGGATGAGTTAATTGCTCATGTATTCATAAGGAGGTATGAGTATGTTGTTAGCAGATGATATAGTGTTGGTGGATGAATCAAGAGATGGTGAGAATGTAAAACTATAGAGATGGGGCGGGATTTTAGAATCTAAAACCTTTAAAATAAGTCGAACAAAGGCAAAATATATCAATTGCAACTTTAGTGGGCACATACGAAGAGCTGAAACTACTATAGGAATTGAAGCCTAGAGATACCCCAAAGAGACTCATTCCATTTCTTTGGCTCGATTATTAGTAAGGATGGGGAGATTGATGAAGATGTCGAATATGGGATAAAAGCAAAATGATTTAAGCGGAGACTTGCTTCTGGAGTGCTTTGCGATCGATGAATGCCAACAAGATTGAAGAGAGAATTTTATAGGACAACGATTAGATCAACTATGACGTATGGAGTCAACAAGTAACATATGTGCAAAATTGATGTATAGGAGATGAGAATGTTAAGGTGGATGATTGGTAAAACTAGGAAGGATAAAATTAGAAGTGAGCGAGCATTTAGGAGTAGCATCAATAGGGGATAAAATTAGAGAAACTCATTTGAGATGGTTTGGGCATGTTCATCGTAGGCCAACAATGGCACCGACGAGGAGAAGATTAACTATGCAGGTTGATGGCCCAACTAGCAAGGCTTTTGATGAGGAGGAGCCAGCGGAGGGAAGGAGATTCATTGTAGGAAAGAAAAAAAGGGAGGAAAGAAGAAAGAGGCAAAGAGAGGTGGGATTGCACATGTATGAACCCTAATCCAAAATCTGAAATAAACCCTAGTACAACCCAATCAAACAAAAATACAAGAAACCAAGTAGCAATCCAAACCCTAATTAAACCCAACTAGAAACCCTAATTCTCTATTTCATTTCAAAAAAGATGAAGACTACAACATACCTGTACCTAGTTCGACCTCCGTCAAAGTCAGGTGTTGCATGCAAGGGACTATTCCCTTCTTCTCTTCCTTCCCCTCTTATTTTCTTCCCTTTATGTTTGGTCGTGGAATGGAATGGGACAAAATGCTGAAATGCCCTAGCCAAAAAACCAAAAGGTAGGGATGGCAATGGGTAAGGTATAAACGGGGAACTGCCCCGACCCGCTCCTATTAGGGGTTAGGGGCGGGTTTGGTAGTGGTTTTCTTGGTGTGGAGGCGGGTTTGGGTTTTATTATCTTAACCTGCTCCACCCCAAATATATAATATATGTATAATTATTACCAAAATGATAGACAACTCATCTGGTGTAGGTGGTTTTGGGCCTTAACTTAAGGCATGTGGGAAGAGAAGGCGGTGTGTTCAAACTCGACCACACTCATTCTCATGCATTTTTATATATTTTAAAATTTTTAAGCTTTAAATTCGACCTAACCCAACCAAACGGGGTTGGTTTGGTATCATGTCCTAGTGACCGGTCATGGGGCAGGGTAGGTTTGGATGAGATAAATTTGAAACGGGGTGGGTTTGGGTTAACCCTAACCCGTATCAAACCTGCCCCACTGCCATCCCCACTGAAAGGCCTTTTAAGCATTCTTTCGTGGAATGTGGGACTCTTTAGTTTTGGGCCCAAACGAGATTGGTAAGCTCCACGATGAGACCCACCTGTTAATACTCTTAAACCGTTTAAAACAGGGCCCACCTATAATACACACGTGAGCCAAGTTTTAAAGTTTTATATTAAAAATCTTAAACCATCTAAATTTTAATATTTATTTTCAAAAAATTTCATATATATTATTTTCTTTATTTTTCCAAAATGTAACTTCAGAACCATCGCCCATCGAATGGCAAACAAGGATCATCAATCTAGGTGACTCACGTGCAAGTACCACTCCACAAGGACCCAAAGTCATGCTATATAATGTGCCAAATGTCCACAAGGAATTGCTATAGGCTATCTCACTTAGATTTTTATTTGTCAAGTCACTGTCTTGACTTAAGGTGCACTTGTGCAATGAGAGGAATCCGCAATAGAGGAAAATTATAGTGATTTTTCGTGCAGCTCCTTTTTTGGTTGTTTGGTGCAACATCTAAAAATGAATTGATATTCCAGAATAAAGATGATAAAGTTTCCTATGTCCAAGGTAGGAATGAAAGATTCGGAAAATAAGGAGAGGAAATAAAGAACTAAATAACAGATTTTTATGCTTTTGGTCGATATTTTTCAAAATATTAGCCAAGACCGCTACCTTTTTATCGATATTTTGGACAATATTTTGAAAATATTGACCAAGATGGCCATTATTTTGGAAAATAGAACTTGTGACATGAGACCAAGGCCAAGGCTGACGAGATGGCCTATATTTTGAAAAAAAAAACTGACAATATGATATCAAGACCCATAAGTAATAAAATATCAATTCATCCGCGAGGATACTGATATGTATCAATCAATATTTTAAACCATGTTATTACCTCTTGTATCCATTTGAACACAGCAGGAACCTCCCAAGAGTCTTGATAGATAACAGCTCCAAGGCCCCTTGGAAAGACTCGAGGTATACTGGCTGTCAAACCACCGCTGGTGATATGAGCTATCCCTTTCACCTCACCCTCGCCAATAATGTGGAGAACCTTTTTGAAACACAAAAGCGTTAGTAGCAATAATCAGCATGCACCAAAGATTCTTCATTGTACTTGATGATTGAAAGGTAGGTGTTGTGACTAGGGGAGACCTGCTGGACATAATTGACAGTTGGAGCCATTAGAGCCTCCCCTAATGTGATTGGTTTGCCACTTCCTCCAGGAATTTGGTCCTTGAATGAAAGACCACTTTGAGCAAGAACCCTATACAAAAATTGCAACAATATGTCCTTGAATGAAAAACCACTTTGAGCAAGAAACCTATACAAAAATTGCAACAATAATTCCATCAAGCAATTGAGAAAATTTGTCAGGTGATGTATGAAAAGAAATTTTAGCTTTTAACATAAATTTTGAATCCTAAGACTTTGACGAATAGTTTTCCCACTTCAGTGTTCCCCCACATGCATAAGAATATGTGCTTTATATTAAGAAAAAGTAAAAAATAAATAAATAGAATATGTGCCTCTATAGCCGGACATTTCTTGACCCTCAGGTTATGGATGACTGTTTACCAACCCCAACAACATTCGTAAGATTCAAAATTGCACTTGGAGAACCTGAACATCCATTTTTTCACATGGAAAACTGAGATAAAGCATTTGCCTGCCATCTGTCATGTCTACAGGACACAGCCGGCCAAGTTCAATGACATAGCACACGTTGTTGACCATGAAGGATAGCTTTTACAGCTGAATAAACCCGCCATTTATATAGTTTCATAAAAACACTAATGGCTACTTGACTAAGAATAACAGTAACAAACACCAAATTCATTTACTTTAAACGTGTCACGTGTGTGTTGGGGTGATGGGTTGAATACTGATGTTCCAAGTGCAAAAATGATGAAATAATATATTTTTTTAATTGAAGAATAACCTTCTAACAAGAGAGAACCCATTGCAATGGACGCCATTAGATGGAAGACCAACAAGAACATCTCCAGCTATAATATTTTTTCCATCTATAAGTGAATCCTTTTTTACTTTTCCAACGGCGAAACCACCAAGGCAATATTCAACCTCAACATGGCAACCTGGCATTTCTTCAATCTACAAAACACACAGTTCAAAATTGTGAACTCCACTTGTTGAAGTTTTCTTATAGTAGTACAAAATCTGCATCCATATTAAGATAACTACATTAACATACACCTGCAAATCTCATGCTTTGATCACACGAGATATAGTGCGAGGTGCGAATAGAGCTTTCCATGACAAGGGGTTAGCATGATCATGTAAGCCCCCATCATCCTACACCAGTAGGAGCCACTCACATCTTCAGAGTGGGCCCCACAGGGGCCATGGAGTGCACAAGGCTTATGTCTCCCATGAGAGACATCCATAGGTGAGCTTTTCCGATCTTATGGTCCATCCGAATGGACCCCACCCCACCCTAACGCACACAACCACCCAAAGCCCTATTTGATCGACTATCATATTTTTATTTAAAACTAGTTAACTTGTGGCCATAGATGATGGTGTTAAGACCATCGGATTGACTTGAAATTTGATATCTGAGGTGGTCCTACAAAAAGCTTTTCATTCCATCCCTCCCATGATTTGTGGGGCAGCAGCAAGTATGCACGAATGGAGTCCCGCACAGGATCAGCCTGAGCGCCTCACTATGGGGAACAACTGGAGCTCCACCAGGGGATTGGATCTATGGGGATTGGAAGATCTGGGTGGGCCCTACCTATATACGAATTTGGGGCCCAAGAGCATCTTAACCCCTTGATCGACCCAAGTGTTTCACTGGCTTGATTAAAAAAATTGCAACCAATCCAATAGTTTCGTCCATTGGGTGGTTGTAAACACCAAGGCCCTTTGACTATCAGGGTTGTGTACCCTAAACCTTACCTATATATGAAATTTCACCCAAGTATTTCAATGGCTTGATTGAAAAAAAAAAAAAAATTGCAATCATTCCAATAGTTTTCTCCCTTGGTTGGGTGCCCAAGGTCCTGTGACTATCGGCGGGGGTGGGGGCGGGGTTTCCAGGTTTTGTGGACCCACCAAATTGGTCACCATTGGGCCCCATGACCAAGTGCGCACATCTATATATATATAGTTATTAATTTATTATCATCATCAGCAGCAGCAACAGCATCAAAGTCTTATTCCAGCTATATTGGGCTAGCTGCATAAATTATGTTTCCAAATCCTCTCGGATAAGTTGCTCATGATTCATGTTGTAGTTGTGAGTTGTGACAACCATTTTCTGCCAATTGTCAATCTACCTAAAGCAATCCTCCTCTCCTTTATTCGGACTTGGGTCCGGTCATAACAAAATAGAAAAGATAAAGATATATTTTTTGAAATGGTAACTTGTATTAATCAAAAGCTGTACAGAAGAGATATTAGTATATTCTATACTTTATGCAGTTATTTATTTATTAAAAATGAGTGATCATAAGATGTAAATGAACTGTTGATTATGAAGTTGAATGAAAAAATTAACCCAACTATTTAGGATCGACCCTTTTAAGGCTCGATGGATAATCAGGGTTTGACTTTAGGTCTAAGTCCAATTGGGTCCACAACCAGAAAATTGTGCAACCAAGTGTGTGAATAATAAGCCCTCTCCTTGTGCTAGGTAGCTTGTAAGGGAGAACCTGGGGCCTCAGGTTAAGGGGCCAAGGGAATGGAAAGATCAATGTCTGTATGGCCCAGATATCAAATTTGAGGTCAATCCCTTGCCTCTCATCCCTTGATCTGTGGTCCACAAGTTTCACAACTATGTTTAAAAAAAAAAGACAAAACAAAACAAAAGACCCTCGCTCCAATGGTCCAATCCATTCGGATTGGTGCAAACACATAGGATAAGGTGGTATATAAGGAGGTTTGGATGGCCCATTTGAGGGACTGGCAGGCTACTGCATACGGATGTGCAACCCTAAGAGGGGTGGATTGTGACGCCTCGGAGTCCCACATCGACTATAGAGAGGAAACTGAATGGGTTTATATGTAGAGCTTACACCCCTACCTTGCATGGGGCCTTTTGATGGATTCTGGCACATCAAAAACAAAACCGTGAGGCCCATGGGCCAAAGCGGACAATATCATGCATGCGTCCGGGGCGTCATAGTCCACTTGAATCAGTGATTAGGTCGGCCCCACTTGATGCCTCATGTAGTTAGATCTGTGCGAGGAGGATCCTAGGAAAATCAGCCATATAATATTAAGAACTGTTACAATCATATGTAATATACATAATGCTTTTATTGGTAGATAACATACAAATTAAAAATAACAGTATTTTATGAAATTCCGACATGTTTTGATAGCTTCAAGAAAGTAAATATCTCATCTGAATTGCAATGATCGTATCAAGGTAGAATGCAACCAAAAATTACATGTTGGGAGTGATACATTCACATAAGATAAAAAAATTGCATAGGAATGATAGGATACATGCACACATATGAAATCAAAGAAAGAACACTACTGGAAATGGCAGAAGTTGGGTCTCCATTACTTCTTTGAAAATAGGGCCAAACGGACATGGTTTTTGTGTTATCTAGCCACCCAAGGGATAGTAAATCTTAAATCCTTTCACTGCTTATTCTGAGATAAATGGAAAGCTACTCTCTAATTCTTTTCTGAGTCCATTGGCCATAGTTGCTAGCCGCTAAAAATGCCTTTTAGTGTCATTTTTCCCTGTATAAAATGTTCATCTAATGAGAACTTAATTCGTGCACTTAGCTTTATCAACAATTTTAAGAGCATTTAATTCTTTATATCTTTCGAAGTATGCAAAGGATTACACGAGATAACATTCTCTACATGATTTTCCCTCATCCCCGAAAACTTTGGACCAATCTCTTAAAACGCCGAGGCATCCAACAGGCCTCCAAAAGCAAAAGGAGTCCATTGGATGGGAGTCAGAAGGCGATGGATTGGACCAAATATAGTTGGAATGATCTCCTTATTTTCCATTTATAGAGCATGGTGCGGGAATAGAGAAGGAAGAGAGAGACCACGAGGGAAGATGAAGGAGTGGAAGATATACCAATGCAGAAAAAACAACAGAGCAAGGATCTGATTGTCCATGCAAGGAAACGAAATAAGGAGAGGAAGAACATACAAGAGTACAGATTGTTGCAGTCTCACACCATGTTCAACAATATTCACATTTAGAAAGTAGACCATATAAAATTGATGCCAGACAGGCCCATGGGTCGACCTATCCTTCTGAGCCCAGCCCGCCTATTTATATCTTATTTAGACTTTTATTTATATTTAGTTATTTTAAAGTTGGATGTTTTAATCTTAGCTGTAGGTTGCTTTAATGGTTAAGATTAGTTATAGGGTTTGTCTTTTCCTTTATAAAGCATTGTAAAGCCTTTTCGGCTGCTTAGATTATGAATGAAAAGAAGATTTCAAGTGGTGTGTGCTCTCTTTTCCCTCTCTTAAGAAAGGTATGGCGTGACACCTATTCACTTGAGGTGTGGGGTTTGATCTATCCCCTTCTCCATTTTCACCATCCTTGCCTACCCCGCATCTCTCCACAGTTCTGCATCATTTGGTATCAGAGCCGAAGATAGTTGATGTAGGAAAGACCAATGACCCATGGGTCGAACTATTCTTTTGAGCCCATCCCACCAACTTTTATCTTATTTAGGCTTTTATTTATGTTTAAGTTATTTTAAAGTTGGATGTTTTAATCTTAGCTTTAGGTTGTTTTTGTCTTTTTGACATAAGTCCCGAGTCAAGTCCAAGTCCGAGTAGACCCTACTCAGGCATGGCTGATCACCAAATGATCCAAATGAGGAGGGATTGAGGATGGAGTTGCAACTTGCAACATAAATGATGAAATGGCTTGGAAGTAGTAGCCCTTTGGAGATCCATTTATCATAGTGGCAAGGGGACCCTCTATCCCCCTTCCTTTTCCTAATAGTGGCAGCAGCTTTGGGTAGAATGACAAGAGGGGCTACGGACGCAAGGTTATTTGAAGGTTTTAAAGTGGCCAGCAACACCCCCACAATCAACCATTTGCAGTTCGCGGATGAGACTCTCATCTTCTGCGGAGCAAATGAAGACTAGGTAAAAAAAGTCAAAGCCACTCTTCTCTGCTTTGAAGCTGTGTAAGGCCTTAAAGTTAACTTTTTTAAAAGTGAACTGATTGGGATAAGAGTTGAGGAATCCGTGCTTCGCAAATATGCAGATATCCTGAGCTATAGAGTGGGAGACCTGCCAGGCGCCAACTTTGTATCTAGGGCTTCCCTTGTGCTTGGGATCGGTTAATAAATCTGTGGGGCCCGTAGTGGAGAGGGTTGAGAGAAAGTTGTCTGCCTGAAAAGCTACCTACTTGTCCATCGGAGGAAGGGTCACCCTTATAATGTCAGTTACGACGAATTTGCTAGTATATTACTTCTCCCTTTTCAAATGTCCGAACTTTGCTATCAAGAGATTAGAAAGGTTGCAAAGAGAATTCTTAGGGTGTGGAAATAGCCCTCAAACGAAGTATCACTTGGTGGATTGGGGTTCTATCTGTAGACCGAAGGAAGGGGGCTTGGGCATTAGACCACTGAAGCAGTTAAATCAAGCCCTTCTGGGTAAGTGGTTGTGGAGGATAGGAGATGGGGTGGATGGCCTATGGAGATGGGTGTTGGATAGGAAATACAGTTTTCCACGAAATGGATGGGAGGTTAAGGATGCCCCAAATAAGGCATCTGCAATATGGAGAGGTATCCTACCAGTAAAAAACTTCTTATGGAGAACATCAAATACAAGGTTGGATTGGGGGAGAAAATTCTTTTTTGGAAGGATCGGTGGGTTGATGACAGGACTCTCGGCGCTCAGTTGCTAGATATGTTCAAGTGTGTCGTGGATAAGGAGGGCACGGTTAATTCTTATATGACGAGTTGGTGGTCAACTGGTTTGGAGCCCCATCTTAAGGAGGAATTTGAAGGAGCACGAAAAAGATCAACTAATTTCACTACTCAACCTTCTAAAAGGGCTGCACATTCTGGATAGAGGGGAGGATGTTAGGGTGTTGGTCTGCTTGTAAAGGTGGATTATTATTTTTTTTTAAATGCTTCTAAAGATGGATTATTCTCAGTTTCCTCTTTCTTCTTGGCAATATCTATCGGACCGCTGGAGAGGAATTTTGTGTGTAGTATATGGAAGTTGAAGTCAACGGAAAGGATGGTAATCTTCGGGCGGCTGGCTCTCAGAAAAAGAATTCTTACTATGGATAACTTAAGAAGGAGAGGGGGAGGATTGTGGTGTAAACGGATGCCCCATGTGCTTAAGAGAGGAGGAAGCTGTGGGCCACCTTATGCTGCATTGCAAAACTGCTCAGGCTATTTGGAGGTCGGTGGCTGGATGGTTTGACTGCTATTGGGTATTTCCTAAAACCCTTCTAGAGCTTTTCTAGGAATGGAAGCCAAGCCTACCATAGGGGTTCCTAGAGGCAAGGCATGATGGAGATCGACATTTCTTGCTATGGAAGGAAAGAAACTCAAGGTGCTCTGAATGGGTTGCAAGTTGCAACCACTGTCAGCTGCTTGGTGGAGAAGAATAAGTTTTTAGTTGCTCTTTGGGCATCCATAAGCCAGCCTTTTGAAGGGTACTCTGTGGAACAGATAACGTTGCATTGGAAGGAGTTGGCCTTATCTTATGCAGGGCCTTAGCTGTTTTTCTTAGGGTTCCTCTCTCTTGTTTCTGTTTTCCTATTTCAGCTCAACTGTATACTACTCTTGTGCTGCTTGCTTCTCTTTTAATGAAAGTAACCATTCAAAAAGAAAAAGAAGAAGAAGAAGAAGAAGAAGAAGAAGAAATGGTAAAATGGGTGATGATATTGCCAAAGGGGTATTATATTCGTCCCCAAAAGAATGTATGGCGCCCTAATCCATCTTTTTTAAGTTTTTGTACGCTTATCCATTAAATCAGGGTTTTAAGTGTGTTTTTTTGGTAAAAAAAATCCCAAAGATTTAATTTTTCCATTCCACGATAAAAGTAAAGGAAATAGAAATGAAGGAGACGGAAGCCTCTTTTATTGTTTACGTTCTCTAATAAATCAACCACCATGTAAACTCATTTAATTGTCTCTTGTACAAGTCGAACTAGACCAAATATCTTAAGTTATATAAATCAATAAAGAGAAAGGAAACAAATTGTGCCTAATGAATTGAAAAATGATATGCTGTGGCAATTATCAAGTAGCACAGAGTGTTGCCTTACTGGCGAAAGTAGATGTTAGAAGTATGAAACCAGCAAGTAAGATTTCATATTTTCAATGATGACATTAATTGCAACACAAAACATTATAATAGCACAGCTGATTAAAACTTGACAATACCTTTCCACCAAAAATCGCACAGTTAGACTGAGAGCATCCGGCACTTATGGATTTTTCTACTTTAACCTGAATAACCAAAGCCAGAAATTAAGTTTTCTTCATATACACACACACACACACACATTGCTACAGTTAGCAACAAATCTCTAAAAGAAGAAATTAAGAATGATGGTTTAAATTTAGGAGAGAATAAACAAGATATATATATATATATATATAATAAAAATGATAACAGTGGTGGCAGCAACCCTAATCTTCGGACGGTAACTGCACATAACATGGTAGTCACGGAAGTACACTGGTTCTGCTCCAAATGAAACAATGTCATTGACACTCGTAGCAACCTGAAAAGATGCACCAAAAATACATCAGTAGTGAATATGGAAGACAACCCCAAAAAAAAAAGAAAAGGGTGGGGGGGGGGGGGGGCGCGGCGGGGTGGGCGGGGCGGCAAGCTTGGAAAAGAAAAGATGAGAGAGAGTATCAAGACCCCCCCAACTTGGATTTTATACCATACCAGATCAATCCCAATAGTATCATGGATTTGAGTTTCAGAAGCAAGCTCGACTTTGGTTCCCACTCTATCTGTGCTGGCAACAATGTATGAATCCCCTGTTTGAACTCGAAAGTTGAGATTTTTTTTTCTACCCTCGTTGAAGCATGACCAATAGAAAGTGAGAGAATAAAAAAGAGACCTACCTAGAGGGAAAAGCCCTGATAAGCCTCCGGTTCCAGGTGCCATCATCTTTTCGATCCTGCGAATGAGTTCGGGGCTCGGCGTCAGAGTCGATGAGAGCTTGAATAGAGCGTGATGTTTTTGAGCTTCTCGTTGTTTTTGTGATTGATTTCCATCTAAAATTTGGTGTGGGAGGGGGCGAGAGAGAAAGGTGGGATCTTTTGAAGCAAGAGGCAGAGGGTTGTTTATTGAAGCTCTTTGGAGGAGCACATACTCCTCCATGGAAGAGTTCGGCTGTCGCCTCCATCGTAACAGTGCCTGTGAGAGAGAGAGGGATGAATTGAAAACACATACACCAAAAAAATAAAAATAATAATAATAATACTAATACTAATACTAATACTAATACTAATACTAATACTAATCTTGACAAGGGCAAGGCCACGAACCCTAATTCTAATTTTGGGCTAAATATACGTAGACATATAGATATACGCTTTACTTTCCCAAAATTAATAACAATAATTTAATTTTTGCTGCTGCACGAAAACCTCGGAGCTCAACGGAGCTTCCTCTCTTGCATGGTCTTCTTGCCAGAAAAAAAATCGCTGATATATATATATATATATGGGAGACGGTCCTATAAGGACCGTCCTTACAGTGATTTTTAAGGACTCATCCAGTTCGTCGATTCCTGCTCGTCATCCTACGCTCCTCATCGTTCCTTTAAAAGCCAACGGAGGGAAGTGTAAAAAGCAAGGCACACTCTCCAAAAGCAAACCCAGTTCAGAATCGTCTTCCCCTTTACCAATTCTACTTGCATAAAAGGAACCTCCAGCCTTTTGTCTTCGAGTCCTCTTTGGCGACAGGCTGATATCCATTACGGCAACAACCGGAAAGAACCCAAAACGAGGGTAAGTCTCCACCCACCCTCTCTCGGTCTTGTCTGTCTCTCGGACACATCTACTTGGATGTTGCCGCTCTCTCTCGGACATGATCTACTCCGGCCTTCCCTCTTTGGTTCTTCTTCTTCCTACCTTCGAGGACTAAAGCTTCCCATCGAAGGAAAGAACCCTTCCCTTTTCCTCGCCCTCCCTCTCTCGAACTTGTCCCTCTTCCTCACCGGTGCTGATGAATTAGCTTAAGCTACAGAAGCCTTGCTCTGGGCCAGAAACGGAGAAGCCCCATCATATTCATCCTTTTTTCTTTTTTTACTTCCATCGAACTTGCCGTATCTCAAGCTTGAGTGTAGCATTGATTATGAGTGTCATGAATTCTTGATTTTGAAACCACAGGTGTTGGAATTTGATGAGGGCTTTGCTCGACAGAATGGGATTCCTTGCAATTATTCTTATGTTTCCATATAGGAACAACAATTCTATACCCACATCAGGAAATTCATGTTTAAAACAACACTTTGATCTCTCCCACGATGAAAAACTTGTGGTTCATTCTATGGATCAAAATCGGGGTTTAAGCCCTGCTTTTTAGGGGCTTTGTTTCTGTTTCTGTTTCCTTTTTCTTTTTTTAACACAAACAACCTTGAAAAAAATCCATTGAATCGAAACCAAGATATCAATTCTGGGATAAAACCCCATATGTGAACAAGCAGCTCCTCCTGATAAATGGTTTAGAAAGTGGGGGAATCATACAAACAGGCTTGAGCCATTGCCTCAAATGGTGTAGAAATGAAAAAATAGAAAATAACAAATACATGCTTCCATTTAATGGCATCTTCAAGCTCTAAAGACTTAGCCTAGAGAATGACTCCATTCTTCAGTTACAGTTTTGAATGTTTTTTCTCCAAATATCTCACTCTCAATCCTTTCCTCTGAGCGAATCAAATCCATACAGCCTAATCACTGTAAGGACAGTCCCTTCGCTATAGCGAGACCAGGGCTCGCTATAGCGAGGTTCTCGCTGTAGCGAGCCCAGGTCTCGCTATAGCGAGGACAGTGAGGGAAGGAGGAAGCGCTGCAACTTCGGATTCCTGCTTCGATGGCATGCGAGACCGTACCGGGAAGGAGGACGAGAAGGAGGAAGAAGAGAACGTCAGATTTGGGGCTTTTCTTCTGATTTGGGATTCTCTCTCCTCATTTTCATTTTTCCCTCCTTTAGTTATATAGGGGACATGACAAACATTGGATCAGTGTGTGAATCGAACGGCCCTGAGTGGTCCATACATAAAATGGTAAGGACGGTCCTCACTAGATGCATGATGGATGATGGATTCACTACAAACCTGCCCAAAACAAAGAAGAGATAAAAGAGAGAGTGAATCAGATGGATAAAGATGGGGACATTATGAGAATTTTTCAATTTGTTTAAAAGAGGTTTTGGGTCGGGCTTGGATTTAGAGGGGTTTTGAGGTTCCAGATCAAGATGAGCTAGAAGACTAAAGTTTAGGAATTAAAAACATCTACCCAACGGTATCATAATTTCAAAAATCTAAAATTATGAAAAAGCCCCATAAATTCTCTGAAAATTTGCTAATTAC
The DNA here is from genome assembly GCA_029852735.1 of Persea americana. NCBI lineage: Eukaryota > Viridiplantae > Streptophyta > Magnoliopsida > Laurales > Lauraceae > Persea > Persea americana. The sequence continues at coordinate 825,151 of CM056813.1, forward strand.
CCCCCTACTATATCCAAATGAACCTGGATCTAGACCTAACTTGGCACACACGATCCTAATAATTTTTTTAATCTCCTCTCTTGAGTAGATGCTGATACTATCTGCCCAATATAAAAAGAGTAAGATGAATGAGACAAAGGAAAGAGAAAGAAAAGAGATAGGAGAGTGAATCGGATGGATAAAGATGGGGACATTATGGGAATTTTTCAATTTGTCTAAAATAGATTTTGGGTCAAGCTTGGATTTAGAGGGGTTTTGAGATCCGAATTAAGATGAGCTAAAAGACTAAAGTTTAGGAATTAAAAACATCTACCCAACGGTACCATAATCTCAAAAATCTAAATTACGAAAAAGCCTCCTAAATTCTCTGAAAAATTGCTAACTACCCCCCTACTATATCCAAATGAACCCAGATCTAGACCTAACTTGGCACGCACAATCCTAATAATTTTTTTAATCTCTTCTCTTGAGTAGATGCTGATATTTTAAATGTAATAAAAATTTTTTTTAATACATTCCAATAAATCAAGTCATTTTTTTTCGATTTCTTTGTTGTTTTTTTCTAAAGGTGATGGAGAAAAATTAAGGAAAATGTGGATAAGATTGGAATCTATCTCAAATCAATATCTCAAATGTTTTTTTTTTCGTCTTCTTTTTTCAATTTTCTTTTAATATTCTTCTTATTCAGATACTACAAGATTTTCGATACAGGAAATTTTATGGGTATGAGGTTTTTCCTCTGTGAGTAATTGTGTAAAGAAGAACATTGCATTTTAACAGATTCTTTATTGTCTTTTAGCTTCTTTTGGAATGGAGGGAGTTTTCATACATGTAAGTGAGCACTGTCTACTGAAAACTTGGCACACACGATCCTAGTAATTTTTTTAATCTCTTTTATTGAGCATATGCTGATATTTTAAACGTAATAAAAATTTGTTTTAATACATTCCAATAAATCGAGTATTTTTTTCGATTTCTTTTTTTTTTTTTTTAAGGTGGTGGAGAAAAGAAAAGGAAAATGTGGATAAGATTGGCATCTATCTTGAATCAATATCTCAAATGTTTTTTTTTCCTTCTTCTTTTTTCAATTTTCTTTTAACATTCTTTTTATTCAGATAGTACAAGATTTTCAATGCAAAGAATTTTGTAGGTATAAGGTTTTTTCTCTGTGAGTAATTGTATAAGGAAGAACATGGAATTTTAACAGATTCTTCATTGACTCTTAACTTCTTTTGGAATGGAAGGAGTTTTCATACATGTAAGTGAGCACTGTCTATTGAAATTATTATCGTTTAATTGTGTCTTCTTCTTCAATTTTTTTTAATGTTGCAATAAAATCTTCATACTAAGAAAAATGGGTGCAACCAGAGTTAAGAAAATGATGATGAAGAGTTGGTTTTTTCTTTCTCATTCCTATTTGGGCCAAAGTTAGGCCCATTGATAGCCTTCATGCTCTGGTAATTTTAATTATATGTTTATTTTATTTCTTGAATCTTAACCGCAGGATTTCAAATTGTGCGTGTTTCATGTTTTCTCTCTTTTAATGAAAGTTACCATTAAAAAAATTTAAATATTATTCTCCCTTTTGCTTCATGTGTTTGCATTTTATTTAGTTAGAATAATTGAGTTTTCAATCTGACATAATAGTTGTATTGATCTTGATTTATACCCCTGTTGGAAGAATAATCACAAGTTGGATAATGTGATAACTACAACTAAATATTGGTTCTCTTCTGATATTATTGATTGCTAAAGATAATTCCTTCAATGCAATTTAGTGGTAGGTCTTATAGATTGCTATCGTAAAATTGTTGTTCTTCTGTACAATTTTTAGTTTCTTAATATACATCTTTTTGTGAATTTTTTTAATTATAAAAGGGCATTTCAAGGGCATGAATATATTAATTTATTATTGCTTTTACTCATGGGGTTTAAATTGAAAAACTTTGATAATTTTCTAACGCATTTATTTCTTTCATCATTGCAAAGCTTCATCTTCTTCTTTTCATATATTTCAATAAAGCATCATGCCTTTCCTTAAAGGGAAAACGAGATTCTCATGAAAATTGCTTGTTATGCTAGCGTTACTACTAATTTCAGAGTCAGTGAATGAAGTGATCATTTTAAGTGTAAACAACTAAAATAAGAATTTGATGCTGAACTGCAACAAATTCAGTTTGTCTTTATTCATTTTGAATTTTTCTTAATTTGATCAGCACTCCCATCCTTTATACAGAACAGAGCAAAATAGTTGATCTAGAATACATGTGTTACATTCTTATGTATTTCTTAAAAGGAAGGTCCAATTCTTTTGGCAGATTTGTATTTGTAGTGTTTTTGTTTTTTTGTATTTTTTCCCTATGGATATATCTATTTGTGAGCTTCCATTTAACTGAACTTCTATGATTACTTTGTATTATCTTTTTCTTACAAGGTCTAAAATATAGCACTTCGTATCAAGCAACAGAAGATGCTGACTCTTGGAGAGGTATTGAATCTTTTTACCTTATAGTGGTCCGTCTTATAAAATAAAACAAAGCACATGTTAAATACCATTATTGATCAATAGGTGCTCTGCAAATCTTACCCGTCAGAGTTCATATAATAGTTCCACCATTGTTGATCCCTGTCGCTTGAGGACAATCCGGATTACTTCATTATTCTTGACGGTCGGTGTGAGATGTTATTCTTCTTTGTAACTTAAGACTAAAACAACCATCTCAGTTTTGTTATTCTAATATCCGTAGGTAGGATATAATTAATTATTTTTCCTTAATAGAATCTAATTTTTTAGTGAACATATAATGTTAATGGTAGCTTATTAGAACAATAAGCTCATTTGGTTCTTAGTTTTTATTTTTAGTTTTTATAAAACTGTAGGTTATCAATTTGACTATGCTTTTGACTGGGCTCCAACTTTAGCAGGTCAAGTCTACCAGGAAACTGATAAGTCGACTTAACCGGTTAAAAAGAAATAAATTTAAATTTCTTTGTACACATTCATGATAAAATGTCTAGAAATATATGATTTATATCTTCAAAAAGTTATATAAATTCATTTCGATTACCTTTTGGGATCTCATTTTTCTCACTATATCATTGTTTTATTGTTTTCAAATGTATAGGAAACAAGTAGTGTCAGTTGTATTTGGACATTGCACGGGCATTGCAATTTACAATCACTCATTTTCTATTGAAATTTTATTTTTAAATGCATTAAAGCTTCTACTGAATTTTTGAAGAATTTTATTTTTTAAAGATTTTCTTCATGAAATTGTGTGTTTGGTGCACGTGCATTGCACGTAGGGCTCCACTAGTATACTAATTAGAGGTTTTCTCTGTTTATACTAAGGGGTTCTTACCGGAAAAAACACTTTATTTGGTCAATATATCGAATAGAGAACATTAGGCAAATATGTACCTAACAGGAAATCCGTATAGGATTCCTAATTTCTTTTATCAATTTTTTTTGTGGTCGAATTCAGCCTTCAGTTTCAGCGCTGGAGGTCGAATTCGACCCTGAGATCGAATACATTATATATTGAATTTCGTCTTCCCTTTGTACCATACCCTTACGAATCATGTTCTAGAAGATGGAAAGTGCGTTAAATGTGGTCTTTGTTTGCTTCCACCCCCCTTGGGCATCTTCCCTCTAATCTAAGGTACATATGCAATGAATGAGTAAGAATATAAGCAAGGCTGAACTTCTCATGGATTTTAAATGAATTTATTTGTTGTTTTGGGCATCTTCCCTGTAAGGTTTAGAGGCTACTTTTCTTGTATCCGTGGTGTCAGCAGTTTCCTTTAGTTTCCATGCGAATTCAAGCACTAGTTTATTGTTTTATACATTTGCATTTCATACATAGAAGTAAAAAAAACGCAGGAAACTAAATAAGCTATAAAACATTTTTTTCTGACCTAACATTTCACCTCATTTACCTTGAATTGGCAGTATAATAGCCAACTCACAAAATTTTAGTATGAACTTGTGAAATTGACCTCACATTTTCCACTAATTTAAGCTATCATTCATTTTGCAAGAGCATGTCAGATGTCCAACAAGTAGCTACTTTTCATTACGATGGGACCTTTGAATTTGATCTAAATCAACCCCAATATAAGGGGGGCAAACAAAAGTAGAGGTATCTGTCTAGTACTATAACTTTCTGTGAGCTGAAAAACATGGCACTTGAAGCCTCAAACTGAGATGAATTGGCCAAAGAGCTTAGTATAAAGTATCTACTGCACAATGGAGGCTTTTTTTCGATGATAAATGTTGGTGATGACGGCAATATCAATGGACTTTTCAAAACCTCAAAGTTCGATTCTTCCGGGATATTAATATTTGTAACACAAAGAATAGGTGAAGAAGATGGCACCATACACCTATATCAAGAAAGGTTGGTGGTTGTTGTTAATACATAGTTTGTCTTATACATACTTGTAATTAATGTTATTGTATTCAAGATATCTACACAATATAATGTTGTATGTTTTTTGGGTGCAGGTTTGATCGCACAAGCACTAGTCATCCCACTGATAAGATTATCGAGAATATGGAATCTAAAGTAAAATGGTCGACATTTACATCTCCCCCCAAAGACTACCCTACCATCAACTTAAGAGAAGATGTTGATGTGACCTTCTCATCTTTCATGAATGCTATGATGGATGTGGTGGCCCAATCCTTGTCTCATGAGTCAAATGAGGTGGCAGTCAATCGTGTAACAGTTGAGGCCCAACCTATGCCTGAGAAGTTGGATGATGCGGGGGTGAACACTACATTCGAGTTGACTCGTATATCTGCATGTCCCTGCCACAAGATTAGGCTTATGGAGCGAGTATCACAGAAATGTCTTAGTTAGAAGGGCGCAACAGATCTGGAAGTACCGGTTTAGATGGATCACATAGTATGCAGGACAACCTGTTCGTGGACATGATGGTCCCTGAAGCGGTCATAGCTGAAGGAGTAGACAGTTCTGTTAGGGAGATGTAGCCGGGTTACGAGTTTCCCGACTACTAAGGGTTCTGAAAAGGCATAGCCAAGCATGCAATTTACAATAATTTCATGTTGAAGCACATAAAGACGAACATGAAGATGGTCACTACATGTTACAAAGATGATAACTGCTCTTGGCGAATACAAGGCTCTATAATGGATTCTGGACCACAATTCAAAGTTCAGGAGTACAATCCGAACCATTCTTACTCTAAACCAATGATGGGGACAACTCACATGCAAGCATCGGCGCAGTTAATAGCTGAGTTCGATGAAGGGAAGATCCGTTGCAATAATGATTTTAGACTGAAAGATATATCAACGAATATGAAACGGAGTTTGGGACCAAAATCACATATAGGAAAGCACATATGGCAATGGAGATGGCATTGCGCAAAATTTGAGGGTCATATGAAGAGTCATTCCAGATATTACCATTTTACTATTTTGAGCTACAAAGGATCAATCATGGCACAGTGACAAACATTGACCTCACCTCGGATGGCCGATTTAGGCGGTTCTTCTGGGCCTTTGGGCCTTGCATACATTCATTTCAAACTTCTTTAAGGCCTTTGCTAGTAGTGGATAGTTCACACCTATGCGGAAAATATCCTGGAGTATTGCTACTCACTGTCACACACGATGTGAAACATCTGTTGTTTCCAATAGTATTTGCCTTTGTCGAGGCAGAACGCCGCGATAGTTGGGAGCGGTTCCTAGCGAACTTATCGATAGCATTAGGCGAGCCAAAGAACTTGACAATTGTGTCTGATCGTTAAAATGGTCTCATTCCTTCATTGAAATCTATGCTCCCAAGCGCCTATCACTATTTTTGTTGTCATCACATAGCTGAGAATATCAAAGCATCTTTCAACGATCACGGTATCGTCAGGACGTTCTGGAAAGTTGCCGGTCATATAGACCAAACTAGTACGATGTTTCCATGAACGACATACGCTTCATAGATGAATGTGCTTTTCAATACATTGGGGGCGATTGGGCGTCAATAATAGGCTACGGCATATGTCCATGGATGGAGGTACGACATGCTAACGAGTAACACTGTGGAGCGCACCAATAGTCTTCTAAAGGTCACAAGGGTTCTCCCTATCACAAAACAAGTCGAAGAAATCTGTGCAAAATTGATAGAGTTCTACCAAAAGCGTCATAGTCAAACACAAAACATAACAACACTTCTTACTCCATATGCAGAGAAGTACCTCAACAATGAAATAGAAGAAGCACGTAGGCTCCATGTTCGTGTCGCCGGTTTGGTTGAGTTCCGGGTTCAGTCAGTTGAATATGTGGATGTTGTTGATCTTGAAAAGAAGTCATGCACATGTCGCAAGTGGGAAGTCATCAGCCTCCCATGCTGCCATGCTTTGGCTTCAATGAAGGTGCGGAATGTAAATTCGCACGATTTTTATGAGCATTGGTACACTATGAGCATGTATCAAAGGACATATGATGATATAATTAATGCAACGCGTGATATGAAGCAGTGGGAGCAAAGATTAATTGAGAAGGTACTTCCTTTGTTGGCCAACAAGCAGCGAGGAAGGCCTAAGAAAAATAGAATCCGTGTGGGGGATAGGAACCGACAGTGCAGAGTGGTAACTTTCTCCAGTTGTAAAAAATGTGGACACAACAAGGGTAGCTGCAAAAAGTCACTGACTCAAAATTAGAATGTAATTCAACAGAAATCGATGTAATTTGGATTTTTTTTGTTAATGTAATTCTCCATGAATTGATGTAATTCTCACGTTTTTTGTTAATGTAATTCTCCATGAATGGATGTAATTCTCATATTTTTCTTTTAATGTAATTCTCCATAAATTGATGTAATTCTCATGTATTTTGTTAATGTAATTCTCCATGAATAGATGTAATTCTCATGTTTTTTGTTAATGTAATTCTCCATGAATGGACGTAATTCTCATGTTTTTTGTTAATGTAATTCTCCATGAATGGATGTAATTCTCATGTTTTTTGTTAATGTAATTCTCCATGAATGTATGTAAATTTGTCGGACATGAAATAGGATTGAAATGGTTAATGTAAGAATAGAAGTTGTTTTTTTTACTGATTTACTCGCAGGGTCTAATTCGACATAGGTGTCAATTACAGTTTTACAAACTGCCCTCTCAGTAAATACACAAGGAATGGTTGTATTTTGATTGAATTTGGAATTGTTGTATTTTGATGGATAGCTTTCTTAGAATTGAAGATCCTTTTTTTATTACTTTCCTATCAGCGTCGAATTCGACCTTCCATACACAAGGAAAGGTCCCATTCGACGCTAAGCAGAAAGTTTACCACAGTATATTTTACTCCCAGTGTCGAATTCGACCTGACTTCGTGCGATTCATGGTCAAATTCGACATAGATGTCAGTTACAATTTTACAAACTGTCCTCCCAGTAACTAAAGACAACAAAACAAATGTACAATTTCCGTCGAATGCAACCTTCTGCAGTTACCTAGAGGTCAAACTCGACGCAGGTAAGTGACCTGAATATAGACTGATTTAACTCCTAGCGATGAATTCGACCTTTTAGGTAAAATTGTAATTGACAACTACGTCGAATTCTATGTTGGGAGTTAAAATCAAGTATTGGTCATTAAACATAGCTGCATCGAATTCGACCTCTAAGGTAACTGTCAAAGGTCGAATTCGACGAAAATCGTACATGAGTTTAACTACTGGGAGGACAGTTGTAAAATTGTAACCTATACCTACATCGAATTCAAACTCTAGAAGTTAAATAAGGTGTTATTCATTAAACATCCCAGTGTCGAATTCGACCTTTTAGGTAAAATTGGAATTGACAACTTGAATTCGATGCTGGGAGTTAAATCAGGTATTGGTTATTAAACATACCTGCATCGAATTCGACCTCTTAGGTAACTGTCGAAGGTCGAATTCGATGGAAATTGTACATGAGTTTAGCTACTGGGAGGATAGTTGTAAAATTGTAACTGATACCTGCGTCAAATTCGACCTATATAATTAATCATTAAACATCCCTGCGTCAAATTCAACCTTTTAGGTAACTGCCAAAGGTCACATTCAAAGGAAATTGTACATGAGTTTTTGTGTCTTTAGCTACTAGGAGGAAGTTCGTAAAATATTAACAGACACCTGCGTCGAATTCAACCACGAATCGCACGAAGTGAGGTCGAATTCGCACTGGGAGTTAAAAATATATAATGAACTTTTTGCCAAGCGTCGATTGCGACCTTTCCTTGTGTATTTTCTAGGTCGAATTCGACGCTGGGAGGAAAGTAGTAAAAATAAGAACTTCCATTCTAAGAAAGCTGTCGATCAAAATACAACCATTCTAAAAGCAACATTAATCCATTTACATCCATTCACATGCAACATTCAAATTACATCCAATGTCAATAAAATTCAAATTCAATAACTTTACAGACTAACACCTTTCTACTGCTCCCTGTCAATACAACCATACCAAAGTTACAGATTTACATCCTATCATCTCAATGTCAATAAAAGTGACACACCAATTGCCTTGTCACCAAAGGCCAGGGAGATTGAGTCTAATTCCATTTAATTCCCAGCTTCGCTTGAATATCTCGATCAAAATCCGACGGCGGAAATTTGCTATGTCGGCTTGGGTGAACCGAACTGGGCGGCGGAAAATATAGTGCTCCACAAACGCATTGGCAAAGACACCATAGTCACTTCCATTCTGTTGACAGGGAATGTCCGCCTCACATCCATTGACCACACCCATGGCTCCGTCCACCCGTAGTCGTAAAATCGTTCGGTTAACCATAGTTTCTATAGAAAAGATGATTCAGTGGGTGAGTTCCTTTAAATGAAAGGTAAAAAATCAACAAGAATTGAATGGATACTCACAAAACCTTCGTAGATGCCTAATCCATATTTATCACTTTCAGAGCTATTGTAGAACTCCCATCGGTTCTCATCCGTGTACCCAACAAACAAGGTGAAATGATTATGTTGATGTAAAATCTATATGAGCATCTTACATTCCTTCGCATCCCACGCTCGTGATCCGTTGACTCCAAATGCGCAATCATCACCAGCCTTATACTTCTTCTGCCAAAAGCTCTGAAAAGTCAAATTTAACTTGCATTAGTTGTTGCATTTTCAATGAGGATAGCAGCAGCTAAATGCTTTTAAAATACTTACGCAAAGGCTTGGATCTGCTAGATAGGCTTCACCGCAAGAGTTCCTCAAGCATTCAAAGTAGTAGTAGATGACGTTAGTCTCTAATAGTATATTCAGTTCCAACAAAGCATTAAGGGTGTCATAGTCAACCAATGAACAAATAACATCAAGCTCATCCTTCCTGTAGAACACAGATTTTTTTGGTTAGCATCCAGTAATTGCAAACTCTATACTGAGAACATGGTTGGTGGTTGATACCTTTGAATGTAATATCTGTGGAAGCCCTCCAGTATCTCTTTATCTTCCTCTGTTAGAACATATTCAGACTGAATGAATCCATGCTCGAAGTCCAACAACCTCTCTAGCACTCTCATATTCCTTAATAGGTGTTTCAACCTCCACACTAATGATTCAACTATAGCAGAGGAAGGTACTACAACCATCACAAGTGGTACGATAGGGGCTGGAGTCGAGTAAAGATCAGGGCACGGAGAAGTTGAGAATAGTTCTTCTAGCGGAACAAGGTGCGGGTCATCATCAACTGGGATGTACTGGCCTTCGACATATCCATTCATGCTTGGTTCCCTGGATTGATACATAGGCTTTACGTCAAATTCCACGTGCACAAGCTCTCTTGGCTTGTCTTGTGATTCTTCGTCAACAGGGTTGGATAGCTTTGTAGGATTAGCTTCGGTTGGTCCCCTCTTTCCTCTCTTCTTTTTCTTAACTGGACTTTTCGAGGCAGGTCTCTTCACATACACTTTCTTTGGAGTAACAACCTGCGAGAAGTCGAGTAACATTGAAAGTCAAACAAAATCGAATGTAATGAAGATGTTAATAGAGGTTGACGGTCCTTACCAACTGCTGATCCTGTTCATATTGGGAGTTACTGCAGGATTCAATGTACTGATCGATTGTAGTCCCAAAGGCAGCGGTGAAGCTCTTCAGCTTTCATTTCAATGAGGAGATAAACTTCTCTAAATTCTTACTTGGTTTTCTAAGCACTCGGTCACATGATCGCTCAATGTGATCAATGAAATCTGTCACCTACAAATGAGCACGAGCGAGAATGTAAACCTCAACTTTTTTAGTACGTTTAATGAAACGATACAAGGGGGTAGACATGAAAACTGACCCTTCTCTATGGGATGCTCAGTTCGTGTTCTACCGCATGTTCTCGATCCATAGGACGGTGGCCTTCGGCCTCCCTAATGTGGCCAACCCGCATTATGGTATTCAAAGAATACCACACCATGTATTCATCAGAGTGCAGCCCATTGGATGACTTCTTCGCCCTTATAATATACTGCCACCTGCCCTCCCACATATTTGTCTCTGCTTTATATATATATATATTTTTTTTGCTGCAGTCAACAATCACTCTTTGTTTTCTTTCGACCCTTGGGAACGGAATGAAAAAAGGTGGGGGGACAACCTATTGTAGACAGAATTGTTTCATCACTCTTCCGGTATTGTGTTGCTCTAGTAACCAATAGAAGATTAGGGGCGCAGAGGACTTGAATAGTTCTCGGTCGGCCTTTGGAACCGATCTCAAGAATGCCTTCCCAAGTTTCTTGTATGACTGCCGTTCAAACTGCATAAAGCATTAATCGTGTTAATCTGGAATGATTATTGTAGGAACTGTTAGTTTTTATGGTCTCAATCCATTAAGATTGATGTAATAAATTGATTAATTTCTTTATTTATCAATATATTCATGTTATCATTTCATGAGATGAATGATGTTTATTACTTAAATACACATAACCAATACGAATAACATGATGGTTCATAAGATGAACCGGAGTTGGTAAGTATACTAGATGCAATACATGTGTATGGATGAGATCCACATACGGCAGACATGTATAGCAAATCTTATACTTGAATATCTTCACAACCAGTGATGAGATTGGACATTTCATCTAACAAGGTTGCAGTACTTTGATTACTATGAGATAGTGTGATTTGTCTCGATCATCAGAATGTAAGATTCTGGATCATAGTGCTGGTACATTGGAGGTATTGAAGGACCATGAGAAGCACCTTATGAACACTGTCTTTACTTTAAGGTCTGCTCTCATAATTCCCTAGCAATAGGCTCTCAATCCTAAGACATTAATGAACTAAAGCTTCTATCTATTCATTTGCTTTGAGTCACCAATGAGTGAGGCCAATTGTAGGTCAACACCTTGGTGATTTGGGTACATGGTAGTAAAGTTGTGGGAACATTCGATGGTTAAGATGGAATCTATCTTTAATATCCCCTGTAGACACGTCATTTGGCCCCTATGATAGCCTTAAATACCTATCACATATAGCGATCCCCCCATTTCACCCATAATTGAATGATTAAAGACATAATTCAGATTCATTAACGATGATGAAGATGCTTGTTGCTGATTTTAGACTTAGTTCGACGATTTCTAGAAATTCGTGAGAGAGAAGCCGAGTCGCGTCAAGATCTTGAGCCCAACCCACTACTCACACAAGGAGTGAACCATGACACCACTCAAACCCTTTCCGGACCACTTAAGACATGCTTAGGCCAATCCCTCTAAAGACCATACTTAGTTTGCCAAAATGTCACCCGATTAGCCTAAGTTAGGAAATCGAATCCATTGGTCCAGAGATCCCTCATATTTTTCAGCCCCTATTTTTCAAGATATTTAGACCATTGAATTCCTCACTTCGAGAGCTTTCCGGTGATATGTAGAACGTTCAAATCCGATAAGCGAGTCAAAAGTAATGAGCTTCCGAAGTTTGTCCTAAGAAGAGATCACCTAGGCACCACCCATGTGGCGCCTACCCTACTAAGTTCCACATGGGCACCAACCCTGTGGCGCCTACACAGCCCGGGACCACCTAGGCGCCCCATGGTGGGCGCCCAGCCTCCAAATTTCACTAGTTAGCCTAAAAGTAGCCTGGGACCACTCAACGTAGGGGCCGAACTCCGAAAATAAATCGACTCCACCTAGGCACCACCCATGTGGCTCCTACCCTACTAAGTTCCACATGGGCACCAACCCTGTGGCGCCCACACAGCCCGGGACCACCTAGGCACCCCATGGTGGGCGCCCAGCCTCCAAATTCCACTAGTTAGCCTAAAAGTAGCCCGGGACCACTCAACGTAGGGGCCGAACTCCGAAAATAAATCAACTCCACCTAGGCACGACCCATGTGGCGCCTACCCTCCTAAGTTCCATTTAGGCACCAGCCCTGTGGTGCCCACACTGTCCAAGACTGCATAGGCACCACCTCATGGGCGCCCACCTCCAAATTCCACTAATTGGCTTGAGATTAGATCGGGACCACTCATACGTAGAGACCAAGCACCGAAGACGAACTGAACCACCTAGGCACCACCCATGTGGCGCCCAGCCTTGAAGTTCACCTAGGCACCACCCATGTGGCGCCCAGCCTTGAAATCCATCTGGGCACCACCCATGTGGCGCCCAGCCTATTAAGTGCTAATGTAGGTCCCCCCAGCTGAAGATATATCCGTTCAATCTCGACTCCAAATGGGACCAAGGACCAAAAAAGAAGCACGAACCAGCTGGGCACCACCCTGTGGGCGCCCACTCTCTCCAGGATCACCTGGGCGCCACCCTGTGGGCGCCCAGACTGCGCAGGCCATGTGGGCGCCACCCCATGGGCGCCCATCCTCCCTCCAAACCCTAATTCACCCTAAAACAACTTAAGCCGGCTAGGGATGCATGAGACCTTCTAGAAACCCAAAATAATGAAGCCCTAGCCCTTCTAAACTCGTCCCAAACCTATATAATCCCTCTTAACTTCATTTACAAGAGAGGCTACCCAAAAACCCTAAGAAAAGAGGCAAAAGGACAGACTAGAAAAATAAGAAGAGAGGTAGCCACCATTAGAGAAGAACTTCAGATCTATAGTAGAGGAAGGAGAAAGAGAGGAGGAGGCATCCATATCTTCTACTGGAGCTATGGATCTTTGCGAAAGCTTCGTTTTAGGAACTTGAGGAACGCGTCATATACAGGTATTCCTAGATCTCTCCTTTCTTTTTCTATATTCCATTACCATTCATTCTTAGAAATATGGTTAGGACCATTTGAGCATCGTAGATCTACATTAGCTTGTGATAAAAATAGTATTAGTGCATCATCATGTTAGTAACATGTTTAGGTTCATTCTAATATAGTAGATTCGTTTTGATTTTGTAGTTCTAATTGCATAGTTAGACCAGATCTCGCATTAGCATCATCATCATCATCATTTATATTGAAAAGATCGCGAACAACCATTGGCAGAAAGGCTGGGCGCCACCCACTGGGCGCCTGCCCTCTCCGGAACCACCTGGGCGCCACCCACTGGGCGCCTACCCTCACTCGAACTAGGGTCTGGGCTCTAGATCTCCGCCCGTTGCATCGTTTGCTCATAGGTTCGTTAGTTGCATCATTAGTAGTTTGAATTAAAACATTCGCATCAGGCACTGAATATCGTAAGTTGTCTTAAAAATACTGAGATTCTTTTGCATTCGTTGTGTTCCGTTGAAAACCCTGACTGAGCAGGGTAGGCACCACAGGGGTGGCGCCCAAGTGGATTTCTCCACCTTTGTGCACAACTTCCGATCTTCTGCATTTAGGTCATTTAGAAACTGCATATTAATGATATGTTAGGTTGTGTGATCTGTTTTGAGATTTGAATTACCATTTTTTATCACACTTCACATCGTATCATTTGAACCACACATCCATAGAAAATCCCAAAAAAAATCATAAAACATAAAACCCCTTCTTCTCTTTCCTTACTCTCTAGTAAATTAGAGGAAAAACCAAAAACAAATTAAAAGATATCCAAAAAACCCAAAAAGAATAGTTAGATAGTCTAAGTTATCGAATTTAATGCCTAAGTAGGATAAATCGTAAGATTAATTAAAACAACATAATTAGTAAATTTAAGCAACATCACATCATTAAGAGTTCTAAAACATTAAGACCCTAATTAATTCGGATTTAGAAATAATTAAGAACTTTAAAAAGCACAAAAACATAAAACCCCAAAAAAACAGCCACCTGGGCGCCACCCCCTGGGCGCCCATCCTTCCACAGCCACCTGGGCGCCACCCTCTGGGCGCCCATCCTACTCATTCCCTAAGACAACCCGGTTAAAGCTTAAGTTAATTAGTTAAGACTTTAAACTAATCCGAATCAACACAGTAAAATATTTTAAACCTAGAATAAGTAAACCTTAATCAACTTAATCTCTAATTAACTCAAAATCAACAAAACTCTAAAAAGTCCACCTAAGCGCCACCCCCTGGGTGCCCAGCCTGCACTGCCACCTGGGCACCACCCTCTTGGCACCCATCCTATCCCGTCTGTAAAATAACCCCTAATTAAAACTTCTAATTAATCACAACCCAAATTTAATCCTAATTAACATAACAAAACACTTTTAAATTTAAGAAACCTAAAACCTCAATCAACTTATACTTGAACCAACCTAAAAACGCAAAAGCAACCCGAAACCACAAAACAGACAGATGGGCGCCACCCCCTAGGCGCCCATCCTGCCTTTACACTTGGGCACCACCCTCCTGGCGCCTATCTTATCACATTCCCTTAGAAACCACCACTTAATTAAACTTAATTGATTAAACCTAAATTAACACCTTAAAACACTATTAACCTAAAAGACTCGAAACCTTAATCAATTTGGACTTAAACCAACTTAGAAAATACAAAACGAATAAACCACAAAACATCCACTTGGGAGCCACCCCCTTGGTGCCTATCCTGCCGCATCCACTTGGGCGCCACCCCCTTGGTGCCTATCCTTCCGCATCCACTTGGGCACCACCCTCCCGGCGCCCATCCTACCCAATCACTAGGAAACCCCACTTGAAATTAAATTCGAAGTCAATCACGATCAACACACCGGAACATCCTTGAAATCTAAAACAATCGGAACCATAAACTCGAATAGACTTAAAACATCGAACCAACTCGGACGCACAAGGCCACCCCCTGGGCGCCACCCCCTGGGCGCCCATCCTGTCACCTCCACCTGGGCACCACTCTCTGGGCGCCCAGCCTCTCCCGTCACTAAAGCCAAATTAATTGAAACGAAATTTAATCTTAATCATCGCAACAGAACATTTTTAATTTAAAATACATCAAACCATAAAGCTCAATCGCAAATCAACCTAAAAAATACGGAACCCACCCGAACCACATAATAGTTCACCTGGGCGCCACACCCTTGGAGCCCATCTGTCGAATCCACCTGGGCACCACACCCTGGGCACCCAGCTTTCCCGTTCTTAGAAAAACTCAGCTCACAACTTAGCCCAATTAATTGACGTTTAAAAAAATCGCAATTGACTACGAATAGCATCCCACATCCAAACACACAAAATCCTTTAATCAATTTAAACTTAAATTGACCTAAGAATCACCAAACCGACCGAACCTCAACACTGTCACCTGGGCGCCACCCCTTGGGCGCCTATCTTCCGAGTCCACCTGGGCGCCACACCCTGGGCGCCTAGCCTATCCGTTTTCATAAAACAACCCCAACCAACAACTTAACACCATTAATTAACTTTCAAACCAATCCCTATCAACATATTAAAACACTTTTAACTTAAAACGCTTGAAACTTTAATCGATTCGGACTAGGCACCCAAAGCCCTTACGAACCAACAAACAACCACTTAGGCATCACCCCTGTGGCGCCTATCCTACACTCTAACCTTGGTTCACAACTTCAATTTAAAACGAATAGCTAAATATCTTATAAATTAAATTAATTAAAACCAGAACATAAAACAACCCCCGGACCCAAAGACCAATATCAAATCCCATCCGAAATACCTGAAAATCTCAAGCCATCCACCTAGGCGCCACCTCCTTGGCGCTCATCCTCTCATTTGCACTAAAACGCGAACTCTTGGTTTCGTTTCAAAATCCGGATTCGAATCCCTTTGACATTTGAATACCGGAGAATAAAAACAATTTGAAACATTAAAACTCACCAAGTAAGAACCCCTTGGATTTCGAAAACAATATCGATATCATCGTCACTAGCCAAATCACCCAAAAGCTGCCACTTGGCTAGCCAAATCACCCAAAAGCTGCCACTTGGGCGCCACTGCCTGGGCGCCCAAGTCACCAGAGTAACCTAGGAACCACCCCCCTGGCGCCCAAGTCCTCTGTTAACCCCTTTTCGCTAATTTCGACATCGCTTCACGTTTTAAAGTAAACCATAAATTCCAGAACCTTAAACAACTTAAATAGAACCCCAAAATACATTTAATCCACCTCTTAATCAATCTTCAATTCAAAACAAACCGAACCAATTAAAAATCACAATTAATAAGTTGCTTAGGCCCTGAACCATCAAACTCAGGCTATTCATATCCTAGGATTAGATCGGATTTCCCCGTTAGGTAGCTTAGCGCATTAGGCTTCGCCCCATCACTTTTCCTGTTCTGTTAGGGGACTGGGAGAGCCGATGTGGGCGGTCTAGGACCATAGGTTAGGGTTAATCTGATGATCAGTAATAAAGCATTAATCACATAGATCCAAGTAAAATCCCTTAGTTAGGCCCTTCTAGCCCCATATAAAAAAGCCATAAAAACTATAAAACCAACAAAATAAACCCAAAAAGATTTTCCTTTTATTTCTTCCTCCACCTCAGGTGCCAGATATTTAATTGAACTTAATGATAAAAGGGAATAAAGAACTGATTTCTAAAATTGAGTAAATGAGAATAACGAGATGAGATGAGTGATTTCGCACACACTTTTAATCAATCACGGCCCATCAGCCACCCTAAAACAAACACTGGCCCATCGGCCATTTTCAATCAATCATGGCCCATCGGCCACCTTCAATCAATTACGGCCCATCGGCCTTTTACTTTTATCACTCGTGTATCGCACACAAAAAAAAACAGAAATCACAAGTCAAAGTCTCATTTGCATCATCATTTTGGTTTGAAAAATCAGCCTTTAAACCTTATTTTGCCAAGGGATCAGAAGGGGGTACCCGGGAATGGGGCCAATCCTCTTCTTAAATATTTGGCACCTCCCCCCTCTTTTAGTTTATTTTCTTTATTCTAGTTATTTTATTTTACTTGGATATACTACGATTATGCTATGTGAGGATTAACCTTTATTCGGACTTTAACTCATGACCCTTAATTGACCCAAAATTAAAGATACCCAAATTAATGTGACAGGACAACCGTCGTGTGTTGTCAGCAGCACATTAGACGAAAGGAAGAACCCACCTTATTATTTTTCTCCCCATATTTCTTCGACTTTTGTCGAAGAACGGTGTTACGGCTGTACCGTAGCTGGCGATCGTGATCCATCGATTTTGAGGGTAGTCGGAATCCTCATTTTCGATGTAAAATTTAAATAGCATATATATAGATGAATGGAGATTTTCCCAAACCATGCCTCTCTTGGAGAGGAAAAATGGGGGGGTCGAAATTCACATCCGACAGCCTGGCGATCGTGATGGGACCTCTTATGTTTTCCTGTCACCTATTTGGGTCTTCCTAGAGTAATATTCTAAGACACGAACATCCCATCAATGATCTGATGTCCGTGTCCCATTTAATTTAGGGTTGTTATGAGTAGTCTGAAAATTAAACCAAAGGTCTGAATGCACCGTCCACTAAGCTTTCCCCCATTACACCATAAGAAACAAACCTTCACCAACAAAACTACATAACAAGTGCTCTTCTCTTTCTCTCCTTCTCTCTCTTCTCATCTAAACATTTCTTCACAAATGGAGGGTCAGACGTTCGGAATGTCCGACTTTCAACCCCTCTCACCCCTACTATTGATCCGCAGCACTGGTGGGTCACACCAAACCACGCAAAGTGTAGAACCCTTTAGGGTATTAGATGGATCCTTGGCTGCTTCAAGCCACGACCCACAGCAGATAAGACGGTCCCTCTTCGAAGGAGGCCCGTTACCAGTCAATACCATAACAATGGGAAGGAATCATTCCAATACATCAACCCCATCTCCTTCATCGAGAGAGAATCATTTCTCCTCACATTCAGGGGTGACTTACACAGATCTGGTCAGTCCCACCGGCCAAGTTATAAGATATAGGGTCCACGATAACGTTTCATCAACAAACTACCCTCTTCGCACAAGTGATCCTGTTGTCTCGCAGGTTATACCCTATTCTTCCATGATCAGCCAAACCGAGCCAATCACGTCCTCTATCCTGCAGCATGGGATGCCTACTGACGCACCTATCATAACCCCGGATAGGGCCATCGCACATTCCCAGACTCTTGCGATAAATGAAAACCCATATCACCAGACAAGTCATAGTCCAATGAACATGGGTCGATTGGCGACATCCAGCATCTCGCACCAAAACCCTTCGACACATATGAGAGCGCTAGATGCCTACCGGCAACACGAGATGGCTCAGCTCCAATTCCAAGCAATGATTCCTCCACCAACGGATCAAGTTCGTTACAATCCTGTGACGGTTGGCGCTGGTATGTTATATCCCCAACCAGCTCAATACGAGGGAGGGCCTCTCACTTATCAAAATCAAACAGTCCCGATCTATCAAATGCCCAATACGAACCAGAACCTCCCAATCCAGAACGTGCAAGTTACTAACCCCACGAGCATTGGAAATCCTTATCAAACACACAAAGCTAATGAGTCGCGCTATCAGCAAGCATATCAACCATCCACTTTAAGCCCAATAGTTGACCCATATAGGGGACAACCAATTACTCATGGGGGAATTTAGTTGCACCAAAGCTATCAGCCTATCTCGTAACCGTATTCCCAAGGCCAATGCCAAGAACCGGCCTACGCCCCTACTTCGCTAGAACCACAAAGAGAATGTCAACCACAGACAATTCAATATCTAGATCCTCTAGCATTCAAGGAGTTGCAGAAAAATGTGGAAGAACTCAAGAACGGAATTAAAAAGAAATCCTCGAGCTCAACTGGCAAGAAACTAGGATTCTACGACTTTACCAAAAAGGAGGAAAAAGAGAGGTCACCTTTCCCTGTTAGAGCCCCTAAGTTCTTACCTTACGATGGGACTACTGACCCTCAGCATCACCTAGTCTCGTTTTGCAACAAGTGTCGTGCCATCGCAGACAATGACTCCATGCTCATAAATTATTTTCAGGAATTGTTAACTGGAGATGCATTGACTTGGTATACATCCGTGCCTTCCCATGAAATCAATACCTTCGAGGATGTAGTAGAGAAATTTCTAGCGCGATACCAGCATCTAACTAAAAACAAACCCTTATGGCATGACTTAGCTAATCTTAAACAGAAGAACAATGAAGACTATGAGGAATTTGCAGTGAGATGGCAAAACCAATTCGCACGGTCAGATTGCAACATGCAAGAGGAAGAACAAGTAAGAATGGCCATATCGAACATGAAGGATCCCATGAGAGCCCTGATGACAATTGGGGAGGTTGTTAGTTGGAGTGGCCTGTACCGTAGGTTATCTAGGATGAAGCAAAATCTAGATGAAGGGTATTGAACACCATCATTGACAATAAAAAGAACACGCGTAGGGTAGGCACAACCACCCAACCAGAGATCCGCATGACCCCTGAAGTTAGCTTGAATCAGGAAGAGGTCTACCGACCGTATCAGGAGCGTACCAGCGTTAGCTTTAACCAACACCAAAACCCAGGGCAAAATGGCAATCCCAATTTCCAAGGTGGTAACCCGAATTATCAGAGGAATAATCAAAACTATCAGCAGAACAATCAGAATTACCTAAACCCTCTGAGAAATAATCAAAGTTATGACCAACCACCAAGAAACCAAGGGCGGTCTCGAACCCGATACAGCCGGTCTCGAACCCGATAGCTCCGCCGCAAAACCAGAACGCGAATCCTCAACCCAACTATAGTACCGTCCCCTTCAATTACAATAGAGACAACAATGGCAACCAGAATAACCCGAACAATGGAAATAGAAGAAGATTCGGACCTAAAAGGGCAAACTACCCGTCCCTTCGTCAACCATGGACTGCTGTCTTCTGCTCTCTTTTAAATCAGAATGCCCTCCAACTTCCGCCAGAACGACCGCAGGCATGGTCCGAACACCTAGACAAGACTAAGTTTTGTGCCTACCATAGGATGCCAAGTCATGACCTCACCCAATCCTACACGGTTAGAGATTTGATCTATGATCTCAATGATGAAAGTAGAATTGATTGGAGTAACATTAGGCCAATAGGTGGGAATGATCCACGGAATGCCCCTCCCAATCAAAATCCAATCACCAATCCCGCACAAAATATTCCCAACATGCAGATTTATACAAACCCTTTACCTCAGCATGGAGCATCAACCTCTGGACAGGGCCCACAGACCCAATTAATAGACATTGCCGTAATAGAGCACCAACACATTGATGCCCCGGCTCAAGGGAGTGTAAACCATAGCCAACCGTGTCATGGTGATTTCTTTAAAGAAGAGGATTATCGAAAATACATCACGCCATGGGATGGGAAGACTAAATTCAAAATCTTCAATTCAGGGATGGATACGATCATTGACTCCCCTGACCTTTACAAGGTAAATTTTGATGAGCCAAACAACCGAGAATCGCTGATCATCACAAATTCCCAACCAGATCCTTACCCGGACACAAATGCGTCTCAGGCCTACTTACGATCTGGACGGATCCGTCCTCCCCAACTACCCCCTCACCCTGTTTCTCAAAACTTAGATTCGCAAAATCCTAATATTCAGGTTGAGGAGATAGTTGATGAAAGAGCTTATAGGTCGATAGAAATAGGGATAGAATATGACCTTTTAGGGCACCTCACAAAGATCCCAGCTAAAGTATCTGTTCTTGATCTGATTAAAACCTCCCCCAAACATCAGCAACAATTACTTGAGGCTATTACACGCTTACAAGTCCCGGTAGGCATAACTCCAGAAGAATTGAGAACGTCTATTTCAGCCTTGGCCCCGGGAGCTTCGTTCCCTGCCATTACTTTTACTGAGGAAGAATTAAAGGAAATACCACCTGAGGCGAGAACCTCTCCCCTACATCTAACAGTCAAGATAGCAGGGAAGGAAATGTCAGGAGCTTTGGTTGACACTGGTGCATCACTGAATATTTGTCCTTTGAAAACCTACAAAGCCTTAGGGCTCACAATAAAGGACTTAACTCCAGCCCCTATGGTCGTAACTGGTTACGACGAGAATAAGAAAACGGTTTGTGGAAAAATTATGTTATTAGTCCAAGCGGGCCCAATTTCAATGCTAGAAGAATTTTACGTTATGGATATCCCTGCCACTTTTAACTTGATCTTAGGACGCCGATGGTTGAACCACATGAATGCCATTATGTCAAGCCGACACCAATGCGTCAAATTCCCCCACTTGGGTAAGATCATGAAATTGATAGGAGACTCGCCTATCATTGAACTGGAAGAACTTCAAATACTCTCGACCCTACAACCTGCTCCCATTACACCAGAGGTCAAGATTCATGGGTACAAGGTCGATCCTCTCATCTCTTTGATGGATATGGACCCTGTGCAAAATATGTTTTCCGAATTATCCTCCCCGCAAAATCTGATGTTTGACGACAAAGGTCAAGCTCGAGGATGGACTCTAATGAAGAAGATGGGGTATCAACCCGGATTTGGGCTAGGAAAGAATGGAGAAGGCATTACCAACCCTTACATACCAGACCCTAGAGCGAGAGCAGAAGGATTAGGGTACGACACACACAATGACATAAGGTATAAACGGGAGGACTGGACCTTAAATGAACATTTCATGAAGCATGACAAAACCTTGGATCCCAACACACCACCGTTCGGAAGGGGATGCTACAATTTGGATCCAAATGATAAAGGCAAGACCGTTTTAGTAGAAGATTGGGAGGATTCGACTTCGTCTGAAAGTGAGACTCACGAGGAAATCTTCGGCACTTGGAAAGAGCTCCATTCACCAAAAGGAATTAACAATATAGACCACACTATCGATCCGAGATTCCAGACCCTATCTTGTAGCATGCTGAATGCAAGTCGATTAATTCATCTACCCAAAAAAAAACGCCGGTCGCCGAAGTCCGAGAAAGTCGCAAAATATGGGAAATCGAAAACCTTACTAGCAAAGAAGTGGTCTATTGGCCCATTGCATGGCGCCATTGGCGAGAAGACTCCTCTCAAGAGAACCACGAAGTTTGGGAAACTGATGACCTCAATGATCACGAAGTGGTATACCGCCCCACCGCCTGACCACGCCAGCGGGGAGGATCCTCCTCAGTAGATAGCCCATCTTCAACCTCACCTGTACCATATCATTCCAAAAATCCCAAAAAATTAGAAAACCCCAAAAATCCAAAAAAATTAGAAAATTCCAAAAATCCAAAAAAATTAGAAAACCCCAAAAATCCAAAAAACTTAGAAAACCCAAAAAACCCAAAAAAATTGGAAAATAGAAAACCCAAAAACATAGGAACCGTAGGAGTAGAAGACTGTGATCATCATCCAAATATGGGCAACCTAATTAAGGCGATGGAAGATACCCACAGTGGAGCAGTCTCGACTAGAAGAAGTTATGACAAACATCGAGAAGTTAGGCTGCGAATCTCTGCCTGTCATTCTAGAACCCGAACCTTCCGTGCAACATGTGAACATCAATGATGGAATGGGTGTTTACGAATTAGTAGACACTGAAGAAGGGGATGATGAAGTTTCAGATGAATTTAGGAGAGTAATTAAGAAGTTTGACAAAAAAACACAAGCGGCTGCCGAAAAGACAAAAGAGATAAATCTGGGAACGGACGAAAGCCCCAAGCAGGTCCAAATCAGTGCATGCCTAGAACCTGACGAAGAGAACGAGATCCTTGAGGTCCTAAGAGAATATCAAGACGTGTTCGCATCGGATTATAATGACATGCCCGAACTTGCGCCAGACCTAGTGGAACACAGGATCCCATTGGAGGAAAATGCTAGACCGGTTAAACAGAAATTGAGAAGAATGCTCCCTGATGTTGCACTGAAAGTAAAAGAGAAGGTTGACAAACTCCACCAGGCGAAGTTCATCAGGGTTGTGTTGTTTCCTCAATGGGTTGCCAATATAGTCCCGGTGAAGAAGAAAGACGGACGCGTCCGAGTCTATATTGATTTCCGAAATTTGAACAAGGCATCTCCCAAAGATGATTTCCCTTTACCTCACATCGACGTGCTTATTGATAATACCGCAGGGCACGCTATGCTATCATTCATGGATGGTTACTCAGGGTACAACCAAATCAAACTATCACCAAAGGATCAGGAGAAAACCTCGTTCACCACGCCCTGGGGGACTTACTGTTACATTGTTATGCCCTTCGGCTTGAAGAATGCCGGTGCCACTTATCAGAGGGCCATGATGGCAATATTTCATGATATGATACACGACTGTGTGGAGGTTTACGTAGATGATATTCTGATCAAATCTAGAACACGTGAAACACATGTCATGGCTCTTAGGAGAGTTCTTCAGCGATCCAGGGACACCCAACTAAAGATGAATCCGAAGAAATGTGTTTTCAGAGTATCCTCGGGAAAACTCCTAGGCTTTATGGTAAGTAATCGAGGAATTGAAGTCGATCCTTCTAAGGTAAAGGCCATTCTTGAAATGCCACCCCCGAAGAACCTTAAAGAGTTAAGAGGCCTAATAGGGCGACTACAATTCATCAGAAGATTCATTTCGCAGCATTCACAAAGATGTGAGCTGTTCTATAAATTGTTAAAAGGAGGCGTGGAATATCATTGGGATGACGACAGCCAAAAGGCATTTGAAGATCTAAAGAAATATCTATTGAGTCCTCCTGTCCTGAAGCCCCCTGCTAAACATAGGCCCCTCATTTTGTATGTGTCAGCGACAGAGTCTGCAATAGGCATGGTCCTGGATCAACATGATGAGACTGGGAGGAAAGAGAACGCGGTTTATTACCTGAGTAAATCTCTCCTACCCTACGAAAGGAAATACTCCCCAATGGAGAGAACTTGCTTAGTTGTAGTTTGGGCCGCCCAGAAATTGAGACACTACTTTCTAGCTCACCAGGTCAAACTCTTAGCCAGAATGGACCCCTTAAAATACATCTTCGAGAAACCCGTTACTTCGGGAAGAGTCGCGCGATGGCAAATGCTCTTGGCAGAGTTTGACATAACCTATGTTACCCAGAAGTCTATAAAGGGACAAGCAATTGCCGACCATCTGGCACACCTCCCTCTGCCACGGTATGAGCCGGTTAGAACTGATTTCCCCGACGAAAGTATCTTGTTTGCAGACGTTGAAGAAGCAAAGGATGATGATTTATGGACCATGTACTTTGAAGGAGCTTTGAATCAGAATGGAAAAGGAGTTGGTGTAGTGTTATTATCCTCGGAAGGAGTTGTCATCCCAATGGCCTATAAAATTGGATTTCCAACAACCAATAATACGATGGAGTACGAAGCCTTATTAGCAGGGTTGAGAGAAGCCCAGGCCCTAGGTGTTGATAAGCTAAGAGTCTTCGGTGATTCTAAAGTCGTTATTTCCCAAATAGCTGGAGAATGGAAGGTTAGCGCCCTTAAGCTTGCGCACTACCACGAGAAAGCCAAAGAGCTAATGTCTAAATTCAAGAAGATTTCATTTCTCCACATCCCCCGCGCCTTGAACCGATTGGCTGACTCATTAGCGATTTTAGCCTCAATCCTAGAAATGCCTGATGATAAGGATTCCAAAGAATTTCTGATTAGAAGGCTAGATTCTCCGTCCGTCAAACCAATAGACCTGACCAAGGGGAACCCCGCCGAAATCCTGCTGAAAGTCTCGAAAAATAGGAGTAAGAAAGCTAAGACCGAAGAGTCCGATCAGGAAGAAGATTCTAAACCTAAAAAAGGGATTTTAGCTCGCATACAACATGATGATGACCTGGAAGATGACCACCCGTGGTACTATGATATTTGGAATTACCTGCATGATGGCTACATCCCCGACTACGCCACCCGATCGGATAAAAGAGCATTAAGAGAGATGGTTCAGAGATATGTCATAGTCGCAGGGCTACTGTACCGTAGATCATTTAGTGGAGTTCTCTTACGATGCATGACCATAGAAGAAGGGCAAGAGATAATTAAAGAGGCACATTTAGGAGAGTGTGGAGGACATGTCAACGGCCAGATGTTAGCTAAGAAGATCATCCGTTTAGGTTACTATTGGTCGTCCCTAGAATCAGATTCAGTCAATTATGTCAAAAGATGCAAAGAATGTCAGCTGCATGCTGACCTAATTCATGCCCCCGCATCATCCCTTCACCCTACCACTGCTCCATGGCCTTTCTCGACCTGAGCTTTTGCTATCATAGGACCCCTAGCCTCTACTGTAGAGAACACACAAGATAAGGCATTCATATTAACAGCAATAGAATTTACACTAAATGGGCAGAAGCAGAAGCATATGTTAATATTAAGGCAACCTCTATAGTCAAATTCATTAAAAAGAATATAATAGCTAGGTTTGGCATCCCTAAGGCATTCATAACAGATAATGGTCCACAATTCATATCCCAATAAATGAACGGGTTGTGCACAAAATATAACATAGAACTGCATCATTCAACCCCATACTATCCCCAAGCAAATGGTCAAGCCGAAGCAACCAACAAGACCCTACTAAAGATCATTAAGAAGACTGTGCAAACCACCAAGGTAGTGATTGGCCAGACCGTTTGGTTGAAGCGTTGTGTGTGTATCGGACTTCAATAAGAACTCCCACAGGAGAAACCCCATACTCTTTGACTTACGGAATAGAAGCAGTCCTTCCCCTTGAAGTCCTTCACCCATCGCTGCGCATCCAGCTAGATGAAGACATGACAGAGGACCAGAGGAGAGAAGCATTGCTACTTCAGCTGGACCTACTTGACGAAAGGAGAATGAAAGCAGCAGAGCACAGGTATACCGGAAGCGGATTGCCAGAGCCTACGACAAACATGTCAAAGAAAGAAAATTCAAAGTTGGCGATTTCGTGCTGAAACGCATCGCTCCTTCTCAGCTTCCGCATCTCCGAGGTAAGTTATGACCCAATTGGGAAGGCCCTTATGTAATTAAAGAAGTATATCCTGGAAATGCATACAGACTAGTAAATGCAGAGGGGGAAGATCTCTCCGATCCATGGAATGCTATGTACCTGAAAAGGTACACAGTATGACCCTTCCTCACTTCTTGTAGAATATGACCCTCCTTGCCCTTTTGCGTAGTTGTAGAAATCTCATAGGAGGACCGAAGAAATGCACTCTGATCAAATTTGGAACTCGGACACACACTAACACTTGAAAATACACAAATAGGTGAGTCTGCCGGGCACAAATTCGGCACGGCTAAAGCCATTCGATGTGAAGGTTTGAAGGTGAGTTTGCCCATGTCATGAAAGCTTTTCGACCATTTGCAAAATATATATATATATATTCGTAACTAGTTTGGGTTCGTGGCCTTTTTAACCCGAGCCAGTAAGCCCGTAGGGGTATTTGCATACCTAGTGCCCTAAAGCCGTCCGGTTTGGGAGTCATTGGCCTAATGCTCGTTACATGGGTTAACTAGAAAGCTTAAAGGACCTAGACATTGCACAGTTACATGCTAAAAAAAAAAAGACGTAGCTAGTTTGGGTTCGTAGCCTTTTTAACCCGAGCCAGTAAGCCCGTAGGGGTATTTGCATACCTAGTGCCCTCAAGCCGTCCGGTTTGGGAGTCATTGGCCTAATGCTCGTTACATGGGTTAATTAGAAAGCTTAAAGGACCTAGACATTGCACAGTTACATGTTAAAAAAAATAAATCTCTATTAGAATTAGGCCCGCTGGAGTGACATGGGTACTCATTGCATGAACTGAGCAGAAGGTGGTCGGAAGCCACAGCACTAAGGAGGCACGGTGACTTACCACCCCACACACAAACACCACTCACG
Organism: Persea americana; assembly: GCA_029852735.1. Classification (NCBI taxonomy): domain Eukaryota; kingdom Viridiplantae; phylum Streptophyta; class Magnoliopsida; order Laurales; family Lauraceae; genus Persea; species Persea americana. Next base: position 852,260 of record CM056813.1, read on the forward strand.
AACGAGCCCCGAGGACAGTCAAGTGCTTTCTGAAGTTTAACTGAAAAGACTAAGCAGCTACAAGAGGAGGGCTTGTGAGGGCTTGACCTCCAAATGATGGTTAGGGAGTATCACATTACCGCCAAGGTGACAATCATGGAACGAGGGTACTTTCTTGCCCACAACCAAAATGAACACTAGTCTTATGCTGGAGCATTTTATATATATATATGTATATATGTATATGTATATACCTATCTATCTGTCTTGCACGGCTTCCCAATATGGGCCCTCATTGCATACACGAGTGCCACGAACACTCACTGGACTGCACACACCCTCACCTCATGCATGCTTTTGTTGCTAACCATTTTCGAGTGAATGCAGGAAAGAACACATACACTAAGGTACTAATCCCATCTCTTTTCCCAAAGCTTGAATGCCAAAATGGCCCCCTGACATTTTTACCGAGAAAGAAAGATGCCACCTTAGCTAAATTATACAGGGGGCCTAAAAATATTAAACTAACAAATTTTCTTTGAGACCTTGCAGGGAAACCAACCCCGATTACATTCATAACATCCCACAAGCTGGGGCATTTTTTTATATATTATCTACGGGTATTATTTTGCACACAACTCCTCATAACTAGAAAAGGTCAAAATGCTGATGACCAAACTTGGGAAGTATGAATTATGGTTGTTATGATATATAATGATGAATTTGATTATAGATGTATGCTATGCATACCCTTTATGATATCATATTTGATTTGAAAATGCAAATATTTTGAGCTTTTGCCTTAATGCTTATTGCTGACGATGTGAATGCCTTTAAAAACATAGAATTGCTTAGGCCACAAATGTCACACACTCAGGCACTCCTCATTGTTTGAGAACCTTGTGGCCATGTTGCCTCTCCAGGTCAAAATTGGCATGGGATTGCATTCATTTGGTTTATTATATCTCATCTTGTCTATCCTGGATTGCTATTATTCTTATTCCATGAGATTTTTTTTGCTGAGGCACGAAATTCGAGAAATTTTAGAAAAAATTCGGCAGCACTTCCCTTTGTTTTTTAGACCCTGGAAAATTTCCGGATACACAGAACCTGTTACCTGTGAAAGAAAAACACTTCATATATTCCCCGGTACCCCACAACAACTCCTTATCAATCAAACACATTCCCATGGCACTTCTAAAGCATCAAGCACATTATCTCAACTACAGATACATAATACACGTATGCACAACATACATCAAAGACATATTAGCTCTCACCATAAGCCAAAGACGGGGCGAAACAACATAAATACATGACTAGCAAATATGGATACATGGAACAAGGATACACTAATGATGCAGCCTGGGGAGATCGATCAAAGAACGATGACTCTACGGAGCGGCTCCATCACGGCGAGCCGACGAAGCAAATGAGGTCGGACCAGGAGCATGCTGAGAAGGAGTGCGGGTCGAGTCCGAGAATGCATAACCTCTCTCCTCTGCCCTCTGATGAAGTCTAGCGAGACGCCCCCACAAATCAGTAACCACTTCATCATGTTGTCGCTCCATGCGATCCATGCGCCGAGCATAATGATCATGAATAATGGCCTTCTCCTCGCCCCAGCTAGGAGGTGGAGGAATAGAAGCAACGATAGCACCGCTCTACAGGACAACGTTTATAGAAACATTACGTTCAACAAACCTTGTAGCATCAAACATGGAATTTAAATGGAAGAAAAGACCTTTACCTGCACAGGGGCCTCAAAGCTCCTAAGCCTGGCACGTAACTCGTCAACCTGCACACAGCAAAATTATAAACAACATCAACAATGGATGAGGAATCAAGATTAAAATATCACATGAGAATCGCTCATACCTGTGCCATAGAAGCAGCTCTCTCTGCAAACGCTCCGTCGCGCTCGCCACGAGCCTCTGCCAGATCACGAATAGAAAGGGTTAAGAGTCGTCATTATACGTCTTGAACACAAGAGCGATAAAACAAAACGCAAACCTCGCTAGTCCGCAGTCGGTCCACCTCTGCCTGTAGGGTGAGAAGATCGCTCTCCAATCGAATTCTCGTGACCTCGGACATGTCTTGCTCTCTGTTGCTCTGCATAGTAACCAAAGTTCATAAACACAAATTCAAAATGAACAAATAACTCCATGACCTCATAACTCGCGAGAATCCACCAACGCTTCGATGATCGCTTCATTTTCCCGGTGGCGCTCCTGTTACCAAAGTTTTTTTTTTAGTAAGGAAAGTATAAATAAGGTAGCACCTGGCTAATTAGGTTTAACAATTTTCGTACCCTCTCAGCTGTCAATAGTGCCCTCAGTTTCACGATCTCCGTATCCTATGAAATATAAACCATGCCGTTACATCAAGAATGATTGACATTACTATGGAGATAAGCACCATTAGATTCAAACATTAAATCAAGAAGTCATACCTTTTTCTCCACTAGGTGAGACAGTCGAAGTGTTTCTCCCCTGAGGATGGACTCCGCATCGGACACTACACACCCAGACGTCCCCTGTCACACATGAGAGCCACGGTTAGAGGATGGGAAGAGCATGAATCGTTGAGATTGTAAGGCCCATAATTGAAGTTGGAAACCTCATAAGCCCTCACCTCGCCCCGTCCTTCGGATGATGAACGTGCCTGCCAATGCCTTGCTGCAGCCGGTATCTCCTCCTGAAAAGTAAAGGAAGAAACGATGTTAGCCATGATAAAAAGGAAGACAACATTAGAGCGAACAAAATTTCAATGCTCACCCGAGCCAATGACGAGGCCTCAGCCACTTCCGCGCAATTACTAGCAGAATACGAAGCCCCATAAGAATACGACTTCGGGAGAATATACCGATGCAAAGCTGTCCTCCAATATACCTCATAGTCACTCCAGACACTAGCATCTACACCGAAGGTGGCCTTCCTCCCTTTCCTTCTCCAATTTTTTATTTCTTTCCGACACGGATGGCGGCGTTTGAATGCTTTCAAACCCCACCCTGGATACGACCGATGCATGACAGACTTTTCTGCAGGGACAACTTGATGGTGTCCCAGTTGGCGCGCAACTCGGCTGACAACCAACATGACCGCCACCTGGGGAGCGTGGAGCCAAATGTCCCTCTCAAATAAAGTACGCCCCTCCTGCACAACAGCCACCTCATCATCCAGACCACCCCGGTAGGGCTGCCAGATCACCTGACAAGTCATGATGTGTAGCAAATGAGAACAGAAAGAGGTAGACATTTAACATGACAAACAAAAAGAGAAAAGGAGCATACCTCATGATTTTTCAACTCATTTAAGATGAACCGGTAACCTTGCTCGCCCGGTCTCATTCCTAGAGCCTTAATACGCTCAACCATCTCAAGAGGCAGAATGTCGGCAAAACTCCGCAAATTGGCATTAGGATACCACTGCGAAGCCCGAGGAGTACAACTCAACCTCGCAGGCAAGCGCTCAGGCCGACACTGGATGATATGCTCCCAAACCCATACCTATACACAACCAAAGCTTAGTTATTACAAAAGACGAAACATGACTCATGATAAGAAAAGGTGGACTACAATAGGTCACCACATTTGGGGATAGGGTTTAAACCTGTAGGATCGGCACGAACCCTCGAAGGCTCTTACATCCGGGCTGGAGGCGGCACCTCGAGTCCAGACTATGGAAAAGAAAGGCAAGGGTGGCCACGCCCCAAGCATAGTCGCCGACCTTATCCAGATCCTGCACAAACCGAATGAGAGTACCGGACGCTCTATTGCCAGTCGCGTTGGCAAAGAGACACCTCCCCAAAAAGAACAGAAGGAAAGCCCGGAGATGCTCCTCATCACCCAATCGTGCTGAAACCAACCTAGGTCTCCTCAAACAAATCTCAGACTGCCTCCCTTGTTTTTTCTCTGCACAATACCAAATTGACATAAGAAATTCATTATACAATCAGAATAAGGAACAAAGTAGCTACCAAACGTTTCGGTACTCACTCATGACCGGAAAAACCTCACAAGGTATCCCTACTCTCTTTCGGCGAGCGTACCCATCAACCGGCACTTCCCGCCATTCATACCCTGCAGCAAAAGAGAAAGAACGTAAGAAACAAGGATGAGAAGCATACAAGACACCAGAGATCAGTTAAAAGAAACTGGATCGAGTGCTTACGCTCAGAGGGTCCGGCGACATCGCCCTCATCACCTCTACTTGCACCTCCATCGCTCCCCTCATCAAAGTCGGCAAAAAGAACTCGGCGAGGCCTCACCCCCTCATCCTCACTGTCCCCATCATCAATCTCGTTGTCTCCATCATCAGATACGATAAACTCACCCTCCAACTCATCATAATCTGCATCCTCATCATAACCCCCGTCCACCTCATCATCACTCTCAATCGCATCCACCACTGCTACGTCGTCATCAGCAGGGCCGGCCGCAGATCGGGATCCACCAGAAGAGGGGCCCTCACCTGTCAAAGGAATTATGAATACCGTCAATAAAGGATAAATATTGAATATGCAGGTCTTATGGGTATTTTTCTACTCTAAATCAATCTAAAGGAGAGGGGACAAAATGTTACCAGCATCGGCCCGAGCCCCGGCCGTTGTGGGGACAGGACCTCCCTCACATCCTATAACCGGCAAGCCTCCAAAATCTGGTACCCTTGCCCTCAGCTTGGCGAGGAAGTCCGCCTGGTTCCGAGCCCACTCTAAAATGAAGTAAGGAGGAATGATTAGTAGGAATAGCAGAAGAGAAAGATATGGTGCTACAAAGGCAATGTAACGCCCCACCCTACACGCATGCATGTTATTGTCCGCTTTGGCCCATGGGCCTCACGGTTTTGTTTCTGATGGGCTAGAACCCATCAAAATGCCTCATGCAAGGTAAGGGTGTAGGCTCTACATATAAACCCATTCACTTTCCTCTCTATAGTCGATGTGGGACTCCGGGGCGTCACAATCCACCCCCCTTAAGGCTGCACGTCCCTGTGCAGTAGCCTGCTAGTCACTGTAGCCTGCCGGCCCTCTTGGCCCGCCCACATGGAAACCCGCCCACTTACACCAAACCACGGCAGGGGACCCACACTCGAACTAGTCGAGAGTCGGCTCTGATACCATTTGTAACGCCCTACCCTACACGCATGCATGATATTGTCCACTTTGGCCCATGGGCCTCACGGTTTTGTTTCTGATGGGCTAGAACCCATCAAAAGGCCTCATGCAAGGTAAGGGTGTAGGCTCTACATATAAACCCATTCACTTTCCTCTCTATAGTCGATGTGGGACTCCGGGGCGTCACAATCCACCCCCCTTAAGGCTGCACGTCCCTGTGCAGTAGCCTGCTAGTCACTGTAGCCTGCCGGCCCTCTTGGCCCGCCCACATGGAAACCCGCCCACTTACACCAAACCACGGCAGGGGACCCACACTCGAACTAGTCGAGAGTCGGCTCTGATACCATTTGTAACGCCCCACCCTACACGCATGCATGATATTGTCCGCTTTGGCCCATGGGCCTCACGGTTTTGTTTCTGATGGGCTAGAACCCATCAAAAGGCCTCATGCAAGGTAAGGGTGTAGGCTCTACATATAAACTCATCCACTTTCCTCTCTATAGTCGATGTGGGACTCCGGGGCGTCACAATCCACCCCCCTTAAGGCTGCACGTCCCTGTGCAGTAGCCTGCCGGCCCTCTTGGCCCGCCCACATGGAAACCCGCCCACTTACACCAGACCACGGCAGGGGACCCACACTCGAACTAGTCGAGAGTCGGCTCTGATACCATTTGTAACGCCCCACCCTACACGCATGCATGATATTGTCCGCTTTGGCCCATGGGCCTCACGGTTTTGTTTCTGATGGGCTAGAACCCATCAAAAGGCCTCATGCAAGGTAAGGGTGTAGGCTCTACATATAAACACATTCACTTTCCTCTCTATAGTCGATGTGGAACTCCGGGGCGTCACAGGCAACAATAGAATACTTACTATTTAGGATCCTCCTCCTCTCTGGGATGTACGCCTCCCTCAGCCACTCGGTGTCAATCTGACCCACACCGGATTAGGGGCGAGCCCCGAACATCCTATGCAGGCGTAATCGAGTGATAGAAGCCTTGGCATCATTCGCCCTGGAGAAAACAAGGAGGCCTGTTACCCTCAGCCCCCAGCAACACGCAATGTCCTCAAGTGTAATCATCATTTCCCCGGGCGGGAAATGGAAAGTGTGCGTCTCATCCCTCCATCTCTCAGAAAGAGCACAAATGAGAGCACGGTCGGTGCGGAAGGCGACAATAGACATGAAATCCCCGAACCCCATCGCTCGGACCCGATCTTTTAAGTGATCAGGGAGCTCGGTCCACCAGTCCCTCATCTGTAACCAACTCACCCTAGCCCAAGCAAAAGGGACAGGCTGCAACACAAACATCACAGGAAAGAATGTCAATAATAATGGAAGCCAACAAAGTATGAGATTTATAAAGACAGCTAAAAGTTTACCCGACCAGCTCGTATCTCGTCTGAAAGGTGAGGCTTCTTCTCCGATTTATCCTCACACTTTTGTTTCTTTTTCGGGGGAGCAATGATTTGCTCTACCCCGGCCCCTTCCACAGTGTCCAATGACATAGGAGCGCACTTACAAGTCTCCTTAGTCCTAGCCATCTGACAAACCTGTACCCAAAGCCAAAATGAAAAGTTGAGCATGAGGGCATAATGTTAGTCCACATAAGCATAAGAGACAAGTTAGTCTGAAGATGATGACCAGTGTCTCCAATTTAGAAGTAATGATCCTCATTAGTTAAGTGGTAAGAGGAGGGGAAGCCAAAGACCATGACCATTGATCCAACCAAAAGATTAAGACAAAATGAATCCTATTTATTGAACTACCCTCATTAAAAATAATTTTACAAGCCTGAAAAGAAATGAAAACACATTCATTCCAACCCAACTCTTCCAACTTAGCCCAAACTTCACACCTCTCATTCTGCCTCATCACCACTATATCATTTTGACATACACATTAGGCTGAATCACATCCCGTCCCATAGTCACATCATACAAATAAGAAAAAGGGAGGAAGGGAAACAATGACAACCATAACAACGAGAAATATATAAAGATATATAAATAAAAAAAATGAATAACCGAATCACAATTTAAACTAAAACAGCACCCATAACCTTAGTCCCATCACATCATAACCAACTCACCCTAGCCATCACCACCACACCCCTCAATTGCCAAGCTTACTCTTCTACATAATAAAATAAACAAATAAAAAAAAACAAGATAGAGACAAAAGAGCAGAAGGTTCCCGACATAATTACAAATATGGAAGTGAGCATAAAACACACCATGGTGTAAGGAACAAGTCAAAACAAGCGCTCCACATATTTAAACAAGTCCCTGAATAACATAAGAAAGAAAAAAAATAAAAGAAAAGGAAAGGAAGAGAGCCCAAGCCGCCTCCTACAATGGCCAAGATCTGTGCCAAGAGTCCAAAATCATGTTCACCACAATCTCATTTAAATCCGATGGAAATGATCAATGAGCCCAACAATCTCCACTACACCAGTTAGCCTCCATGGACCACACCAAACCTCATTCTTCCTCATCTCATCAATCTCAACTAGCCACAGAAAATGCCCATCTTCCATCCAAACTGATTTTGCCAAGGAACCCCCATTATGCAACCTTTCAAATTTGGATCAAGGGGGCTGGGATTGCCAACCTCACAGCTGAGACAACTCCACTCCTTCCCTCACCAAAGTCCACCACGTCCCTAGCTGCCTTTGGCCAAAACCGAGCCCAAAACCCATGTTGCAGCCATCGTCCAAAACAATAATAACAGTAAATTAAAGGGAGAAACAAATGGAAGGGGATAGGACCCACATACCTGAGTCACCAGCTGTCGAGCTCCCCTTTTCTCTTCTCCCTCTCCTTCCTCCTCCCCTCACTCTGTTGCTGGTCCCCCTGCTCAATGTATTCGGCTTCTCCTTGAAACGGCAGCAGCAAACATAAAAAAAAAAAAAAAAAAAAAACAGAGAGAAGAGAAAAGAAAGAGAATAGAAAGAATGGAAAATGGGAAGAGAATGAAAAAACCACATACCTGAATCTCTCTCTCCTCCCTTTCTCCTCAATGCATTCGGCCTTCACCTGTAGTTGGCAGAAACAGATTCTAAAAAAATAAAAAAAAACAGAGAGAAGAGAAAAGAAAGAGAACAGAAATGAAATGGAAAGAAGATGGAAAACCACATACCTGAATCTCTCTCTCCTCCCTTTCTCCTCAATGCATTCGGCCTTCACCTGTAGTTGGCAGAAACAGATTCTAAAAAAATAAAAAAAATAAAAAAAAACAGAGAGAAGAGAAAAGAAAGAGAACAGAAATGAAATGGAAAGAAGATGGAAAACCACATACCTGAATCTCTCTCTCCTCCCTTTCTCCTCAATGCATTCGGCCTTCACCTGTAGCTGGCAGAAACAGATTCTAAAAAAAAAAAAAAACAGAGAGAGAGAAGAGAAAAGAAAGAGAACAGAAATGAAATGGAAAGAAGATGGAAAACCGCATACCTGAATCTCTCTCTCCTCCCTTTCTCCTCAATGCATTCGGCCTTCACCTGTAGCTGGCAGAAACGGATTCTAAAAAAAAAAAAACAGAGAGAGAGAGAAGAGAAAAGAAAGAGAACAGAAATGAAATGAAAAGAAGATGGAAAACCACATACCTGAATCTCTCTCTCCTCCCTTTCTCTTTAACTTACTCGGCCTTCACCTGTAGCTGCCAGAAACAGATTCTAAAAAAAAAAAAAAAAACAGAGAGAAGAGAAAAGAAAGAGAATGGAAATAGAAAATGGAAGGGGGATGAAACTACATACCTGGCCTTCTCTCTCCTCCCTCTTCTCCACTGCTGCTCACTGGAACTTCACCTGAAACTACCACAGCAGCCATAACGAAACGAAAAAATAAAAATAGAAAGAAGAAGAAGTAGAAAAGGAAGTCGAAACCCACTTACCTGGGCGACGGCAGACCCGCAAGACGCTTCTCTTCCCTTTCTCCTCTCCTCTTTCTCCACTTAGCTCACTGCTTCCTCTCCCCTGTGCCTCACCTGAAGCAAGAACCAAAAGAAAGAAACGAAAAAAAGGGGAGAGAGGGAAACAGAGAAACGAAAAAAAGGGGGGAAAATTCCCACCCTTATGACCTAACGCCTAGTGCTGGGCGCATAGTGGCCCAGCACCATCACGTGGTGGGGCCCTCTTTAAGGGGGGAGATCCACCTTAAAAAAAAAAGAACAACTCAACTGAAAAAAAAGAAAAAGAAAAAAAGATCAAACCTGACATTAATTTAGACATCAATGGAGATGAAGTTAAGACATAATCCACTCTCGGGTTAGGCTAAAAATCAATCTTTATTAATGACTATGGTCCAGTCTTAACAAAATTGGACTCATCGAATCTCATAACTCATCATTAACCTCATCATAATAAATGTCATCATCATTCAATAATAAACATCACCACATAAAATAAAATAAAAAAAGGGGAAAAGAAAATAAAGTCTAAATCAACTTTTATTAAACTCCAATAAGAGTCTTAAAACGATAACTATAGGAATTAATTGAATCGACTGAATCCTAAACATGAACTAAAATAGAGGTCACAACCTCTGCCCACAATACCCTAGGTGGAGCTTATAACTAACTAAGATGATCCTAATGACCTGACCTCTTATTGAAAGAAAATCCTAGCCTAAGATAGAAAAACTTTTAGTGAGTCTCCTAGGATGGATGGACCATCCCGTTGAAAGTAGGAAAGCGCGCCAGCTGTGCCTCCATTTCAACGATATGAACTTCGAGTTGCCCTTGCACTTCTTTCAAGTTATCCGGCGGATTCCTCAAGACACCGCAAATATCCCGAACTCGCTGGAAGTCATTTAGTTAAGCCGTGTATACCGGATGAATAAGCGCCGAAAGGGTAGTGTTTTGCATCTCGAAGTACTTCCTGTAGCGCCTAGGAACTGATGATTCAGCTTCGTGAGGGCAAGACATGACCATGAGTTCCAGTTGATCCATCCGCCTGTGTAGGGTGTTAAAGTCATCAATAGGAGCTCGTTCGTTGGTAGACTTCATAGCCTCCCAAACTTCAAACATCCCCCTGACATCCAACATGCTCCATAAGAGAGATTGGAGCACGCTGTTGACAAAAGATGGCAAGTCTTCCAGAAGCCCATCATAACCATTCAGCCTATTTAGAGCAGTCTTGCCCACAATACACAAATCCCCATACAACCTGCAGATACCTTTGTACTTCATAGCCAGTGAATCATACCTGCTGCGCCTAATCTCCATAATGTGCTTGTCCATAGTTTCTTCAAATTGGAAAACGCAGTCATAGGTAACAAGCAGGGAGGATTCATGCTTGAGGTAGAATTCTGCTCGTTCCTCAGAGTCATAATACCCTATTTTGTCAGCTCCAGGGGACCAATATTCATCCCCTGGCGAGTAGGGCTTGCAAGCGGAAGAACCCTCAACACCATCAACAACGAATGAGAAGATCGGAGAGCTGGCCATTGGAGTCAGAAAAGACCTGTAGGCATACGCACAAGGCTTTAGAAACCCTTTACAGAATAAAAACAACCCAGAAAGGTTCATAATTAGAGGAAATCCAAAACAACATAAAAAAAAAGGGGTCACTTGGGCGCCCCAGGGGTGGCGCCCAAGTCTGTTTTGAGGAATTCACCGCAAAAGGTACGGGTTTAGCCATGATAATTTTATTAGGCCTTCTCAAATCCGTGGGAGATACTTCCAAAGATACTGCTAGGTTGTCCTAAACCCTCTCGAGAGCCAAGAAGTCTAAGCTACATGCCCATACAATACAACATCTTAACATTCATAAAAAAAAAAAAAAAAAAAAAAAAAAAAAAAAAAAACAGAGAGTCAACTAGGCACCACAGGGACGGCGCCCACCCCAGCCTTGAAATATCTCCCATAAGGACATCATTATTTCGCCAAGTTAAAGACTTTAGTGTCTCTGAGTCATGTTTTCATAACATACTATGAAGCCAGAGAGAACCGGAATATGAAAAGATGCCCCAAAATTCAGGTTCACAAGCCCTTAGTGCAAATCGGAAAGATAGGCACCACCAGGGTGGCGCCTAGCCTTCCCTGTTGGTGTTCTTCAACTAGGGCACTCCAATTCTGACCATGAAAAACTCGCCTATGCCATAAAACAGTCTTGACGAATTAAATAAAGAAAACGTGGGACAAGACATCATCACAGATTAAAAAAAAAAAAAAAAAAAAACCAATATGTACGCAAGAGCATAAAACTAGGCTCAAATTCAAATCGAAGATTGTACGTGTGCATAACGATAACTACAAATTAAGAGAAACAACAAGCTGAACATAATCTTGAAATATCAGATGTAAAATCACCAAACACAAAAAGAAACAAAAAGGCCAACACATGATCAAAAGGATTTTAAATAAAAAAAAATGATCAACCACATAACCCAAAGAGGATAAAAGCGAATTTAAAAAAAAAAAAAAAAAGAGAAAAAGAGAACATACAAAACAAATAAAAAGGATGCTTTAATCTGAAATCATATACCAAGTTGATCAACTAAATAATCATACAATTAGAAGTATATACATGAGACATGCCATTCATCTTAAAAAAAGAAAAGGAGAAGAGAAAACTTACTTGGGAGCAAGGAAGAGCTTGAAGGCTATGAAATTCGAATTCTGAAAGAGCAGGAGTTGTGGGAAATTCGTAGCCTTGATCCACTTATATAGATTAGAGTCTGAACCCCATGAGAATTTTAAAAGAACACGAACAGCAGCTTGGGCGCCACTCCCTAGGCGTCCAGGTCACCTGTTCTCCCTAAACTCCAACTTCTCTTTGACAGGGACTCTAAGTGCTGAACATGCAGTTCCACGTAGGCGCCACACCTCGGGCGCCCAGATCATCTATTCTCTAAAGGTCAGGCTTCTACTCCAACGAGGACTCTTGGTACGATAGGCCGAACACGAATCCTACTTCGAGACTAACTCAAAATGCAATCTGGGCGCCACCCCTTTGGCGCCCAGGTCACACATTGCCTTGAACCCGAATCCCACTTCAAGACTAACTCAAAATGCAGTCTGGGCGCCACCCCTTGGGCGCCCAGGTCACACGTTGCCTCGAATTCGAATTCTACTTCGAAACCAACCTGAAATGTAACCTACTTCCTTGAAATTAAAACTACATTCTAAAACGGACTAGGACTGCATCTTGGGCACCACTTCTTGGACGTTTAGGTGACTTGTCTTCCAAATCCACCATTCTACTTCGAGACGAACTTCATCCATGCAATCCGCCTAGGCACCATCCCCTGGGCGCCCAAGCTGTCTCTTTTCATAATCCTTGAACCAAAGCTCAAACAGGCTAGGCACCACCCCTGTGGCGCCTATCTATTACCTTAGAGAACCAAAGGCCTCTTTGAGCCAAATTGTCCTAGAATTTTGAGAAGTTGAACCCGAACAAGAATTAATAATGATTGATGATTAAAAATAATAATGATAATTTAAATAAATAATAATAAAAAACAAGAGAAAATAATAAGAAATAAATAAATAATAAATAAATAATAAAAAAGAAAAAAAAACAAAACAAAAAAAAAAGCAAAGAAAAAAAATGAATAAATAAATAAATAGCCAAAAGAGAGAGAGAGAAAGCAAGTTAAGAGAGGCACAATAACTTGGTGCACATTGTCAACCAAACATTGTCCCATCACATAAGGTCCTGTCACATGCACATTAGTCCCATCACGCATACATCTGACATTCTGCATTGCATCCCATGTCATCTCCATCAATGAAATTTGAACTACAAAGCACTAACAATGAGAAATGCAGAATCTTTTAGTGTTTGTTCAATACAGGTTCCCAAAGCAAAAACAAAGACACCAAAGGTGAAAGACATTCAAGTACACTGATGGAGACAGATGACTCAAACTTCGGCAAACTAATGATGAAAGGAAATGGGAGTGGTCCCCAACGTTGGACTTACGAAAAGCTCTGGAGGTAAGTACCCTTGACTGTGATTTTCATGATTTCACTTCATGTATGGAAATTGAGTCGCCGTAGGCCTCCCTTAAGCGCTTATAATCGGTATGGCAACCATAATATCGTGTTCTCACGAATTGTGTGTTCGCCGACTCAAATCTTGACATTGGAAGATGAAAACCGTGTAACTTGAAACTCTCCATGATAAGCACCAAAAAGATGATCGAATCTATCCCAGGTTCTCATTTAAGCTTGAGTGAAGACCAAGATCCCTAGAGAATGATGGGTTTTTTTTCGTGACCGTCTTCTGTTGATTTAGTTTTTTCGATGCATACCTGAGTTTTAAAATCAAACATCTTTTAGAAATAAATAAAAAATGCATCTCATTCTCATATGCACCTCACACTATTGCTTGAACTATGTTTGTAATTGCCTCCAAGATCCCCATTTTTGCTAGTTAGTTTTAACTATGCCTTGAACATTCAACTGTGGATGAAAGTTAAAAGATGCTGTATATGACCATTTGAATTAAACTCTATTGCATGAACAAATGAAATTCTAATAGTGACTTAACCAATCGAAAGATTGACTTCTGATTCAGACCACCGGGGCACAGTTCCCACCATCATTTTAAATTTCAGCAACCGGGGCACAGTTCCCAACCCGCCACGTGGCAATACCACGGGCACCGAGGCACAGATCTCGGGTTTCCAATCATATCAGTAGGCACGTAACTTCTTCTTTTTCCTTTCTCCCCCTGAATCAGGATCGATCCTAGAAAAGTGAACCTCATCTTTAGAATGAATTTGCAATTGCATACATCCATAGATGGCCACCCCCGCGAGCTCAAAAGCTCCCGTGAGTCATGAGTGGTGTGTCTACTTTCTTTGGAGCACAACTCTCCACGTGTTGCTCTCCAAAGAGGGGCATACTGTAGACACCTCATTTGGCCCCAATGATAGCCTTAAATACCTATCATATATAGCGATCCCCCCATTTCACGCATAATTGAATGATTAAAGACATAATTCAGATTAATTAACGACGATGAAGATGCTTGTTGCTAATTTTAGACTTAGTTCGACGATTTCTAGAAATTCGTGAGAGAGAAGCCGAGTCGCGTCAACATCTTGAGCCCAACCCACTACTCACACAAGGAGTGAACCATGACACCACTCAAACCCTTTCCGGACCACTTAAGACATTCTTAGGCCAATCCCTCTAAAGACCATACTTAGTTTGCCAAAATGTCACCCGATTAGCCTAAGTTAGGAAATCGAATCCATTGGTCCAGAGATCCCTCATATTTTTCAGCCCCTATTTTTGAAGATATTTACACCATTGAATTCCTCACTTCAAGAGCTTTCCGGTGATATATAGAACGTCCAAATCCGATAAGCGAGTCAAAAGTTATGAGCTTCCGAAGTTTGTCCTAAGAAGAGATCACCTAGGCACCACCCATGTGGCGCCTACCCTACTAAGTTCCACATGGGCACCAACCCTGTGGCACCCACACAACCCGGGACCACCTAGGCGCCCCATGGTGGGCCTCCAGCCTCCAAATTTCACTAGTTAGCCTAAAAGTAGCCCGGGACCACTCAACGTAGGGGCCGAACTCCGAAAATAAATCGACTCCACCTAGGCACCACCCATGTGGCTCCTACCCTACTAAGTTCCACATGGGCACCAACCCTGTGGCACCCACACAGCCCGGGACCACCTAGGCACCCCATGGTGGGCGCCCAGCCTCCAAATTTCACTAGTTAGCCTAAAAGTAGCCCGGGACCACTCAACGTAGGGGCCGAACTCCGAAAATAAATCGACTCCACCTAGGCACCACCCATGTGGCGCCTTCGCTACTAAGTTCCACATGGGCACCAACCCTGTGGCGCCCACACAGCTCAGGACCACCTAGGCGCCCCATGTTGGGCGCCCAGCCTCCAAATTCCATTAGTTGGCCTAAAGTTAGCCCGAGATTACTCAACATAGGGACCGAACTCCGAAAATAAATCGATCCACCTAGGCACGACCCATGTGGCGCCTACCCTCCTAAGTTCCATATAGGCACCAGCCCTGTGGTGCCCACACTGTCCAAGACTGCATAGGCACCACCTCATGGGCGCCCACCTCCAAATTCCACTAATTGGCTTGAGATTAGACCGGGACCACTCATACATAGAGACCAAGCACCGAAGACGAACTGAACCACCTAGGCACCACCCATGTGGCGCCCAGCCTTGAAGTTCACCTAGGCACCACCCATGTGGCGCCCAGCCTTGAAATCCATCTGGGCACCACCCATGTGGCGCCCAGCCTATTAAGTGCTAATGTAGGTCCCCCCAGCTGAAGATATATCCGTTCAATCTCGACTCCAAATGGGACCAAGGACCAAAAAAGAAGCACGAACCAGCTGGGCACCACCCTGTGGGCGCCCACTCTCTCCAGGATCACCTGGGCGCCACCCTGTGGGCGCCCAGACTGCGCAGGCCACCCCATGGGCGCCCATCCTCCCTCCAAACCCTAGTTCACCCTAAAACAACTTAAGCTGCCTAGGGATGCGTGAGACCTTCTAGAAACCCGAAATAATGAAACCCTAGCCCTTCTAAACTCATCCCAAACCTATATAATCCCTCTTAACTTCATTTACAAGAGAGGCTACCCAAAAACCCTAAGAAAAGAGGCAAAAGGAGAGAATAGAAAAAGAAGAAGAAAGGTAGCCACCATTAGAGAAGAACTTCAGATCTATAGTAGAGGAAGGAGAAAGAGAGGAGGAGGCTTCCATATCTTCAACTGGAGCTATGGATCTTTGCGAAAGCTTCGTTTTAGGAACTTGAGGAACGCGTCATATACCGGTATTCCTAGATCTCTCCTTTCTTTTTCTATATTCCATTACCATTCATTCTTAGAAATATGCTTAGGACCATTTGAGCATCATAGATCTGCATTAGCTCGTGATAAAAATAGTATTAGTGCATCATCATGTTAGTAACATGTTTAGGTTTATTCTAATATAGTAGATTCGTTTTGATTTTGTAGTTCTAATTGCATAGTTAGATCAGATCTCGCATTAGCATCATCATCATCATCATTTATATTGAAAAGATCGCGAACAACCATTGGCAGAAAGGCTGGGCGCCACCCACTGGGCGCCTACCCTCTCCGGAACCACCTGGGCGCCACCCACTGGGCGCCTGCCCTCACCCGAGCCACCTGGGCGCCTACCCTTCTGAGACAAGGTCTGGGCTCTAGATCTCCGCCCGTTGCATCGTTTGCTCGTAGGTTCGTTAGTTGCATCATTAGTAGTTTGGATTAAAACATTCGCATCAGACACTAAATATTGTAAGTTGTCTTAAAAATACTCAGATTCTTGTGCATTCGTTGTATTCCGTTGAAAACCCTGACTGAGCAGGGTAGGCACCACAGGGGTGGCGCCCAAGTGGATTTCATCACCTTTGTGCACAACTTCCGATCTTCTTCATTTAGTTCATTTAGAAACTGCATATTAATGATATGTTAGGTTGTGTGATCTGTTTTGAGATTTGAATTACCATTTTTTGTCACACTTCACATCGTATCATTTGAACCACACATCCATAGAAAATCCCAAAAAAAATCATAAAACATAAAACCCCTTCTTCTCTTTCCTTACTCTCTAGTAAATTAAAGGAAAAACCAAAAACAAATTAAAAGATATCCAAAAAACCCAAAAAGAATAGTTAGATAGTCTAAGTTATCGAATTTAGTGCCTAAGCAGGATAAATCCTAAGATTAATTAAAACAACATAATTAGTAAATTTAAGCAACATCACATCATTAAGAGTTCTAAAACATTAAGACCCTAATTAACTCGGATTTAGAAATAATTAAGAACTTTAAAAAGCACAAAAACTTAAAACCCCAAAAAAACAGCCACCTGGGCGCCACCCCTTAGGCGCCCATCCTTCCACAGCCACCTGGGCGCCACCCTCTAGGCGCCCATCCTACTCATTCCCTAAGACAACCCGGTTAAAGCTTAAGTTAATTAGTTAAGACTTTAAACTAATCCGAATCAACACAGTAAAACATTTTAAACCTAGAATAAGTAAACCTTAATCAACTTAATCTCTAATTAACTCAAAAACTCCACATCAACAAAACTCTAAAAAGTCCACCTGGGCGCCACCCCCTGGGTGCCCAGCCTGCACTACCACCTGGGCACCACCCTCTTGGCGCCCATCCTATCCCGTCTCTAAAAAAACCCCTAATTAAAACTTCTAATTAATCACAACCCAAATTTACTCCTAGTTAACATAACAAAACACTTTTAAATTTAAGAAACCTAAAACCTCAATCAACTTAGACTTGAACCAACCTAAAAACGCAAAAGCAACCCGAAACCACAAAACAGACACCTGGGTGCCACCGCTTGGGCGCCCAGCCTGCCTTTACACTTGGGCACCACCCTCCTGGCGCCTATCTTATCCTATTCCCTTAGAAACCACCACTTAATTAAACTTAATTGATTAAACCTGAATTAACACCTTAAAACACTATTAACCTAAAAGACTCGAAACCTTAATCAATTTGGACTTAAACCAACTTAGAAAATACAAAACGAATAAACCACAAAACATCCACTTGGGCACCACCCCCTTGGTGCCTATCCTGCCGCATCCACTTGGGCGCCACCCCCTTGGTGCCTATCCTTCCGCATCCACTTGGGCGCCACCCTCTTGGCGCCCATCCTACCGAATCACTAGGAAACCCCACTTGAAATTAAATTCGAAGTCAATCACGATCAACACACCGGAACACCTTTGAAATCTAAAACAATCGGAACCATAAACCCGAATAGACTTAAAACATCGAACCAACTCGAACGCTCAAGACAGACACTTGGGCGCCACCCCCTGGGCGCCCATCCTGTCACCTCCACCTGGGCACCACTCTCTGGGCGCCCAGCCTCTCCCGTCACTAAAGCCAAATTAATTGAAACGAAATTTAATCTTAATCATCGCAACAGAACATTTTTAATTTAAAATACATCAAACCATAAAGCTCAACTGCAAATCAACCTAAAAAATACAGAACCCACCCGAACCACATAATAGTTCACCTGGGCGCCACACCCTTGGCGCCCATCTGTCAAATCCACCCGGGCACCACACCCTGGGCCCCCAGCTTTCCCGTTCTTAGAAAAACTCAGTTCACAACTTAGCCCAATTAATTGATGTTTAAAAAAATGCCAATTGACTACGAATAGCATCCCACATCCAAACAAACAAAATCCTTTAATCAATTTAAACTTAAATTGACCTAAGAATCACCAAACCGACCGAACCTCAACACTGTCACCTGGGAGCCACCCCTTGGGCTCCCATCTTCCGAGTCCACCTGGGCGCCACACCCTGGGCACCTAGCCTATCCGTTTTCATAAAAGAACCCCAACCAACAACTTAACACCATTAATTAACTTTCAAACCAATCCCTATCAACATATTAAAACACTTTTAACTTAAAACGCTTGAAACTTTAATCGATTCGGACTAGGCACCCAAAGCCCTTACGAACCAACAAACAACCACCTAGGCATCACCCCTGTGGCGCCTATCCTACACTCTAACCTTGGTTCACAACTTCAATTTAAAACGAATAGCTAAATATCTTATAAATTAAATTAATTAAAACCAGAACATAAAACAAACCCCAGACCCAAAGACCAATATCAAATCCCATCCGGAATACCTGAAAACCTCAAGCCATCCACCTGGGCGCCACCTCCTTGGCGCCCATCCTCTCATTTGCACTAAAACGCAAACTCTTGGTTTCGTCTCAAAATCCGGATTCGAATCCCTTTGACATTTGAATACCGGAGAATAAAAACAATTTGAAACATTAAAACTCACTAAGTAAGAACCCCTTGGATTTCGAAAACAATATCAATATCATCGTCACTAGCCAAATCACCCAAAAGCGGCCACTTAGGCGCCACTGCCTGGGCGCCCAAGTCACCAGAGTAACCTAGGCGCCACCCCCCTGGCGCCCAAGTCCTCTGTTAACCCCGTTTCGCTAATTTCGACATCGCTTCACGTTTTAAAATAAACCATAAATTCCAGAACCTTAAACAACTTAAACAGAACCCCAAAATACATTTAATCCACCTCTTAATCAATCTTCAACTCAAAACAAACCGAACTAATTAAAAATCACAATTAATAAGTTGCTTAGGCGCTGAACCATCAAACTCAGGCTATTCATATCCTAGGATTAGATCGGATTTCCCCGTTAGGTAGCTTAGCGCATTAGGCTTCGCCCCATCACTTTTCCTGTTCCGTTAGGGGATTGGGAGAGCTGATGTGGGCGGTCTAGGACCTTAGGTTAGGATTAATCCGATGATCAATAATAAAGCATTAATCACATAGATCCAAGTAAAATCCCTTAGTTAGGCCCTTCTAGCCCCATATAAAAAAGCCATAAAAACTATAAAACCAACAAAATAAACCCAAAAAGATTTTCCTTTTATTTCTTCCTCCACCTCAGGTGCCAGATATTTAATTGAACTTAATGATAAAAGGAAATAAAGAACTGCTTTCTAAAATTGAGTAAATGAGAATAACGAGATGAGATGAGTGATTTCGCACACACTTTTAATCAATCACGGCCCATCGGCCACCCTGAAACAAACATTGGCCCATTGGCCATTTTCAATCAATCCTGGCCCATTGGCCACCTTCAATCAATTACGGCCCATCGGCCTTTTACTTTTATCACTCGTGTATCGCACACGAAAAACACAAAAATCACAAGTCAAAGTCTCATTTGCATCATCATTTTGGTTTGAAAAATCAACCTTTAAACCCTATTTTGCCAAGGGATCAGAAGGGGGTACCCGGGAACGGGGTCGATCCTCTTCTTAAATATTTGGCACCTCCCCCCTCTTTTAGTTTATTTTCTTTATTCTAGTTATTTTATTTTACTTGGATATACTACGATTATGCTATGTGAGGATTAACCTTTATTCGGACTTTAACTCATGACCCTTAATTGACCCAAAATTAAAGAGACCCAAATTAATGTGACAGGACAACCGTCGTGTGTTGCCGGCAGCACATTAGACGAGAGGAAGAACCCACCTTATTATTTTTCTCCCCATATTTCTTCGACTTTTGTCGAAGAACGGTGTTACGGCCGTACCGTAGCTGGCGATCGTGATCCATCGATTTTGAGGGTAGTCGGAATCCTCATTTTCGATGTAAAATTTAAATAGCATTTATATAGATGAATGGAGATTTCCCCAAACCATGCCTCTCTTGGAGAGGAAAAATGGGGGGGTCGAAATTCACATCCGACATCCCCTTATGCCAATTAATGGATTTATCATTGGTAAGTGCGCACCCATTCCAATTAAGAGTTAATTGGATCGGTACCAAATGATCATTATAATTAATTGGGCTCAAGGATAATAAGATATGGATCTAAGTTTGGAAGACAGGTCCAATTGATCCATAGATATTTATGAAAGGGCCTACTTGTGGACACTGGGAAGTTTAGGGTCTTCATGTAATTTATTCCTAAGACTAGAGTTCAATTGCATTTATTTAGTGGAGTTATTTGCAATTAACTGCGGGCCCGAATTGCACATGAGATGTGGGGTTGCGGTGTCCCAGTTGGAGCCAGCTTTCTATGGAATCCCTAGTGGCCCCCATGCTAGCCCAAGTTATTGGAAAGATACTAAATTGGACCGATGTATCTCCGAGCTAATTTCCCTTTCTAACCAAATCTCATGGTTCCTTTGGAGGTGGCCTATTGTTGTAAATAATACTTTTGTTTAATTGTTTCAAACTTGAACTCTAGTTAATATATCTGATCAGTCTTTGCTCTTAACTATGTACTTTAAGATACCATTTGCACTATGAAGCTTCCGCCATATGTTTTATGTATTTAAGGAAATGTTTATACCTCAAAGCAATCTTCGATCCATATTGGGACATGATTGGGGCCCAGTGTTGTTATTAATGTTAAAAAAATTTAATTGGCCCTAATCTCACGCATAAACCCCGATTTTACAATTGGGGGCGTGACAAGTTGGTATCAAAGCATGCTAGTTTCTTAGGTTAAAAATAAGTAGAAACTTAAGTCGTGTGAGAATTTGGTTCGTTTCTTTTGGGGTATCTTAGCTTTTGTAGAGTGTATAGTTTGTTTGTTGGATCGAGTCCCATAGGACTAACGTTTCTTATGTTTCAGGATGGTTGGTCGTAACATGCATTCTCACAGTGGTAACCCGGAGAGTAGTAATGCTAATGCCAATGCTCAGGATAGTGACTCCATAGAAGGCAGGTTTAACCTGCTGATGCAAGCATTCGTGAACTCTCAAGAAGCACAAACCCAGAACCAGACTAAGCAACGGGAGGATCAAGTTGTATTTCAGACCCAAATGATGGAAGTACTACAGAGACCAACCCAACCAGCACAAGTGATTATGCCAGCGAAAGTGGTTGACCCGAATGATATGTTTGATAAATTTAAGAAAAGGTCACCACCAGAGTTTTATGGTAATGAGGACCCTCTCGATGCTGATGAATGGGTAGTCCAGATTGAGAAGATATTTGAGGTCTTCAAGTGGTCAGGCAAGGAACGGGTACAATTGGCAGCTTATATGTTGAGGGGCACGGCTGAGATGTGGTGGAAATCAGTCAAGACACCATATGAGACTATTGTGGATGACACGGCATGGGATTCGTTTAGTAAGTTGTTCCGTACAAAGTTTGTACCACCCCACATCACCGCCCTTAAGGCTGTTGAGTTTGAGCTACTTCAGCAGGGAGAGAACTTAGTTCAGGAGTATGAGCAGCAGTTTACTAACTTGTCTCGGTTTGCACCATCCCTAGTGAAGACTGAAGCTGACAAGGTTATGAGGTTTATTCGGAGGCTGAATCCCCGTATCAAAGCAAAGGTGACCAGCGTTACCTTGGATACTTTTGAGGAGAACCTCAGATGGGCTTATTGGGCTGAAGAGTCCATTAGAGAGAAGGCCCTCTACAAGCAGAAACTTCAGCAGACTCAGACTCAGAATAAGAGTACAGGATCATACCAACAGCAACAGCAACGTCCACAGCAGCAACCGTATTAGCAGCAGGCCAAGAAGCCTAGGACAGATCAGGGGCAGAGAGCTCGTTGTCAGCACTGTCACAAAAACCACCCGACATCCGAGTATCGGTGGAGGACAGGAGCATGTTTTGAGTGTGGTTTGCAGGGCCACCTAGTTAAAGATTGCCCTAAGAAACAAGGGCACGGTGTGAGAAACACAGCCCCACGACCACCAATGGCAGCGCAGCCTTTGAGGCAATTGCAGCCTAATCAACAACAGCCCTAGGTACAGCAGCAGCAGCAGCCACTTCGACTTGCGGGACCACAGCAGAACCGAGGACAACAGAGGCCTCAAGGGCAACAATATCGACCACGGCAGAGACAACAGCAGAGACCCCAGCAGGAGGGCAGAGTGCATACTTTGGATTATCAGGAGGCTGATGAAGTTGGAGGAGTCGTGGAAGGTACACTCTCTATTTCAGATGTACCTACTAGAGTCTTATTTATTATGGTTCCACACATTCTTTTGTTTCCCCTATGTTTGCTACATGCTTGGTGGGAGACATAGCTCCATTGCATTGTATTTTGCTTGTTAGTACCCCGGTAGGGAAGACAGTGCAGTGTGAATCCTATTATCCCGATTGCAAAGTGCAGGTAGGGGATTACATCTTAGTTGCTAACCTTATCGTTCTCGAGATGAAAGACTTTGATGCTATTTTAGGAATGGACTGGTTATCCACTTACAGAGCTGTGATGGATTGCTTCAACAAGACCGTCCGATTGCACATGTTAGACGCCAATGTTGAGATTGTTGGAGAGAGGAAGCGTATGCCCACTAGTGTCATTTTCGCTTTGCGGGCAGACCAGATGATCAAGAGTGGTTGTGTCGGTTATTTGGCATTTATCACGGAGGATAAATTGTCCAAAGTGGTGGAGGATATTCCAGTTGTATGTGAGTTCCCGGATGCCTTTCCGGAGGAGATACCTGGATTGCCAACAGTTTGAGATATAGACTTTACGATTGAGCTTGTGCCAGGGACAGCACCGATATCAAGAGCACCTTACCACATGGCTCCAGCAGAGTTAAGGGAGTTGAAAGCTCAGCTACAAGATCTCTTGGACAGAGGATTTGTGAGACCGAGTGTATCTCCATGGGGTGCACCAGTTTTGTTCGTGAAAAAGAAGGATGGCTCGATACGTATGTGTATAGATTACAGACAACTGAATCAGGTTACAATCAAGAACAAGTATCCTTTACCCAGGATAGATGAGTTGTTCGATCAGCTGCAAGGAGCACAGCATTTTTCGAAAATTGATTTGAGATCAGGCTACCATCAGTTGCGAGTCAGAGACCAAGATGTTCAGAAGACAGCCTTCAGGACCAGATATGGCCATTATGAATTTCTGGTTATGCCATTTGGGCTGACCAATGCACTGAGTGTCTTCATGGCTTTGATGAATAAGATCTTTGCACCATGCTTAGATCAATTCACAGTAGTATTCATAGATGATGTTTTAGTCTATTCGAGGTCCAGAGATGATCATGCAAAGCATTTGAGGGCTTCATTGCAGATTTTGAGAGAAAATCAACTCTATGCCAAGCTTAGTAAGTGTGAGTTTTGGCTTGAGCAGGTGTCTTTTCTTGGACACATTATCTCTCTAAGAAAGGTTTAACAGTAGACCCAGCAGAGATTGATGCAATAACCAGTTGGGAACGTCCGAAGATAGTGGCACAGATCAGGAGTTTTCTGGGTTTAGCCGGGTATTACAGAAGATTTGTGAAAGGATTCTCCAGTATAGCAGCTCCATTGACCAAATTGACAAGGAAAGATGTTCCTTTTGTATGGATTGCGCAGTGTGAAGCGAATTTTGAAGAGTTAAAGACTAGATTAACCACAGCCCCTGTCCTTACCTTACCTTCGGGGACGGGAGGGTTTGTGATTTTTACAGTCACTTCAGGAGTTGGTTTGGGATGCGTACTTATGCAGGAGGGAAAAGTAGTGGCCTACGGGTCCAGACAGTTGAAAGAACACAAAAAGAGATACGCTACCTTTGATTTGGAGCTTGCAGCGGTAGTTATGGCGCTGAAGACGTGGAGACATTACCTGTACGGAGAGAAATTCGAAGTTCATTCGAATCACAGGAGTCTTCAGTACCTATTCGGACAAAAGGATTTGAACATGAGGCAAACCAGATGGATGGAATACATCAAAGACTACGACTTTCCGATAAAGTATCATCCCGGGAAAGCGAATGTAGTAACAGATGCACTGAGTAGAAAAATAGCGAATACCGGATGTTTACAGACATAGTGGTCTTTGACGAAGATATTCAGGGATCTAGCTATAGAGTTTTAGACTCAGAGTGAAAGAATCATGATTGCAAACATGCATACGTGGGAACCTGAGATTTTGGGCAGAATCAAGAGCAGTCAGAGAGAAGATCCATAATTAGTCAGGTTGATTGACAACATGGCAAACAGACCAGAGTTCAGACTCATAGATGGAGTGTTGTATTGCCAGGATAGATTGTGTGTTCCAGATGTACATGACTTGAAGAACGAGATTATGGTGGAAGCACACCACTCTCGTTATGCTATCCACCCAGGTAGCACCAAGATGTACCAGAACTTGAAGAGCTTTTATTGGTGGAGGAACATGAAGAAGGATATTGCTAGTTTTGTTTCGAGATGTTTAGTGTGCCAACAAGTGAAGGTTGAACATCAGAAGCCTCCAGGGTTACTCCAACCTTTGAAAACACCGGAGTGGAAGTGGGAACACATCACCATGGACTTCGTGGCAGGATTACCACTTACGAGGGACAATGACAGTATTTGGGTGATTGTGAACAGGCTCACCAAGTCAACACACTTCATTCCGATGAAGATGAGGGGTTCCATGGATGTCTTGGCACACAAGTACATTGACAACATCGTCAAACTACATGGGATTCCAGACTCCATTGTTTCTGACAGAGATATAAGGTTTGTGGGAAGATTTTGGGTCAGTTTGCAAGCAGCTTTAGGGCTACATTGAACTTCAATACTGCGTATCACCCTTAGACCGATGGACAAACTGAGAGGACAAACCAGACTATGGAGGATATGTTGAGGGCATGTGTTTTAGACTTTGGGAAAGACTGGGAAAAGAGTCTTCCTTTATGCGAATTTGCCTACAACAACAGTTATCACTCCAGTATCGGGATGGCACCGTTCAAGGCATTGTATGGACGAAAGTGCAAGACCCCGATTTGTTGGGAAGAGATTGGTGTCCAGAGTTTTCATGGACCTTCGGTCATCAGCGATACCAGTGAGAAGGTGAAGCAAATCATTGACCAGCTGAAAATTGCAAGAGACCGTCAGAAGAGCTATGCAGATCCCAAGAGGAGAGATTTGGAGTTTCAAGTCGGAGACAAGGTCTTCCTTAAGGTCTCACCAACTAGAGGAACCATGAGGTTCAGTCAGAAAGGGAAATCAGCTCAGAGATACATTAGGTCGTTCGAGATTGATATGCGCGTGGGTGAAGTGGCGTATCGGTTGATCTTACCGCCAGAGTTAGCAAGAGTTCATAGAGTTTTTCATGTCTCCATGCTGTGAAAGTACATTTCAGACCCTTCACACGTGCTACATCACGAGCCACTAGATGTTCAGCCAGATGTTAATTTTGTGGAGAGACTGAAGAAGATCATCGATACCAAAGAGCAGGTTTTGAGGACCAGGACCATTCATTGGGTCAAGGTGCAGTGGGAACATCACAGCCCGAGAGAAGCTACGTGGGAACTCAGGGATCAGGTCAAGGAAAAGTATCCAAAGCTACTACCAGAGGTGTGTTAAGGATTTGGAGGACCAAATAGTCCAAGGGGGGGAGAATGTAACACCCCGTACCTTAACCCCATATTAATTATACTTAATTGCTTGGTTAGTTAGTAGGTTAGTTAGTAGTGTGTTTAGAGTCTTAGCGAGTCAGGCATGTCGTGTGGATCGCGCGTGCGAAGTCTCGTGCGAGTCCGAGTACGTTTGGATAGAGTAGGGGGCTGGTTTGCAATTTTGGGAAGTTTTCAGAGGTTTTTATGAGATTATGAGTTTTGTGAGTTTGGGTGCATCGGATAGGTCTCGGCATTTCATGAACTTTAGTCTTCTATCGCGTTTCAATTCAACGCATTGAAGAGGCCCAAATAATCACATTTAGCTAACCATGGGCTTAACCCAAATTTCACCTAAATATCCTCTAAATATCAAGCCTCAACGGATGACTCATTCCTTCATTCATCTTCATCTCTTCTTTCACTTCTCTGTGCTATCTCCAAGCTTCTTCTTCTTCTCACTGCTGCCTTGCCAACGACAACCACCGGAGTCCATCTTCGCTAGCCAATCCACCCATCTTCTTCCTCAAGGCTCCAATAACTCAACCATCCAATTTTCTAAGTGTTCCATCAACAAACCACTACAAGGTAGGCTCTCCAAGCTACTAGACCTAGCTATTCTTCTTCCTTTTTATTAGAAATGGATAGGGAGACTCATAGCAACCCTTTGCATTCATTTTTGTAGAGAGGTTTTGGTTTGGAAACCTTCTTCTTCTCCTTTGAGCTCTAGAGGAGTTTTCTTCAAATTTCTTCTTGAAATTCCTTAAGCTCTTCATCAAGGCAAGTTATATACATGTTTATGATTTGTTATGTTTTGTTTCCCCTTTAATTGATGATTGATGATGCTTAGATGACCGGTTGCTCATTTGATTAGTTTTAGATTGAAATCATGATAATTGAATGTAATTGCTTAATGAAGTGGATTAGGACTTTAATGACTTGATTAGATGATAGGATTGGATTGTTATGGACTTGTTGCATCTACATATGCGTGGATTTATCAGGTTCAGGAAATAGGTGAAGGAAAGGTCCCAGGTTCACTTCAGTTATAGAACATGTGTTCTGTAACTGTAGTGTACCTGGTCGACCGGCCAGGGGCCCGGTCGACTGGCGACACTGCGTCAAGTTCTATGGAACCTGACGAGAACACTATTTGCTCCTTTTCACTTACAACTGTCGGTTGACCGGCCCAGGGCTCCCAGGGCTCGGTCGACCGGGCACACAGGAGGATGTCGACCTGCTTCTTACAGGTTGACAGGGGTGCTGTGTAGGCGGTTGACCGGCCAGGGGCGCGGTCGACAAGGTAGACTGTGTACGCAGTCGACCGGCCCAGGGCCGGGTCAACTGTGGAAACCCTGTTTCAGGGGTTCTTTTCCCTATATTTTTTAGGACTTTATGTGAAACATTGGCTACCCTTTTTAGGACTCATTTGACTATATGTGAGGACGTTTTGAGCTAACGTTCTTCACGTTATTCCGGTTGTATCAGGAATCAATTTCACTCAATCTTGAACGGTACGGGACAACGGGATACCTTTTCTATATCTATGCACAAAGATCATATATTCAGGTATCGCGAACCCTAAACCCTTTCGTTGATTGAATAGGACTGTACGATGCTTCGGGTTTAACAATTGACTTAGGATTGGATTGTTTATTGCCTTGGATTCTGGATTGTACCGTCTGGTACTGTTTACATGAAATGTTCATGTTCATTGGCTTCGTTTATTTGCTTTGTTTTTGGATCACTTTTGAGAACTTAGATGATGGATTTAGGATCCCTTTTAATGTTTCGTTTGTTTCGAAGTTTGATAGAAGTGTTGAGGCTAGACGGCTTTGATTGTAAAGCTTGTTTGAGAACTACCAGTATTGTTATTGTTTTGAAGAAGATTGATAGTTTTGGCTTTAATTTGATGATGGAAAGGTAGTTTCTCTTTGATTAATGAATCTTGTTCACACAAGAAAGTCTAGCTCTTCACTATCGGTTGTTTAGGACTCTTTGTGTTAGGCACCACTTGACTGTTAACGCCCAACACAGATGGGGCACCATTCTATGTGAGGACTTTGGATTGAACGTCTACGCAGTACGACTTTTTATATTTTGATAGATGTACACTATCGGATACATATTGAACGATTGACTTTGATGATTCATTGCCTTTTGGTATCCATATTGATTGCTTGCTTGCTGAGGTTCATCCCATGCCACTATACCATAGCTCAAATGTTGAGTCGGGAGGGTCATGTGAAACTATCCCGTGGTGTATTAGTTTATGTGGGTTGCCTCTTTGTTAGATGTTTATGTTAGTTTGATTTTGATTCGAATGCTATGCACTTCTTACGATCATGATGCTATGCATTTCATATGATTTTGTTTATCGTTTACTCTGATTCATTCTACATATTTGGATGATGTATATATATATATATTGCTTGCCGACCTTCATGTCTGATGATGCTACTCTTGGTGCATAGGTACCGAGCTTTACCTTACCGAGGAGGAGGTGACGAAAGAAGTTCAGGCGGATCAGCCTGATGACTTCTTAGAGTACAGTACGGACGGCATTGTATAGCCGTAACGACCCCGTACATAAGTGCCTTCACGTTATTTTGTGTAGCTTCATCTTTTGGTTTCTTCATCTTTTGATTAGGCCTGAGTTTTGGAGGTGGCCTATTGTTGTAAATAATACTTTTGTTTAATTGTTTCAAACTTGAACTCTAGTTAATATATCTAATCAATCTTTGCTCTTAATTATATCTTCAAGATACCATTTGTACTATGAAGCATCCGCTATACGTTTTATATATTAAAAGAAATGTTTATACCTTACAACGATCTTCGATCCATATTGGGACATGATTGGGGCCCAGTGTTGTTATTAATATTGAAAATTTTTAATTGGTCCTAATCTCACGCATAAACCCCGGTTTCACGATCAGGGGCGAGACACAAATAGTTCTATCATTAGCTGTGCTAATTGCAACAGCCATGGTTTAAAATCTCGGTTTCGGTCGCGGTCTCGGCCGAGCCAAAAAACCGATATGATATCGGTATCGGTCGCGGATATCGGTCCGTCGAGGTCGTCGCGGAGTGAATTTTTTTTTTAATCCAAAAAAATTCGCAAAAATATCCAAAAAATCCAGAATATTAGAAAATGCTGGAAAACAATATTTTTTTCCATTAGTAACAACAATAAATTAAAATCTCAGTCACCTTAAGTTATGAGTCATGTCTGTATCGCAGTTCGTTGTCTTCTCCAGTATTTCATATAATGCAACCATTATTGATGCTCATGATCAATTTATTAGTGTAAAATATAAGAAAATAAAGATAACATACCAATCATCATTTAATACTAACTCAATCAACAAATAAGTTAAGAAATTCAATACCATGAGTGTATGACAGATTGATAGCCTAATTCCAAGTGGAGTGTCGCCCAGGCTCGATATCATCATCATCATCATCATTTCTCCGGTATTGGTTAAAAAGATAAGCTCCATACTGTTGTGCAGCACTATCATACCCATGACCATATTCAGATTGTTCCTGATAAGATGATGAACTATGTTGATCCCCTGTAGATTGAAATGGCTGGTTGTAATCCAATGGCATGAAATAAAAATGAGGGGCATGAATAGGTCGTTGGGGAAGTCGTGGGGGAAGCCTTCCTTACTCAATTAATATCTGTTCGATAGAAAGTATCGGTGTTGGTGAAGGGGGTACCCAATTAGGGTCATATGAATAATCCTCATACTGTCCATACATAGCACCTTGTTGGCCAACATAACCCCTATAATGACCATGAGTACCTTCCCCCACTCCTTGTCCAGCAGGGCCCGTCCCACTACTACTCCCTGCCTTGGTCCCTCCAACATGCCTGACATAGCCACGACGAGGATCTAACTCAGTAGCACCAGGAAAATGCTCAACTGTCTCATAAGTGAGAGGCTCATCATCTCTATAATGACCCTCATCCCCAGGAGAGTCAGGTGGAATTCCTGCTGATGATGATGAAGTAGAAATACTTGACTCACTCTCCTCGTCCACCTCCTTTCCCCTTGGTTGACTTGTATCAGGTGCGCGCCCCTGTTGCATTGTCAAGTTTATTTCTTCCATCCTTTCTGAGGCCCTTACTGGCTCAGGCCTATCCCCAGTCAATTCCTCCATCAACTCCTCAAACTCTGGGTCTTTATCTAACATTGGTTCTTCTTGTTCCTCCAACCATTCACCTAACACTGTATCCTCTTCTGAAAAGATGTAGTCCAAATTAATTGGACAAAAATAATCCTATTGATCCTCAAACTGTCTTCTCTGTCTATTTCTACTCCGGAGCTTGAGGTTGTAATGGATGTTGACCAATTTATTTAGCTTCTGCATTGTTAATCTATTTCTTGGTCTTGTTTGGATAAATGAGAAGGTGCTCCAATTTCTTTCACAATTAGAAGACGATGTAGTTTGACTAAGGACTTTAATAGCAATCGTCCTTAGTGCAGGAGCACTCTCTCCATAATTCAACCACCATTCAGCTGAAAATAAAAATAGAAATGATATTAGAGTCAATAAAATAATAATTAGAGTCCTTGAATAATAATATAGAGATGACATTACAATTTACAATTAATACCGGGATTGGTCTGTGTGATGGCTCTTCGCGCAGTCGTCGTTCCAAAGCTTCCGGCACGTATATTGTATATGTCAATCTGAAGACGTTGAAGTAGAGAAATAAATTAGAGAACTTACATTCTTACAATGTTATACTTTTTCGGTTTTTCCCTTAATTAGCCTACTGCCTACCTGATTTGTAGCCCAAATTGCTTCATCTGTATTCTCTACTAGTCTTTCAATCACATTTTTTAGTCCCAAACGGATTTCATCAGATATGTGCCCATTCGTAAATTGTGGATTAAAGAAGTATCCTATAAAAGTGTAAAACCAATGAATTTTAGTCAATGATAAATTAATATAATGAGAAGAATTGAATACAATAATTCAAGTATTAAAGGAAATAGCCTTCACTTGCCAGCAGAGTGTAAATCATGTTTCAATTGTCGTCCCCATCGATCGTCAATGGTCTTCTAATACTTTTTATAATATCTACAATCTGCTTGAATAGCCAACTTTGATCTCTCCATGGCCTCATGTAAGAAGCCCATTGTTGGCTTATCATCGCCATCAACCAATCGAAGAACCTTTATTAGGGGATCAAAAACATTCAAAACACCCTTCACATGAGGCCAAAATTTGTTGGACTCAATTGTTTTACATACTTCTTTTGTAATGGGACTTGGCCTCTTTCCCCATTTTGAATTCATGAACTCTTGCGATTTTATCAATTGAAGAAGTCCATCTCTATACTTGTAAACACATTCGATAGCAATGAAGTGGGTGGCAAATCTAATGATGCCAGGCCGCAGTAGTTCATGGTTGTCTGTATACGTTTTCATCATAGAAATGAGTCTATATGACTGATAAAAAAATTTGTGATCTTCTTTATCTTACCAATCACTTGCACCATGACTTTTCCTTTTGCAATATCTTCAAGCATTAAATCCAGGCAATGTGCTGCACATGGAGACCAGAAAATCCTTGGCCTTTGTTTCATAAGCAACATTCCTGCAGCCTTCATGTTTGCAGCATTGTCAGTAACAACCTGAACTACACAATCTGCCCCAATTTCTTCAATCACCTCATTCAATAACCTATTAATATATTTTGCATCTTGGATGTAATCAGTTGCATCAACTGATTTGATAAACACTGTGCCCATAGATGAATAGACTAGAAAATTCAAGAGATGACGATGTGCGATGGTCTTCCACCCATCGCACATTAGTGTGCAACCTCTTTCCCTCCATGCCCATTTGAAAGTTTGCACCCAAGCCTGCAATTCCTCATACTCTTTCTCAACACAGACATGCCCAATCTCATAAGGGGTGGGTGCCTTTATACCTGTACCATGTTCTGCAGCCGCATCTAACATGGTGTTGAAATAAGGAGAAGATGCCTTGTTGGGTGGGATGCCTCCATGCAAGAAAAACTTTCCAGTAGCCCTTACTAGATGTTCTCTTGCTTTACCAAACTTGCCCTTTAGAGCTTTCATAATGCCAGGCTACTTTGAAGTTGGTTTTCTATAAGCAAATGGGTCTGTTGGCCCCACCACATCTGGCCTACGGGGTGCATGTGTAGGAGGTTCAACCTCCTCAATGTCTGGATCTTCACGGACACGGGGTTGTTTTTTACTATCTGCCCGACGCAAACTCGCTGCCCCTAGTCCAAATGACCCACCACCATGCTCATATTGGCTACCTCTAGCAGCTGTTTCATATTGCATTCTTCTCCTCTCTTCCTCCTCTTGAAGTGACCTCACACTTTCTCTCCTAGCCCTCCTCATTTCTGGGTCTTCATCGTCATCATCGGAGGAACCAAATATTTTTTCTCTGCATGCATCAAGTTCCTCAGTTATTCTTCTTGCTTGTACTTGTTTTTTTTTTTTTTTTGCAGATGCGTCAAGGAGCTCATGCATTTCAGCCCTCACATTTGGTGGCACTTTATGACATTTTGTCACCTGTCCTGATACATGTGCCAAATGTTGTTTCAATCGGGTAATCCCCCAATTGAGCACTCGTCCACAATAATTACATTTTACTTTGTTTTTGCTTCCGACTGCTTCACCATGGCTCCAAGCTGGATCTAAGTCACGCACCATTGTTCCTAACTTCCTATAAAATAAGAAATTCATGTAATAGTAATACTTTAACAACAATTATTTTTAGAAAAAGTAGAAGATTTAATAAAATCATTTTGAAATTCCTAAATATTTAGATCTAGCATAAAAGTATGTAAATTAATCATTTATACACCACACAATGATCATTAATCATTAAAACAATATATTTATGATGAAATCCCCAAAAAATGATATATTATAATTCAAATATTGAAAAATCCGAAAATAAAATAATTAGAATAAAAATCTAAATCATGTTTATGACTATGAGTAGATGTAGATTTATCATCTACACACTAGTATCATAAATGCTCTAACAAGTAACAACAATTATTTTTAGAAAAATCAAAATTTAATAAAATCATTTTCAAAATACTTAATATATAGATCTATCATAAAAGTAAGTAAATCAATCATTTATAAACCACACAATGATCATGAATCATTAAAACAACATATTTATGATGAAATCCCCAAAAAATGATATATTATAATTCAAATATTGAAAAATCCGAAAATAAAATAATTAAAATAAAAATCTAAATCATGTTTATGACTGAGTAGATGTAGATTTATCATTTACACACTAGTATCATAAATGCTCTAACAAGTAACAACAATTATTTTTAGAAAAATAAAAATTTAATAAAATCATTTTCAAAATACTTAATATATAGATCTATCATAAAAGTAAGTAAATCAATTATTTATAAACCACACAATGATCATGAATCATTAAAAAAACATATTTATGATGAAATCCCCAAAAAATAATATATTATAATTCAAATATTGAAAAATCCGAAAATAAAATAATTAAAATAAAAATCTAAATCATGTTTATGACTATGAGTAGATGTAGATCTATCATCTACACACTATTAATAAGCTTTTGGTATCATAAATATTCTAACAAGTAAAAATAATTATTTTTAGAAAAATCAAAATTTAATAAAATCATTTTCAAAATACTAAATATACAGATCTAGCATAAAAGTGTGTAAATCAATCATTTATAAAACCACACAATGATCATGAATCATTGAAACAATATATTTATGATGAAATCCCCAAAAAATGATATATTATAATTCAAATATTGAAAAATCCGAAAATAAAATAATTAAAATAAAAATCTAAAAATCATGTGTATGAGTAGATCTAGCATAAAAGTATGTAGATCTAACTTCTAAGTGGAGAACACAACCAAAGTAACAAACCAAATGATTTCTATGCTTCATCTAAAAATAAAAAACAAAAAACACATAATAAAATGGTATAAATTGATTTACTCTTACCTTGAGGCTTGAATAATATTTCTTTAAGAAATAAATTTGAGATTTGAAAAGATGCAAGATGGAGAGTAGTTGCAGCCCCTAAGGAGTAAGGAGATGAGAGGAGAGGAGAAGAAGAGGAAGATTGGGGATTTTTTAACAAAAAAGTAGGGTTTTTCCCATTATATATCATCGAGGCCGATATTTTGCAAAATATCGGCCGAGATATCGGTTCTGCCGATATTTTCAAAATATCGGCAGATATCGCCTATATTTTGGCGATATATTGCCTGCGATACCGAAACCGATATCGCAGGCAATATATCGTATCGGTATCGGCCGATTTTTTATTCCATGGCAGCAGCAGTAGGGAGGTTAAGATACAAGAGTAGAATAAACAAAAACATGGTATATTGGGAGATTGATGAAATTGTTTGAATCCCTCAATTACCCCCTTTGACCGTACTAGTTGGCAAGACGATGACAAAGATAGCCTACTATTTTTCTGAGAATTTGAAAGATTCTTGGTACTAGTCTCTTTCACCTTCAATCAAATTTTTGAGACCGGCTATAATGGAAGACTCTCCAATCAAGCTTAGGATTAGTAGGAATTGACAAAATATACATATACATATGACGGGGACAGATAAAAAAAACATTAAATCTAATCTCATAAATTAGCACGAAAAAGCTATCCAATTCAACCTTCATTAGTTCATTAATTTCTGCTAACTGATTTTAGGGGCAGTATTATGCAGAAAATGAGTCAAAACATTAGCATTTTAGGTGGTGGTTTAGCAATCAGTAAGGTTGTGACTTCTGAATGCTAGTGGAAGATGGACATATTCCTCCTATGATTAGTTTGTTGGAATCCAAGAGGTGGCCCACATAACCACTCCGTTTATATTGATAGAGTTTTAGATTCCATTAAGGTGCTCAATGCGTGAATGATTAAAGAGGACTTAACCCTTTTGTAATTTCTCTTTCCTTCCTCATTTGTTGCCTATTTGCTTGTAGGGAGAATCAAAGGCTAAAGGGTACGTTTGTGAGACGGAAGGATTCCTCCAGTAGAGTCACATCATTGCTCGTAATCTTTTCATCCTACATGCACATACACACATGCTAAGGGCGTGTTGCGTAAAGCTACAAAAGAGGAAAGATGGGTTCCTCTTCCACGGAAACATGTTTCTTAGGAAAAGGGTCGGACTTTCAAATCTTATAAATGTGGAAAATTAGAGATATTTTATACTTTTCCGTGAAGATGCAGCAAACACTTGACAGAAGATCTTACACGAACACAGCGGTGACACTCATGCTGAAACGTGTGCGCACAAGCGACCCCAAAGGTTCTAAACGATGGTACCAGTTTCCACTCCCAAAATGTGTAATGCCAAGAGTTGATGATGGTGACAGAGAGAAACTAATCCAAGTTGAAAGCGAATGAGATGGGAAAGTCCACATATTTTATGGACCATTTATTTAAGATGTCGATTCATTACTAGTCCAACCATCAAATTAGGCAATATTTAGTCCAGTGGACGGTTTGGTTTTGATTGGACTGAAAAGGGCATGAGCTCCAACTGACAGATACTGTTCCTCTTTCTAGATAGTAGCAAGTACGCACTAAGTATGGATGTTTGGATGTGGGGAAAAGAGCAAAAGCAAAGATTTCACGCGAGTGGTTAAAATTAGAAGAAACCAGGAGGTAGAGAAATTCAAAGTGGAAAAATTATAATTTTCATTTTACCCTGTTTGGTATTTGAAAAAATATTTTTTATTGGCAGTATTTGACTAGTGTAGCTAGTGAAATAGCAGGGACATTGCAACTTTGGTAGTTATTGGTTTCTTACTTTTCTTCCAATGGTAAATGGGTTTCTCTCTTTGAGAACTAGGAGACACCCCAATGGTAGTGGTATCTCATCTCACATAACTGCCGAGGAATCAATCAAGTAGGTTGTCTCGAAGAAGTAGTACCACTCACCTATCAAGCAAAAAAAAAAAAAAAGTTCCTTATTATTGAAAAGTATTTATGCCGTCTTTACTAAGTCTCAAGTTTTTTTTGTAGTAATGGTTAGTTAAAGAAAATTTAAAATTGTATCAGATCCAACTGGTAGCGAATTCGAATCCCCTTAGGGTAGTATTGAAGAGTAGGCTCCACATGAAGGGAGTATTGAAAAGTAAATGGTAAGTGCAGGAAACTCAAGACCTCCCCCATTTATCCAGGTACATAAAAGAACATATGCAGCAGTGTATTTAAGAGGCAAAACCTGAAAAACCTGAAAGGAGGAGAGCATGACCGACATGAAAAACCTGAAAAATCAATGGCAAGAAGGGAGAAATGTACAGAAGAGGCTGCCGGAAAAACTTCGTTAACAGGCAGCAAGATTTTCTTCTTTTCCTTCCTTGGGTTTCAAAGATGGTCCTGGGACACACTAGGTTCGTTGATTTGATAGCAAAGGAGAGTCAAAGGAGCTGCAGCTCAACAGTAAAAACAACTTTCTAGTTTGAAATGCAGGTCCCTGATCCCTCAATTGTTGGCATATAGGCCCATCATCAATCGGCCTACAGTCTGAACGTAAGAGTCTCAACAACTCTATATATTTATTCAAGGAAAACGATAATTTACCCAAAATTTTCTTTTATCTACATGCCATAGCAGAGAGCTAGCTGTTTCACTATCAACTCATAAAGACCCAATTTATGTTACAAGATACCATACATAACTTAACTCGATCCAAGAGATGTGGTGAATGTGAAAAATCCGAAAGTAGTCTGAATATATTTACTGGTGATCACTAGTCTAACTTCATCTCTCTCTCTCTCTCTCTCTCTCTCTCTCTCTCTCTCTCTCTCTCTCTCTCTCTCTCTCTCTCTAGAATGGCATGCATGAAAAAAAAAATTCATCGATGATATTGGTGGATTGTATTATAGATACCTGTCAACTTAAGTACAATAGCTACTATTTGTATGTTTACGGGCAGGTTTGTGCAACAAACATTCATTACCTCTGTATGACATAAGTGGTTGTTCGGAGCAATGCAAGTGTCTGGAGAAAAAAAAAACAAAAACAGTTTGTTTTGAATAGATTTTCTTGCCAACGTGTGGAAACAGGAGTCTGCCACCCTAAGTGTGAAACCTCCTCTAAAACCATGAATGGGGCCTGCTTACAAGTCTCAGCTAGATTGGAATGATATGGGATGAAATTTTAAATCAATCACAGTGGATATCACCATTAAATTAATTATATATAGGTTAACTTATGACGAATCCAACAGTAGGCCTTTTCATCCTTTTGCGTGAAATTTAATTGTAGCCAATAGAATGAGGTTACAGCTTGTGAGAGGTTTACTGAGTAGTTACACTTCTATGTGCTGGCACCCTGTCATGACTTCTGTCTTGGTAAATATTTTCATGACATCCAGCCTCTTAAGGCTATTGTGTGAGTCATGACAACTTATATATGCATGGTCATCTATAAAACATGTGATCTATCCAATAATGAATAATATGAATTTTTACAAACTTGATAGTGCCCGGCCTATCTAAGGCTCCTTAAGTAGCTTTTTTACAAGAGAGAAGAAAATACATGAGCTGACATTTTACACGGCTATTCTTTCACTCATAATGTTTTCCTCCCTATGTTGCGCAGGTTGTTTGTCCATGTTGGTCCTGGAATCCCTGATTTTCATATAAATCTGAGAGCTCTGTGGAATATTCAAATGGGTCACATCCAAATGTAGTATCATCCCAAATCCAGTCATATCTATCAAAGACTTCATTGTTAATGGGTGCGGTTGATTTGAAGCGATTCGCATCCATGAAAATCTCCAGCAGCTGATCCCTTTGCGCTTGCGATTCGACAAACTGTTTCTTGGTCATTTCCAGTTGCGCCTCCAGATCTTTAACATGCTTCTGTAGGAAACAAATGACTCCGGTGCACCCGTAAACCGGATCTCGAAGTCTGGCCTTGGCCTCATAAACCATGCTTTTCACAGCATCCTCCCTACTGCTCTCATCCAACATCTGCCATCTTTCTAACCATGTTAGAGCAAGTTGAACGAATGGACTAATTAATTTGGTAGTCAATAAAAAAAAATAAAAAAAAAAAGTTCAATTTTTTTTGTGACACAAGCTTGAACAAACCAAATACAAACCTGAAGTGTCTTGATTACATTGCTGGCCCCAAACACCTTGTGCACGCGGATGAAGTTGTCGGTCTCTTCTGCTGGAAAATATGGTGCAAGAAGGCAACTATCAGAACATCTCCGGCGGAGCATCCTACAAGCAGCACATGGTTGATTGGTTCGCATGCGCATCTGCATATCCATGTAGAAAATGGTATTGTGTTGGTGGGTGTATGGGTGTGTGTGTCTGTCTGTGTTGAGACAATTGAGAGGGATAGGAGTGCATCAAATATATATATATAAAGGCTAAAGGCCAGACCTGAAGGGTTGGGTGGGGTGAGTCATTAGGTGGGGACATGGACTGCGTACTCATTTTTCTACCTACTTGGAGGATAACCCAAGTTCAAAGTTTTTGAGTAAGAAGATGTGGGCGGGCGGCCACTTGAAGACAGATATTAGATGAGAAATATAGAAAATCTGATACCAGCCATACAATTGTGGGCCCGACCATAGATTATCAACTTAAAATAATAATTTGTTTTTGTAATCTCCTTTAATCTTACTTCCTCTCTCCTTGTAGTCTCCTTTTGTAATCTTCTTTTTATTTAATGGAAGTCTTTGTTAGGGTTCAAATAATAATAATGATGATTTATTTATTATCATTTTTTTTTTTTTTTACATTGAAAAGAAAGAGGAAGGAAGACCATGTTCTGAGAAGTTGAAACTCGGATATAAAGGGTATTTCTAGCTCAACTAATATTATGTCGGTGACAAATGTTCTTAAAACTCCATTGAAACCAAGTTATATTGCCAAAGAAACAAAGACTAAACAAAGAGTTTGGCCATGAACAATATTTACTGAAAGTGCCTTCAGACTCCATTGGTGCCACCTTTATAACACCTTAAAAGATATTAAGAATGAAGATCAGTTATTTTATTTTGGGATTATCTTTTCATTTAGAAGTGAAAAGGGATTACAATAATATATCAACTCCGAATCTGTACGTCATATGACCTAATCTTTTGTTGTAGCAGTAAAGATACTACTACTGTGAGAGGAGAGGATCTAGATTTTCACCTCTAATTATTTAGCTTCTTCTTTTTCTTCTTGTTTTTTTAAATGCCCAAGTGCATTTGATAGTGGGGCTCACCTTTTATAGCCCGCATGTAGCCAATACATTGGTCGAACTATGGATTCAAATGAGCTAAAGCTTGAAGCATAAGAAGCTGAGGCTCAACTCAAGGTCATGAAGTTTATAGCACATATTTGTTTAATGTTTATGTAATTAGATGTACACAGGACATACACATGCCATAACGAGCTTAAGAATGGCTAGCATGACTTAAATTTGACATTCATCCAAGTGGACTAGTCCTTCCAATTAATCAAGCAAATTTTAGCATCCATCTCACTGCCAAACAGCTAAAAATGAATGTCTTTCAAGCACTCAACGTCAGTGCCTGCCTTGATTGGATTGTTGCCACTTTTTTCAAAGGAAAAGTCATAGGGATACTTTCAAACCGTAAATCCTTCATGATTGTCATGCTTCCAACTCGGGCACATAGGTGGAAGATCTGGCCATTTCTGAAATACTTAACTTCATATGCGACACTTCTTTAGCATGACCTACATAATCACCACTAAGAGCACCCTTGTATGGACCACAATCAATAAAAGAGGAAAGGTCTAGAGGGGAAAGGCGTATTGATGAATAGAAGATACCTATGGAAGGAGGAATCAGCTGAGATATGGATGGTTTGAATTTTAAAAGGTTGGATCACAGAAATGTCAAATTAGGTGGTTAGCAATGTCAGCATGTTTTTGTTTTAAGAAAATGTTCATTTCTCATGTCAATGCATCGCATGAAGCTTTTTCTATAAATTTCTATATAAAACCTTAGGTTTAATAAATCATGCATTGAACTTCTTTTGTAATGTTAACATGCATAGAGTGGAGCAGGGCCTAACTTTAGCTGAGCCCACTTAGCTTAGTTTTTGTCATTTAGTAGTATTTTTTACTCTCAAATCCCTCCTCTTTCCTTTATTCTTGAAGCATCTATATTTTACTTCACTCCTCCTCTCACGTAATGTTGCAAACAAACATGCCCTAAAAGAGTCAAGCTCAAATTCAAGCCCAATCAAGCTGAGCTCAAGGCTTGTGCGCAGAGCTCAACTTGTTGTACCCTTATATTGGACCTCTACCCAAAATATATATAAATATATATATATATATGGTAAATTGTCCATAGAATGTAAGGGATACTTTGTTTGCTCTCATTTATATATTCAAATGATGTACATCCCAAGCCTTGACGCATGCTCATGTAAATGAGGTGTTAAAATAGTGTCATGTAAAACTGTGGTTTTTTCAGTGAATCATTTACATACATGAAAAGGTGATAGACTGTTACATATGTATATGAGGTAAAAACACCAGTTTACATGCAAGTAGGGCGCTTGATCAGTAAGGTTATGGGATTGAATCCTCTCAACCACATGTTAATTATTTTGCACATTTGTACGCCCCAAACTAATAATTCGTGTTGTTCATCCTTTTCTATGGTCTAATAAACCCTTTAGAAGTTTACCTTCATATCCTAAAAGCTTTATAGGTTTGGAGAACTTTATAGAAAAAACTCAAAAAGCCTCAACCTATAGACCTGGTCATTTTTATGGGCTCCCAATTCGATATCCTACTAATGATGAGCATCATGATATTTAGTTTTATATTTTAAATCTTCACATATTTTGAGAAATTTGTGAAAATTAACTCCAAAAAAGACCCAGAACCAATCCAAAACTATTGTTTGTACTCATTTAACTATGTGAAAATGATACTTCCAAACAAACACAATAATGTATTCCACATACATAACATCTGCATCTGAAAAAAGTTATGTATAGATCCTCTTTACACAAATAAACTCATATTTTTATCTCAAACCTAAAGGGCAAATTGTTAGATCATGTTGTTAAGAGTATTTGGAATTCTCCATTTGAGTGCTAGAACTATAAAAAATCACTTTAGCCTTTGAAATTCTTAAAATGTTCTAATTTTTTTAGTTCCATGTTGTTCCGTGCTTAGCATTTTGAAAACTAGTTAGGGGACAACATACGGAGAATACATAACAATATATGATCAGACAAGAATTCTCGAAATTCCTGTAAATATCTTTACGAAAAAAAAAGGGCTTTACATAAGGATCTTAACAAATCCTTTTTTTTTTTTTTTCCTTGCCTTCAGTCAAATGGTCAAGCAGGTCAGGTTTGACCGACCCCACTTGTTGAAGGCCATGCCAGATCAATAGCTTCTTTACAGACGTGGCGCCTATATCTATATTTGAAATGGAGCAGAATTCCACTAGTCCTTCTCTTAACGGTCATTTTCTTCTTCCTTTTCTTCTTCTTTGCAACTGTGCTTTCCAACTTCTTCTGTATCTAACACTGTCCCATTATAGTCAGTTGTGTTAAGAAGGTCGTCATAAATTTCTAGAGTTGGTTTGAAATGAAATTCTCCAGGTAATATGGAGAAAAAACGAGAGAAGGAAAAGACAAAAGAAGGCTTACAATGTTGAAATAGTTGTGAAGATCTTTGTCCTATAGCATATGGTTTTCGTTCTCCTCTGATCATGAGCCTCTCCTAACCAATATTGAATATTCAACGACTCCAGCTAGGACTCTAGAGATTTTTCTTGGGCTAAGATGTGGAGACCATATGGGCCCTGTTTTTCAATGATCTCGAGTGTTGAAATGTTAGATATAGTCCTGTTTCCAATGATCCATAGGGTTGAAATGTTAGGCTCACAGTTCCCAGAGTATCCTCGTGTTGTTGGACTTGAGAAGGTGAGGTCCACATAACGGCATGCATCCGCATGGACCCCAGCCCACTTGGACGACCACGTGAATTAAAGGATCCATTTCCTTTGAATTTGAATTTATGAACTTGGACTCAGATACAACTAACAGTTTTGATTTAGCTAATATTGAAGGATGAAACCTGTTAAATATAGAATTTCTTGATGAGAAGGGATTGTCACAGAAAACTATAAAAATTGGGTTTGGAGTAATTCACTTCACTGATAGTTTATGCTTGGAAATCCATCAATCATCAATTGTTAAGAGAAAAGTAGAAGAGAGTTGCAAATCCTGCGAGAAGAAGAACCTTTTGTTGTATAGATGAAGAAGACCAGCTATTGGATTTAGGTGTGTGTTAATATCAATTATTATACATGAGTTAGTCAAATCTTGATCCGTGATGATCAATTCTATGATATGTAAATCGTGATCATCAAAGCTTAGAGCACATGTTAGAAATTCCCAAGTAAGAAGACGTCTAATCCAGTGCCTAAGGATCTAGCAAGGTGCATGTTTTATTTTGTGCTGTGTTCAGACTTGATCTGTTAAAGACGATCCATTAATAAAGAAACTTTCAAAAGCAGGAGCTGTCTACAAGTTGAAAGAGGGAACAAGTACACGCAAAAGATCGAGCTGTTTAGAACTAAAAAGAGCCTTGATCTTAAACTGAGACTTCCATGTCGTCGTTTTCTTCTTCTTCTTCGTGTTCTACTTTGATTCTTCAAACGCGCTTCTTCCTTGATGTTTCCAGAGAGATATTTGTCCTGTCACATGACAGACGAGGAGAGTTTTTTTCCTACATGTTTCCAGAGAAACATTTGTTTTGTCAAATGTCCAATGAGGGAAGTGGTGGTTTTTGGTGTCTGTAGCTCACTCATTTTTACAGGTTTGTCCCACATGCAGTTTGAATGGTAGCAAAACCAATCTCTACCGATCAAACAACTGGTCAAATCATAGATTGCACCAATAATTTCCTTACATTTTCCTGGGAAATCCTGTTAAAAGGCGGTTGTACGCACGTGGAAGCGAAAATGTTGACAATCAACCACACAAAGCAGACACATAATTAAATAGATAAGAAAAAAAAACACATTACGTGGTTCGAAGACATGCCTACATCCACTGTCACTTTTAATTTGCACTGTGTTGTTTGTTTAGCAAAAGTAACAAGAAGTAAAAGTAAAGCATGAAGTGACATTTTTAACTTAATTTTTGAATGTAAAGTTTAAGTGAAGTTTGGATGGGAGACCACTAGCCGCCTTCATTCTTCCTTTGGCCTTTTTATTTTTTTACTATAGCCAATGTAATAACTCGAAGAGAAGTAAATTTTATAAAAAAGTGCTTTTTTACTTCAACCTTTTTTCAACTTTATTTATAATTTGATCTTTAATTTATGTTTGCTTCTCCACACAAGTAAACAATAGGCTTAGAGGAGAAGAGCTGCAAATGCCACATAAAGAGCTTCTCATTCCACATCCCTTCTCTTTCCACATTCCTTCTCTTTCCAAAATTTCTCTATGCACACCTCCATTGTCCCCAAAATACCTCTCTCTCTCTCTCTCTCTCTCTCTCTCTCTCTCCCCTTGCTGCTGCCCACCGCCCTGTCTTGAGTGGCCTCTCTCTCTCTCTCTCTCTCTCTCTCTCTCTCCCCTGCCTGCCGCCCTATCTTGAGTGGCCGAACGG
Source organism: Persea americana (assembly GCA_029852735.1). Lineage (NCBI taxonomy): Eukaryota > Viridiplantae > Streptophyta > Magnoliopsida > Laurales > Lauraceae > Persea > Persea americana. The sequence goes on from CM056813.1 coordinate 895,865, forward strand.
CAGGGAGAGGGAGAGGGAGAGAGAGAGGGAAAGGGGAGGGAAAAAGGGAGGGCTGGGCAGAAGGTGTGGGCTGGGCGATGGGCAGAGGGCTAGGTGCTAGGAAGGAGGGCAGGGTAGAAGGACTAGGCGGAGGGGAGCGGAGAGGAGGCGGGCGGAGGTGGGCAACGTGCAAGGAGAGGGAGGTAGATAGGGAGAGGGAGAGAAAGAGGGAGAAGGAGAGGGTCAGGGTCGGGCGCAGGCAGAGGTGGGCGGCGAGCAGGGGGGAGAGGGAGAGGGAGAGGGAGAGGGGGGGCAGCTAGCAGGGAGACAGAGAGAGAGGGAAGAAGAGGAAGAGGGGTAGTTTGGGGATTTCCTATAGAGTTATTTTGGCCATGAAAAAAAGGAATGTGAAAGGAGAAGCTTTGGCTATAGCATTAACAACTCTCTTTGATAAGACGTAAAGCCTAATACAATTACCAAAATACCCCCTAACCCAAAAAATAACTACTAACTACCCAATGGACTTCTACCAAAATAAAAAATAAAAAAATACTACCCAATGGACCAATCCTATTGACCTGGACTACAAGTCTGTGTCTTTCTTTCCACTACTTATGGGATACATATGGTCATGCAAAGCCATGTTGTCCAAATTGTCGGCCTCAGTTGATACAGAATGCGGTGATAATCGTGCCCATCCTAATGCTCAACTCCAAATGGAAGAAAATAAAATAAAAATACACCATTCAGAGCATGTTTGGTAAAAGGCAAGGAATCCATAGATCTTATGATTTTTCACTACCACTGAAACAAGATTTCCTCGTTAGGGATTTGTAGAGTTGAGCTCTTCACATTGATATTGGTGTGTATTTGAAAAAAATAGAGTTCAGTGTGCAAATCCACTTAAATGAGGATCTTCAAATCTTATAGGGGGTGGTTGGATCTGAAAATCCTAACAAATGAAGATTTTCATTCGTCTAAATCCTCACGAATTTACAATGGTCAAATATGGATTTACCACAACTTTAGGAAAACCAAAAATCTTTTCCCTAAAGATTTGGTTGCCAAACGTGACCTCACAGTCCAAATTCTATGGCGGAAATCAGATGGCTAGACGGTTCAATTGTAGTTATTTTTTGGTTCATGCACCATCCACAATGGTGCCTACAATTTGTAGAGCAAAGATGTGGCACGAATATACACCACATATGGAGCACTTTCCGCAATGTCTGAAGAAAGTTTAGATTTTTGAGTCTCAGTACTGTAGGGCCTTTAAAAGGCCTGGAAGCCTTCTTTGGGGAAACAAGTTTCACGTTATGTGATATACATGGACACATGCATATAAATAGAATAAAAAGGGCCAAGTTGGGAGGCCGTGGCCCCTGGGGTTCTGTATTGAAAACCTATTTTTGAAGGTGATTAGATTCACGTACAAGATATGAGAAAGAGCCGAGAATTGAAGTAACTGCTTGACATCATAATAGAAATTGACATGCACGAGTGGCTTGGAATGGCAAGTTCGATCGAGCCCCTATATTTACACCTATTTTAAAGTTCTCTCTCTTCTTGTGCTACATTGAATCAGAATGTGAAGTGAATCTAAGATAGGATATGAGGAATCCAACCTGTATGGACTGCATATCAGATATCATACTGATGAGAACAGATGCTAAACTTGATCTTAGGCAGTGGCTGAGGACTATCAGGCATTAAGTCGAAAGAGTTGATGATGGAAAGATCTGTGGGCATTCTTTTGAAAAATGACATAAACATAAATATTTATTCTCCAAAATACCTGAATTTTGACAAAGAAGAACCTCATAAAGACACAAATATATTCCATAAACAATCAAAAGAAACAAACAAATAAGAATTAGAAGCTCGAGAAACAGGATGCCCAACAAATCCCAAATTGACCTTTACACATTTCCACTATTTTACAGAGAGAGAAAGAGGAGAGAAAGAATCAAGTTCTGAAACCCAAGCCAGACCTTTTTTTCATACCCTCTTTCTTCATCCCATGAGGGTTGGAGTCGAGAAGATTCTCTAAGGATTTTGCTTTTCTGTTCCTGACTCTGCCAGCTTCTTTCAAAAGCTCAGCTAGCCTTTTCTTCTCATCATCCACATCAGGATTTGCGGTCCCAAGCCTCTCTTCCCTCACCTTAAGAACATATTCCAAGATCTCAATTGCATCTTCAACTCTGTCAATGAATAATGAATAATAGTAACGAACAAGATCAATGGGCAGGATACCCAAAAAGTATTAGCAACAAAGGGAATTTAGAATAGGATAAGATAGAATGTTAGCAGAAAATACAACTTTTATCATCTCATTTGCCCCTTTGTTTTATGATTCTTTTCATTTATGATCCAAACCAAACTATAAACTTAATGGTAAAGGCATGGCCAAAGGTTTTATTTTTTGGAAGCAAAATACTAAAACTTGAATTGAAAGGTTGTTTTTGACTGAGGGCTGGATATGATGATAAAAACAACTAGATTAAAAATGCGTAAAGTGACATTAATGGGTTGAATCAGTAAGGACAGATAAAAAAGCTGACAAGAAAAAGAGCAACTTCAAGAAAGAGAAAACCAGGATGGAGAGAGAAGTTGCCCCCAATTGGAGAGAGAAGCAGCCTACTAAATCTAAAAAACCGAAGATACAAGTTTCAGCAAATAATTAGCAGATTTTAGTTCATATACTCAAGGCAAAATGGAAGCTTAGAAATATGGATGAATTGAGGCATCTAATGCATGCATACCTGCCCATGGCATCATAAGTAGCAGCGAGATTACTGTACACACCAAGGGTATCTGGATGCAATGGTCCACACTCCTGCTCCAGTATCCCTCTTGCTTCTTCAAACAACCCAGCTGCCTCATCTATTTTATAGAGCTGTACACATGCCAATCCCATCTGGTTCAACATGACCCCAAAGAAGGCTGATTTCCTCTCCCCACTAGCCCTAAGTGTAGCCACAGCACTCTCAAAAGAGCTATGGGCCTCCCCAAACCTCCCAACCATGTAAAACATCACACCCATCTGTGCCTCAATCCCCGCAACTGTGCTTCGTTGACCAGGCACACCCTCCAACAGCTTCTTTGCCTTGTGCAAGAGTTTCAAGGCCTCTTCAGGCTCGTTCATGGCTTCATAAATGCCAGAAATCTCAGTAAGCCCACTGGCAATTTCCTCTGTGGAGGTTCCAGGAACAGGTTTGGTATAGATTCTGAGGGCACTTTCACAGTAGGATGTGGACTCTCGGAGCTTGCCTGTTTTGTAGTAGAGATCAGCAAGGCGGATGACGACTGAGGCGACTGACGGATGGTTCTCACCCTTGGCAGATTTAAATACAGTGAGAGCCTTCTGGAAGGAGAAGACAGCCTCATCGAAGCGGCAAAGGGAGAGGTAGATATCACCAATGCTTATGTCTATGGCAGCAACCTCGTTGTCTTGGCCATTGGCAATCATGGCCATGCTAGCAAGGACTAGGTGCTCAAGGGCAGATTCAAACTCTCCTTTGGCCTCACAGATAAGGGCCATGAGTCGGCGGTCTGCAGCTTCTTCAAGCGATGCTGGTGCACTATGTTCGCGGTGGATTTCCAGGGTCTTCTGGCAGAGATTCTCTGCCTCATCAAATTGCATGGCTTGAAGGTGGGCCTCTGCCAAGTACCTGCCATATTTAATAGTTAGTTGCTTCTTTGGTAACCCATGGAACATATTTTTATACATAGAGAAGGCCAATGATACAGTAGGCCAAGATCCTACAAGAAATTGTCAGAAGTAAAAGGGATAATATGAAAACAGTCTCTGCCTTTGGGTTAACTTCGAAGAAAATAACTGAGTCAAATAAATTTCCAATGTCAGGCAAAAAAACATCAGCCTTCACAGAGTTAGTGATATCCAAACTCCCCTTACCTATTAACTTTGTATGGGACGGGAGATCTGTTTACCTCAATTTTATATATATATATATATATATATATATATATATATGCTAAGATCTTATTTCTTCAGTTCCTGATTAGTTATACTGGGAGGTTAGCTTTGATCAATCCATATCTTGATCTTTTCTTCGTAAAATTTATCTCAAGCATTTTTTTAAATCCTGGACAAGGCTTTGAGTTCTATTATTGTACTTTATTTTTTGTTTCTGAAGAATACTTGCTTTGAATCTCCCAAGTATTCTTTTGAGCTTCTTTATTTCTGACTGTGTTATCATAGATTATGCCTTTTACATTTGAATGTTCTTTTGAGACTACGATTCTGCACCTCCTATCTATTTCAAAAGTGATTCCGCCTTTCTAGTTTTGAGTAGGGTCTTTAATTTTTTGTTATATTGTGGTTCTTCTTCTCTACAGTCAGCTGCGTTATGAGATACTTTATAGAAGGCTCTTGTGTGAAACATATTACAGATGTATAATTTGATTGGCTTTTCTTGCTGGAACCATTTGTTCTTCAGTGGAGTTTTATCTGATTTACAGCAATTAGTGAGTTTTTCTTGACATGGGCTAAGCTCCTTTATTCAGCGTCATCGATTGTTAGCCCTCTATGTTCTATATTCACGGTCATTAAAATCATTACTGAAATTGGAGCATGCTCCATCTCCTTAGTGTAGACTTCATGAGCTCTACTTTCTTTCTTGGGAGCATTTCAGCCATTTGATATTGTATGGGTTAGTAACCGCACCCTGTTATAGCTTTGTAACCCTTATTTTGATCAAAGGGATTAGCCTTATATTAATCAAAAGGATTAATCTCAAAGAATTTTCAATTCATAGGAAGTTCGACTAGTTTCAACTCAGAGGTTATAAGAATAATTAGGCCATGACACAGGAATGCTAGAATAAACTTCTTTACTACAAACCGCAAGTGACATTAGCGCTCATGTTGATCAAGCTACAATCACCATTCAAAACCATTGTCCAACTTAGGGATGACAATGTTATCAGGTTGGGTTTGAGTTGTACTCTTTAGGATAAAAAAAAAATATGAGCCTATCATTAATCAGGTTGGAAATGTTACCCAGAATGCATTCTTAGTTTGGATTGGTGGGTTGGAATACACCAAGTCAGATTGGGTTGGGTTATCAAGTCGAGTCGCATGTATGGCCTTGATCCGAACCTGGCCCATTTATTGATCAGATTGAAATGTTAAGCCAGCCATAAGCTGAATTCAAACTGGCTTGGCGATTTGGTACTCCTAATCCAAAATTGGAGTAAGATCAATGGTTAGACATTAGGATTGTCTAATTGGAGTTAAATTGGTTGTAATACATGTACCAGAATACAAGGTTTGAAAGGCTAGAGATAAAATGAGTATACTCTAAGCCAATTTATCATCTGAATTTTCATTATGTCGTGTCAAATTCAATCTCAGTCCATCAGATGGGTGTTTTTATAGAAACTTCTCACATGACCCACTAACTGTCCACGCTTTAGATCAACTAACAAACGTCTACTTGATCAAATTTCGTTAGATGGCTTGAAAAACTCTATGTTTATCCTCCCCCCCCCCCCCCCCCCCCCCCCCCCCCCCAAACAGGCTAGGCGTCTCCTGAAAAAATTGGAGAAAACCTCTGCCCAATTTCTCAAAGAAACGAGTCCAGATCATCTGATTCTCATAATCACCATTTTGGTGAATCCTCCAATCAAACTATGCCTACTTAGCATAATGAACTGTACAGAATATTAATGAGTTTCATCAAGACTTGAAAACAATTCCGTAAGTCTGAGCCGGAGGAATCACCACACCAAAATAATGAGTATCAATGCCAGAATCAGATATGGTAAAACGCTACCTATGGTCTACCACTCATCAGAATCATCAGATGCCAAGAATCAGAGAAATCCTACAGCAGGCTACACTAGAAATTTAAAAAAAATAAAAATGGGGCCCACTAATAGATATTCGGGCTAAAAATAAAGAAGCCCACTGTTGAGATTTTTATTGATTTTGGCTCCACTGACAGATTCATTAGCCCAATCACAAGATTTCTCTAATTCTTGGGAATAGGGGATCCTGGATTCCTTTTGGATTACCTACAAGTCAATAATTCCAAAAAACCATACAGGATTCGGCGACCAACTCCTGGGAGTACATAGAAATAGGTTCAACTACACCACCCATTGCTGCACTCCACAGGCCCCCCCACATCAAAACACCACCCCCACGGGCAGGGGACAAGACAAAAAAACAAGACATCTTTCATGCCCCTTTTCACGTTATAGCAAAATGTCTCTTAACAAAAAGCAATCCTATGGTTTAAGTATAACCTTTTTTAATGTGAGACTGAGACAGTTCATCAGCGCACGCTAGCACCTTACTATGCGCCAGGCCGACCCGACACACCTTTTCCTAAAATGGCGCCAATTGCCCCCGCTCCCTCCAATGCTAACGCGTGCCCGTAGAGTTCCTCGGCCCACATCAGCATCTCAGCATCCGACCGCCATCTCTCCATCCGACGCTAACGTGCGCCGTCGGCAGAACTCGAGGGCTCGTAGGGGACTAGTGCTCACCCCTGCTGCCAAAAAAGGCAAAAACCCTACGACCAGCACAACGAAACACGATCCCCATCCGCTAACATGCGCGCATATATATATATATATATATATTTATATATATAGAGAGAGAGAGAGATGAATCGATCTTACCTGCAAGTCTCGGCGACCCTGAGATCCGTCTCCCCAATAGCTTCCATCTGAATCTTCAGTCCCTCCTCATAGCAAGCGATAGACCGATCCAGCTGCCCCAGCATCGAATGCGTGTCCCCCAGCTGCATATACCCAGAGAACTTGGCAAGCGCGTACTCCGCCCCCCTCCCCACCTCCGGCACCCCGATCGCCCTCTCCAGCACCGGCACCGCCTCCTCCAGCCTCCCCAAGCTGCAATAGATCGCCGCCACCACATGCAAGCTCATCGCCAGCTCCAGCCTCGGCTCCCCCTCCTCCGCGCACCTCTCGAACGATTTCGACGCTCGGATCGCGTAATCCAACGCCTTGTTCGCGCTCTCCCCCGACGCGATCGTGTCGCGCGCCAGCTTCAGAAGAAAAGGGCCGAGATCTGGGTTTTCTAGCGCGGATTCGTCTAGTTTAGGGTTTTCGGGCGGGCTTTTCTTCTTGTTGGGAGAGGTTCTGTAGCGGGAGGCGGAGGATGGCGACGGGGTTTTTTGGAGGATTGGGGGAGATCGGGGATTAGCGTTTCGGCTGCCGGATTCCTCCTCATTGGTTTGGATCGGATGAGTATTGGAGCCGGTGGGGACGAGGATCTGGACTGGAGTAGCATTGGGTGGGGTCTTGATCAGACCAGGCATTGCTGCTGCTGCTGCTGAAGAAGAAGAAGAAGAAGAAGAAGCGTTACAGAGAGAGAGAGAGAGAGAGAGAGAGAGGAGGAGGAGGAATTAGAAGAGTTGTTGCTTGGAAGGTACTTCTCAAGACATCAATGGATTGTGGAAAATGAATCATGGCGTTGGGTGTTTTTCAGAGAGTATAGTTTCAAAAAAAAAAAAAAAAGATGAAACGTCTCTGCTGCCCTCTTTGGCACCAGAGAAGAGATGGGGCCCTGGCCAGATGACAGATTTGAGAAAATTTGGCATGATGAGAGCATCCCTACCCTTCGATTACGAGGAGATTAAAATATAGTTACTTGCCCTTTGCACACTAAATATGGCGAAAAGTATGATTGCAAATGGGGCACCTCCGGATCGTAATCTTACCGGACAAGATCTGACCTGTGTTCCAATCTAAACTAGACTCGCGACCTATTTTTTTGGTTTCAGATCCAGCTTTGGATAGGAGGGTTCGAACCCGCTTCACTAATCCGGTCCAACTAAAGTATCAGAATTTAATTTCAAAACCAATTCTTGCTTCTTCTTTTTTTTTTTCTTTTTTTTTTTTAATAAGAATATTATTCAACTTATAACCAACTTATAAGCAGGCAGCAAGTCTGCTATCTTAAGGAATAAATATAATAATGTTCAACAAAAGTTGATTTTGAACTACAATTTACAATGTTAAAGACTTGTATGTCGGGTTCCGGGTCCACAAGTCGGAACCTTTAGGGCCAGTTTAGTAATTCTACTAATATAGTCAAGTGAAGTAAAGTTGATTTTGAGGAAATAATAAAATATAAGTGGGTTATGATGATATTTTGTTTTTAGTTGTTTGTTATAGAATTTTTTTACTTTTTGTATGGGAAAATAAAGTTTTTTTGGATTTTAGTGGATAAAGGTAGTTGCTTTTTGACTTTTTTTTGGAAAAGATAGAGAGAGTTTTGAATAAAGTACATTTAATGTGACATCTTGTCTGGAAAAGTGGAGACTTTACTTGACTTATATTGTATTAGTAAAATGCCAAACGGGCCCTTATGGACTTTGAACTGGTTGGGTTTTGGACCCTCACCCATTTATAAATTAAAACCTAAAATAAGTTCCAAATTTAGTTTTTTATGGGTTGAACTCTTTGAATAATCAGATAATCGGATACTCATTTACATGCTTAGCTATAAAAGAAATTTAACTTATATGCTTTGCTTCTGATGTCCACCACATGGCATTTGATGTGGCCATTAAAGTGTGGGCCCGCTTGTACGATAGACTGCACAATTTCCATATTTAATGTTCACAGTGGCCCAGCAGAAGGAAAGAAATCAAGTCCTCTCCATTAAATTTTTTTAAAAAAATTACAAAAACACCCTTTCTCTTATAATTGGTTTTTGTCTTTTATTAACCTTTCAACCTCTCCAAAACCAGCCACTGTGATTTGTTGAAATGGGCTCCATTAGGTCATCTGCGTTAGATTATTTTTCTTAAATGATTTATTAAGCAAAAGATTTAGAAATTGACATAAGGGTATTTTTTGTTATTTTTTAAACTTTTGTCTCGGAGAAGACTGGATTTAAAGAAACATGGAAGATTTTTAAACTCTTTTGAAATATTCAAATCTTCATGTACTTTTTTTTAAAATGGGACAAAAGCCCTCCCGCATTTAGGGTCTTTACTGTTCACTTTGCTTGCCTTATTTTTACATGTACTTGTCTGGCTAAGTTACTGAGTATCTTTGTTAATCTGCCAGATCTATGATCAAGGTGGTGCTGTTTAGGCCTCATCAGTATTGGCCGCACTGACTGTTACAGGTGAACGGCTGGTCCAGTTCGGAAAGGCCATTTGCAGCAGTGGCTTCACAACTGGCCAGATCAAGGTCGACTGATCAAGGCTTCCTGATCTTCTTTTTATTTCTCTTTGTTTCTTGATTTCCTATCCTTATTTTTTAGGTGTTTGTAAGATGAGATTCCCATCAGTTTTTTCTTCTTCTTAAGTAAGAGTCAAAGTTATCCAAACTTCCAAAATAAGGATTAAGACCACTGAATTTCCTTTTACAGAGGAAGCCTCAGTTAAAGCTCTTATAAAGAGGGAAACTCTATAGTGGGCCTACCTGTAAAATCTAAACTGTATATAATAAATATCGTTATCATCAAATTTTACATCAATCAAAGTTAGAACCACCATTAGATTAGCTGTTTGATAAAAATAAATAATGAATGTGCTTGAGATTGTATTAATCGCATCTTTTATGTCAGTTAATGTAATGGTTGGACAAACTCTTATTAATGTTAAATTTGAAGATATTCCATATACCTGAAGGGCATTCATTCATGAAGTTCATTACCAGCTAACGTGAGGTTGTGAGGGGCAACTGGAAATAAATGCAACTGTGCAACTTTTCCAAGAGCCCATTTTTCATTCTAGTCAAGTGCAGATAATCCTGTTTATGGTTAAACCAGGGCCTTCAGTTCCTATAAAAAGGATTGTCATAATCAATAATTGACAATCTCCAAAAATGACAACCAATTTCTCTCCTTTAATGCTAATTCAACAAGGAGAGGTGGAAGATGAATACCCGGCCACCATTCTAGTAATTTAAACCTCTCTAAGGTGAGGGTTGCATCTATATTACTATCTAATGTCCTTCACCTCTCACAGTCTTAATTACCACTTCGATAATTCTTTATTCAAGCTCATTTAACTATCCATATGTATTTAATTTATATGTATTCCAGGTAAACAAACAGCCCTTAGAGATGACAAAGACTTGTAGGTAAGCTAAGAAAAGCATAACCTGAGTTCAGTCCTGACAATTCAAAAAAGGCAAATTAAAATCATTGGCAAGAAATTAGAAAGCCAGCATAAGTGTGGCCCATCCTTTGGAGATCTAAACCTTGGATCTAAAAGCCCAAGAACAATTTAGACTGAAAGATCAGGGCTGTCCAATGTGGGCCATATCTTTATTTCTTTCCTAACCTTCCATTTACAACCATTGAATCGAAGGCTTTAGGAAAGGACCCAGCTGTTGAATAAAGTAGATCGAACATTGTCCATTTACCCTAAAGAGCTCATCTTTCACTTATTTTGATAATTAAACCTAGAAGGGATGGACTTGTTCTTTCCTCAAGATTGTATGCATGATTCCTCAATCTTCAAACTTATAATAAAAGCAAGGAATCCTTCTTTGTTAGTTGCAGTCTATGATTCATGTAAAACAACAGAATGTAAAGGAAAGAAAATATGCTCAGAAACTTATTAATTATTAGTTATAACGGTGGCTGGATGGGTCTGTCTACACTCTACACTCTAATGTCTTCTTGTTGGACAACTCACGAAAAAAAGGCTAGAACTGTTCTTTTTCTTTCTAGCAGCAAGCTGTGCTGGCTACTCTTTCTAAATCCGGCTTATAATAAAGAGTAATCTCATTAACCACAATGTAACAAATGATTAGGTATGGTGGGCTGTTTCATTGCTTTATAAGTGACCTATCAAAGGGGTTAATGAGAGTGACTGTGAGAGACTTGGACGATTAGAAATGGGTCAAGGAAATGATGGAGATGTGGAATGTAATAGCTTGCCAGCTCAAACTCATTTAAAGGAAAGGAATTCCACAGTGCGGCTGCAGGCCACAGGTTGAAAATCCAAACCATTCAAAATGAATTATCTTTCTTGTATTAGGCATACTCGAGTCTAACTCCAGTAAAAGTTGATTATGTAGTAAGATGGAGCATATAATTGATGATGTAATTAATGCATCCTACAGTTATTAATCATACAATAACTTATGGTGGGACGCACTCCTATAGTAAAATATAATTGACATCTTATACACAGGGTATGCTATTCATTTTGAACTACAACGATTTTTAATAGGGGTGTTTACCATACGGGATATAAAAAAATCATAAATTTCTCAAAATGGTGTTGACCAAAATTATATTCTAAATGTGGATACTATAGATGGGATTCCAGATTCTTTTTTCAATTCGACCCATTTTGTGTGATATCGCACAATCTATCACCTTCAGTTTGTGCGATATCACACAAAATTGGTAGAATTGGAAAAGATATTATTTTGGTCAATACCATTTTAAGGAATTTATAGTCTTTTATACCCCGTATGATTAAAATCCCTTAATTAATAAATGGGCATCATTGCGGGGTTCAAATGTCTTCACTCATGGAAAGTGTGAGTGAGATGCATCTGGACAGTGATTGGGACTGAAGAATAATAGTGCTAAAGCGAATGATTGGCAACATGGAAAGAGATGTCATACCAGTTGCAGAGCTGTCTTACCACATCAGCCGCTGATGGTGAGGATCAGATGGCCCACAAATGAAGGGTTGAGAGGAAACAGCCAACTGTCCACTTCTCTATACTTGGGTTCTCACATCAAATATGAATAATATATGGTGCACATGATAATTAAGAAGAACAGATGTTTGATAATATATAGTGCTGGCATTTTGAGGGTACTCTCTGATGAGAGTGGTTGCATTTTAAATACATCTTGAACGTGCAAGTCAGGCATAAATTACTCTTAAATTGACAACATGGAGTGTTTAAGATAAGGGAGAGGAAGAATCTCTAACATGGTGGCAGTTAACTATCAAAGAAGAATTACATGATTGAGGGTGAGAGAAAAAGGGCATTTTTATTTTGAGTTCAAATAAAAGGAAGTTTTACTGCAATTGCAAATGAATGTTCTTTGTTCTTTTTTTCTATTGGCCTTTTTGTTTTTATGTAATTGAATATCAAGGAATGTATTTTTATAAGCGGCTAAAATGAAGAACCAAATATAAATATTCAGAAATGACTATAAAATAACCTCTCCTTTAATAGAAATTGGATAAGGGAAGATGGAAAATGAATACTCAGGCATCATGAGAATTCAATATACCTAAGAAAGTCATAGTCTCATCTATATATCCACTTTATATCCTTCACCCTGCAACTCTTCAATAATCCTTAAAGTGCAGCTCTTTTGCAAAAAATTCTTATGTATACAACTCCTCTATGTAAACAAATAAGCCCTTATTAACAAAAATTCATATACACTATGCGTGCACTTTGATCTACAAATTAGAATGTATTAAAGCCAAGCGTTCTTGATTCAGTTATGTTTGTATTCCTTCAATTATGGCATTTTATGGAGCAATCATAAAAAGCAATAATATATAGCTTGTGAGGTCTAAACTAACGACCTCTTGCCTTTTAAAATACCCAACATAACCACTACACCACGCAATACTTTTGCACATAAATTTATTAAAATAATGTCAAAAGTAGTTAGATGCCACATACGGTCAAGTGTCTTACAACTTTTTCTGAATATTGAGGCTGTCTAGTCTTTATTTACGATGTATTCATAAAACTAATTATATTTTTTGGACGTTGAACCCTATTAATACTGTTGTTGCTATATTTTTTTTCTTTTGTTTTTTCATACTTAGTTTGCAGTTGTCATTTACTCATAGTTTAATTATATTAATCTTTTTTAGGTTTTCAATATATGAGAACTTTTAATTTTACATAATGTTTATTTATTTTGTACAGACATTATTGGTATGCATGTCTACGCTTGGCATGGATTATTTTGTTGTAGATGTTAATTAAAGGGAAGGACAGACACTAGTTTAATAGAAGAAGAAAATAATTGAATAGCTGGAAATGATTCCAGCGTGAGTACGTAACGCTTAGTAAGATCACTGAAAGAACATCTCAACAAGGCCTTGCTCATAAAGAATGTGAAAGTTTGGGGTATGAGATCTTTAAATTGGTTCACTCAATTAAACAGCCCAAAAATGTGCAAAAATAATAAACACACAGCGGAAATAAAATCACATGCACGCACCACAATGACACGATATTTTACGTGGAAAACCTTAACCGAGTGAAAAACCACGGATTTGAACTGGATCTAATCAAGTACTATGAATCTCGCAATTACAAGAAACTCAGATTTCTTCCCAGATATCCCCTACCTAAGAACTGAAGTTACCTTGTATCGCTTCACGCTTCAACGACTTCACACCGCTGATTGCAACAAACTCAATCAAGTGCTTGACTCCTCAGATCTTCTCGCAAGAAGATGATATTTTACAAAGTATGCAGAAGATACTGCCTCTATAGAACTTGGCAGCACCACTTCTTCATAAATCTCTATAGAGGAATGCTCTTAATTAAATATCTAATTCAGAACTTGAGAGGTGAGGTCGCCCTTTAGAACAGCCCTTGAGTCATTTAAATAGCCTTGGATTCGTGCCTCAAGGTGTTATAATATGATTAGGAATAAGCACACTAACTTGAGACAAATCAGGAGAGAAAACTGAACAAGTTTCTAAATTTGCGCCCAGGTTCGCTCGAGCGAACAAGCCATTGTATTTGAATATCAGATCATGGCTCGAGCGATCACAAAAGGTGGGTCAAGCGAAAGAACTTCTGTTTGGGGTTCGCTCGAGCAGACCACTATTGATCCGGAATTTCAGCGATTTTTCTCTCTTCTGATTTCTTCTTCTAATTTGTCCATTCTTCTATCTTCATAGTCCTTTTCTAAATATGAAATACAACTCAATGGACCCCTAGAGTTTTGTCCAACCCATGAATTTAGCCAACACACAAAATCCTAACATAATGGAATGCCAATGGAAATGCTTTTCTTGTCTCTATTTTAGAAATATGGCAAACACTGGGGACAAGTCCCAATTCAATTAAGAAGAGAGACGAATAGAGAAGAAGAAAGCAGACAGGTATTAGTTTTAACTCTATTTTAGAAATATGGCAAACAATGGGGAAAGTATTATAAAAACTTCTTGGAAACACAGGATTGAAGAGTATAATCCTCTTGAGAAGGACAGTCTAATACATCAGTGTCAACTAGGGGTGCTCCTGGGCCGGGACGGCCAAAGCCCCGGGCTTGGATATGAAATTAGGCTCCGATTAATAATTGGGCCAGGCTTAGCTTAAGTGATGGAAAGTCCATAGCTCGGCCCAAAATGGCTTGTGTATATAAGAAATGCATGTAATTTAATTTAATTAGTGCTTTGATGCCCACAAAAGTAATGAAAAGCTCAGTTCAGCCCTGCCCGATTAAATAAATGGGTGGGCTCGGGCCTAACTTTTATGGCCCGTGTCGGGCTTGGGCTCATGTTTCTAAATCCAAGCTAGGCTTGTATACGACCCAGCCCGACCCATGAACACCCCGAATGTCAACTGGCCAAATTGAGCAAGATCATCACCCCCCAGGCCCAAGTCATTAGACGATTGAGGACTCCAAGCACGCGATTGGATCCATGCCATAGTTGAGTACGTCATAGTTGAGTGGTGTTGATACCTTAGTATCACACACATGTTCATGGATCGATCCCTAAATCTTTAAGTGTAAAATACCACTCCAGTCCAACTTAAAAAAAAAAAAAAAAAATGTAACTAACCATTGGATTGAGATTTTTTATTTTTTTTTTAAGAAAAAAGTAGTTCATTCTAAAACTGTTAACTTTGAGGACCATGGATACAGACTTGAAATTTATTCATGGGCAGGTCCCATCTAGACCTTTCAATTCCCCACCTCACCCATAATTGTCATGCCTCAGTGTCGCACGGCCTCCTATGTTTATCTATAAAATATTCAAATAAATCTTAATAAGAATTGGACAAGTCTAAAACTCTAGACATTGATCCAACCTGTTAAGGATTTTCAGGGCATCTGGGTCTCTCTCTTTGAGCTCAAATGCATGCCCAGAGCCAGCTTTTGGGTCCCAAGTTAGACGAGGACATAGTCAGGCCCATGGACAGACAGCCTTAGACTCACATGGGGTTCGTTCATTTGTTGAAGTCCTCCTGATGGCTCTCTTACACTTTCTGCCATCCCACAGTTCTGGGTCTCTGTGTAGGCAGATCATAATATTCATGTACATTGTGCCACAAGGCTGTGCATCCAAATGCAAAACAATGATGATTTAATTGAGGTTTATTTGTTAGTAGACTCGTACTAATTAGAATTGGCAGGAACATCAAAGTCTACTAGCTCAGCTGGTAAGTGACGTCAAAGTTATTTCAATCTGATCCAATGAAACAAAAAGGAATCTATCAGTAGCACCCTAAGAAAAAGGGATACAGTTAGAGGGTAAATTAAACTAAAAATGAAAATAAAAATAAAAATAAAAAAATGGAGGAGGATGGGAGAGGCCCAGAGGGATAGTCATTATTGCCAACTCCACTTCGATTTCCTTGAGCCTCAGATTGGATCGTCTATCCTCATAGTTGAAATGTACAGTATCATCCATAATAAGCTCTCTCACTCATTCATCCTCTACACCATAATCTCCATCATAAATTGTGGGGTATGTTAGAATGTGATAAAAAAAGGCTTCTCAATAAACCACACATATGCATGCTGATGCAGCACATCTAATATAAAATTGTAAAAGTAGGTAAACATAACCCATGATTGCACCAACTTGGTGTTGATAACTTGGATGGGTGTCATGAATCATACAAGCATATAACAGAACATAGCAAGAGTAATAACTGCGACTCTGGTTAAGCCAGCGAACACGAAGCTAAAATAAGAGAAGAGGCGAGTCTAATGTCACTGTTTTTGTTGTTGAGATACTGATCTGAAAGGAGGAGAATGTCTTTTTACAATTTGAAGAGGGGCGAAGGGAGACATGATTTTTTTTTTTTTTTTTTTTATATATCAATTTTGTAAGTGTCCATGGTCCATCCCACCTGGTAGCTTTGCCGAATGATGAAATCCAATAGCCACTGCAGCAGGGTCAGCTGCACTAAGTTCATTTCCAAAGCATCTGTATGACTCACTTTTACCCCCATAAAAGTCAGTCAACGAAAAGGACATTCCCTTGCATGACTCCATTTTGATTCTAAACTCTGAAGATTCCCATCATGCAGCTTCACCCGTTTTGAATTTCCTCCTTAATTTTATTTGTGTATCTGGAGAAGAGTTGCTTCCCAAGGCAACACCAGTTCAGATCCCAGGGACCCAAACCAATTTAGTGCTGTCAACGGGGTGAAACCACCCTGTCCTGGGTCTGGGCCTCACAAGGATTTCAAGGCCCAAATCTGTGTCCAGTCCAGCACAAACACGGAATTGGACCCGAATAGACTCAATATGGGATACCAGAAGCCTGAGTCTGATAAAAGTTAGATTAAGATCGGGGTCTGGTCCGATAAGGATTTCAGTCCATGAACTGCAGCCCAGTTCTAGGAAGTTGGGCCCATTGGAAAGTCTGAATCCAGTTTTATAGGATACGGACCGGCGTAGATCTGAGCTGGGTCTGGGTCCATCAACATCCACATGAACAGGAAAAGTATGGGCAATATCCACAAAACTAGCCTAGAAGACATGCATCCTCTTTTCAATCCTAAATCCCCTTTTTTATCTCCATTTTCTTTTCTATCACTTCAACTAACATGTTCCATTAACGTATGGCAGATCCATGGCTTGTTGTGGAATCTCCCATCCCCAGCCACTTGAAGTGGGGCAATGCCCATTGGAAATTTGTACTTCACTTACCCTTTTCTTTTGTATTCTACCCTCAAATAAAGTGATTATAGTCTTAGAAAGAAATGAGTGTGGAAGCATTGAAGTTAGAAGAATAAGGTAAGTTCACTAGTGGGGCACTAGCAAAACAGACCTAATTAGACTTTTGTACTGCAGACAACGAATTGATATTTAAATACTAGATGTACAACAAAGATTAAACCTATCATCGATCCTCTTACAGACAGAATGCTGGTGATGATGAACTTGCTATCCTTACATGTTTCAACGATTTCCTTGTCGTTAAAAGACAACAACGGAGGAGTCTTTGATTGTTACCCACCCAGTTGGATTCTCTCCTTTATCAACACTCACTTTATCTTTTTGTACCTACTTTTACAGGAGTGCTAAAAAATCAAGAGCATCCTCATGGGCCTCTAACCTAATGCACAAAAGTAAACAATCCCATTTCATGGACATTAGCAATGGCATGATTTTTTTATTTTTTTTTCTCACGAAGTATCATGTGGATGCATGTCTGCAAGAGAAAATTACCCTAAATAAGATCTAGATGAACAATACACGGTCTAGATCGCAATTATAACACTGTAACAGCGTGATTGCTAATGAGACTTTGAGAGTCATTCCACAGCATAACTGCACAATCAAGCTTCTGATTAGCACTTCAAATGTCAGTGGAGCGGCAAGTTGTTCATTTTGGATTCGAACTTGCGACCACTTAATACTATATTAAGTTTTCTTAGTTAACCGTTCATATCAAAACTCAAAACTGCAAAGCATTAATAGATACAAAATAAATACTTTTCAATACTGCCCTTGGGTGGAGACTGCTCCTCAATAATGATTAGGATCAACCGATGGAAGTTCTTTCTATTTCTTTTTTCCATTTTAGGTAGAAATTGAATAATTGTATATTCGTATTCCTTAAACAAGTACATGTTTAAGAATAAATATTAGTTCTGGCTTCTCCCCAAGTCTGTCAGTAGCAAAACTTTTACTTCAGCAATAAGCAACCACAACAAAAACGATCCAACTATCCAATTTTATTCTTTACCAAAAAACTATCCAGTTTTATTTTCTGAATTAAGAATCCCATTTAAAGTGGAAAATCATTTAATTCCAATTAAGGCATATGTATTTGTAAACCTAAAGATAAAATCATTTAGATTCTACTTAATCCCACGTTGATTTCATGCCATCTTCACAAAAATATGTTTCCTGTAACCATGATACTGTTTGCATATGTTTCCTATAACCATGGGACCTTTCATAAGTTTCCTATAACCATGGGACCTTTCATAAGTTTCCTATAAAGCTTCTATTAACAGTCACTAACAGTAATCCATTTAATAAAATGAACTGTCATCGAGGTTTGTTTTTACATACGTTCACAAACCCATAAAAGTTTACATATCTTGGACATCGTTCCCCCTCTTTTACTAATAACCCTTTCATCTCGGTCAGCCACAGTTAACTATTTTTCTCTACAATCTGCATCTCTTGATTCCTATTGTAATACAATCTGATGTTTTTTCAGAGAAAAAAGAGTCCCAATAACACATTACAGGAAGGCCTACCCCATCAATGGTTCAAAACACCATTACATGTAGCATGTGATAATGGCCCCATCCCATTGATCATCGTTGTAATAAAAGTCTAATTGTTTTGCAATTCCAATTTATCTTGGGCCAAATCGTATTTTCTATCCATACTCATTCACTATATAATAACATATCTCGTGCAATACAAAATATATAGTGTCCAAACCATTCATTAACTCAGCATAGAAATACAAACATATAGTGTGGAAACCATGTTCACCTACATATCACATTCGAGATTCACACCCGACCCCATTTATTTATCTAAATCTCACACCAAGCATACAAGGGGCAGATTTATGGGCATGGACTAATATTAATCATACTACTAGAGGCTTATGGCCTGCTTAAAGCTAGTGGGGGGGCTTATTTGGCTCATGTTTGTCATTTGCTCCACCTGGAGGGTAATCGCGCATTATATGCTCCATCACCATCAGATCTCGTACGTTCATCTGCACAACTCCATCATCAAACGACAGGAAATGCTTTGAGGAACAAATATATACACTAAATCATGGGAGTAGGACATGCATATCATGTAAATTACCTACTACAATACATATATATTGCCTAGTACTATATCAAAGAGTTGATTATCAGAAGTCAATTCAGATATGTGGAGGAATACAACTTACAACACATGCATGTGTGTGAGCAAAAACCAAATGCATGTTATGGGTAATAAGAAACGCACCAAAGAATTGTAACTTGTAACATTGTCACCTACTGCTAAATGACATAATATGAAGAATGAGAAGCACAAATGAACAGATAAAGAAGCATTAAAGTAGGAATCATGTGGCATACCAAGTGAGGAAATGCATAGCATTAGCATGATCTCAATTTTCCTGGACTAAGAAATTAAAAATGAACGCCGCAGTCTCAAAATCAAGATGGGCTATTATGGAAACTCTAAAGGCTTCACTACATGGAATTCACCATAGTTTTTATTAACTGAAATTAAGGATCGTCCTATTGTTAACAATTAGAATGACACAAACCCTTGATCTCTCTTGATATCTTTCCCAAATCTTTTCTCTCTCTTGATATTTTGTGCGATCATCATCTTTTAATGGGGATCACCCTTTTGATCTTCTATTGTCGATTAGTACTGTAATAACTCTCTCATTCTAAGTCTGTCATTGTTGGTGACTACTTGATTATATCTACTATGGTTCTTTTAGAAGCATTCATCGTGCGGCTTAATGAAGATGGCAAGATCATAAAGGCTCAAACAAATGCATGAATAAAAGAAGGTGTTTAACTTTTATTGAAAAGAGACAAAATGGTGAGGCTACCGGGTGGAAACTTTGAAGGTTAGAGTACATGGAATCACCCGGCCATAGCTTTTATCAACCCATCTCAATACATACAAGAGATGATAACAATTCAAAATTCAAATAATTAAACCAACCCTAACACCTCTTTAAAGGAACCACTGTTGCTGACCATGCTCTACACAAATCTATGGTTGAACAATTCTAATCTTATGATTAACTTCATCATGTATTAATATTGGGTAGTTAATGATTTTCTAGTATGGATTTAGTGCATTAAAAAGTATATGCATCTGTAACTTAATATGTTATCCTAGCTAACCGGTTGCGAGTTCAAATCCCATGAAGAATATCTCGATGCTGAAAAACTTATTTGTTGGGAAATGTGCACCAACTAGGTTACACTGGGGGGGAAATATTGAAAAGTAGTTACACTGTCTCTACTAAAACCTCAAAGCTTAATAGGAATGGTTAGCTAAGGAAACTTAATAAGTGTAATGACTCTTGTGATTGAACCCACATACTGAGGTTTACTTTGGGTCCTTGAATCATGGCCCCCATGCATCCTATGAACGCTCCATATCCTTAATCCAATGATTATATAATTCCTCTCTGAATAAAAAAAATTATTTAAAAACCATCCAAACAGACCATACAAGCAAACAAGAACACATGCACTATTTTGTGAGTTTCTTACACAGGCACACACAAACACATTACCTTGTGAAATGGGGATGGGTGTCGAGGCCCCCCTTCCTCAAAGCCTTCAACTTCACCTGCCAGAGAAGAGAAACTTAGTCGAGCATGAAAAAAGTATGGAAATTGGTTCTAAAAAATAAGGAGATAGACTAGAGTTACATGATGGAGAGAGGAGGATAAGGAGGAGGATGGGGAGGAAAGGCAACAGCCGCGACATAGCTAATGCTGTGAGTTCTGGCATCCAGAGGGTGGGGGGAAGGTATGGTTTTATTCTTGTCTCAGTGGGAGAGAATGCCATGGAAGCCATTGTCATAGTCCATTCCACTCAATAGCATGTAGAAAATGAAATCCAATTACCACCACAACATTATCGACTGCACTAACTTCAGTTACATCAAAAATCACTTTTTTCCTCCATTGACTTTTGTATGGCTTTTGTCCAACCTTTTCAACTTCACCTTTTTTTTTCCTTTCTTTATACCTACCCTTCTCGTTTTCTTCGAATTCACTCCATATTATAATCAAAGTTCTAGTCAAGCGTTATAATGACATGACATTTCAGCTTCACTCTTTTTTTTTCCTTTGTACTTTTTCATGTAATTCATGTTTACCACTAATTAAAAAATCTAACACAAATATTAAATGGTGTTTGGCTGGCCATTTTCATAGCAAGTACTTCTCCTACCCCACCTCTTATCCTCCACTTGTCCCCTTTCATATAAACTTTGTAGTGAGCTGATCTAATGTGATTAGCATGATGGGGCAATGGGTGCAATGAACTTCCTCGAGCTCACTTGAGGCCATGACAATTATGGTGGACGTGGGGGATGTAAAGGTCACAAAGAGATATGGATGTGAAAAATATGAACCATGCTAAATCATAATAACCCCTTGATTCAAGGGCCTCGCGTTTAGTTATTTTGGGAGATATCATTGTTTTCCTATTTCAATCTAATGGTAAATAAAGGTTAGATGAGTGTCAAATTTGGGGCCGTGCCAAGTCACAGAAGACAGTATCTATGAGGGAGGTAACTTGACT
Organism: Persea americana; assembly: GCA_029852735.1. Lineage (NCBI taxonomy): Eukaryota > Viridiplantae > Streptophyta > Magnoliopsida > Laurales > Lauraceae > Persea > Persea americana. Next base: position 917,302 of record CM056813.1, read on the forward strand.
CAACTTTGTCTATGAAAACATATATTATTTTCACATAATAAAGAATCTCCATTTCCATGACTCCAAGCATCCAAACACAGATGACAGTTTGTTAAGATGTTCTTTCCTACCGTTCTAAGCATGCCAACAAAGGAACGGTCCGGATCACATGTCAATTAAAATGTTGTTTCCTACTGTTCCAAGTCAAGAACGAAAATGGGGGACAGCCCCACCACCACTATTCTACAGAATTCACACCAAAATGTGAAAGGTGGCTGTCATATCATAAAGGTCACCACCTTGTAATTGGCCTCTCACCTGTAATTTCTCCTTGTTCATCATATACTTCATGACAATCTTAACAGGTTTGGTAATCGCACATGTCATTCCTTTTGCAAAGCTTCTTGCTTATCACCAAAATGCATGCATTTGTTTCATGCAATGTTCTGTTTTACATTGAGCTAAGCTGTTAATAATAGTTTTGTCAAGGGTGCAATTAAGTAATCCTTGACCAATGGCTTTACTGGAAGACTAACAAAAAACTTTTTAATTTCTCCTAAGAATCCCCTTTGGTTTGAAATGTTTGACAAACCAAGGATTTTCATATAACAGGTTTTTTGTGGGCCCTAGATGACTACCCTTGTTGCTTTTCTTCTTGTAGGTTTCTTGCAGAGTACCACTTCCAGGAAAACAAGGAAAAAACCTTGATTTTCAACTGCTTTCAGGTAAATGGAACATGAACTAACATATAATTCTAAGCCCAGTGTGTAAGCTAGAGTGGCCCATATATGCTATTGGGCTTGGAGAGTCCATTGGGGCTGTACCGGCTCTTCAGCCACTGCACATACAAGTTTGGCTGCTCATAATTAATCAATACATTTTAACACATCTAGATAATATTGGGTTTTTGGAAGGTTTTTTAATTACAAATTTGGATCCAAATTTAAATCTAATTTTATCCTAAGTTGACAAATTAATAGATTAAACAATAAAAAAGAGAGCCATGAGGAGAAGATATTTGATGGGACATCTTGATTGCGGCTACAAATAAAAGTGATTAGGGACTCTGCTCTCAAAGTAAACTTTTGACAAAAAGGTTCGCCAAGGAGCATTCAAGAAAGGGGATTTGGTTCTTACAGTCCGAAGACCCATGATCCTAACTCACAAATCCAAAAGCAAGTTTGAGCAGAAGTGAGACGGCCATACGTCATCGACAAAGTCTATTCTAACGGTTACTATTCCTAAAACAGAAAATCCTTGCTATGGCAGGTGACAGTGGCCTTCCAAAAGTTTTGGAAAAAAAAATTATCCAGACTCCCTCATTGGCTTCGTTAAATGATCATATTCATCCACTCAAATGATTATTGATTTTTTAATTATTTTTTTTAAATCTTATTTCATCATCCCATTTCATCTATTGAGATCTAAAGGATAATAATCACCAATAAAGTTGAATTTTAATAAATACCTAAGTTGCAATACCTTTGTATTTGTGATGCCAGAAGATAGCCAATAATTTTTCATCTTTTCGCTTTAAGATGGTTGGTTTGGTCCTCAACATAAGGACTTATGTGTTAGGGAGTTGATTGCTTCTATATAAAAGTCTCCCTTGTCTCCCTTGTAATCTATCTAACTCGTCTTGGTTGCAAGGAACCTTGATAGAATAATATACCAATGGATAGGGCCACTTCTTATAAGAAAGGGGTTTTCAAACATTTTCAGGGCCTAGAACAGCCTGTTATCTCAGTGGTAAGAGGTGTGTGATAGTTATTACCCGGCTACCAAGGATACAAACCCGAGACATGTTACCTTCCCTCGCCGGAGCGGGCTCCATCACCTCACTTGAGGCCTACTATCCTCACCCGAGGGCGGGGGCCCCACTCCCAGCCCCCAATAGCTGGGTACAAAATAAAAAAGCAATTTTAGGGGCCATGGTCCCCACCTGAGCCTCTCTTGTTCTACCTTAAAGAATTAATGGGGCTGAACGCTGAAGCTTGGTGGATATCTAACCTAGAAAACAATCTTCTAAATTCAATGGGTCCACCGTCCACCAACTTATCATGTTGTGGAACTTGTGATAATCAGGCTACCTATCTTGCAATTTATTGGGTCCACACAATGCCACCTGATGGGACTAAGTCCCGTCCAATTTTCATACTCCACTGAAAATTGTGAATGGAAACATAAATGACAGGAAATGGCCATCTAAAAATTTGGGTCAAATTGAACCATAGGATCCCAAGTCGAGAAGGACAGGATTTTGGAATTCTTAGTTTGTTTGTTTGTTTTTTTGGTATCTTTTGTTGGTGCTTACTACTGGTAGTCACACCAAATAAGAAGGCATGTCAAATTGGGTTTTCTGTCAAGAGTCAATTTTATCGATCATTCTCACCCATTTAATCTTACATGATGAAATGCGACGACGAAAACGTTCAAGACAAAATAAATAAAATAAAAAGTTCATAGTTGTTCGATTGGATAGAGATCATACAAGAGCCAGTGGCAGAGACAGGTCCTTCGTTTTTTTTTTCTTTGCAAGGGGGGCTTAGTGTTTACAATGTATATAAGAAATTATCAATGTATACGCCCATTGTAGTGTTTACAATAGTTTTGGAGGGCCATGGTCAACCCCTGGCCCTGCAACCCAGTGTGCTTCTAAATGGAGCTTAAGCTTTGTGGGTGCCTACTGCCTAACCTACAAACCTCTCTTCCAGGTTTAATGGGGCCACCAACATTTCTTGGTCTATAAGCATGTGATAATCAAAGCAGGGAACACATTTTCCGGGGTGACACAACTTATGAACGTAAGTGGTGTATACACAAAATAGTAGTAATCTATATTGCAGGGAATAAAAGCAGTTTAAACATTTAAATCCCTCGCACTGAGTCAACACTTGATAAGAACTCAACTCGCTGTGTTGAGCATCTCCATCATATTTCAAGTGACTCGATAAGAAAAATAATGGTGCTATGGCTCGGTCAAAACTCAAAACTCTCAAAGATGTGATTGGATAACTTATTTCCATGACCTCTATATGAAGTTTATACATTAATAAGAAGGGCATGTGCATGGCCATTGCCATTTTCTAAAGGCATGGAATGTGGATAGTGCAACATGCTATGCAAAGAAAGAAAAACATGATACTGATATAATTCCTCAGCGGTTTTGCATCAAAATCAGAGCCTCATTCACAATTCCGCTATTGCTTTACACCTAATTGATAATTTTCATCTGGGAATGACCTGGAAGCCCAATCAGGAGTTTCAGAAGTAGAAGTAGCCACCCCTCTGGCAACGACCTCTGGAGTTGTCCAAACAACCTCCTAACCAGGTTTCCAAACATTGAAAAAAGAAATGTGACGGTGGCTTTCATTATTCAATCCACTTATAAAGTGAGGAAACACAAATAGCCATACAGCATGAAGACTTTTAACAAAAATGATCACAAACCTCACATAACTTCATTGCATCAACCACTCATTTTATGATGATATCACTTAAATATACATTTACACAACAGAATAGATGACAAAATAATTCGAAAGGCAAAGCTCGATCGTTTAAATAATGCACACAGTATGCAAAGAGTATTGTTGAAAAATGCATGAAATGGACACTTATTATGAAAAGAATGCAAAGCCCCCCTAAGAAGCTATTCCAGCAACCAACACCAAGAATACTGGGCTTGAGGAAGGATGAGACTGAACCGACTGCGGTGAACAGAAAACTTGATACCACGCATAACCAATACAAAATTTCAAATAATAAAAATAAAGAATGCAAAGGGAACGGTATATGGATTTACCAATGGGTGATCTCAGGGAGCAACACCTAAATGACTCTTGAACAGATTAGATCATGCATTCCCTTTTAAGCGTCATCAACTCAAAATGCCTGAGAATTGATTGCTTGCTTGATTTAAGATGATAGCAACGGCAGGCCTCACAATGAAGCAAGCAGGAGCAGTGTCCACAAATGTGGCAACACAAGTATATAAGCAGGCAATGAAAAAAATGGCCTGCGTGGTGTGAGGACTAGACACAGCTTTCTCCCTCCCCGTTGTAAGAAGAACCCCTGGAGCCAATCTGTGAAGTCAGCAGAGGTGGGTCATCAAACCCACTTCCCCATGGAAAAAACTCAACTTCACTGCATGTAACATGAGAATTAGCACTGACTTCTTAGCAAAACCTTCATGCAATAACAGTGACGACCACACACATGTATGCAATCAAGGACCCAACTCAAAATACCCAAATGCATGCAGAAATTTTTAAGATGAACAAGCAGCATCAACCAGCAACAGCTCGACTGACAGCCAACTGAGCCCAATCTGCAGACTCTTTAATCAAATGGTCATCTGATGACAAACATTCCTTCAGAAAGTTTTTACTTGCAACAGCTTGACTGATTAAAGGACCAGCATTACCACCCAATGCATCAGCTAGATCTCCCAGTAGTCCTATTGCAGTCTTAGTCACGACATCATCCCTGACAACACACACAGAAAAAAGGTTGATAAGAAACAAAGAAGAGAAATGCAAGAATCTGCAAGAAAGTGGAGTTGTGGTTTCCAGAACTCACATGTCCTTTTTTAAGTATATGCTATCCAAGAACTGAAGGATGTGAGGTGCATAAGGCATCAGTAGCTGAGTCTTTGGAGAGTTCTTAAATCCTTGGAAAATACCAGAATATGCCTCCAAAATTCCATTTCTCAGCATATTTGTGTACTCAGTCATCTCATCATCGGCACCTGAAGTATGAGTAGATACTTCTGCTGCACCCTGGAGCATAGGCATAGCATATATCAAGTACTTCTCAAAGTTCTCCCCTATTGCCAAAGCAATGTCACCAAAGCATGAGAATATAGGAGGCTTCACAGACCGATGTAGCTGATTACTTGACAAATCCTTGAGGAGCTGTGTCATAATTCCATCACAGTAGGGGAGTATCTTTTCTTCAAGTGCCCTACATAAATCACCAACTACACCGACGGTAATAGCGCAGACCTGATACTCCTCAAAATTTTGGAGACCCATTTCCAAATAAGGATAGAATTCTTGCATGTACTTCGCAAAATCAGACCCTGTTGTGTATGCCAGAGCCCCAATCGCAAGCATAGTCTCTTCATGAACCGTTGCATGTCTGCAAGCAAAAACCCTCAGAAAAAGACCCATGACCTGGTCTGCATATTGCATAAAGAGATGCTTGGTAGGTTCAGACGCTCCTAGTTTCTGTATGATGACCTGCAAGCACCCACAAAGAAGACCTTGTAACTCATTCTGCCTTGCCTTCTCTTCGGACGACAGCTTCTGTGCTTCAACAGTATTGTTGAGCTCCATCATGATAACTGGAACAAGTTGCAAGACTGTAGGAACCGTCTCATCTGCTGAGCATCTCACAACTTCATTTAAAGTCTCATAAGCAGCGGTTCGGAGGCGAGATTCCCCAGCGTCTTCTCTGCGAGTCACAGTAAGAAGAGCCTGCACAATGTCCTGAAAAAAAGGTGACAGCAGGGAGGATGAAACTGTATCCTCGTAACCTTGGGCAAGAAAATACAGAGCCCCACAGGCCTTTTCAGCAACATTAGGGACGTCTTTCATGCTTTGAAGAAGGACCGTAAGAATCTGTTGGCAGTTTGCATTAGTTATTATGGGACTCTCAATAGTGGAGCCATGAAGGAACTCAAATATTCTTCCGAGGGTCCATGCAGTGGAATCCTTGACATGATTATTTGGGTCTTTGGTCAAGGCATTGAGCATAAAGTTTAGAGCGACATTGACAATTGGCATGAGCTTGTCTGGTGCTGGGCCCTCTAAAATGGAACCAAAGGCATAAGTAGCTGCCTCTCTTTGCCTCCAGTCCGGCTTTGCTATGTTTTCTTCTATAAAAGGCAACACAAGGGGAACAATATCATCTGTAACTGTCCGTGCCACTAAACCCAAACATGTTCCCCCAGCCATTGAAATATTCCAGGCCCCTTCATCCTGGTCCTGATCATCCTCCTGCTTAAGAAGTGTCTCCAATAGCATGGGAACCAAAGCAGGGAGTGCCTTCTTTACAAAATAAAAACAAGGAACCTCAGAGTCACCACTAAAATCGCCTCCATATTCTTCCAAGATATCAATTTCCTCATCACAGATCGAACTCCAAAACTCAATAGCCTGAAGAGCGACAGGCTCCTCATCTTCCCTCACAGCTTTTGATGCAATGTTAAATATGTCATGAATGTAAGATGAAAGCTTCTCATAGTACATAGAAGAAATGGAAACCAAGCACTCAAATGCAGCCTGTCGTATCCTCATGTCAGGAGAAAGAGTGGCTTCACAAACAACCCTCATAATATAGTCCCGCTCCATATCACTTGTGAAATTCACCTGAGCAAAGCCCAAAGCATTACACAATGCTCGGGTAGCAGCAAGCCTAACATCATTGTCCCCCTCAGAAGAGTTCATTCCCTGAACTACAGCTGTAAGAATTGTATTAACTTGATCTTGATCAACAACATCCGAAGATACTTCCTCACATATATACCCAAGGGTTTCAAGGGTGGCCTGCTTAAAATGAGCTGGGTGATGATGAATATTTGACAAGAGTGACCCTATAAGCTCAGGCCACTGATTATGTGGAAGCTCAATACCTGCAACCTTAGCAATAACTTGTGAAGCTGTTGATCGTGCATCGGGTACAGGAGATGAGAGGGTCTGCAACAAGCACCCTTTGATCTGGGCCTTTACAGCTGGGTCTAATGACAACCATCTCTGCACAAGCTCAAACTTCCTAAGTTGCTCCTTGGCATCCAATGCGTTCTTCAGGATCAAACCAGCCAGCTTGCGACTATCCACAGGTTTATCATTGTTAGCCAACTCTCCAGAGAGACATAATAGAAAACTTGGAAGGTTTTGGTCCTGAAACTGTTTTAGGCTATCTTCTGCTTGCTTCCTCACAGTACCATCTACAGCTTGTGCATTTAAAAGGACTCGAGTCACTTCCATTGCCATTTTATATCTGTAAGAAGCAGAGATATAAGTGGCATAAAAAATTCCATAATAATATCAGTATGGCATACTTGCATAAGTACAAGGAAACATGGGCTATGTAGCGGCCGCTATATCGGGTGTAGCGGTCTACAAACAATTTATTGCCGCTAGCAAATGTAGAGGCTTCTACGGACCCGCTACAAGCCGCTACGGGCCGCTACGGAGCATGACTAACATCTACTTTACATAATTTTTTAAAACACATGGTAGGGCTTCTTTTTCTTTTTATTTTTTATTTTTCTCTCTCCAAGCAACATTTATATGCAACATTTCTACCCTTCCTTGCTTAAAAGAACAATAAAAATACAAGATTCGCTGAATTGAAGCCAATACATAGAATTCCTCTCAAGGGCTCTTCTCTAGGTATATTGTTTTAGACACCTCCTTTGGTATTAATAGAGGTATTCTTGTTTTCAACTCTCAACAAAAGTACATTGTTTGTATTTAATGGAAGTTAATTCATCATTTTGTTTGAACTTTGAACTTTAAGTTTTTTTTAAGCATTACTTTATAATTTATTTATTTATCCTGCGTTATGAACAGTTACGCTAAATTGCTAATGAATTATGAATTTAGAAATACATAATAGTTTCTAACTTAGATTACCTAACATGAAAACGGAAAACATGTGAAAAAATAGATAAATATTGTTGTTTTATAATCATTCAGCAATACAAAACCTCCATGCACCAAAGAGACCACTACATCCCCCTATCTTAGTTACTATATTTAAAAAAATCAAATTCTAACATTTAAAAAAAAAAAAAAAAGGGTTTTTTTTTAAGTTTTTTTTAACAATGTTTTTATTCACACTGCTATATATCGCCCACTACATCGTGTTCTGGACATCGGCCGCTACGCCCGCTGCAACCACTATTTTGATCTTTGCAAGGAAACGTTTCTAATTCATCAAGAATCTATTACCCATGTAGTAGAACATTCTAACACCTGAAGACTGAAGCAAATGCCAAAAATCAACAAAGCCATAAAAATCAGTTGAATGTGGGAATAACTTTACTTAGAAATCAAAAAATCTCATACTTAATATCTGTCAAATATTTATTATTTTGTCTCTCCCTAAAAACTTTATTGCAGCTTCCTTCCATGAAAATCCACCAATGAAATAAAACTAATTCCACTAAAGCTACAAAGAATATCAAACGAAAATGAAAACATCAACCATCATAAAAGAGCATTGATCTAAATAACTCCAGGAAAAAAAAAGAGAGAAACGAAGGTGGCAAAAATAAATCAAAATATCCAGACAAATCATTAGAAGAAAAAGGAACAAGAAGAGGAAACACAGGAAACATTGCTGATTAAACAATCCCTGTTTGTATAACACTGACCTGAGGAAGTAATAAATAAAAATCAAACCAACAACTGCTGACGTGAAAAATGATAGATCCTAGAAAGTTGACAGAATTAAAGGGCATCCACTAAAATAGCACTTTTATAAGAAAGTAAAAAATGGAAGAAAGAAATATACTCCCAGATCAATCAATCTTCCTAAGCACTCCCAATCCATGGATCTGGAAAATACCTTCCCAGGAATTAAAGAAGCATCACTCTCATTAGGGCTTCAAGTTTCACTCTCTTTCAAGTTAATTCTTAGGCATTCCATATAAACCCAAATTTTATAATAAAAATTCACACTATATAGTTCACCAAAATCAGTTCACAGTAGCACAAATAAAAATCAGTTCATCCAAGATTTCGACTTTAACTCGATTATCCAAACTGCCCCCTGAATCATCATTCACATAGTTGATAGAGGCACAAATAAAAATCAGATTTGCAGAAGAAACCCCAGGGGCAACAAACACATCTAAAAGTGACCATGAAACAAATCAATCAATAAAAATATCAACTTTCACTAAAATCTACATCTAAAATATCCCTCAGATTCACCCACAAGGTTTTCCCTCTCAAATCTCTCAAAGTTTCTGAATTTTTGTGCAACTGAGAAATTAAAGTTCTGCCTAAATCAGATGGCAACAAAAAACTAACTAACTGGAGATAACCCTAAAACCCTAAGCACAGAATAAAAATAAAATAAAAATAAAAAAAGTTCAGATTTTAAGTGGGGGCAATCAAAACCACAAGGAGAATCCAAGATTCTAACAAAAAACACACAGACACCAAAAAAGAAGGAATCTTTCACTTGAAATCTTGAAGAAGCCGTAGATCACTTACATGTATTTGGCAAGGAAGAATCGAACTTAGAAGAGATCTGTATGAAGTGGGAGTCAAGAACCAGAGAGAAAACAGAAGAAGACTTGAGCGGAATCTCAATTATAGATTTGTGAGCTTTACTCACTCCCTATTATTTATTCATTATTAACGGTGCCGTTATTTTGAGCCCGGACCCTGCTGGATAGTGGGGCCCACCTACTGAAATCCAAGCCGTTAAAAATTAACACGCTCTCACGCATCTCTACACTTTTGGCAGTAGAATATTTAAGAAAAAAATTTTCGATTTTTAATAAAGTCATGGTAAATTTATATTTGATAATTATAAATTTTTAAAGATTTGGATGAATGAAAATCTTCATTTGTTAGGATTTTTAGATCCGATTACCCTAATAAGATCTGAAAATCCTCACTTAACAATTATACAAATTCCGAATGGGAATTTTTATAATAGGGCAGTGAAGAATTATCAAATTTATGAATTCATCGCCTATTACTAAATGTGTCACGTGCGTGGAAGTGGAAATTAGTGTCTCCTCTTCTGGTTAACCTCCTTTTCTACCACATCAATAATGATTTCTGAATCCTCTCTCACACAAAAATCAAACTAAGAAGGGAAGAGTCGGCGGCTATTTCATTGCTGCACCAAATATACCGAGCAAGGCACCCGAAAATCTAAGGTCTTGTCGTCTATTGTTTTGGACTGAAAGTCATGCTGCACAAACGCCTCCTAAAGTGTTAACCAGCCAAGATGTCACAATCTGATGTGTTCCAGTTTTAGTAACTTAGCAGAACGCCCATTTGTGGAAGCTAAAATCATCAAGATCTAGCTGTGGGGCTGAAAAATGGTGTGTTTTCTCCCATTTCCCGTCTCATCGTCCCCGCTAGAGGCAGCTGAGACAATGGAGAACCGACCTCAGCTAAAATGAAGTTGGGCCCACACGGTTGATATATGCAATTTTCTTTCTCCACGCTCGTTTCGCACTCCATCCAAAGATATCCGCCAATCTGGCAACAGATTTTTGCAGTACATTGGCACCCAGCACAGCACAAACACAACCTAAAATTATTTCATTGTTTTGCCAGCAGGCTAGCATGAACAACAGGGAGGTAGGGGCATTTATTTCATGGCATATTCTATGATGCTCAGATAAGTATGGATATGACAGGGATATGGATTTTATATGTAAAAAGGATTCCAATTTTTCCTCGAACGTGATCCTAACACCAAATTGGCTATCTTTGAATAGAATGCTACTAATTACTAAATTAAATACATCTTCAGATGTCATAGCAGGTGTTCTCCATAATACTTAGTTTCCTCCCCACCACAAGGAAATTACAAGCTCAATTTTAATGGGTCCATGAACCCATGCAAGATGACGGTTAGAGAAGGGGTATCATTAGGAACCGTGTGGGGGCATTCCCGCAGTACCGAGATTATGCTAACTTCGGTAAGAGTACCAACTGCGTTTGTCTTTAATCTCGGTTATATGCAGCTCGGCAATGGTGTCAGTAGCTCGGCAATGGTGTGAGCAGCTATATTCAGCTTATTAACAGTACCAGCTCGGCATCAGTGCCAGCTATGTGTAGCTCGGTAACAATACTAGCTCGGCAACAGTGCCAGTTTCTGATATCGGTATCATCTTCAGCCCGGTTTGTTTAACCGAGATGAACACTGAGTCTCTTGCAATCATGCTCGTATAAAATAACGGACACGTCGTAGAACGTGCTGTCAAATGGGATGGCCGCCTGATAAAGGTAAGGAGTTACCCTTATCTGACGGTCCCATCAACAATCCCAAATGGAGTGGGAAGCCAGGGTAAGGTCCGATGGGACCCCCCCTCCAACTACCACCAAGGTGTCAGGGTAAGGTCCGATGGGACCTTACCTCCAACTACTCCACTCAGAAAAAGTCAATGGGACTTCCGCCTATATATGTGCAAAAGGTTAGTCCCAGAAAGGTACGCATGCTTAAAAGCATACACATCCTGCATTTCCCCTTACCACTCATCCTTTGCTTAATTGTGGAACTAACTTAGGCATCGAAGTGCCTTCGGCTGACAGCAGCCAGGGCCTTTGACCTTTGTTTTTCTCCTTTCTTTTCAGGTCTCAGGCATTCGATCTTTCCCAAGAAGTTCTACATTCATCTTAATAAGTCTGTATTTGTGTGGGTAAAATACCGTAATGACAGGACTAAGTGAAGACCACGGTAATACACCGGTCATTCACCTCGATCTCGATAATCACAACCAGCAGTTCGACGGCTCGGTAAGAAGTGTCGGCTCAAAAGGCTCTCCCGCTCGGTGGCTCGGCAGCTCGGTTAAGGGTGCCGGCTCAGCGTTACCCAGCTCGGCAACTCGGCGTAAGTGCCAGCTAAATGCCAGTCCACCCGGACCGTTCCTGGTCCCAGTAAAAGTACTGAAGCCAGAGTGGGCCATCACGCTCCTATGAGAAGTATGGGCGCTCCCTGACAGATAGGGGCGCTCATTTATGGCGATAGGATCGCTCATTTATAGCAATAGAGAAGTTGGTTTTATCATCCATTAACATCAAATGACCGAAAGCATGGAAGTTTCTGATGGGATGCGCCATTTTTACCTACCGCCGAATGTCAGGGTAAGGCCCGATGGGACCTTACCCCACATACCCTCACTCACAAAGAAAGAATGAACGAGGAATCATCTACATATACATATGGGATCAGCCCCATGGAGGTACGCTAACCCCCAGCACGTGAACTCTCATAATCTCTCATTCTCTTCTACCTCCTCCTGCTTAGTTTTTCCAGAGCTAACTCAGGCATCGGAGTGCCTTCAGCTCATAGCATCCAGGGGCTCTAACCCAAGCCATTTTCCTTCCCTTTTCAGGTTCTCAGCGTTCGGTCTTCCCAAATCCTACATCCTAATCTAAGTGGGAGATACTTTTATCGCCTACAGTATTAATTTAGGCACTTACAGGAACTAATTACAAATGCGAGTTGGTGGTAGCATACGTGAACTCAGTCAAGGCTACGCACCCATTGGAAGCTGGGATCCAAACCCTATATCATGAAGTTATCCAATGCAAGGTAAACGAAGTGAGGGACTTGAAAGAAGAAGTGTGCATGCGTCTACCTCCTGATTCATGGTTGATGGAAATCGCAACTCAGTGTGTCGTCTTAAAAAGGCTATTTATGGTTTGAAACAAACTCCTCGTGCATGGTTCGCAAAATTGGAATTAAGCTGTTGAAGGAGCTGGTTTCAAGCGTGCTGCATTGGACTATTCGCTCTTTACTAAGAAGAACGAAGTTATTCCAAAGGGGACTGCTTAATTCCAGAGGAGAATCTTCAAAGGCAAGACAACCTCTCTTGGGAGTTCATGCAATCGTGGAGGAAACTCTTGCAAGCTTTGACAGGGATTCAGTAGTGGGAAATCCGATTTGGAAGAAGATCTAAGAATAGACTAGTGGCTCACACTCTATCAAGGGTGAAACATTTAAATCTCATCTCCTTCATCTGCTCTGGATATGTTTATGAATGTAGGGGACATTGAGGTGAAAATGGGGTTGTTACTGATTAGTGCCCCCACATTTCTTTTGGAAATGGGGTAGCCCGAATCCGTGCTTACCCAAACTTTTACCATTTCCTGTAAAAGCTCTTTTTATTAATACAAACTTTTTCTAGAAAAAGAAGGAAAAAAAACCCTTTATAATCTTAAGCTAAAGTGTTTTATGGTCAGTGTGATTTATTTTTCTCAATTGTATTAAGAAATTCCCTAGTCAAAATCTTAATAAAAACCTCATACCTCAGGGGATTTAACCAGCTCCCCTTGAGGCCGTAGGGATTAATCCGATCCAAAGGGTTAGGTAGGGATGTCAAACAGGCCAAGCCGAGCTGGGCCAACACGGGCCGCCCAAATCTCGGACCAAGCAAGCCATGGGTTGGGCCAGCACAGCCCATGGATTGTATCCAATTGGCGGAATCCAAATATGGTGTATAAGCTTAACTTCTTTTGATTATTCTAATATATTGACTGGTATGAAAATAACATTGATAGCCTGTACTCGTGTTCTAGCTTGTCTAAGAGCTAGGTTCGCCTCAGTTGCTTGTCTTTTGCCTTCAACTCTACTCAAGTCAGCTTGAGCTATTTCAAGAGTTCGCCGAGCTTCTTTTGGATCAATGTCACTATTCTTCTCAGCATCATTTACTAAAATGGTTTTTAGGGTGTGGATTTGGCAATTGTGGCTTCTATAGGATTTCTTATAATTTGGATATACTATGTTGGGGTCAATCTTTTAGGAATAGGACTACATAGTTATGGTTCATTCACATTAACAACTAATTGAAGAAAGGGCATGAAGAATACATATGAACATCGTCCTGTATATTATATAAAGAAGCTCTGGGCAAGTATTTTCAAACCATTTGAATCAAGTAGGAGTGTGTTGGGCCGTGCCGGGTGTGCTCGGCGTGCCTCTTTAAAAAAAAATTTGATTAAATTTTTTCTCATTTTCAGTATTAAAATTAAAAATTAGAACACAAGTACGAAGAATGATAAAGATATTTAAGTGGTTCGTCAAACTCAACCTAATCCACTGAGAAGAATGAGAGGATTAGAGTATTTATAGACTTTGTAAAATTGAAAAGGACACAAAATACCCCTTATATGACTATATTATGATTGTTTTAGGGGGGGGGGGGGGGGGGGGGTGTTTAAAAATAGTCATTTTTGGACGGGCTAGGTAGGTCGTGCCTGGCGGACTAACCCTTATGGATGGGTCGGCTAGCAGCGAGTTGTACCGCAAGGGGGTGGCCGTGCCCGTTCCCTCAGCCCAACACGGCCCATGACACGGGTGGTGTTTAGGGGGCATTGACTGGCAGGCCGTGCAATGTTGAAACAGGCCGGCACAGCCTAGCCCATTTGACATGCTAGGACATCCTCATTTATAAAAATAAGATAAATAAAAAAGAAATAAAAAAGAAGATTTTAAAAATCCACACCCCTTCCTTATAAGAAAAAAATAAATAAAATGAAAAGCCATCTCAATTCTAATAATAAGCACCGTTGGATTCATTTGATCGAATAAAGTGATCAATAGCCGCACGAGTCCCCGACTCGACCGAGTGAGTGCGCGTTTGCAACCCGTCGCGGGGTTTTTCCATCTCTCTCGATTTTAGGGTTTTAGCAGAAGAAGAAGAACAACAACAACAGAGCTCCAGAAACACAAACCCTACGCTACCCTACCAGACGAAGACGAAGACGAAGACGAAGAAGATGATAAGATCTTCCGTCGCTCGTCTCCTCTACGCCCTCCGCAGAGAGAACCCGCTCTCCGCCTCTCCTGCCTCGTCCTCGGCTCTGCTCGCGTTGCAGAGCTCATGGTGCCGAACCCTATCGACTGGGAATTTGGCGCGAGCCAAGGATGAGAAGGAGGCCTGGTGGAAGAATTCTATGGAGAAAGTTCGAAACATTGGGATCTCGGCCCATATCGATTCGGGGAAGACCACTCTCACGGAGCGGATCCTCTACTACACCGGAAGGATTCATGAAATCCACGAAGTTAGAGGAAGAGATGGTGTCGGAGCGAAGATGGATTCCATGGATCTCGAGAGAGAGAAAGGCATCACCATTCAATCTGCTGCTACCTACTGCACCTGGAACGACTATCAGGTCTCTCTCTCTCTCTCTCTCTCTCTCTCCTATCTATCTATCTATCTATTTCCTTTATTCAGATACTATTGAGGGGATCTGTTTGGATAGCTGGGAATCAAATTACATGTAATTGGCCATGGAAAAAGAGCAAAACAACTCTAACCCAAGTTCTCCTTACGCGGGAACTGTCATTTACACAGAAATCGAATTACCAAACAGGTTTATGGCGCTATATGATTGGTTTTTCTTTAGAAAGTCCAAGCTTTTTTTGGGAAGATCCAAACAGGTTCTTTGTTACGTACGGTAGATGATTTTGTTGCATCACTTTGGATATGTATTTGAAGGATGATAGAACTGAAATTCTAATATCCAAATGATCAAAACAGAAGACAATAAAAAATCTGGAAGAAGAAAACTTTATATTGAACTACAGCTCTAACAATTTTAGCCAACAGACTACACCAATTTATAGGTGTTTACAGACGTCCTACTTGCACTTAAAGAAAAAAACTTCAACCGACTCAACTAAGCCACCACCACTTCCTATATTTGTGGCACTACCTATGAATGTGCAAAACAGTTAAAGACCTGATCAAACAAAGACTTGGTCATGACAGGACCCTTTATTGAAACAAAACAGACACAAATAGTTTGAGTTTATTCAAACTCCAACAGCCTTCCTTAAACTCAAACTTTCAAAGCTACAAACCCCCAACTTGTGATTCAACTTGTAGAATGCTTCAGCTTGCAATGGCTTAGTGAGAATATCGGCAACTTGATCTTCGGACTTGCAAAACTCCATGGCAACCTCTTTTTCTTTGACAAGCTGACGAATATAATGGAATTTGATTTCAATGTGCTTGCTCCTCCCATGAAACACCGGGTTTTTGGTGTGAGCAATGGCCGACTTGTTGTCACAGTAAATCGTCGTAGGGAGAGTCGGCGTCTGATGCAGCTCCTCACATAATCGTCGCAGCCAAACAGCCTGACATGCACTAGAGGCTGCTGCAATATACTCTGCTTCAGCAGTGGAAAGTGAAACAACCTGTTGCTTCTTTGACAAGTAAGAAATTGCCACCGAGCCCATGTGAAATACAAAACCAGAAGTGCTTTTTCTTTCATCCACATCACCTGCCCAATCACTATCTGTGTAGCCAACAAGAGTGCAATGGCCACCAGAAGCATAAAAGATACCATGACTGTGAGTACCTTTAATGTAGCGCAAAATTCGTTTTGCAGCTACAAGGTGAGCTTGACTTGGTGTCTCCATAAACCTGCTAATAACACCAACTCCAAAGACAATATCAGGTCTAGTAGAAGTTAAATAGCGTAAACTACCTACTAAACTCTGATAATACGTAGGGCTAACAAGTTCACTGTTATCAAACTTAGATAAATGCAGCCTTGCTTCGACTGGAGTCTTTATAGGGTGACAAGACTCCATTTTAAACCGCTTCAAGATATCCGCTGCATACTTCTTTTGAGAGACAAATATACCCGCACCTGTTTGTAGGACCTCAAGCCCAAGGAAATAAGACATAAGTCCCATGTCAGTCATTTCAAAGTTACTACACATAGCCTCCCTGAATTCAGCAAACATACTTGGATCATTGCCGGTGAATATCAAATCATCTACATACAAACAGACAATGAGCATAGATCCATTTGAAGTAGATTTGATATAAAGTGTAGGTTCATAAGAGCACTTAAGAAAACCATTTTCCTGAAAATAGGAGTCGATACGAGTGTACCACGCCCTCGGTGCCTGTTTTAAGCCATAAAGAGCTTTCTTTAACTTGAGAACCTTATCTTCATGACCTTCTACCACATAACCCACCGGCTGATCAATAAAGACTTCTTCTTCAAGTAATCCATTCAGAAATGCAGATTTCACGTCCATTTGATGAATCCTCCATTGCTTTTGGGCAGCTAAAGCAATCACCATTCAAATAGTATCAAGACGAGCTACAGGGGCGAAGACTTCATAGTAATCAATACCAGGCTTTTGCTTGTACCCTTTCACCACCAACCGAGCCTTCAACTGATCCACCTGACCATCTGGCTTGTACTTGGTTTTATACACCCATTTGACCCCAATTGATTTCTTTCCTTGAGGAAGAGAAGTCAGCTCCCATCTATTATTCTTTTCAATGGACTGAATTTCTGAATCCATAGCTGCGAGCCATCCATCATCTTGTGTCGCTTCTGCAAAAGTTAGAGGATCACAATCTGCAAACAATGCAAAATTGACAAGCTCCTCGTCAGAAACATCAATATCATTGGCGAGAACACAATCTTGTAAGCGTGCAGGAAGCACACGAGTACGGGTTGAGGTTCGAGTCGTTGGAACATGAGCTAAAGGGGAATCAGGTGGTGTAGGATGGCCTGAATTCTGCCGTGTGACACCAGACTGTGTATCACCAACATCTAAATCCTCAAGCACATGAATACCAATTTGTTTCTTCTCCTCAACTGACCAGTTCCAAGCCTCGGCTTCACTGAATTCGACATCCCTACTGACGATGACTTCACTAGTGTGTGGGTTAAACAATTTATAACCTTTAGTGCGATCACTATAACCAATGAAAATGCACTTCTCACCTTTATCATCAAGTTTCTTCCGCTTCTCAGCTGGTACATGGGCATATGCAACACACCCGAAGACTCGAAGTGCATCAACATTCGGTTTGTAGCCACCCCATGCCTCCTCAGGTGTCATATCAAGAACACTCTTTGTAGGACATCTGTTCAATAGATAAACAGCACAAGAAACCGCCTCTGCCCAGAAGACTTTTGGTAAATTTTTACCTTTCAACATGCTTTGAGCCATTTCGACAATTGTTCGGTTCTTCCTTTCAGAGATGCCATTCTGTTGTGGTGTATAACTAGCTGTAAGCTGATGCTTAGTGCCATGATGCTTACAAAAATCAGCAAATGCATTAGAAGTGTACTCTCTGCCGCGATCCGTTCGAAATGACTTCAAACTTAGACCACTTTGCTTTTCCACATAGACTTTGAAGTCTTTAAATGTCCCAAAAGCCTCAGATTTTTGCTTCAAAAAATAGACCCAAGTTTTCCTACTGTAATCATCTATGAAAGTAATAAAATAACGATTACCTCCATTTGATATAGTCTCCAGAGGTCCGCAGATATCTGAGTGCACAAGCACCAACTGCTGCGTTGCTCTTCGTGACTTACCCATTTGAAATGAGTCTTTATGCTACTTGCCAAGGATACACCCTTCACACAACTGATTAAAGTTTTCCAACAAAGGTTGACCACTAACCATTTCTTTCCTTGCCAATAAGCGTAACCCATTGAAATTCAGATGACCAAAACGGAAATGCCACAACCAGTTTGTATCCATAACAATAGCACTAAAAGAACAAATCATGTCAGTATGTAAAGGTAAGGGAAACATGCGATTTTTTGTCATCTTAACACTAGCAACAAGCCTATGTTGCTGGTCCTCAATTGTGCAAACGCCGTTGTCGATGATGATTTTATGTCCCTTTTCAGAGAGTTGACCCATACTCAGTAAATTCCAGTGTAAACTTGGAACATAAAAAACATCATAGATATGTTAATGAGAGCCATCTTTCAATCGAATGAGAACTTTACCTTTTCCCATGATAGAAACTTTAGATTTGTTTCCAAAATTCACTTCCCCACGTACGTATTCATCCAAGTAAACAAATAGCTCCTTCTTTCCACACATATGGTTACTGCACCCAGTATCTAAATACCACTTGTCGTGGTGGTCTTCGTCCGAAGCACTGCAAGCTAACAACAAGGTTTCTTTCTTGTGTACCTCATCTTGAGCATAATTAGCATGTTCAAAAGTTTTCTTAGGCAATTTAACATGACACTCTGACCAATAATGACCATACTTCTTACAACGGAAACACTGAATTTTGGATTTGTCATACCTTCGAACATCAGAAGATTGCTGATCAGAGTTGCTTCCCTTCGTGGAGGCACCAGTTCTAAATTCATTAGTCTCATCGCCTTTGCCTTGACCCGATGCTTTGCCACCACTGGAACTACCTTTTTCAGTCAGCGTTACCTTGCTTTGAAAAGCTTGCTCTACAGACACCACAGTCCTTTGGTTCATTCGATGCTCGTGAGAACATAATGAACCCATCAACCCTAAAATGGTCATGGTGGAAAGATCTCTGCCTTCTTCAATTGCAGCAACAACATAGTCAAAATGACCTGTCAATGATCTCATAATCTTTTGAATAATCCGTAAATCATCTAATTTTTCCCCATTAACTCGCAATTGGTTCACAACAGATTGGATTCGAGCAAAATAATCAGATATAGATTCAGATTCATTCATAGAGAGAGATTCGAATTCACCTCGTAAAGTTTGCAACCTTACACCTTTCACCTTCTCATCGCCTTTGTAGGATTTCTGCAACAGCTCCCATGCTGCCTTAGCCGATGTTGCACCTGAGATCTTTTCGAACACAATCTCATCCACAGCTTGATAGAGAAAATATAATGCCTTCTTGTCCTTCTTCCTGTTCTCTCTCAAGCCGTCTCTCTGGACTTGAGAGAGAGTTCCTACTGCAGCTTGATTCACTGGCTCAACATACCCAATCTCCACAATATCAGATAGTTCCTGATACCCGAACAAAGCTTTCATCTGGATACACCATCGATCAAAATTTTTCCCGCAGAACCTCGGAAGTTGAGGCTGGATCAATCCGTTCATTGTAACCTGCTGATAAGCAATCTAAGCAAATAACTTAGATAAACAAGAACACTGGATAACAGGCTTTGATACCAAATGAAGGATAATAGAACTGAAATTCTAATATCCAAATGATCAAAACAGAAGACAATAAAAAATCTGGAAGAAGAAAACTTTATATTGAACTACAGCTCTAACAATTTTAGCCAACAGACTACACCAATTTATAGGTGTTTACAGACGTCCTACTTGCACTTAAAGAAAAAAACTTCAACCGACTCAACTAAGCCACCACCACTTCCTATATTTGTGGCACTACCTATGAATGTGCAAAACAGTTAAAGACCTGATCAAACAAAGACTTGGTCATGACAGGACCCTTTATTGAAACAAAACGGACACAAATAGTTTGAGTTTATTCAAACTCCAACAGTATTGGTGCTATTCCGACTACCAGAAAAACTCAATCTTTAACTGACGTTATTAGTTTATAATGAAAAAGGTATTCTGAAGGTGCCCCAACATGAAATAAATCAGGTATCTGCCGTGTCTACAACAATAAACTAGGTCAAGTAAATCTGACAGATTAGGCTTTTTTTTTCCTTTTCTTTTTTATAAATTACAGGTCAATATAATTGATACTCCTGGACATGTCGATTTCACCATTGAAGTTGAGAGAGCTCTGCGTGTTCTTGATGGTGCCATACTTGTGCTTTGTAGTGTGGGTGGTGTGCAAAGTCAGTCAATCACTGTTGATCGCCAAATGAGGAGATATGAGGTTCCACGGGTTGCATTTATTAACAAGCTGGATAGAATGGGAGCTGACCCATGGAAAGTTCTCAACCAGGTACGTGTTCTGCTATTTTGAAAAGTTATAAGAAACGTGAAACTCTTGGTTTTATTTCGCCACTATGGGATCTAAGTTTTATTTTGTGATTGGTAATATGTCTACCTAGTTCACAGTCGCTACAATAATGTAGGGTCCTAGAATTTTATTGTGGTTCTGTATGTAACATTTGATGTCTGAGTGGAAAGGATGAGGTAGCTTCATGGTGGCTGTAGCTATAAAGTTCTAGCTAGACTCCATTTTTACAATGTACATTTTTTTTTAGGACGACCGAGGTTAATGATTCCTACATGTTAGAGCTCATTTTATGTACTGCCTATCATGGGCTTAAAAGATATTTTGAAGCATTTTTGTAATCAAAATAGTAGTTCAAACATTAAAAACTCAAAAAAGGAAAGCTCCATCCTGGCAGTTACACCACCCATGCATGTCTATCACTTGCTATTGTTGGATGGAAATTTTTATAATTTATAAGAATGTCATTATAAGTGGTAAAGTTCCACTATGAAGTGTAGGCTATACATTTTACTATGTCATGTGACCGTTCCTGATGCGTCCAGCTAGCATATTCCAAAACCATATTCTTCGTGTCTTTTGTTAAGCATCTGCATTCGTTGAATTATGTAAATATTGTGTTCGTAAGATACCTGGTCTCTGTGTCCCCCATCTTTTTTGTATAACTTGTTCTAATTTAAAGAAAACTCATCTCCTGTCATATAGATGGGGAAATCCCTTGATGTTGGATAAATTTATGTATGAAATCTAGCAAATGCTGCTTAATTAATGTTCTTCTGGGATTCAGCTTATAGTTTGAACTCTTTATTATGGGCCTGGTTTCTTTTGACTTGGTTTAACATGCTGGTTTCATTTTTTTGTCGTTAATCTTTAGGCTTTGTTGATTTCACTGGATGCTCAGTTCCTTTTCTAAGGTCTCTCTTTCTCTCTCGATATCTGTCACTGTTTCACCTGGTTCCACACACACGTGCGTTCACACACAAAGAACACTCATACAAAGTTACAAACTATGAATAGTCATGCTGGGAGCTGGTTACTTCTAATCTATAAAGCAGAAATCCAAAGTCTGCTTCAGCAGCTCAGTATGGTAGCAAAAAACAAAGGGAGCTACTGGTGCTATGAGACTATTTCCAACAAAGGAATAGTGCTTTGGCACTATCTCCAGTTTCCAAACACTGGTTATTCCATTAGATTGCATCTTTTACCTTTAGTGGAACTTTGTTAAGAATGCTTTCCTGGATGCCACATTTAATCTGCATTGATGGTTTATTGCCTCAATTGAGAATAAAACTTTGACTTGGCCAGACTCTGTGATAGGATTAGTATCAATCACAGTTTAGCCCTCTTTAAGCAACCTATTGATTCAGCCACGGTGCAAGCTGGGATCATTCTGCGTTAGGAAACACTTAGTTGCTGTTATTGATACCAGGTTTCCTATTTTGAAAATCCTTCATGGTCTAAGTGAAGGGCGTTGAAGCGGTTGAACTTAGAAACTACTTTTGCCTCCTGTTAAGTCTAGATATTTTATCTTGTAGGCAAGGTCAAAGCTTCGGCATCACAGTGCTGCAGTGCAAGTACCAATTGGGTTGGAAGAAGAATTTCAGGGTCTTGTGGATCTTGTGCATATGAAGTCTTTATACTTTCATGGTTCCAATGGGTTTGTTCTATTATACTAATTGATATTGTTGTTTCTTAAAAGAATGATCTTTGAAACTTATTGCTTAATCTGTTATTGTCTCCTTTTAGTGAAAAAGTTGTCAATGCTGATGTTCCGGCTAATATGGAGGAATTGGTAGCAGCAAAACGGCGTGAACTCATCGAAGTTGTATCTGAAGTGGATGACCAGCTTGCTGAAGCTTTTCTTAATGATGAGCCCATATCACCCTCTGATCTGGAGGTATACTTAGAAAAGCTTGCCTGCTTTAGATAATTAGATTTAGCTTATTTATGCCCCTTCTTTGATGTAACTACTTCCCCTTCTGAATCATCAGCAGAAGACTATTACACCTTTTTTGTATTACGAATGAAAGATCGTTACTCCTTTATGGACATAAGTCTCCAGTTACACGTCACTCCCCCTAAAAGAAGGGTTAATCTCTTGTAGCAGGACCTTGTTGATATTCTTTTGTCGTGTGTTCATTCAGCTTTGGGAATAACTTCTTTGATTTTTGTTGTAGTCCTTCCTGTGTGTCCTAGACAAAAGACTGACCTTTTGGTCATCATGAGATTATTCTTAATTTTGAGATTTATCATCTAAGTTTCTTCTATTAGATGGCTATTCGCAGGGCTACAATTGCACGCAAATTTGTACCTGTGTTCATGGGCAGTGCATTCAAAAACAAGGTATTTGGAACAACTTTATCTCTCTTTTGGGGAATAAGCGTTTCTCCTTGTACTTCTATATTTTTATTCTCTCTTTAGGTAACTTTGATTTGTTATTTATCATTTGGATTTCCGCAAACATAACTTTAAAACTCAAGTGGCATACCACTGAATTTGTCAAGAACTTTTGATACTACTCAAATTAGTATAATAAAGTGGTGTTATGGTGTCTGTTCAATTGCATCTCTGCCCTGTAGTAGATTGCAAGTAAACTCTTTTGCCCACATGAAATTTTTTGGTCAGACTCACCTGTGTCCGGGCCGGAACCTGTTTACGATTGAAGAGTCTGGGTCCAGGTCCCAACATGGACCCTAGAGCTATATCCGAATCTGCCCATTTGGGAAATGATAGGCCCAACAAGTCCACCCATTACTAATTTTGGACCTAGATCTGTACTTGAGGACCAAGTATGAGTTTATAAAGACTTGAGAAAATCATAATTTTTTAATTTTATATGACATTTATGTTTTGATGTTAATATTAATTTATTGTCTGTGTGTATTTACTAATTATACATAGTATAATGTTCTTGACAAGTGTCAAATGGGCTGTGATCCTAGCCCAGATCCATCCATTGATGGTTTCAGACCATAGACATGGGTCCAGGTCTAACCTGTCAAACCCAGATCAATGCAAACGCACTTGGATCCAGGCCAGATTTGGGACTGTTTCAAGCCCATTGACATCCTTAACGTTAATGACCCAAATCTCGGTATTTTTCAAGCCCATTGACATCCTTGACATTGATGTAATTGGTCACTATTGGATTGTGACTATCACATGTGATCTATGAACCTCTCGTGCCAAATTGATGCAGTATAATCTTTGTTGCCTTTTTTTTTTTTTTCTAAAAAAGAAAGATACAAGCATTGTTCTGAAAATGGAAATCATGTTGCAAATTGTTCCAGGAGCTGAATTGGATTGTATCCTGACTCATAGGGATTTTTTATTTTTATTTCAAAAATCGAAAATAATAAAAAGATTAGTTAATCCATCCATAGTAAGATAAATTTTGACAATTCAGACTACGATACTATCATATGAAGAACATCATTGACGTACATCAATATACTACAAATAATATATGTATCAATAGTTAACTATGTTTAAGAAGTTCAAGATATCAATATTATTAGGAAAAATAAACGAGTTACAATTTTTCCTTTGATATCCTTAAATCAAATAATAATAATAATAATTTTTAGTCATTTGGTCATGGTTGACGAATCACGTGAATGGTAAGATTCTTAAATCATATATTGAATCGTAAGATTCACCTATAAATGGGATTCACGGTATGGATACAAATTTTTTTCCTTGAGATTTGATACCAATCCTCAGATTTTAACAACTATGGATACAAGAAAGAAAGGCCAATAAGTCAAAAAATTAATTACATGAGTAAAATTGTAATTTTACAGTTTGTACCTTCCACAGGGTTATCATCACACTTATTGAGTAGAATCTTAGTGCGCTTCCTCAAAAAACTAGGAAATATTTTCTCAGCTTGAAACAAATCTCATCTTCATTCACCGATAATACATCAGGCGCCTTAACAGCTCTCGTTATGTCTTATCCATCTACTGTTTTTTTTAATCTTCATCTTCTAATATTTTTGCTAATAAAATTACCATCACTTTCCCAAAAGATGGGGTGACTTGATTGCTTTCAACAGGAGCACTTTTTTTTTGTTCCATTATATATTTTTTGGAATGGTAACTTTCATTGATAAAAAGAATTAGCTGTAGAAGAGGGATGTATTGACAAGTTGACAACCCAAAAAGCAAATAAACACATCCAGAAAGCCAATTGTTCCAATGTGATTTGGTGTATAAAAATGGCCTGAGGAATTAGTGTTGAACTTCAGGGTACTGCCAGCTGGCACTTCCATCCATTCTGACCCCACTTACCTTTATCCTTGTGCATCTGTAATATTGGATCTAATTTATTAAGTTAATGCATTTTATCCTCAGCTCAAAGTATTACTTGAAAGTTGAAACTGAGGTCTAACTATTGATGCTTAAAGATGTCTTGATTTTTTTTTTTCAGTTGGAAAGTTGGTGATTTTCCTTAACCTATTACTCATGTCAATCCATAAAAAAAAAGTGCCAAAAGCTATACTAACAATGAGAATCAAATTTATTACCACTCATTTTGGTTTTATTATATATTATTTACCTTTCTAAAATACTTTGCTCATGATTATCTTGTCATCAGATATGCCATGTGCATAATCATTTAGAATAAATTGTTAGCTTAGACAATTCTGTTAGGCGTTGGTAGTACTCTTCCGTGCTGATCTTGAGGGTGAGGAGTTGTGTCTGGCTGGCAATTGCCAATAAGAAAAATTGCCAAACATATATGATGATTTTATTTCAAGAACAACTTACGGCAATGGGTAGAGAAGTAAACTCACAGAGATGACCTCGGATATATAAATATGGGAGAAGGTCTAATGATGATAATGGCTTAATTGTTGATAGAAACCATAGTTTAAAAAGTCGGCCGAGTCCGAGTCGACTCGGACTTTGCACATACCGAGTCGAGTCCTATAGGACTCGGACTCGAATCATGCGACTAGGACTCGGCCCTAAACTAAAATTGGGACCTAGCCATGTGACTTGGCCAAGTCGACTTGGACTCGGCACATACCAAGTCGGGTCCTATGGGACTCGGACTCAAATCATGTGACTAGGACTTGGCCCTCCAACTGAAATTGGGACTTGGCCATGTGAATCGGCCAAGTCGACTTGGGCTCGGCCATGGCCGAGTTGGGTCCCGAGTCCGATTTTTTCAACCTTGATAGAAACTAAATCTGAATGGACACTACTGTTATAACCACTGCTTTCTTATGGAGCAGTGGAATGCTTATTGAGCTGAACCTTTTCCATTCTGTACATTTTTCCTGTGGTTTTTTTATTTTGAATTCTTGAGTTAATTTTTTAAATTATTTTGGTTCTATACAGGGTGTACAGCCTCTTCTGGATGGGGTACTCGACTATTTGCCTTGCCCTGTTGAAGTCAGTAACTATGCGCTTGACCAAAACAAGAGTGAAGAAAAGGTATTGACAATATTATATTCTGTTGATATGTTGTACTTGTGGGATATCTCTATTTTTCGTTCCTTTGTTTTTGCTTTGATATCCAGCGCAGGATGCTAAAGATTTCGTGTTGCCACTCTAGGTTTTGTTATCTGGAACTCCGGATGGGCCTCTTGTTGGATTGGCTTTCAAATTGGAAGAAGGGCGCTTTGGTCAATTAACTTATTTAAGGTATGACTAATTATAATTGACTCAGCCTTATTTTGAATTTTGAATTACTTTTTTTTTCTTACATTTATGAAGTTAAACAAAAGAATGCCATATATTTTTGGAAATTTTAAGCTGAACAAGTTGCCATTTGAGAGAGAGAGGGAGAGAGAGAGAGAGAGAGAGAGAGAGAGAGAGAGAGAGAGAGAGAGAGAGAGTTTTGCAATATATTCAGCACTTTAAATGTGGGATGTTTCTTCTGGCAGGATCTATGAGGGTGTCATTCGAAAGGGTGATTTCATAATCAATGTAAACACAGGCAAGAAGATCAAAGTAAGATCCGATTTGGTTGTATGTGTGGCTGCGTAAACTATTTTGACATGTCAATCATTAGTTAGCTTTTCACATGTTTAATTCTCATTATGTGTGCACCTATTATGTGATCTTGGTTCATCTGAAAGTTGAATTCATTACATTACCTTGTTCAAAATGTGTGTGAAATGGTTTTGTGAAGAGGACTAAGCATGGGTATATACGCACAAACTATTTTGACATGTCAATCATTAGTTAGCTTTTAATTCTCATTATGTGTGCACCTATTATGTGATCTTGGTTTTTCTGAAAGTTGAATTCATTACATTGCCTTGTTCAAAATATGTGTGAAATGGTTTTGTGAAGGGGACTAAGCATGGGTATATACTCTATAGCGATGCAGTCCAGATGATTCTTGACCTTGCCGCACCACAAGAAGAGATCTAGTCTCCACACCCAAATCCCTCAGTCAACCTACAAATACAGTATGCAATAGAAAATAGAGGCTGGAATAATCTCAAAATCATGTGTAATCAGGTATATACCTGGCATTAGCCCACATGTCCAAAGGTGGAGCCTAATATCTGGTCATACATCCCACATTCTGTGGATATAATACAATAATCAAGGAAAAATGTTATGAATGCTCATATCAGAGTTCATGACATGTTAATGCCCTAAAACATATCTGGGGTGCAACTCAGCACCATTCTTAGGTTAAATATTATAATCCTAATTCCTGGGCATTATCAATAGCTTGCTTATTTATGAAAATAACCTGTAAATGTAAGAATCTCTTACTTAAAATTCAAAGATTATCCTAGCTTTCTAAATTGGCCATGTTGGGAATATGTGGGCTTCTCACATAGCTTAACAAAGTTCTGTTCATTAACTAGCATCATCTTTTTTATTTTAAAAAAAAAAGATGGAATGAACATCAGTTTATGTTCTGTGCGTTGAAACATTACATCCTTTGTGACTGAGTGCACCCAAACCTTTCTCCCACATATATGCTTACTGTTGTTCTATTTCCATTTGTTATTTAGGTTCCTCGGTTAGTTCGGATGCATTCAAATGAGATGGAGGTTAGTTTATGTTCTAGTTTTGCCTTGATTCTTTATTTCAATGAAATTGCTGTTTGCCTGTATCCTTTGAATTTTTGGTCCAATTCATTCAATAAACAGGAGGGTACATATTTAGGGATGTATCTCTTTTGAACAAAATTAACAATAACATTTGGAATTCCATCCAATCTAAATTTTGTCAGTAGTGTCACCTTTTCATATCACTTTTATTTTATTGTTTCCTTTTCATAACCTTTCTGTTTTGTGAATTTGTTTAATAAAGGACATTCAAGAGGCACATGCTGGGCAAATTGTTGCTGTATTTGGTGTAGATTGTGCGTCAGGTAAAATTATGTCACTGTTTTTTTCTTTTTTTTTTCAATGGCACATATGAATGCATTTATAAATTGCAGTTATGGCGGATATAATGGTGATGCCACTCTGAAGCTAATTTTGGCACTTGGTGGTTGAGCACTAAGCAAACCACAATATGTGGGTTCTGATTTTCATTCTTTGTTCCAAAAACTATGGGAGTATGGGTTTCTTTTCTGATTGTGTCCGAAGGGAAACTGGCTATTAATTTCATAGGGAAGGAATCTCACTAAAGCATGATTATTGTGACACCTCAAAAATACCTCTTTTACTCAATATCTTTTAAACTTAATTTTGCTGTTTGCTGTTTACTTGGACATTTTATCAGGTGATACCTTCACTGATGGCTCAGTTAGATATACCATGACTTCAATGAATGTCCCTGAGCCAGTGATGTCTTTGGCCGTTTCACCTGTATCTAAAGATTCTGGCGGACAAGTAATTAGTTCCTAACCAAATATATTATCTTTCTATATGGACTTCTGCCTTAGCTAAGTGGCACTGATTCTCCTTTCTGCCTTAGTTCTCAAAGGCTTTGAACCGCTTTCAGAGAGAGGACCCTACTTTCCGTGTTGGTTTGGATGTTGAGAGCGGGCAGGTCTGTTCGGATTCCATACATCTTGCTAATTTTTTTTCCTTAGAATTATGTAAAATATATTTTATCAACAGACAATAATTTCTGGGATGGGAGAGCTTCATTTGGACATTTATGTTGAACGCATTCGAAGGGAGTATAAGGTGCATATGTTGTCTTTGTCTAATACAGTGAAGTCTTAGATTTTTTTTCCTTCAATTGTTATATTTGGTTATCGACTACGGATTAAAAAGCATTGGCTGCTTATTGGAAACTGTATTTTTTGTTGGTTGCATTGTAAAAGGTTGATGCGGTTGTTGGAAAGCCTCGTGTTAACTTCAGGGAGACTGTCACTCAGCGTGCTGAATTTGACTATTTGCATAAGAAGCAAAGTGGTGGTCAAGGTCAATATGGAAGAGTCTGTGGGTAAGCATTTCTGTATTGTTATTTGGTAAGATAAACAGTGCGTGTGCGGGTAAGCATTTCTGTATTGCTATTTGGTAAGAGTGTGGCAATGTGGGATAGTTGCAAGACTAGTTTTTATGTTTTCCTAAACGTTAATTTGAAGCAATTTTGCCATGGCTCTCATGGTTTGAGGCAGGGAGATCCTCTTTCTCCTCTTTTATTTATCGTCATGGTGGAGGCAGTGTAGCACATTTCGTTTTGGTTCGTCCGAATTTTCCGAAATTATTCAGTTTGGTCAGTGAATCTAACTGAAACACCCACCCAAACAAATTCGTCTCAAATTTGGGCCCGATTCACCCGAAATCAGTGATTTCGGTCCAAAAACACAGATTTCGACCGAATCGGACTGAAACCGTTCCGTTCCATTCCATTCGGCCAAAACATTTTAAAAAGAGCAAATAAAAGAATGGGGGTACCAGTTGGTTCAAACGAAAAAAAAGAAGAAAAAAAAAAACCCCAAAGAAGAAGAACCTGGACCTGCCGGACATCCTCATCATTGAATTGCTGCACTGCCAAACCTCATCCTCCTCACTGAAGGTGCTGCCAACTGGCCGATCGTCATGCTCCTTGCTGAAGCTACCACCGAGCTGCCAAGTCACCTCCTCTCTCAAAATCCCTATTGCCTACGAGGATGAAGTTGACTGTGAGAAGGGGCTGATGCTCCTTTCGAAAGGGGTTTCGTCCCATTTTTTGACCTATTTTTTAATCGGTGGAGGGACCATTGGGACCTTATAAAGGGCCCATTTTAATTGAGATTCAGGGGTCCACAATATGGTCCACCTATTAAAATTTGAGGTTGAGGGCCCATTTTGACTTTACCAAGGCACATTTTAATGAGATTCCTGGGTCCCACAGTAGGGCCCCACCTATTACATATTTAAACTGTCTAACATAAATATCTTGATCATATGTAGGCCTTAGCCAAGTTTCACTCTAACATAAATTAGGGCTTTAGCTAAATTTTAAATTGTGTCAAGCCAAATTTTAAATTGGCTCAAGCCAAATTTCACTCTAATTGGTAATGGGCTCTAACCAAAGTTTTAAATTAAATTTTTTTAAATATTTTTCTACATACAAAATATTTGCATGTATTTATTTTTTATATTCTTGTACATATAAAAAATATATATTTATTTATTTATATTCTTGTGAAATATTTCACTGTAATTCCGAATCGGCTGATGCATTTCGGTTTGGAGGCCAAACTGAAACATGGTCTGGAACATTTTTTTTTTTTTTTGGGGTGGTTGGGCGGGGGGTTATCATTAGCAATATCACTTACTAGTGGAGGGAAATGTCGGTTGCCCTATTAAGGAAGGTGGCTTGGGTATTCACTCTTTTTGGAGGCTCAATTGTTTTCTATTGTGAAGGTGGTTTTGGGGCTTGGTAATGAACAAGGGGGCCTCTGTAGGTCTTTTCTTTTACGGAAATATAGTGTTCTCAATTAGTGCATAAGGAGTCTTCTCATGTCTAGCATATGGCATTCTTATTTTGGCATGGGAAGTTTTTCTTCTAGATATTTGTTCTGGCATTGAGGATTGCTGCTGGGTTTGATTTTGGGAGTATTTGTTTTGTGGTTCTCAAGTTCTTGTGGAGGATTAACCCCCTTTTTTGGTATGCTATTACTTCTAAAAAGGCTGCTTTGGATTAACTCTAAGGGAAGGTGGATAAGTACTGCTTTGGTGTCTGAGTATTTGGATCGTGTGGCAGGATCATTGTTTGGGGACCCATCTTTTGGTGTAATTTGCAAGATGATGAATCTTTTCAGCTTGCAAACATGTTGTTAAGCTTCAGTCGATTTATGTACCTGAAAATGGGAGTGATTACGGGTTTTGATGGTTTAGTTCTGATGGAAGTTTCCTGACACATCTTTTCATGATTGGTTGCTTAATTTTGCATCTACTTCGGCAGCTTTTGTTTATTTATGGAAAATTCCTGCTCTTCCAAAGGTTGTGGTGTTTGCTTGCACTGCAGCTTTAGAAAATATTTTAACATTGAATCATTTGCTTCAACGTCAGAAGAATAACTTTTGGGGCAATGGGTGTATTATGTCTTAGTTGCAGAGGATGTTCATGTTCGTCATCTTCTTCATTGTCCTTGGCAGTTTGGGCTTACTTTTTTAATTATGTTTGGAATCAAGCGGGTCATACTTCCGAGAGTATGCTCTGTGTGGAGTCATGGATTGTTGGACTCAAGGGCTTGTTGGGCATCTGTTTTGAGTGTTTTTTAAATTATTACTATTTTTTTAAGAAATTGTGTTTTGTTGAGTTTTTCAATGATTGTTGTCCTATCATCCCTTTGGATAGAGCTAAATGATCGTACTTTCCTTAACCAGTAAGATTTATCTGTGGGAGTCGCTATGGAAGCTCAATCTCGTGCAAAGACCATCTGTTAGTCTTACCTTAAAATAGCTGCAGGGGATGACTTCTTTTGATTTATGTCTATGTTGGAAATATGGTGCGATATTTCTATTATTAGTACAGGTATCTGGTTTTGTATCCTGCTTTTCCTTTATGTTTCTTGGTGTTGACCTATTGTGGTATGGCTCAATAAACTTAATCAGTTACCATTTCGAAAAAGAAAAAAAACGTAATAAGCTTATTAGCATGGTAATCAATATGTTGTCTATCTCCTTCATGTCATATTGATGAAGTGGGTTGCTCTTAGGTAGGGCTGCAAATGTAGTTACTTTTAGTAACAGGTAATACCCAACCCATTAGTCGCTAAATCTTGATTTGATACGCAGTTTCTTTCTTTTGAGCAGATATATTGAGCCGCTTCCAGTTGGATCAGCCACAAAGTTTGAATTTGATAACATGCTTATAGGGCAGGCCATACCGTCAAACTTCATCCCAGCAATTGAGAAGGGTTTTAAAGAAGCAAGCAATTCGTGAGTAAAATATCCCACTCTTACAAATGGTGGATGTATGTATTTATTTAATTTTTGTGGTTTTCATGATCATTTCTTCCGTTATTATCTCTTCAGGGGTTCGTTGATAGGACATCCAGTTGAAAATATTCGTGTGGTTTTGACAGATGGTGCATCCCATGCTGTGGATTCCAGTGAACTTGCTTTTAAGTTGGCATCAATATATGCATTTAGACAGGTTTGTTTAGACTAATGTTGTAGTTATATGAATTATAGGTTCCCTCCTACTGTGTAAGCAAGGCTTATTGTAGTTATATGAATTATAGGTTCCCCCCTTCTGTGTAAGCAAGGCTTAAGGTCTAGTGATACAGACTGCTAGAGTTGATGGGTCCCACTTTAGTAGATGCTCCAAAATGACATTGAGAATCCTAGCTATCTTTGGTTATTTTCTGGAAACTCTTTATTGGCATTTAAAATCCACCGTTGGGTCCACCAGTGGTATGCACCAAGCAACCTAGAAATAAGCTACTTAATATACACACAATTTAAACTCGCAAGCACACAAGATCACTATGTAGTGTAGTGAAGTACGAGGTCGATCCCACGAAGACGTGATAAAACAAAAAAATTCAGAATATTAAATGAATGAAAAAAATGATTGAATGCTGATTGGTTGAATGAAATTACTAAAAACGGTAATTAAACTATTAAAATAGATCAAAAGATTAATGGAAAGTAACCTAACAAACAAAATTACTATTAAGATTGAAAACAATGAGAATGAATGAACTAGGGTTTCATCTACTCCCCTAACCTATCTTATGCATGTCCCTTATTATCCCTTAATAAAAAATCAGAATTATTGGTGACATCACTGACATTCATCAACCTAGACCATGGCATATGTATCTAGATTATGATTCCCCTAAACCTAATTCATGAGTGGCATACTACTTGAATTGTTCATCAAGTTGTAAAAACTAAGCGTGGCATATGTCCTAATCAATACATGCATGATACATAAAAACAATGGGAATGATAAATGCATGAGTCTAAGTATGGTATATACCTAGATTATTCATGGATCTAAACCCTAGATGCTTAACATCAAGATCAATAAAAAATAAGTTGGCTAATCTTAAATTTAATTGATAATGGTATGGTTGGCATGGCATATACACAACTCATCAAATTAGAATCATGGTTTATAAACTCAACCAACAAAACTGAAATCTGAATTAAAGAATACCAAAAAGGGACTACATAAAATTAGGCTAGGGTTTCAATTACACCCTAGCCCAAAAAGTTTAGCTACTCATGTTTGGAATTGAAAATAACATAGAAAATAAGGTCATAAGAAAAAAACTAGAAGATTGATGTGGAAGAAGGCACGGCCAGCTGCTGCTTGCTCCTTCCTTGGCTTCAAAATGCTCCCAAATCTGATGGTGTACGGCTGCTAGGGCTGTGGATGAGTGCTGGTCGTCCATGCCTTGTGTCCCCTTTTATGCTTTTGGCAAAAGCTCTCTTTAGCAAGGAGTTTTCTCCTTTTTAGGCTTTGTTTCCTTTTTTTCTATTAGATCTCTTGCTTGCTTTACAATTAGGTTTCCTAATTAGATGAGAATAGAAGTCTTCTTTTCTTAGTATGCAAGACTTTCTAATTCTGGTCTCACTTTATAGCTTCTTGAAAGTTCTTTACTTGGACCCACAAATCTGAGATTTTATTTTCAAGGGACTAAATCTGAATCTTTGACACGAGAGTGGGCCCATATGGGGTGTGCAACATGGAGTGTGGGACCCCCTTCTTGACTTCTAAGCTTAGCTTGGACTCTTGCTTGGGACTTCCTTCTTTTTCTCCCTTTACTTCTGTATGCTGGGGCGCCACTTGGACTTGAGAAAGAATTTCCAAATTCTTGCAATAGAATTTCCCTTTTTGGTTTATGCTAGTAAGTCTCCAACACTTTCCTTCTAGGGCTCCACTTTAATTTCGAATTTCAAATCCCCAAAAAGAATAGGGAGGGCCCACCTGAATCTCTCAATTAATCAATTACTGAAATTTCTTCTCTTTTGTCTCCTTTTGACCTTTTATAAAAAAATAAAAAGACAATGTAAAAACAAATAAAATAACAATGAACTAGCACAAGATAAACCAATTATTAGGGCCCAAATTATAAACAATTAAGCACTTACCAACCAGGTCATATGGGATTGGCATTTTCTGGTGCATCTGGAATTTAGGTCCCTAAAGTACCTCTTCTAGCAATTGCCAAAGTCCCTGAATTTGTAGATACACTGATGACTATCAGGGAACATACATTTTGAAATTTAACATTAGCATCTTTTTCATGAAACAGTGCTATGCAGCAGCAAAGCCTGTAATACTGGAACCTACAATGTTGGTGGAGGTGAAAGTACCAACAGAATTCCAGGGTACTGTTACCGGTGACATCAATAAGTGAGTGCTTCTCTTTTTGTATAGTCATTCACTATTATTTTCTGACCGTTGTCTGAAACTGAAATGCTTCAACCTTGATCAAATGTCAGGAGAAAAGGAGTGATCGTTGGAAATGACCAGGACGGAGATGATTCTGTAATTACTGCACATGTATGTACAATAACTTATTGTGAATGTGTTCTTGAAACCAATTTGATGGCCCCCACCCCCCTACACCCCCAAATAATTGGTTACATTAATATATCATGAAATTTGACTTTTGAAGTCTGTATTTGTGGGTCTATTATGCAGCAATTCCAGTTTTTATTGTTATTCAGTGTGTGCCATCCAAAAAGGTGATACTTCTTATATAAGAATGATTGGGCCATGTGAGGTTCTGCTGGATGTTCTTCAGCAAACTGACTTAAAGATGGCTTAGATGCCACTTGGCACATTGACATGGTTGGCATTTATTTGAGTTTGGATTTCTCGAACTAAACAAAAGTAAATCATTTTCGTGCATCAAAAGTGATCTCTTTTTCTGTGCTTAATTCTTTATCCCTGATCAATACCTCGAAACACAAGTAATCATTTGATTTTGCTTCGATTTTCTTCTGTGCTTAATTTTTCGGACTTGGAACAAGTTATATAACTTGGATTCTCTTGCAGCAGCTGGTTGTCATGCTTAAAAGAACTATCACAAATACCACTGTCCTTCAGCAAAGACTGCATTGATACTGCAAGGCTTTCTGGAAATGAAAAATGATAATGTCATGATGAATTGAAAATATTGCCAAAATGAGAATATAACTGTATCAGCACAAAAATGTTAAATGATATTTCTGCAAGATTGAACTAAAATATCTATATATTTCAGATTTTAGATATTAGTCATTCAAATATTCTTTTAGTTTTATCTTCAAGATATTATTGCTTTATTAGCTGGAAAAAAACCCCAAAATTTGGAAAATCTCCCTTTAATAACTCTATTATTATTGACCTGAGAACAATGTCACAATGCTTCAAGTAATTTGTTCTGTGATTTTCAGGTTCCTCTAAACAATATGTTTGGATACTCGACAACCCTTCGGTCAATGACGCAGGTGATGGTTCACTCAACACTCTCTCTCTCTCTCTCTCTCTCTCTCTCATGCAACACTTTTTTCACAAAAAAAATATTCATATTCATAGAAGATATACATCAAATACTCTCTATATTTTGTTTGGGCACAGGGCAAAGGTGAATTTACAATGGAATATAGAGAACATTTGCCAGTTCCTCAAGATGTACAGATGCAATTAGTTAATGCTTACAAGGTCAGCAAGTCAGTGGAGTAAGAGCATATCTCTGTTAATTGTGTTCCTCATTGTGCTCTGGTTATCAATTTGCCAGCCCGTCTGTAACATTTTTATTTATTTATAATTGTAATGTAGTGAGGTAATTTTGATAGCCATATCCATCAAGGCAATAATAGTGTTGAAACCCTCAAATAAGATGATCTATAAGCAAATCATCTATGTTAGCATCGATGAAAATTTTTGACACTGAATAATATAAATTTGCTTGTTTATCTTTCCCTTTATAAACATACATTTTTTTTCTGTAACGGTCTTACAAACACATTCGTTATCCGCTTGTCTATTTATATCACCAGCCGATGTGTTCTGGTTTTGATAATTGAGCTTGTATTTGATCATATTTGGTGATGTTGAGTTGTAAATGTGAAGCCAATATTGAGAATGCCATATTGACGAGGCTGCCATTTTATCACCCTTCTACCTGAAATACTAAATGCCTTCCCAGTGAGATGGTGAAATAAATTGCATTTCTGCTTTCGTGGGACATCTCATTTTTCCATGGATGATATCCAACATGGATACTGTATGGTTCCTACATGTATATCCAGCACAAATTTTGCTTCCTTTGGGTAGGTACTGCAGCTAAAAAAAAACTCAATTACATTCAGTATAGATGCCAATGAATTGGATTGGACACTTGAAAGCGAACACAGACGAGGAGAGGATTTCATGATAGGGAGGAAGTTTATTCAGATTTTCTTTGCAGCTCACCGTTCCAGCTATTCGGTAAAAATCAGTGAGGATGATTCTTCTCATGAAAACAGAAATATGTGGCGCTTAGAATCCTCTTGTTGCGCGCAAGGTCCTTTAAAAGTTCACCCATGCAGACACTGTGGTCCTCATGATGAAAAAGTTGGTATCTTTCGGCTAACCGAAAGGAGATGTTGATTGCTGTGTAGTGGAGATGTTAGATAATTCTGAGATCTTTTTGTCACAAACTTTTTAGATTCTGATGGATTGATGGGGGGAAATATAATTCTGAGATCTTCTAGCACTTCCATGTTTTATATCGGAAACATGTAAGAGAATGGACAGGAGAATCCTGTAAAAGCAGCGAGCAAATAGCATTCAGTATTTCATATGGCTTAGACGGTTGATTTTATTTTTCAGATAATTTGCCAAACACTTACATATGGTGCGACCGTTGTTCTCATATATATATATATATATAAATGAGTCCCCAATACTCCGATTACCTAAAGGTTACAACCCATTAAAATCTGGGTCTGGATTATTATTTAAGCCCTAAAGCCTCTTCTAATAATAATATTTTTTGTAATATCATTCTTTACATAAACCTGAACCTGAATCCAAATCCATCACATATGTGGTTCTGGTTCTGATTCCAAAGTTAAGAAATCAATTCCGAAAAGGTTCAGGGTCGGATACAGTTCTACTTTTTCCTTAACAATTCCGGCTCTGCTCCGGTCCATCGCGAAGACGAAACCACAACCCTACTCATACTGGGGAAACCAACAGTTTGGCCACGTTAGCTTTTGGGCAAACCCCTGTCCAACTTGAATTTACCAATGTATGATCTGTGCTACTTTCGCTCATCGATTTGGGATTCTTGTCACAAGTGTTAGAAACAGAAGCAGCTGACTGATAGATGATCTGGGAGCATATAATTTACTAAATATTTGATCAAATACCAAGACCAAACGAAATTGACCTAGATAGAAAAAACCAACTTTGGGCACAAAAGGTTACATGTGTAGGCTCCCTTTCAAGAAACCAAACATTGTTTAGTCAAACGATTGCTTAGCAGAGTTGAACTGGGGCGATTCTTCTTTCACTTTCTCTCAGATTCCACCATAGTAATCTAACAGCCGGATCGTTTGGATCAATCCACATGATGGTGTTTGTGGTTTAAAATTAGATTGTTACCAAAACAGAACAAATAGAATGACATTGGTTAATAAAAGTTTCCATATTGATGTGAACTAGTAAAAAGTACTCTTTCTTTTCTTGAGATAGTAATAATCTATCAAAACTGCTTGTGCTTTTTTTCCTTGTCATTCTCCCTTGGTAAAATCAGTGCAACTCCTCCTCATCTGTGGGCAGTGACGAGCGTCTCGATGAATCTCAAACCGTCAAACCTTGGAGCAAATTTCTCTGTGGAAGTTGTTGAACTATTTGTAGAGGAATGACAGTCCCAATCATTCTTCCTCTTCTCACCAGCTCCCTACAAAAACAAAGACAGACAAAATTCATAAGTCTTTGTTATGATTTTTCTTAACAGAATCTGAATCTGCTCATAGAAGAAGAAGAAGAAGAGAGTTATAACTTATATGAACAGGACTCTTCAAAGTATTCAGGAGAGAATTAGGAAGAAACTTA
Source organism: Persea americana (assembly GCA_029852735.1). Lineage (NCBI taxonomy): Eukaryota > Viridiplantae > Streptophyta > Magnoliopsida > Laurales > Lauraceae > Persea > Persea americana. The sequence goes on from CM056813.1 coordinate 955,122, forward strand.
AAAAGATACAAGAAAAAAGAAAAGATGGGTGGAAAAGAAACAAAGAGATCCTACCTCTTTGAAAGTTGTTGGGGTGTGAGAAGAGAAGGAAGAAGGAGAAGAAGGTGAAGGAGAGATGGCTGTAGCAGAAGCTGCAGCCATGGAAGCAACCAAAGCTCCAGTTCTCTTCATCTTGCTCCCTAATATGGATGTGATCTCAATACAAGAAAGAGGAAGAAGAAGAAGAAGAAGAAAAGATAGAATGAAAATGAAACACAGCAGACGATTTTTTTTCTGTTTGGGAGAAAATCTGGGCTCCTGCCCCATTTATATAGGCGATTCGGCGGTAATCTCTGATGAAAGCAAAGCAAGCCTTGATGACTGGGAATTACAGCAATACCCTTCAGAATCTGATGGTCACAACACAAGGTTAGTCTTGGTCCATCCATTTATCCAAATTCCTTGCTTAGCAGCATCTGATTCTAAACGTGGCATTTGCGAGAGCTTCACAATCCAAGTGCAAATATTAGATAAGGTCGACACTTGCTTCATCTTTTTGTTTTCTTTTTCTGTATTCAATGATCATAGTTTTATCTAATAACATCAGCCAAACAAGTTAAATGCTGATCCAACACTCTTTGTCAAGAGTTTGATTTCAATCATGAATTATGACATTAAGCAAAAGATAATCAATTGGTGAGTTTTATACGGCCCACTACCAGATAGGCAACCTGTTTGCCATTGAATTGCTCAAATAATATATTTTTTTATTCTTTACGAGAGATTTTAACTATACGTACAAGTTTCTCTTATAGTTTTATTGTACAAGTCACTTTATAAGGCCATCTATTTATTCATGTAAGCGGACCATCCGAACCCACCCCTCCTATGTACAGGGGTTCCAATTGGTTTTTTATGAATCCGAATGAAGTGAACTATTGGAGTGATGGTCAACTTTATTATTTTATATAGTCATTAAACTTATGGACCACGATTGAATGAATTAAGAGTATTTGATTGACTTCAAATTTAATATCTAGATTGGCCTCACTTAAATGTTTGCGATTTCCTTGAATTGTGAGAAAATCTCAAAAACTCATCTATCTCAAAAGGGGAGTTTTTGCCCATATCTAATAGTCAATAATTTATTAGTATTTTAAAAAAATAAAAAAAAATATTTAGGCAAATCAAAACATAGCTACCATCAATATTATATACTTACAATAGCATAGCATGCTTGATCATTGGTGTTTTCATATCCTAGTTAAAGAATTAGAAGTTGACCACTATCTCATTCTCACATCACAAAGGAAAAGGAAAAGGAAAACTAAAAGTAAAAGGAAAATGAAAGGGGGTAGTTTGGTAATGAAGGTTAGGTGAGGTTTCTAGAAGCAAAGGAATTAATTGGCGCGGCACCTCGAGCTAAAAAGATCGAACCGCTTTCTCCTCCACTACCAATAAAAATTGAACTGATATTTTCCAGCCGCAGTCAAAATTCTAACCTTACACGTGTATGGTTCTCCTACCACCACGTCAACTATTCTGAGGTCCTGCTTATCCCAGGACGTGAGTGGCGGAGGATAAACGGTGGGGATTCTCATTCAAGTTTTATCAAATTGCACAACTACCCCTCAACTTTTCCAAAAATTCTGTAATATTCTACTGCTCGTGCTATCCATGTTTTAGTTTGGCCTAAAGCCTAATGATGCGGATGTGACTTGGTTTTTTGTGGGGTGGGTCCAGCCCATATTTGCACAAAGTTGGATTGACCAAATATATGGCCTATAAGTACCAATTATGTGCATGCACAACACACATCTGGAGCTGAAAAATCCAGGTAGGGCCTGAATCAAAATCATCATCATGAAAATAGGTATGTGGCTTTTTTTTTTTTTTGTTTTTCTGTGTGGGGGGTGTAGGGGAGGGCTCATTCCACTAAGTTGGATTGACCAATTCTATGGCAGAAAAGTACTCATTATGTGCACAACATAGATCTGTGGATGATGACCAAATCTATGGCAAAAAAAGTACTCATTGTGTGCACAACATAGATCTGTGGATGAAAAACAAATGTTGGGTCTGAAATTTCTTTGATTTTTTTTTTTTTTACATTGAACGTTAAAAGGGTATCTTTGCTTTGTTTTCTTTTGTGGATCCTTTTGCCTGTCCTTCTCCAAAGAAAATGCTATTCTGTGGAATCCTAAAAATTTACACTAATTTACTGTTTTTCCTAAAACAAGTCCACCTTAACCAGCTTATTAAAAAAGCCATATTAGAGCCTGCTCTCTCTCTCTCTGGTTTTTCACATTTCTAAGGCCCTGTGCAGGGTTTGATGGTCCGGTTCTCTTTGTAAAATCTTAGAAGAGATTATTATTAGAGTGTCCAAAAGAGAGGGGACCTAAAAAGACATTCTTCTACCGTGTGGTTCTCGTGGGCTCAAGCAGTTGCCTGGTCCTGGTGTTGGTGCTTGTGGACCTAAAGTCGCGTAAATGCCAAGCTAACCATTGAAGTAATGACACTTGCATCACCCATTCCCTTTGTCGACGCCTTGCTACTCACTCTCTTTTTCAATCTTTTTTTTGAAAATGTAACATAGATAACCTTCTGGAGAGTCATGCTCTTGAATTTTCACATATACATACATAGATACACCTTCCAAGTAAGTATGAATCCAATCAGGGTTTTGACTTTGGTAATATCCAAAGTCAAAGGATTGAGACTCTATGATTGGCTTATCAATTGAAAACTTAAGCAGTTCGAGATAAATGCACTTTTAGTCCAACAGTACAATAAAATGTTTGAAAAAAAAATGATTGATGCGATTTTATCCATGTTAATTAATCGCGTTTCTTATCAAGCGATAAATTCTATGGTAGGACCGAATTCTATCGAGGCAAAACTTGGGCTGCCTATATATACAATGAATGGCACTCTTTTGATCAGTCAGATTTTTCAATAAGTAGGCCCTAATATGAAGTTAGACTCTTTCAACTTGGTATTTCTTTAAGACAAGAGATGGATATAGTTGAGAAAAATTGATATGGATGTATAAATTTAGATAAATAAGGAATTCTAAATCTTATGGGAAAACTCTAAAAAATAAGGATTTTTACCGGCCCAAAGCTAAGGTCTTATAATTATCTAATGTGGGTATTTTACAGCTTTGTAAAAAAAATCCGTGATAAATCACTCAAAATTTGATTGCAGAACATAGACCAAGTCAAAGTCTCAGAGGATATGGACAGTTTGCACGACTTTCAAAATTTGAGTCTACCGTCCCCATCTTTTGATAGGGTTTTGATTTAATGCATGAAGTCAACCGATGCACATTTCCTTTCATGAGAAAAGTTGCCATCTTGGAAAAGAGGGCGTATTGATGATGTTAGGAAAATTTCAGAGTTCTTGTCCTTTATTTTAGGGTATTCAAGCAAAGGGGCCGGGTCCTTGCACTTGGGGGTAATGGGAACTCGAACAAGAACTCACACATTCAATGGAGTGGGGGTGGCCAGGCTCAAGACTCTGTCACTACTATGAGAACTGCTGCGTCTTACAACTAGCGTAAGACACTGTGTGCCTGGGAGTCTTCTTTATTTTAAAATGCTCAACTGCTGGCCAACACACTCCTTAGTTATGTGGTAATGACAACTTGCTATCACTCACATATATGAGGATCGATCCCTAGGTCTTTAAATTTATAGCATCACTCTAACATACATTACACCAAAAAAAAGAAAAAAAAACCCTCAAATACTGCATCCATGAACATTACAAAGAAGTGTCATAGATTCCCTCTTCTGTTTCTTCAACTCTCTGTTTTTATTGTTATCTCTTTGTTGGACTTGTGGCTGTGACTTTTCAGCATCTTCAAATGGGACCTGTCGTTATTCTAAACCTTCCAGAGACCACGGCACAAACAAAGTCACTAGGAAAAGTATAGTTAAAATAAGAAGGCCACTTTAGGGATGGGACTCACCATATCAAGACTAGAGGCCGAGCCAACAAAGTTTATTCGAACTTCAATATAACAAGCAACGATAGCATAAGTTTAGTCCTCAAGCCATAGTTGAGATGGTAAGGAACATGCGTGCATAAGTGGAAGTTTGCGTGAGCTTAAGTCTCTAATATAAGAAGAAAGAAAAAACAAACAAGAAGAAAGCGATATCATATGTTCAGAAATATGGCTTGAGAACGGGAGGTTGCAGTTTCGAACTCGCGCTCTCTCTCTGAGACCGCTTGGCTGGGTAAAGCGCTGATTTACCTGATGCATGGGGAAGGCAGAAACTTCACATATCGGGATAATAGCCGGTTTTCAAATAGGCTAAACATGACCCTTGTCAGCTAAGAATGGAAAAAGTTCTAATTGCTTGCTAGTAAAATTTGTCTGGTTAACCATTGGCCTATGCCATTCCATAGCTCTAATACCAAAGGCAGGCTTTTGCACTTTCTTTTTCTTTTTTTAATGGCCAAAAGTGTTTGACCAAGTAATGAAAAAGGTTCTCTAGGGTACGTAAAATGTTCTCCTATGCTTTTCTTTTTTCTCAAAAAAAAAATAATAATAATAAATCATGACACAATCCTCCCCAAAATGATGGTATGAATGAAGATGTTGGAGATTAGAACAGCAATGAGCTAATGGCAAAGGTATCTGTCAAATGTCAATGCAACCATCGATATTTGCAGCTTCAAGCAAAGTTGGTCCATGGTGCATGTTTACCACCAGTGATTACATAATGTTGACTATTTGTATAGGTCAAGTAATGTCCAATTAAATGTATACCATATGTAGTCTTCCTTGTACAAATCTAAATCCTTCAAGTTGTGGGCCCAACGTTGTCACCTATTTAATGGTTAAGCTATTTCTAGAGAACAATAATTAACCAATGAATTAAAGAAGGATATATGCAATTAAAGCGCTAGTTAAGATTGATTTATCAATAAAGTTATTGTTTCTGCAAAATGGAACCCATATTTGATAATCCGGACTGTCTGTTAGATAGAAAGTCTCTTCTTCTACAACCATTAGATTGACTGCTAATTGCTAGATTATACAAACATTATTTAGTCATGTTCTTAGTATATGTCAATCTAGTGATTGACCTGAGATGTTGGTCTATTATCAGTGCATGGAGTTCGAATTGGATTGATGGCTTAGATTCTTGTTATTTGGCCCCACTATATGGTAATTTTGATTAATATACAATTGAACCCTTTTTCTGAAATTTGTTCAAACCAAACTTTGAATGTTGCAGTCTAGTGGTTTATGGACTTACATGGGCAAATATGAGTTGACACTTTTTGAATCGTTTTTATCTTCACAAAGTGGATTGAAATGTTAGGGTTGATTCAACCTTGCTAGTTTGGGTTTCATCTGTACATGGGCTCCAGCTGGGCCTGGCGAACTTGGCCCAATTGTATTATTATTATTATTATTTTGCAAAGTGCAAAGTTTATTATTATTTCATTATTTTTGGGAAGTTTCATTTGTTGCAGTTTCTCTGGTCTTAATGTTCTCTGGAATGATAAGTGGAAGAAAAAAGGCAGTGCTTTTCATTCATGTGTGGACGATCCACTTCATCTTTGGTCAATGACCAACCAAAAGATAGGGCCCACAGGATAAATGGTTCAGATGGTCATGCACATGGGGCACATGTACTGTGCAGAAAGTGAGAGCCATAAAATATCCCATTGCCCCCTCCTCATTTGTTCACTTCCAATGGGTCACTTTCCATGGAGGTGGACAGAGATAACTACTCTCTGACATACCAAATGACCAAAGAAAGAGGAAGGAAAGCTCTTAATGATAAACAAACTTCTCACTCTTACAAACAACATTTGAGTAAGAGAAACTAACCAATACAAAAAACCAAAGGAATCAAAGGCAGTTGAGGTGTTTCAACAACACAAGAACAAGCTAAGTAATACAAGTGCACCACCCCCATCTGCTCATTTAACCTCCCACGCTACCTTACCAATGGTCCTTTTTATAATGCACCCAAAACCCATGACCCCCCTTCAATTCACTCTTCAAACCAACATCTATGGAAAAAGGTAAGAAAGCATGCACTCTTCTGTTGGGGGCCTTGAGGCTTATGTCCATGGCTGCAACTCTCTCTGCAACAATTGTCACCATAACGAGTCGCGAGCGAGTGATCGTCTTCAATTTCCCCATGGATGCTAAATATCATTACACACCCTCACTTAAGTAAATTTTGATTTTGCTTGTGCTGTCTTTTTTTTTTTTTTTTTGGTCTTGTTGTTCTTGTTTGATGGAGAGGTGTTGTGGTGTAGGTTTTTCGCCATTGCGAATGGGATAGGAAGTGTGTATAGCCTTGTAGTTCTCTTCATCCCAGCAACGAAACTCAGGCGCTTGGTGGTGGCATTTGATGTGGTTATAACAATGTTGCTCACTGCCAGTGCCTCTGCTGCCCTTGCGGTTGGTCATGTGGCTAGGAAAGGCGATTCTCACGCAGGATGGATTCCCATCTGTGGCCAAGTTCCTAAGTTCTGCGACCATGTCATGGCAGCTCTAATCCTCGGCTTCTGTGGTGTTTTCATTTACATGTTTCTCCTTCTCCATGCTATACACACATTCATCAAACCTATACTATTATAAAAATTCATCTTCTCAACTCTAAGATTGTTGGGTTGAAGGTTATCTATATGTACTTCATAGTTCATAGACTTGCTATTATTGTTGGCTATATTTAGCATTTCATACTTAGCAACAAGAGAGAAAATAGACTTTGTGGATATAGCCTCTTGAATCTTGATTGATTGCTGTAAAGAAGCTGTTTTGGGATTGTCTGTGGACCGGTGATCTTCTGGATTGATTAGCCTGATCGTCTATCATCTTGCAGCATCAATTTAAAATGCAACATTTGGTATGCATGTACAGGGGTCGGATGTGAGTCTTAAAATGTTATGTGGTGGTTGAATTAATTAGTTTCACCCGCTTCAACCAAGGTGCCATTTGGCAAGTCCAACTTCTTATGGTGTTTGACATAAAACTAATTCAAATAGACAGGCAAAGTTAACTTGAATATCTCATTTAATCAGCTATAACAATATTTATCTCTTTTTTAAGAAGTAAATTAAAAGATGACTTGTTTCAATAGACATGAACGTGGAAAGCAATTGGACACTTCTTTTATCTTTTTTTTTTTAAAGAACTCGCAATATTATGACAAGTTGGCCTTTTCTAATTGAAAAGGAAATGCCAAATGATCTATTTGTGAAAAATTCTAATTCACACATCTCTATATCCAAACGATCTACTTCAATCTCAATCAAGTCAAGCTCCAGATAGATAAGACTTGCTCAACATGCCCTAAAACTATGATTGTCACCACAAAAACTCATCACTTGTGATTGCCCATCTATTGATCTATTTGTTTGCAATAGAATAGATAGGAAATTATGGTCAAATGAGCTCCATGGGAGAATTATTAATGAGGTGAAGTGTAAATGATATGAGGTGAGGGGTGAAGGATATAAGGTACCAATATAGATGAAACTTTGACTTTTTAAGTTATTGAATACTCGGGTGATGGTCGGTTATTAATTTCTCATCTTCCCACAACCCAATCTTCATTTTTATTCACTTGTGGCGTGAATTCCTATTTATTCCTTGCAAACAAACAGTCATGGAGGTTAATCTAATAAAATTCATGATCAAGAGATTGGGCTTTTGGTAGTTGAGTTTCACCCATCAGGCAAATATTCACTTCTGATTTTTCACACAGGGAAGTAACATGGATATAAACGGGAAAGAAGTTTTTGCCTCTATTTGCAACATTGGACATCACAAGGGTGAGGTTGAAACTTCAACCACACATTCCCTCCAGCCCATAGGTCTGCGAGTGGCCCACTTTAATTCCACCAAACTCTCAGTGATCAGTCATTGTAGTACCAAGTATCAAGAAGTCCTGTTAAGGAATTGTTTGTCTCTAATTGACACACTCAAAATCACCTCAAACAAATCTCTGTTAATTTTTCATCTATTGATATTATCCCTAAATACTCATGGATGCGCTCATTTCTATTATAACTAAATTAACCATCTATCTCAATATTCTTATTTTAAAATATTATCTTAACGAACAAAATCTAGTTTACCCAAAATAAAATAAAATATATATTTTTTCTTTAAGAAGAGAGATGATCTTAACCATCCTTTCATAACTACCTTTTGGACATTTTCATCAATAATGATCTCCAGGCCTATCCTACTTTGTGGTTAGCATCCATCCAAATCCAAATAAAAAGAACACTGCACTTGTCACAATTACCAAACAAGAAGTCAAGCTTGCTCTCAATGCAAGTGGGCTTTAAAATGCATTAGAGACATCCACAATCAATCACACACAGGCATTTTTACAAACATAACATCTCCATGGGGTGCGCACCTCTTATCTGTAGCACCACCGCACCTCTTCCTCCTCCTCCTTTGAGGTGGACTGTCACCATCGCCGCCCACCAACGCCCTTGGAATGGTCACTGTAGATTCTCAACCTTCCGAACCTTCTGTTCTTCTGCAGACTCTGACACATCTCTAGCCACTGGTATTCTCTCCTCATCTTATGTATTTGGCTTATCTCTTTAGTTTTATGGGAGAGGAGCAAGAACCCATTTTTTATTTTTAGCATTTTAATGGGGAAGGAAAAGATTGTATGATTTCATGGGAAAACTAATGATGGGTCAGTATTGGATAACAAAAATGATGGGTTGAAATGGATAAGATTTTGAGATAGTTGTGCTGATGATATATGACTGATGGTTTTGTAGGTGTTGAGATAAATGCTTGGATGAGGATAATGTTGAGTTAGCTGCAGATCTTATTGTAGATGGTCGGATTGGATTTGATTGGATAGTTGTGCACCCAGTTGTTTTGATGGGTCTGCTGTCTAATGGATTTAAGAATGCCCATTGGATTTATTGATGAGGAATGTGCTTGTTTTGATTGAAAGTGCAGAACCCATGATTTGCTTTATGAATTATGACCGACCTCGCTGTGTGATTATCATATGATGAAATTGTACTTTGCTACTTTATATTTGTTTTTGATGACTTTCAGTTTTACAAGTACTTGGTCGAGCTTTGCTAGTAATTGATTGATTTTCTCATGCTTTCTATTGGACATTTTAGTTTTAAAAGTGATGAAGAAAATAAGGCAACTGAGGGGAATAGCTCTCCCTCCACTGAGGCAACTGAGGGGAATAGCTCTATTGGACATTTTAGTTTTAAAAGTGATGAAGAAAATAAGGCAACTGAGGGGAATAGCTCTCCCTCCACTAGTTTGTTCTAGTCTTGAGCCAGTTGAACCAATTTATTCAATGTGAATACTAATCAAGTTCTCAAACCCTTGTTTCACAATTCAAAGATTTCAACAGAAACCCATCTCCAAGAAACATCATCATCATTGCCATCTAAGCCTTACAAATCTATCATGAGCTGACTTTTGAGTTACTTTTGGATAAGTAGCATGCATATTAAAGGTTTTAGGCCGGTAATCTGACATGGCCCTCCTCCTTTACCTGGGCTTGGGGCCGGCACATGACAAATCACCGACAAATTTAGGTGTTTCACGTCCAAAACTACCCTTAATATTTTTGATAAGGATATGGTAACAACCCCTGAACATTTGGCTAAGGATTCCACAATAGCCTTTGAGAGACAAACATAAGCAGTGACATTAAGTAAGCCAGATGAAAAGTTGGTGGAGTTGCATAAGGTGTGGGTTTGTTCCCCGTGTCTTGTGTTCGACACCTACCCCAAATGTGCCCGGTGTGCATTTGTGTGGGTTTAGCGGGCTCCACCTGGGGGAATAGTCTCACGGATACCCACGTTAAAAAAAAAAGTCAATAAGACTTTTCTCTTTGGATATTTTTCTTATGCATCTGACTTTTTATTACTTTACCATATCTATATCTATTCTTTTTGTATTGAATAAGAAGTAAATAGACCTTTAATTTTGTAGTCGAACCTTTATTATTTAATTGTTTTGGCATTTTTCATGGCTATGTTGATATGTTTTTCTCCAAAGGGGATTTGATCACTTTAGATTCTCCACCAACATAGCTTGTCAAGTACATTAATAAGTTCAATAAGAAAGGTGTAGTTAGTTGATGATAAGGCACATATTCAAGGAGTGCCATGTGGCCCACATGGGACATATGATTGGGCCCATTGGACACCTGATTGTACCTCAAATACAAAGACCCAACCCTATTCAACAGTCACCAATTGACTGATTAATGTTTTCTTTATTGATGCCAATCAGTATGCTTAGTTGTATGATGTTTTATTCTGCTTTGTGTTTTAGTCTTGTTTAATGAAATTTCAGGTACCATTTCAAATATATATATATTAATGTTTTGTTTATATGGCGAGTATAAGGATTTTGGTTTTAATTATTATAGTGACTATGATTTAAACATATTAGTTAATTTGATGGTAGATTCAATTGTTTGGACTGCAACAATGGTATTCTTTGAATTGAACATCCTTTTTAGTTGTAGGGCTGTTTGTGCTTAGCAATTGGTGCTTTGTGTTCTTTTTATTGTGAGACATATTATCTCATGTGAAGCTTTTGGGTTCTGAAAACCTATTGTCTACAAGTGGAACATATTGGGAATTCGCCCCATAGAATGTGAAGCTCTTGATCCTTGGTGTGAAACAGTTCTACATTTAAAACACACACGGATTTACTTGTTCATTGATGATACAGACATAGATGGGTAATGGTTCAACAACGATGATGGTGCAGAAGATGTTCTGTCTCCAATTTCTTATTGTAAGCATGTGGGTGTTATAGAATCTACTCAGTGATTTCCTGTTTAGTTAATTATATGCTCCCATCCTCTCAATATGTTCATTAAATGCTTAACGCTAGATATTCTTGTAACCAAGTTCACGATGTTTCTAACTATGCATCTACAACAGACTTACTTGAAAGGGATGCTCCTATGACTGGTGGAGCCTTTGATTTCAAAGGGGCAACTATATCACTTACAAATGGGCCATTGTCTTCTTCGAAAAAGGTGACTCTTATAAGGCATGGTCTGAGCTCTTGGAACGAAGAGAGTAGAATTCAGGTTTGCTGCTATTTAGCATTATAAAATACTAAATTGTGGTGATCGTTTTAAATTAGTAGTTAGTAGCCTCTGCCTTACATCACAAATTGCCTCCCAACAAAAAAGGCAGAGATAACAGAGATTATGCACCGTGGAAGATTTCACTTTAGGGGAGAATCTAGACGCAACTCAGAATTGGATTGGGATCTCTTCGATGGCTCATGGTGGGATGAAAGTAGGGATGAATGTAAGATCTTCACTAGCCATCTGGGCTATATACAAGGGTTGCATTAGGCAGTAGTAATTATTGTTTGTCTTCCTTTTCCACTCTAAACAATTGTCTTTGGATTTTTAGAAGTAATACCATTTGGACAGAAGTATTCCGCTCGTCCAACTTTGTGAGTTGCATCCAGATTTATCCTTAGTCTGTTTGGTTGCATTGAATCCATAGGAATTCATTTCATAAATGGTAAAAAAATGAAGATCCAAGGTCCAAATACAAAATGACCATGAAATAACCTCCCATTTAATGGAAAGTGAATTAAGGGAAGATGGGAAATGAATACCCAGCAACTGCCCTAGTAATTCAAATCCTAGGATTAGGAAACCGAAGTTCTCATCTACATTGCCACCTTATATCTTGCACCCCTCACTTCATATCATTCACACCTCACCTCTGTAATAATCCTTTGGTGGATCTCATTTGACCATGAATCCCCATGTATTCAATTCCTATGCATTCCAATACAAACAAACAGGCCCTAACATGCCATCATGATTCTACATAATATATAATACTACCTTTGTGCTCTCTATTTGATCTCTTACTAGCTGCAGATTACAAGATATCACCTGTAATTGTTTTACCCATCCTATCATTGATAGATTGAAGAGGCATAGTCTTCAAAATCAAAATCGTATCGCAAATTGTTCATACCCATTAATCGAATCGAATCGCAGATCGTATTGTGAATTGTAGGATTTTTTATTTTTCTAATAAAAACGAAAAATAATTAAAAATTAAAAGAGGAAAAAAGTAATTATTCATAACCATCCATTTTTTCAATTTATAGTAGTATAAATATAATAACAAGTAAAGTCTATCATACAATCATATCAAGAACATCATGACATATATATATGAAATAAATGATGTGTAAATAGTTAAATAAGTTTAAAGTATCAATAGATATTTTTTATTATCTTTAAATCAAAATAGAAAAATAAAATAAAATCCAAACCATCAATCTTACACGGTAGGATATCTCTTAAAGTTAAGCAAGTATTCATGGAGAAAAAAACAGTTTAAAAAAAGAAGAAGGTATAAACAAGCACCATACGTATAGTCGAATGCTTTAGTTAAATACATTCTTTATTCATCTTTAAAACCTTATCAAAGCTGTAAAAAATTCTTAAGAGGTTTCGTTAACTACTAAATAACCTTTTAAAAATACAAGCGATAAAAGAAATAGAGAAGAAAGAAAGAAAAAAGGTAAAAGATTATTAATATTAGTTTATTGGCTATAGCCATTCTCGCTTAGTCAAATTGCCTGAATCGTAAGATTCAATGAAATGAGTATCAAACCGTAGGATTCACACTTGAATCCTAAGATTCATTTATAAATGGGATTCATTATATAGATACAAATCATTTTCCTTAAGATTCGGGATACGAATCGGGATTCGAGATACGAATCGTAGGGTTCTGATAACTATGTGAAGAGCATTTATTTAAAGGGCTAGCATCTAGTGCAATCATTGTAATTTATGTAGGTAAAAACTCAAACTTTGATGAGAAATTTTTGCAAAGAAAACTTTATCACGACTTACCAACATTACACAGTTGTCATGATGCACACCAATCAAGACTGCTGAAGTTATGGGACCCATGGCGAATGGAATGGTGAAGTATAGCCCAAAAATCATGTAGATCGAACTCATAACGATGCAATTGGTGGCTATTTAATGGACCATTAAGGAAAAAAAGGTACAGTTAGGCATTAAATTTCAATCACCAAATTAGATTGCACCAACATGATTTCTGGGATATACCATATCTATGATATGATCCAAAATCTGGATTAGCACACATGTCTCAAGTTGCTAACCAATACACCAAAAATGCATAGGCATTAAAGGTTCGGTAAACTAACTACTTAACAACCCCCTTTGAGCAGGAGACACCTCCCGGACTCGAAGCACCTGCCTGCACAAGACGCGGCATGTGGCCTTTTTACCCTGCACACATGTGCCCGCACACAAAACGCAGCATGGGGCCTTTTTTACCCTGCGCGGATTCGAATCTGGGACGTTTTGGCTCTGATAGCATCTCAAGTTGCTGACCAATACGCTCAAAATGCCTAGGCGTTAAAGGTGCAGTAAACTAACTACTTAACAATATGTACCATATATATGGTGGGAGAGTTTCCTAAGGGCCCGTTTGGTTATAGGCATTTTTGACAAGGAATTGGGCATGTTGGGAATTTTTGGCATGATGTGACAACTTGCCCCCTGGGCATTCCAAATACTTTGTTTGATGCAAGATTTCAGAATTCTAAACCACATGAAAAGGGCACTTTTAGTTGTATGAATTCACAGAATTCTAGCATTCCAAATGCTAGAGGGGGGTTGAGCATTTGGAATTCTACTTTGGGAGCAGCATTTGGAATTCTTAGAATTCTCCTAGACAAGAATTCTCACAATTCTTTCAAATAGACAGGACCTAAGTCTAAATGTTGTATATTGTAGAAGACTTATTCTTCAATAAGTTCATGATTTGTTTTTATTATATCCAAATATCAGCATAATCAAAGCTGTCTGCCATCTATGTGGAGTTGCCACCCGAACCCTATTTAAGCTATGTTCTTTGTCCCTTTTTCTTTCAACCTCAAGGTTGCAATAGTTAGCACCTTCCAGTGTGCCACAAGCTCTTGTCATGTTCTCTGTCCTTCACAATCCAACATGTGTAATTCTTCTTATATGAATATATTTCGCATAAAATTTTTCTCTTTTTAATTTACAACTGAAAATTTGAGTTCCATGGGGAACATGATACTGTTTTGAAATCTCAGTTCAACCTGTGTGATATGGACTGTCAAAAGACTGCTTGAGTATAGCTGCTAACTCTCAACAGTATTTAATCTTCAGGGAAGCTCAGACTTGTCCACCTTGACAGATACTGGAGCTATGCAGGCTGAGAAATGCCGTCGGGCTATAGCCAATCTGAGCTTTGACCGATGTTTCTCTAGTCCCATTTCACGTGCTAAGGTTTGCACATCTCTATCTGGAGGACTTATTTAATAAGTCTGCTGAGTATGATGATCCATTGATACACATGCATCCAGCCACTGTACACGTTGTACATGGATCTCAGTCTAAAGGGTCTAAATAGCCCAAAAATCACATTGAATAGATTAGTATAACTTTCAGTTTAGTGACCATCAAATGGATGAAAGGTATGTCTAAGAGTCTATTGTTCAAGTTAAACTGCCTCTGTATCTGAGGCTACGTTCATCCAATCAATTTGAGTTCAGATCTACGCACTGCATATACTGAAGCCCATGATATGGATGATTATGATAAATGCAAATGCGTTCCATGCGTACAGTGTCATATGCATGCACAGGAATCATTATAGATTGCCAGTTTCACTATCTTTTCTCCCTACATCACATTCTTAGTATTCTGAGAGTTCTTTGATACAGTCAAGTGCTGAACTCATATGGCAAGGGAGGGAGCAACCACTAGTTTTCCTTGACACATTGAAAGAGGCGCACCTATTCTTTCTAGAGGGCATGAAAAATGGTCCGTGTTACTGTTCTTGTACTTGTTTTTCCTGTATATTCTTTTCTTCATGTGTGCATGCCTCCTCATAATCACATTCAGCATTTGGAGGCAGAGGACGCTAGGAAAAAATATCCTGAGTTGTATACTGCATGGAGGGAAGATCCAGTAAATTTTCAAGTGGATGGGATCTATCCTGTTCTGGAAATGTGGAAAACAGCAAGAGAAGCTTGGCGTGAAATCTTATCTACACCTGTAAGCACATTGCTTTTTTTTTTCCTTTAGCTGAAATACATTTGAAATTGACGGGCTCTCATCATACTTTTTTTTTTTTCATCAGGGAGAAGATTTTTTGGTTGTCACGCACAAATCAATTTTGCGAGCATTGATTTGCACAGCCCTTGGACTTGGCCCAGCAAGGTGAATATTGTCTTTTCTGTTCATTTTCGACCATTAAATGGTTCCTAGTACTGTGGGTGGCAGTTTCATCTCTTTTGGATATAAATTTTTTTAGAACCTAAGAGTTAGGTCTGGAGTTACAATTTTGTGGCTTTATGCCCTTATGCACCAATTGTTAAAACTTATTGCATAGTTTCTCAAACTAGGACTTTTTTTTTTTTTTGGGGTGTAGTGGGGGGTGTGAGTGAGAAAAGATGACAGTTGTTGCTATTATCGTGCATGCCCAATATGGCATGCATAAGGTTTCAAGGCTTCTTATTTTCTTTTTTTCTGCTCGAGTTCTCATCTTGTTACATTGAATGCATAAATAAGTAGTGTGGATGTTTCCTAACATTATTTGAGAATGACATGAAGATGCATTCACATGGTATGATTTATGGATTCTGATGTTAACACGATAGAAACTGAGTTGAACTTGTAAGCAATAAGCATCAATGAGTTTATTTTTGCCATTGTGGAAGTTCGTTCATTGCCCGTATTTTTCTTTTTAGTTCCTTGCTTGTTATGTGCTTTTAGGGAAATATGATTCTGTGTGAACTGTGAAATCATTCCCACTGGTGGTGGGGCCCATAAGGTGTTTGCACATGGTTCCTATATATTACCCTGAATCAAGAGCCTGCAAAATGGATTGTTAGACCATATTGGTGTCAGGCACTTGGCCAACAGTTAACATCCCGTGTTTGGTTAAAGCCATGGATAGTGGCCTTGGAAGTTGTAACAACCAAGGTATAGTGCTAAACCCTTTCTATCCCACAGTTCATCTGCAGCAAATGCGAAACGTTGTGAGAAGACTTTGGACAATAGCACTCGTCTATACTTGTTCTCTCTTTTTACAATGGTGATTGCTGTATCAGATCAGAGAAATATAATGCAAATTGTTTAGTTAATTGGCCCATTTCTGTAAATTTGAGCCAGATGGTTGCTGCCATTCAAATCCTTGACAAGATTGTGCCGCCATGGATTGGGATGCTTCAAAAACCTTTGAAATTGGAAGATCGTAACCCTTTGAATCACGTCATCATCAATAAAAGGCCAGGAAGTGCATAAAACATCATACATGGTTACTATTTCACATGATATATTTACACTTTCCTAATATAGTTACAATTTAATATATGATATATATCATGCTACTGCAATGATTGCAGTATACAAAATAATTCTAAAAATCATTAATTATAGTAGCATACTCTGTTGTATTCCTAATTGCATCCACATCACATCATGTACTTTAGACGACTGGCACTGTAGGCTCATACGAGTATCTAGCTGTTCTAATGCAAGACCTTGAGGATCATATAATTTTTGCACAACAAAAAAGTAGAATGTTCTCCATAACTCTTGCATCTTGACCGTCATATCAGTATATCACCAACCGTCCACATTGCCATCACAGACCAATCTTCGCTGAAAACCATATTCTTCTTATAAAAAAAATTACTGAATTACATGGTAACTATTCCTTGTTACCAATTGTTTTTTATTTTTATTGGCAACTATAAATTTTGTTGACATGGTCCCTGGTTTTTGCTCAGTTAGGGATGTGTAGTGTGGGTTTCTGAGCTCGAGTCCCTTGTAAGGCAACAAAAATAATTTTGTTGAGATGACCAATTTTGATTGTTATAGTGGGTCTCTTGCTCATGGACTCATTTGCCTTTTGTTTTCATTTGATAGCTCTGAGATTCTGAGTCCAAGTTTTGTGAAGCATTAAAAAATGTTTTCAATGGAACAGGTTTCGTGCGATCGATGTTAATAACTGTGGGATTTCTGTATTTCTCTTCAACAAACGAGGAGAAGCTATGCTTCAACGCTTGAACATGACAGCACATATGTACAGCGATTATGTCTATTATTACTAACAGCTTTCAGTTCAGCCACTCTCTGACTAGATGATTCTTGCAATCTGCATTCAGTGGTCGAAAAGAAGCTGCCTTCATGTATACTTCTCAAACGAACCAAGGCTATTTCAGCATGATCTTCTGCTCTCAACTTAAAGGTGATCCTTCTGAGAAGTCGTCGTATACTAAAACGAACATACCCAGAAGATTTAGTTTAAATTTTGTTTAGTACAGTTGACGGTAAGTGTAACACTTTGTAATTGCTGATTCTACTGTGGATCTTTAGTTTCCTGTAAATGCAATATTTGGAGGTTTATCATTTTCAAGAATCGAGAGCCCACTTTTTATCACAGAGACTGGACAACAACATGCATTTTCAAACTAATCTCAACATTGTGACGACCTTCAGCATGCATGCCAATCTATATCATCAAAATCATGGGCAAAATTAGATATTGATGAAATGTAGCCTGGAGCTGTAGCAATAGCCATCTGATTTTTCCAATAGATTTTTTACTGCCACCATTGTACTTTTAACTACTCATTTGATCATCAAAATTGAGTGATTACGGCCCTCCCATTGCTACGATTTTTTGGGTCTATTTTCCATCATGAGGTCTACAATCCAAATGGTTCAGATTTGCATATTTCCACTCTTATGTCATATTCATGACACATAAGTGCAATGATCATTTGCCTTTGTCCGAACCCCTACTGCCTATATATGGATAGATGAGATTGTTAAACATTTGCAGGGCCATTGCTAGATGCGGTCTTCCAGTACTAAAGCACTTGAACTGTTATTGATGCTTATGATTTTTATATTCTGGAAAGGTTAATTGCATTATAGTACTGTAATAAACAGTGGAAAAAAATGACTCATCATTCATCAACTAAGGGAAAGATCAATCCAATATTAGACCAAAAGATTATGAAGGTACTCTAAATTATCAGGACAAAAAGTTTAGGATCAGAGTCCCAGACCCAGCCCTAGGTTCATGACAACTTCTAATGAGTCTCCATATATGAAGCACCATTGGATAAATTATGCAGTATAATGATCACCAATCAGAAAAGTGTAGGACCCACTGCTCAGCTGTAGAATATCAGGTACATTAGGAAGATTTAACATGTTACTTTATAAATTATAACTTAAACCTGAGGCTAGCCCAATCCATTCATCCACACTCAGCAGGTTATACTTACTAAATCTGAACCGCTCAAAACAAATTCCTGCTAAATGAGTGCTGATTGCAATGAATGCTATGTTTTATGTTTCTGCTTGTTTTACTGGGTTAAACTGATGAGTTATGATCTTGATAAATTCAAATATCTAATATCACAATTATATTTCTTTTTAACTGAACTATTCTTGTTGCAGTGGTTCATCTTATTTCATATGTTTAAATTTCTTTCGAAAGTACCTAAAAGTATGGGCCTGATAAAAAAAATAAATTTAAAGGATCCCAACTAAAGATGAGTTCACCAAAAAACTTGCATGTTTGGAAGAACTATGTAATGAGAAGCACTCTTGAGGTCCACAAGGATGCATGGTGGTTCTTGCTAAAGTGGATGTCAAGGTGGCATTATGGATTGACAATGGGTAAATCTCACCCCTGGGGTGGTCATTGACTGGGTCACCCGGGCCTAACCCAAGCTTGGCCCAAATTTGGCTAGATTTTAGCTGTGCAGTGCCTGCCCGCAGAATTTGAGACCCAATAGTTAAATGGGCCGAGCGTTGGTCTTTGTATACTTAAGGACCCAACTACAGGTCTGGGCTCACCTGACACATTTAACACAAAGGGCACAATAGTTAAGGGCAATGTTATCCGGTAAGCAGATTACATATACTTTTCATATGCAGTCGAGCTTGTGGGGTCCACTTAGATCCCAACTATGGTACATGAAAAGATCTCATTGTGAATAAGGGTCAGTAAAATAATCAACCACGTCAGATCATTCTATCGCTTGATTTAATAGCCATAATATTTAGTACTCTGTTAACCATAGATTTTGGGAGATTCAATCCAAGAGGCATGTGTGGGCGAAAAAAAAAAAGAAAAGAAAAAGAAAAGGGCAAAAAAGTCTTAAGAAAGAAAGAAAGAAAGAAAATGGCAAAAAGTCTCAAGAAAGAAAGAAAGAAAGAAAAGGACAAGAAATGTGAACTGGAATGCAAAAATCTGACCCACAGACCATCTATCTCCCCCCTCTCCAGACAGAAAAGAAAAGGCGCATGTGGTTGTTACATGGATGTACTGAGGCAAAAAAGATAGAAAGATAAGTTGGTACACAATGAAAAGAACACAGGTGCCTCCAGTAGAAGATGAACCACCATTTCATCTGGGATGGTTACAACTTTAAAAAAAATCTGGGATGGTTAGAAGGATATCATAAGCAGCCATGTAAATTAAAAAATAAAAAAAAAAGAAAGAAAAAAACATAGAACTTAAACTTTTCTACCAAAAAAAAAAAAAAAACACAGAACTTAACCTTGACAAGAACAGTGCTTAGGATATAATTTTGTTAGGATACATTGATCTTCAATTAATTACAACTTATTAATTAAGCCTAATATATCCTAACATGCCTTATTATTAGGATAAATCAGATTTAATAAATATAAAACAAGCATAATCTAATATGCCTTTGGGCATGTTTGTGAAAAACCAGTTCTGCAGAAAAGAAATCAAATTTTAGGGCTCACTAGTTTTCTACGGTTTGATGTGTCTTTTTCTTACATTGAAAGAGGCAAAAACTATTTTTCCCCAAGCCCATAAGTCATTTTTTTTTATAAGCGTCAAAGTGACTGTTACTCGATACAGCGCTCACTAGTCATTTTGTATCTTTCTTTCTCTTTTAATAAAAATTTTTGTTACCGTCTCAAAAAAAAAAAAAAAAGTCATTTTTTGTTTTTAGAAATTCTAGGGAATTCCATTGGAGAGAATTACAATATTCTAAATGGTGTCCTTCAGCAGGTTTCCAAAGCTAGAATTTAGAATTTTCAAAAGCTGAATGGGGCATTTCATTGGGGCATATTTTTTTAGAACCCCACTAATCAAATAAGAAATTCTAAATGTTCCATTTAGTTACTTTCTGGAAGAAGTTAATTGATGTACAAATTCCCCTCACATAAAATTCAAGTGAGAAATTTACCCAAACAATTTTATACAATCCTAGTAAGTTCGTCATGAGCTTAGATCGGCTAACCATGTGGCTGATGCGCTCGCCAAACAGGGGATTGATAGGACTTCTCCTTGGGAGACCATGGTTTTGTTTCTTTCTTATTTTTCCTCTTTGTATTATTTTTTTCTTTTAATGAATTAATTTGTTACTGATAAAAAAAAAAAAAAAAAAAACAATCCTAGTAAGTTGTTAATGCACAACACTTTCAATGATGCTCATACAAATGATGAAGCCAGCACTTCTCCTACTCTGAAAGTGCTGAAAAAGTTCTCTTTCAGTAATGTGTACATATATAACCATCCCTTGTCTTTTCCTAACCATTTTTAAATTTCCTTCAGCTGTAACCCATCCGTGTTGGACAACCCTTTGGACGTCACTTGTGTGTATGACTATATATGGATATTGTTGGCATAAACACACTCTTCTTCAATACATTAATTATCTCCTGAAATTGTATTCATTGCTTTGAGGGAGTAAAAGAATTTAAGAAACAAAAGACAGAGAGCCCTGTGTGTGTGAGAGAGAGAGAGCCCATGAAATCAGTTTTAGCCCGTATCATCCTGGGCAAATGCCTTAAGACAAAAGGCAATCAGTTTATTGGCGCCATCGCAATCATCTTCAATCATCCTTTGTCATCACCAACATGACACCAGCCTTGACAATAAAAGGGCGTGCATGCTGGGTCCATGGGAGACCTCATCAAGGGGAGAAATTCACCTGCACACAATGTAAGGAGATAGAGCTTACACATACAAGAAAAGAAACCAAAAGTTTGACTTTGGACAATTAGGTGAGAAACAAGATATCCAACCAACTTGATTATCTAACTTGAACTCATGTATATAGCTATACATATATAAATTATAATAACCTGACAAAAAGAAAATAAAGTAGAGGAAAAGTCACAGTTTTATTGGACGTTTTAAGACAATAAACAAACATATTTTCTATGGGCACAGTACCTTATTTGACATTTTTTGCCTTCCCCTTGGCATAATTTGGAATCAGCTCGGTAGACCCTCTCTCTCTCTCTCTCATCCTTTTTTCTCTACCTTGGAAGAAAAAGGGCCGAATAAGTGTGAACTTGAACACATTCATGGGACCCTATAAAAAAAAAAGCAAATCTTTCTCCCAGCACGAGAGAAGACCACGTGTGGCTGTTAGGATGGATGTGGTGAGTAGGGGAAAACGTAGATTCAAAAGAAAAAAAAGTGCATAACTGATTCTTAGAAAACTATTCACTTTTTTATGGGTGCCATTTTTCCTTGGTTCAATGTGGCATTCTTTAGTGCTGCAAACTAAAAGGTAAACCATTTAATTTTCTTTGAGCTTATATAAAACTATTTCCTATGAAGGGTCGGATTCATGAAACAAGAAATAGTAATAATAATAAAATAATAGTTAATTTATACAAACATGCCCTTAGTTTGGTTTTTTAATTGCATTTCTGACTGATGGAAAACCCGAATAAGACTTTTTTATGCTAGTTTGGCTCATTGGTAAGTGGGTAGACAATCTTAATAAGCTTTTAGGGCTTATTTTTTCACTAAAATTTAAAAAATTCATGTTCGGAGAATTTATAAATTCTCTAAAAGTCGCCACCTTGGTGCAATTCCTAATTTCCCCATCTTGGGTGTAACATATGCAAATGCCAAAAAGGTTAGGATTTTAAGGAATTCCAAATAGCATTTGGGACCTTTAAGATATCATGATAAGATTTTAAAATTCTAGTAGAGGAACTCTGCATCTATCTCAGACCGTAAATCACATTACTTTTAAAAACTTTTTATCAAGATGATCTCAAATATTTTAAGCAAACAAACAGCCATTCCCAAATGAAATCACACTCATCTGAGTGGTGTGGGCACCTCTGTATTACTCTATGATCAAGAATCAATCCATCGGCCTTCAAAATTAATAGAGCTTTTTGTATATACCCCCTAAGGTTTGTAGGATTTGTAAAAAAGCCCCTTAGGTTTTAGTATTTGTAAATAGGCCCTTGCATTTTCCTTTTAATACCTTTTATGTCCCCCAAATTAATATTCTTAATAAAAATGGACGGCCACCATGAGATTTATGTAGAGTTTTTATATAAATGACAGCTTGGCCCTTACATCCATTAAACAAAAATGAATAAATTATTATTTACAAAAATACTATTATTTTACCTCAAGTCCCAATAATTTCTCTAAATAACTCTCTCATATACATGACCAGGGGTAGACCCTATAAGGGCCTGCGGACTGAAGCCCTCACCCATATTTGAGAAAAGTACGGATCCCCCCCCCTTCAAATCTTAAAAATTAATAAATTTTTCCTTTACATTTGTCCATTCCCCCAATATTTCTTTTACATAAAGCCAAACATCATCCCCGTTGCAAATTCTAAAAAACCTTTTTTACATTTGCTTGATCCCCTAATATTTCTTTTACCCCCTCTCCCATGAAGCATAATCGTGTATTTTGAAACTTCCACCAATCCAATGGTGGGTCATGTATGGCTTGGATAAATCATAACTGGTTATAAGTAAATGTGTTGATTTTCATTACAATCAATTTGGATTTAATGAGATGAGCCCTTTTTTGATACAAAAAATTATGCAGGGTTATTCTCTCCCATTAAGTGCAATTGCTAATGTTCCATGATTTATAAAAAAATAAAAAAATTGAGCACAAGCCTTTGACATTATACATATAAGGATAAAAGAGATGGCCAAAAGTGTTATTTTGCTATAAAAACCTATGGTAGTTGGGAGACTACTGATTTTTAAACCACAAAATGTATTAAAATCAAAATATAGGAGACTATTTGTAAATACTAATACCTCAAAAGCTTACTTACGAATCCCACAAACTTTACAGGGGTATATATAAAAAGCTTAAATAAATAATTTTACCCTCGGCTAACAGGCGAACCAACTAACAAACAACAGCCATACTTCAGATATGCACTTTACATGTGCTTTGAAATCCATACTGAGCAAATAATGATGTAACCAGCACTCATCCTTATCTACTACTATTATAAAAGAGAGAAAGATGCACTATGGTTTCACTACACACTTGCCCAATGAAAAGAGAGGAACGAGATAAAGGAAAGAGTTAAGAAAAGAGATAGGAGATAGTGAATTGGATGGATAAAAATGGGGACATAATGAGAATTTCCCAATTTATCTAAAATAGACTCTGGGTTAGGATTGGATTTAAAGGGGTTTCGAGGATCCGGATCAAGATGAGCTAGAAGACTAAAGTTTAGGAATTAAAAACATCTACCCAACGGTACAATAATCTCAAAAATCTAAAATTATGAAAAAGCCGCCTAAATTCTCTAGAAAATTGCTAATTACCCCCTACTATACCCAAATGAACCCAGATCTAGACCAAACTTGGCACACACAGTCCTAATAATTTTTTAATTCCTTTGTTTTTTTTTTTTTTAAGGTGGTGGAGAAAAGAAAAGGAAAATGTGGATAAGATTGGAATCTATCTCAAATCAATATCTCAAATTTTGTTTTTTCCCTCTTCTTTTTTCAATTTTCTTTTAACATTCTTCTTATTCATATACTACAAGATTTTCAATACAGGGAATTTTGTGAGTATGAGTTTTTTTCCTCTGTGAGTAATTGTGTAGGGAAGAACATGGCATTTTAATGGATTCTTCATTGATTCTTAGCTTCTTTTGGAATGGAGGGAGTTTTCATGCATGTAAGTGAGCACTGTCTGCTGAAATTATTATCGTTTGACTGTGTCTCTTCAATTTTTTTAATGTTGCAATAAAATCTTCACTCTAAGAAAAATTAGTGCAACTAGAGTTAAGAAAATGATTATGAAGAGTTAGTTTTTCTCTTTCTCGTTCCTGTTTGGGCCAAAGTTAGGCCCATTGATAGCCTTCGTGCTCTCATAATTTTAATTATATGTCTGTTTTATTTCTTGAATCTTAACTGCATGCTTCCAAATTGTGTGTGTTTCGTGTTTCCTTATGGTAGAACTTTGTATTTAATTCTCACTTTATGTTTGGAATATGAATTTGTGCATAACATTTAAAATGTAAAATTGATACTATTTTGTTATGTGAGATATGAAAATGAAAAACTCTAACAAAAAGTGTCTTGGTTGAGAAAAGCAAAGTAAACAATAACTAAAAGGACGATGCTATGAGACATGGAAAAACTTTCTATTATCTATCAGAATTTGTTTTCCTTCTCCATAGAGTCGAAAGAGAAGGGATTTTCTTTAAGCAGTACAGGTATAAAGATGGAAACCCATGAAGCATGACAATTGATGCAGGTGCTATCATTTGGATCTTAAGTGGGGCCCACATATTAAAGAGCCTCTACTAATGTCTTGAGGTTTTGGTAGGAATGGTTAGCTAAAAAAATTTAATACCACGAAGTGTGTAGACAACGTTTTATATATTTTATTATATGTCTATCTATACCCTTATTTTATTTTGTTTTATTTATCTATCTATCTACTATTATAAGAGAGAAGAAGTTGTAGTACTTTTTCACTACACATCTTGTGGGGCCCACCCTTATAAAAATCATAAATCTATTATTATATTATATTATGTCTATCTATTTAATTTCTAATCTAATCTATCTAATTATAAATCTATCTCCATATATACCCTTATATAAAAGAGAAGAATGTGTCATGCCTTTTCACTACACATCTGTGGGGTCCACTTGGTAGATGAACTTGTCATGCTTTTTCTCTACATCTATACATCTGTGGGCCCCACTTAGTATTATTATACTTCGATGAAATGCTTAGTTCAAATGTTAATGAAAAAGGTTGTATTTGAAGAATTTGTAAATTCGCTACAAGAACTCAAATAAGAAATTTCAATTGAGATTTTCATGTGTAGAAAATTTCAACTTGAACAAGAATGCTAACATATTGCTTTTTTAGATACCAAACTAGTTGATATTTTTCAGTTTATGCTCAACAGTCATAAGCAAAATGAGACTAATGCAAAAAAATATAAACGTCCTATACACCTGCATGATATATATTTGTAAGTAAAATGAAACATTAACGTACCTCCTTAAAAGTGAACCTTTCATTAATAAGTAGGGCCGAAATCAGGCATGGCATTATGAGAAACAGATGGCGAAATGTGTCTTGTTCTCTATCATAGGTTGGAGATGTTGTTGAGAGGCTTAATGTCTATTTAGATGCTTCATTTTCTTAGTAGCCAGATAATCTCAGTGTCATGAAAGTTTTTTGTGAATTTGCAAGTGCATGCAGATTTTTGTTATGTAAGCCTTTTCTTGATTTCTTCATTCAATGCAAGTTGGTTTTCTTTTAAATTTTATTGCTATATATCAAACCAACATCCAATTCAAGTTAATAATGGCTTGTCTTATTACTTCTTGGATTATGATAAAGTATTTTATTTTTCCTTTCAAGTTTTTATGAGTATGATGCAATGGAACCCATCATTTTGATATGCCAACTCATGTTTTTAGATCCACCCTCTTATGTTGATTTGAAGTGATCGCTTAAGGGCCCCTGTTTTTTTTGTTTTAGTCAATTTCAGCAACATGCATTCCTTCATTATCATTCTACGTGCTAAACTTTGTTTGAAAGTGCTAATTGTCTTTCTTTATTATTATGCATGCTTCATTCAAGACATCATTTCAGGCCGAACCAGTATTGCTCTTGGACTTGATTTCTGTCCAACATTGTAACCACATTACTATAATGCTAGGATAATGAGTTTTCCATTAAATTTTCTTAAGAATTTTAAATGAAGTAGTTGTGCCCACCCTGGGAGTGCAAGGCTAAAGATCTTCTGCAGTTGGTTGTCTTGCTTCAAATTATGATATTTGTTTCAAAGATTCACTTACTACAGAATTAGAATGTAACAGAACCGATTTATGATACATAAAAAGCTAACATAAGTTCCACAAATTTACATGGTTCAAAATTTGGTAGATCTCTTTGTAGTTGGTTGTCTTGCTTCAAATTATGATATTTGTTTCAAAGATTCACTTACTAAAAAATTAGAATGTAACATAATAGATTTATGATACATAAAAAGCTAACAAAAGCACCATAAATTTATATGGTTCAAAATTTGGTAGCGATGTCATCTTAATTCAAGAAAGCTTTGTAAGTTGTTGCTATGACCCTCATCTTGGTATATCAATCTTGTTTCTTTCCATGATATTCAAATTTCTTTGTATTGGTATTACTGTCATTCGGTGCTTCTCAACATGAATTTGGTATGTATTTAGCGCTAGATTTTAGACAAATTTTAATGGAAAATAGGCTAGACGATCGATCTATATTGAAATTGGTGAGTGTTTTGCTTAATCATATATGGCCAGAAAAGGTTGGTTTTCAACTTCTTTTTCAGTTAGTTTTCTTCCATATATCTTGTTATTCCATCTTCTTCTTACTTTTTTTCTATTGAAGCTTCTACCGAATTTTATAAGAACAATGAGTGATTATAAATTACTTAATTTGTAAAAAAAAATTGCTATATGTAAATTGGTCATTCTCCATTGGGATCGTTAGTATCGAGTTTTTCAAGAACTTTATTTTTTTATATTATCATACTGAAAGAGTGTGTTCCTTGCACGTGCAGGACTCCACTAGTCTCTTTAAAAGGTTCGTACAAGACTCCACTAGTCTCTTTAAAAGGTTCTTTTTAGCAATGTGTGCAAATATAACCTCCAGTCGTCTTTATTAAAAAGTTCCACGTATGCCAATACGATCCATTTATCCATGCCACCACATTGACTATCATCATCCACCATCCATTGACATCAGCACCCGGATATATACTTCCCTTTCTTGCACACCTATGCCCCTCAACGCGCCCCCCCCCCCCCCCCCCCCCCAAACAACACCTTTCCAGAATACCATGACACAACGTCACAAAATCTTTGAAACACTCCTTTGTTTGCTATAAATCAAAATCTCATTTCTAAAACAAATTTTTTTTATTTTTTTCGTATGAATTAGGATGTCAAACAAAATTTCCTCAAAACATACTCTCATTTCCAAGTTTCTATTTATTGGGAAATCTGATCAGTTATATATTCAAGATAGTTTCAACCGTTGAACAAATGGAAGAAAAATATATGCAAGTCACGGTATCAATTTTGATGCTCTAGAATGTTCCATAAACGTGCAATTTAGCTTATGAGGTTCATTTAGATACATGTCTAATTAATATAAAGATGGTAGATGGAAAGATCTCCTTGTAGGTACCACAGGGGTACCAAATGAAATCGGCTTTAATAAATTATTCCAGCTCTTAATTTAATCATTTTAAAATTTAATGAATTTTTAATTATAATCTGTTGTTTTTTAGCCTCGATTAATGTGTGAGTCAAGATTCAATGGGTCTTAAATTGGGCTTCATACCAAAAATTATGGGATGTCAAGAGTATAACAGGAGGAAGCGTGCTTGAGAAAAAGTAGGCCTAAGTTGGTTCCATAGTACACAGAGGCAGACAGCACATGATGTCCCCTTTAATAACAGTATACTTGCTATTGAAACCGAGCATTGAATGACACTTATTTACGTGCCAAATATATATATAATAACGGAAGGTGTCTCGGTCCTTTAAAATTCTCCTATGGCCCGATATAATAGTGCAGTTTTAAACTCACAAACCTCTGAATATAAATCGTAGTTGTAGGCCAACTGAGCTACCCTCGAATTGTGCCAAAAACATCTTTTGAGGCCTTGAATGACCTTTACCCAAAAAAAAAAGCCTTACATGCCATTGAATTGATTAGATAAATTTTCACACTTTTCCTGTTTTGCCTAACCCCGTTGGTATAGTTCTGCTTTAATATATACTAGTAAAGCCCTGCACGTGCACCGAACACACAGTTTCACTAAGAAAATCTTAAAAAAATAAAATTTTCAAAAAATTTTAGTAAAAGCTTCAATACATTTAAAAATAAAATTTCAATAGAAAATGAGTGATTGTAAATTGCAAGGCCTGTGCAATGTCCAAATACAACTAACACTACTTTTTTCCTATACATTTGAAAACAATAGCACAATGATATAGTGAGAAAAATGAGATCTCAAAGACAATTGATATGGAATTTATGTAACTTTTTGATGATATAAATCACATATTTCTAGATATTTTATCATAATGTGTACAAAGAAATTTAAATTTAATTTTTCTAACATGTTAGGTTGACTTATCAGTTTCCTGGTAGACTATACCCGCTAAAGTTGGAGTCTAGTCGAAAGCATAGTCAAATTGATAATGTGCAGTTTTATAAAAAATAAAAATAAAAACTAAGAACCAAATGAGCTTACTGTTCTAACCAATTACCATGAATATTATATATTCACTACAAAATCAGATTCTATTTAAGGAAAAAATTAATTATATCCTATATAAGGATATTAGAATAACAAAACTGATATGGTGGGTTTAGTCTTAACTTATAAAGAAGAATAACACCTCACACCGACCATCAAGAATAATGAAGTAATCCAACTTGTCCTCAAGCAACAGGGATAAACAATGGTGGAATTATGATGTGAACTCTAACGGGTAAAATTTGCAGAGCACTTGATGATCAATATTAGTATTTAACATGTGCTTGGTTTTATTTTATAAGACGGACCACCATCAAGTAAAAAAATCAATACCTCTCCAAGAGTCAGCATCTTCTTTTCCTTGATACAAAGTGCTATATTTTAGACCTGTAAGAAAATGATAACATGAAGTAATCATAGAAGTTCAGTTAAATGAAAGCTCACAAATAGAGATCTCCATAGGGGAAAAATACCAAAAAACAAAAAAACTACAAATACAAACCTGCCAAAAGAATTGGACCTTCTTCTTAAGAAATACATAAAAATGTAACACAGGTATTCTAGATCAACTCTTTTGCTCTGTTATGTATAGATGATGGGAGTGCTGATCAAAGTAAGAAAAATTCGAAACGAACATAGGCAAATTGAATTTGCTACAGCTTAGCATCAAATACTTATTTTAGTTGTTGACAATTAAAATGATTACTTCATTTACTGGCTCTGAAGTTAGTAGTAACGCTAATATAACAAGCAGTTTTTAGTTTTCCCTTTACAGAGAGGCATGATGCTTCAGTGAAATACATGAAAAGAAGAAGAAACAAGAAGAAGACATAGCTTGCAATGATGAAATGAATAAATGTGTTAGAAAATGATCAAAGTTTTTCAATTTAAACCTCATGAGTAAGAGCAATAATAAATAAATATATTCATGCCCTTGAAATGCCCTTTTATAATAAAAAATTCACAAAAGTTGTATATTAAGAAACTAAAAATTGTATAGAACAACAACCATTTTACGATAGCAATCTATAAAACCTACCACTAAATTGCATTAATGTAATTATATTTAGCAATCACTAATATCATAAGAGAACCAATATTTAGTAGTAGTTATCGTATTATTCAACTTGTGATTATTCTTCCAACAGGGGTATAAATCAAGATCAATACACTATTATTTCAGATTGAAAGTTCAATTATTCTAACTAAATAAAACACGAACACATGAAGCAAAAGGGAAAAGAATGCTTAATTTTCTTAATGGTAACTTTCATTAAAAGAGAGAAAAAAGTAGAGCAGACATAAAATGAGTTTAAGTTTGTACATTTCACTTTCTTATTTATGACATTTTGTCAATTGCTACTTTTTTCTAAAAAAGAAAAAGAAAAAAAAACTAAATATAAAGCAATAATGCAAAGGAAGTACCTGTATATATGGGATGTGCTTATGAGTTTTAGAGGTCCTTATACATTTTTCAAACGTCATAATCAATAATATACAACTGAAGGAACATCAAATTCCAAATATTTAAGGTTAGTGTACAAAAGATTAAATGGTTAATATTTAAAAAATTATAACAAAGGGTTATATCCGTACAAAGAAAATTATCTTATATTTTCTAGAAACCTACTGGGGCCCTCTAATGTTCTGAACTCTCAAATTTCAAATACAAATACCATTCAAGTATCTTTTAATTCCATCAAAATGTCGATTAGTGAATTCCACCGGCCCATTTCAAAAATAGCATGTACACTATTGAGAATATGGAAATTTCAAAGAGAACTATTGAATGCAAAGCAGAGCATGAGACAGAATCCATTCACCCCATGGTATAGCAACCATATTATTAAGGAATCACCAAAAACCCTTTTCTTTCCCATAGCACATAGGGAAAACAAGTTTAAAAAATCAAAACACACATACTACCAATTCCATAGAGAGAACAAGAAACAAAAAAGAATAGATGGAAACACTTTGCATATGTGAGAAGAAAAGGAAAAACTTCTTACAGGTAGGGGTGACTTGGGGAAGATTTACCAAGGTATTAATCATCTTTAGAAGAGGGAAAAAAAAGACTCTCCACGTACCATGGGGAGATGAACAATCGAAAGTGAGAGAGCGCGCGATAGATGGGGACGGTACAAGAGGGGAAAAATCTATACTTACCATTGGGAGATGAGCAATATAGAGAGAGAGAGAGAGAGAGAGAGAGAGAGAGAGAGAGAGAGAGAGAGAGAGAGAGAGAGAGAGAGAGAGAGATGGGACTGGAGCATTTTTAAGTGTGCCCCATAATCATAGGTGTTGGATGCTTAATTTTATCAAGCATGACATGATAGCATCCACTGTGGTCCCACAAAGGTGTAGAGAAATATGCTTGACAGCTTTTTCTCTTTTATAAGGGTAGATAGATATATAGAATAGGTAGATAGATTGATAATGGTAGATTTTTATAAGGGTGAGCCCCACAAAGGTGTGTAGAGAATCATGTACTACAACTTAGATTTTTATAAGGGCGGGCCCCACAAACTACAACTTGTTTTCTTTATAAGGGTGATTCTTATGATTTTTATAAAGGTGGGCCCTACAAAGGTGGGTAGAGAAACAAGTACTATAATAAGGGTAATTTTTATGATTTTTATAATAGTGGGCCTCCACAAATGTGTGTAGTGAAACAAGTACTACAACTTATTTTCTTTTATAATAGTAGATATATATATATATAGGGAATGTTCATATGCATCTTTTCCTCACCATAGGGTGATGGATACTTCCATTTTGGGGTCTTTTTAAGTATAAATGTGACTTTTCAAGTACATCGGGTGAGGTTTTTTGTATTTGAAAAGGCCCCAAAATAGAAGTATCATTCACCCTATGGTGAGGGAAAGATGCATATGCTCACTCCCCTATATATATATATATATATATATAAGATAGAAATAAGGGTGATTTTTATAATTTTTACATGGGTGAGCCTCACAAAGGAGTGTAGTGAAACAAATACTATATTTTGTTCTCTTTTATAATAGTAGATAGACACAAATGTATATAGAGAAACAAGTACTATAATAATTATAAGGGTGAGTCCTACAAAGGTGTGTAGTGAAATAAGTATTATAACTTGTTCTCTTTATATATATATATTTATATATAAGATAAAAATAAGGGTAATTTTTATAATTTTTATATGAGTAGGCTCCACAAATATATATATATATATATATGAGATAAAAATAAGAGTGATTTTTATATGGGTGGGCTCTACAAAGGGGTATAGTAAAACAAGTAGTATAATTTGTTTTCTTTTATAATAAAAAATAACAGTAGAAGTAGAAGTAGAAGTAGATTTGATCGACCACTGTGTGTGGACGTTTCCTAAAAAGGGACTTATATGACAACATGATAATATGGTGAATAGCAATTTGGAGTTTATTCTTACTTTTCCGTACTACAATCATTTGTCTTTAAGTAGTTTGAGTCAAAAGCCAGTGATACATTTATTGGTACAAAGGAAAAGAAAAGGGTGACAGTTGATTGAATGAATGAGTCGATTGACTCTCTCTGTTGTGGCTGCCATGGGGTAGTGACTGGTGAAATTGTTTTAGTAAAAGAACTAAAAAAAAAAAATATATATATATAATTTCTCGTCCAAATGCTCTGGATTAATATCCAGATTGAAAACATATTTGATAGCTTTTTTGAAAAAAACAAAGCAACATAGTCACCATACCATCCTTGCTTGGGTAAAGAGGAGGATCAACTAATTTCCTTATTTGCCAGCAAATGAAAGTGAAGTCTCACAGTTCACACCTTGTGACCAGGATAAATTAAGTTCGGTTAAACTCTAATAAAAAATCTAAAAATCATATTGTTGTTTCCACTTAAATTAGTGCTGCAACCAACAATAAAAGTTATAGTGTAAATGTATTGAAAAAACGGAGATGATCAATCTAACCCCCTCATACCTACTACCTCTACACTTGACAAGCCCACGTTTGACTGTTGGTTTGAAGACCGATAAAATAGTGGCTTGTAAAATCATTAACTCGATGGCATGAATAAAAAAGTTAAAATAATTGAATAGACTTGAGACTTAATCTACATGCAGAAAAACATCACATTATGATTAATCTTTCAATCCCCCACCTCTTTTACAATAATGATTACAGTCCTCCCAAATGAGCTTTAGAGCATCTCTAATGAAGATGTCAAATCCAAGGTGGCCATGCCATATTGGGCTTTTGGTATTGATTTTCACTCTAATAGTCATGAAACTTAATCTATATGCAGAAAAACATCACATTATGAATAATCTTTTAATCCTCCACCTCTTTTACAATAACAGTTATAGTCCCAAATGAGCTTTAGAGCATCTCAAATGAAGATGTCAAATCCAAGGTGACCATGCCATATTGACATATGGGGTTTTCACTCTAATAGCCATGCAAAAAATGATATAGCACTTGACATATGGGATTGAAATATCAAATTTGACATATGAAAAAGAAAAATACCAAATCATATTTAGACTTGTTTTATTTTAAAAAAAACAATTGAGAATGAGTTGGATTTAATGTAAAATTCAAAATTTAAATAAAATATTATATTTTTTGAAGTAATAAAATATTATATTTAATATATGGAGGAGAGCTACTACTTTTAGATATATCAAATTCCAAAGGATCACTCCAATTTGGAGTCTCTATTGGTGATGCTAGGGCAATTAAGAGGGAGTACAACCCTATCCCTGACGAACATTTCTACTACCCACAGTACCTGGGTCCAAGTTATTTGAGTTTCTTCACATCAATCTTTATCTTATTTAATTTTCAAATATAAGAATAAGGAAACAGCATCTTTCCTAGGGCTCCATGCCCAATTTGTCATTTTTCCCTTGCCAGGTAAGCAAGCACACACTTGGAAAAAACAAGCATAAGTCCTGTCTGTTTCTCTATCTCTTCTTCTCTCTTTACACTTTGTTTTTTTTTTTTCCACACTCCTTTCTGCAGTTGCATCAAAAAGCACACAGCACAAGAAAGAAGAAGAGAAAGAGTGAAGAAGCAGAAGCAGAAGCAGAAGAAGAGGAACATGAATCTAAAAGGAATCTAAAAAGGAGAAAGAGAAGAATCGAATCAAACAGATGCCATGAATCTACGCCAGCGCCAAGCTGCTGCCCAGAGCCGCGCCTCCAACCGCCGGACCGCCGCAGGAGAACCCCTGGACGGCGGCGAGGTATACAACATCATCCCCATCCACGACCGCCTCACCGACCACCCCTCGCTCCTCAAAGTCCAGGTCCGCGCCGCCATCTCCGCCCTCCGGGCCGTCGGCGACCTCCGCAGGCCGCCCTACATCCCATTGGATGCCGACTACGACATCCTCGACTGGCTCGGCTTCTTCTTCGGCTTCCAGAAGGACAACGTCCGCAACCAGCGCGAGCACCTCGTCCTCCTCCTCTCCAACGACCAGATGCGCCAGCCAGACAACCCCAACGCCGCCGTCGACACCCTTTCCCCCTCCGTCGTCCGCCGCCTCCGCCTTAAGCTCCTCTCCAACTACAAGTCCTGGTGCTCGTACCTCGGCCGGAAATCCAACGTCTTGGTCACCGGCACCGGAGGCCGCCCCGACCCCCGCCTGGAGCTCATCTACACCTCCCTCTTCCTCCTCATCTGGGGCGAAGCCGCGAATCTCCGCTTCCTCCCGGAATGCCTTTGCTACATCTTCCACCACATGGCGAGGGATCTGAATCGAATCCTGCAAGACGAAATTGACGATAACACCGGCCGGCCCTTCATCCCTCGCCTCTCCGGCGAGAACGCCTTCCTCTTCTCCGTAGTAACCCCAATTTACGACACCATCAAGGCCGAGGTCGGCCGCAGCCGAGACGGCACCGCCCCTCACTCCGCCTGGCGGAATTACGACGACATCAACGAGTACTTCTGGAGACGCCGCTGCGTCGGCCGCCTCCAGTGGCCCATGGAGCTCAGCTCCAATTTCTTCGTCTTCGACAAGGGGAAAAGGAGGATCGGAAAGACGGGCTTCGTCGAGCAGCGCTCGTTCTGGAACGTCTTCCGCAGCTTCGACCGCCTTTGGGTAATGCTCATCCTCTACTTCCAGGCCGCCCTCATAACCGCCTGGGATGGCACCAACTACCCATGGGAGGCTCTTGCCCGCCGCGACGTCCAGGTACGTCTTCTCACCATTTTCATCACCTGGGCCGTCCTCAGGCTCCTCCAGTCGGTCCTGGACGCCGGCACCCAGTACAGCCTCGTCTCCAGGGAGACGGCGTTGCTCGGCGTGAGGATGCTCCTCAAGACCATCACCGCCATGGGGTGGACGGTCGTCTTTTCCGTCCTCTACAGCCGCATCTGGTCTAAGAGGTACGCCGACCGGAGATGGTCGGCGGAGGCCAATAGGAGACTAATAACCTTTCTAGAGGCTGCATTGGTATTCGTAGTTCCGGAGCTGCTTGCAGTAGCCCTCTTCATTCTCCCATGGCTCCGGAATTTCCTTGAGACAACGAATTGGAGGATCTTCTATGCTCTAACATGGTGGTTTCAGACCCGCACATTCGTAGGCCGCGGCCTGAGAGAGGGGCTTTTGGATAACTTGAAGTATTCTCTGTTCTGGGTTCTGGTACTGGCATCCAAATTCAGCTTCAGCTACGTCCTCCAGATCAAACCCATGGTTGCCCCAACAAAGATCATATTGAATATTAAAACAATTAATTATCGATGGCACGAGTTCTTCAATAACACCAAGAGGTTCGCCCTCGGTCTTATATGGCTGCCCGTCATTCTTATCTATCTAATGGACCTGCAGATTTGGTATTCCATCTATTCTTCC
The DNA here is from genome assembly GCA_029852735.1 of Persea americana. Taxonomy (NCBI): domain Eukaryota; kingdom Viridiplantae; phylum Streptophyta; class Magnoliopsida; order Laurales; family Lauraceae; genus Persea; species Persea americana. The sequence goes on from CM056813.1 coordinate 990,586, forward strand.
GCCACAGGTGTGTTTGTTGGCTTGTTTTCTCATCTGGGTGATATTCGAAACATGAACCAGTTGAGGCTGCGGTTCCAGTTCTTTGCGGGTGCAATGCAGTTCAATCTCATGTCCGACGAGCAGATGTTCCCTGTGGAAGGGACATTGAAGAAGAAGTTCTTCGATGCCATTCTCCGGCTGAAGCTGCGATATGGACTTGGACAGCCTTACAAGAAGATTGAGTCGAACCAGGTGGAGGCAAGAAAGTTTGCATTGATTTGGAATGAGATAATAATGAGTTTCAGGGAAGAAGATATTATCAGCGACCATGAGGTGGAGCTTCTGGAGCTGCCTCCCAATTCCTGGGACATAAGAGTCATCAGGTGGCCGTGTTTGCTCATCTGCAATGAGCTGTTGCTCGCTCTAGGCCATGCTGAGGGAGGCAGTACCTCAGACAGGACACTTTGGCGGAAGATATGCAAGAATGAGTACAGACGGTGCGCAGTCATTGAGGCTTATGATAGTGTTAAGTACTTGCTTCTTCATATTGTTAGGCCCCGGACGGAGGAGTATTCCATTATCTGTAATTTGTATGCTGAGATAGATGAGGCTATTCAGAACGAGAAGGTCACACAGAAATATAAGATGGATGTATTGCCAAGAGTTCATCTCAAGCTGACATCCCTTCTTGAGCTTATCAAGACGCAAAAGAAAGATACGAACAAGATTGTGAATGCGTTGCAGACCCTCTATGATTATGCAACTAGGGATCTGCCAAAGGAGAAAAGAAACAAAGAGCAGCTGAGGCAGGCCGGGTTGGCACCGCGGGGGGAATGTGTTGATCTGCTCTTTGAGAATGCTATTGTGTTGCCAAATGATGAAAACATGATCTTTTATCGTCAGGTGAGGCGTTTACATACAATCCTCACCTCCAAGGATTCTATGCATAATGTTCCTGTGAATCTTGAAGCCAGACGCCGTATTGCCTTCTTCAGCAACTCTTTGTTCATGAACATTCCGCATGCTCCTCAGGTTGATAAGATGATGGCCTTCAGTGTTCTGACTCCATACTACAATGAGGATGTCCTCTATAGCAAGGAACAGCTGAACAGGCGGAATGACGATGGCATCTCCATCCTCTTCTATTTGCAGAAGATTTATGAAGATGAATGGAAGAATTTTATTGAACGCATGTGGAGGAATGGGATGGGCAGTGAAGATGAGATCTGGAGTGAGAGGTTGAGGGACCTTCGCCTTTGGGCATCAAACAGGGGGCAAACGCTGTCGCGGACAGTAAGGGGAATGATGTATTACTACAGGGCTCTCAAAATGCTGGCCTATCTCGATACTGCGTCGGAGATAGACATCTGTGAAGGGTCAAGGGAACTCGCTGCCATGGGTTCGACGAGGCGGGGTAGTGGCTTCAACAGCAAGAACTCTGCTGGGTTTCCACCTTCACAGAGTCTGAGCAGAGGGGATAGTGGAGTCAGCATGTTGTTCAAGGGTCATGAATATGGAGCGGCCCTGATGAAGTTCACCTATGTAGTCGCTTGCCAGATCTATGGGACCCAAAAGGCAAACAAAAACCCGCTTGCTGAAGATATTTTGTATCTAATGAAAAACAATGAAGCTCTTCGTGTTGCCTACGTCGATGAGGTTTCCACGGGAAGGGATGGAATGGAGTATTACTCTGTTCTTGTGAAGTATGATCAGAAGCTGCAAAAAGAGGTCGAAATCTATAGGATCAGGTTACCGGGGCCCTTGAAGCTAGGTGAAGGCAAGCCAGAAAACCAAAACCATGCCATTATCTTTACAAGGGGTGAGGCAGTTCAGACCATTGATATGAATCAGGACAACTACTTTGAGGAAGCCCTCAAAATGCGGAATCTGTTGGAGGAATTCAGAAGGAATTATGGTATTCGAAAGCCAACGATATTAGGAGTCCGTGAAAATATCTTCACTGGCTCTGTCTCATCACTCGCTTGGTTCATGTCTGCTCAGGAGACCAGCTTCGTCACCCTTGGACAGCGTGTTTTGGCAAACCCTCTGAAGGTGCGGATGCATTATGGTCACCCAGATGTGTTTGATCGTCTGTGGTTTTTGAGCCGTGGTGGCATTAGCAAGGCTTCCAGGGTGATCAACATCAGCGAGGACATATTTGCTGGTTTCAACTGCACGCTGCGTGGTGGCAATGTGACACACCATGAATATATCCAAGTGGGTAAGGGACGGGATGTTGGGCTTAATCAGATATCCATGTTTGAGGCCAAGGTTGCCAGTGGGAATGGGGAGCAGGTACTGAGTAGGGATGTTTATCGCTTGGGTCATAGGTTGGACTTCTTCAGAATGCTGTCATTTTTCTACACAACTGTGGGGTTTTTCTTCAACAACATGGTGGTTGTCCTTACTGTCTATGCATTTGTCTGGGGTCGCCTTTATTTGGCACTGAGTGGAGTTGAGGAGTCCCTCGTCAATGCAGCTTCCAACAATGCAGCTCTTGGTACAATCCTTAACCAGCAGTTCATCATCCAGGTTGGTTTTTTTACTGCACTTCCGATGATTGTGGAAAACACTCTTGAGCACGGATTCCTTCGTGCAGTATGGGATTTCCTGACTATGCAGTTCCAGCTTGCATCTGTTTTTTACACTTTTTCCATGGGAACTCGCTCACATTACTTTGGGAGGACGATTCTTCATGGAGGTGCAAAGTATCGAGCTACCGGCCGTGGTTTTGTTGTGGAGCACAAGAGATTTACTGAGAATTATCGACTCTATGCTCGCAGCCATTTTGTGAAGGGCATTGAACTCGGAGTGATATTAACAGTTTATGCTTCACATAGTCCTCTGAGTAAATCGACTTTTGTTTACATAGCCATGACGATCTCAAGCTGGGTTCTGGTGGTATCTTGGATCATGGCTCCCTTCATATTCAACCCTTCTGGATTTGATTGGTTAAAAACTGTATATGACTTTGATGATTTTATGAACTGGATATGGTATCAAGGTGGGGTATCTACAAAAGCAGATCAGAGCTGGGAGACTTGGTGGTATGAGGAACAAGATCATCTGAGTACGACTGGTCTTTGGGGGAAGCTATTGGAGATAATTCTGGATCTTCGCTTCTTCTTTTTCCAGTATGGGGTTGTTTACCAACTTGGCATTGCCAATAAAAGCACCAGTATAGCTGTCTACCTGCTATCGTGGATCTATCTGGTTGTGGCACTTGCAATTTATATCGTTCTCATTCATGCTCGGGATAAGTATGCCGCAAAGGAACACATTTACTACCGTGCAGTTCAATTTTTTGTCATCTGCCTTACAACACTTGTGATCATCATTTTGCTGAGATTCACGCCGTTTAAATTGACCGACCTGCTTACAAGCATGATGGCATTCATCCCCACCGGTTGGGGTATCATATCTATTGCTCAGGTGATTCGACCGTTTTTACAGTTCACTGTGGTGTGGGAAACTGTGGTTTCAGTTGCTCGGCTGTATGAAATACTATTTGGAGTGATTGTTATGGCTCCTGTGGCATTGCTGTCATGGATGCCTGGATTCCAGTCGATGCAGACAAGGATCCTCTTCAATGAAGCATTTAGCCGAGGCCTCCAGATCTCTCGTATTCTAACAGGCAAAAACTCTAATGACTTGTAATCAAGGTACTGCTCCAATCCAGTCTCTGCATTCTTGATTTCTGATATCTGTACATTGTTTTGTATTATCTTTGTCACCATTCATGATTTAAAACTGCATTGAAGTTTTCATCTTAGTGCCGGCTATACCCATCCATCTGAATGATGCAATTATGAAAATTCTACTGTCATTTCATCATTAGAGTCGTATCCTATCAACGTGGGGATGGCTAGAGTTCTACTCTGAAACTCATTATATATATCCAACAAATCTTTGACCACAATACCATTTGAGACTTTTTTTTCCTTAATCTTCTTCTTTTTAATTCTCTTTTTAAGACGAGGATTCATTCACTTGTTAGAGGGAAACCCACCCACCCCCCCCCCCCCCCCCCCAAAAAAAAAAAAAAAAAAAAAAAAGAGAAAAAATTCCTTTTTGATTCCTTTTTGTCTTTCGATACATTTCATCCCAGAGGATTTATCAATTTCAGCACCACAGAAGATATGCCTATCTGTGCCAAATGGCCTATCAAAAGGAAACTTTCAGGATAGAAGCAGCAGGCCTGTTAGAGTCACAATGAGGAACCAGGAGGTTGATTCCTGGGAGAGACTGGCTTTAGGAAATATCTATGAACCCATGCCTGTGTGCAACGATTTCCAAATCCAAGAGAAACATGATCAACTAAAAAAAAAGATGATGATAACATTCAAATCAACAGTAGATACTTCCATACTACTCCTTTGATGCAAAATCTCCACAAGTTGACTCAATCCAATTGATTGCTGTCTGGACTGGTACTGAATAGAACAGTACAGAATTTGCACGATTCACTTTTCGAAAGAAGTTAGGTATATGTAGAACAGAAAAGTCTAGGGAATTCTAATCGAGCCATTTATTAGGGAATTCTAATCGATCCATTTATATCTTGTCCAAGTACCTGGTACTGAGTAGAACAGTAAAGACTATGCACAAGTTGCACTTTGAAAGAGGTTCAGAATATGGAGAACAAGAAATAACTAGGAAAATCTAATCAAGCCATTTATATCTTGTCTGAGTACTTACCTGGACCAATCAGCAGACAGGGTGAAGTCACTATGCTGCTTGACTGTGTCAACGGATAGCTGCTTCACAGGCTTGTCTTCCAATCTGAAAGAAGATGCTAATTTGCAGGCTTCACTACAAGAGAATCTTCCCAGAATAAGTTTCGCTTGGACTGCTGCAAGCCTTCAGTATTGCAGTTTAGCACAAATTGCAAATTTAAGGAGAGAATCTCAGGAATAAATATGTGAACTGCTATCACCCTCAAAACCAGGGTTTTGGGAACCCAATTCAGCATGGCATAGGCTGAATTTGAAAACCCAGAAACTTCCCCCTTTCCTTCACTGCAGAATATAGGAAAACCAAAAGCAGCAACCTTAAAAACCCTTCCAACTCACTGAAAATATACTGAACAGGAATGATCCCTATACCAGTTGACCAGATTACTTAATAGAATAGCCATCTGAATTCTAATCTCCTACTTGAATTGATTCATATTCTTATTATTGTTGAAATTTACATATTTAAAGACCTTTTCTCTTTTGCCGCATGATAGAACCTAGAGTTGTATTTACATATTGATTTGGTTAGAGTCATCATTAAAAAAAAAAAAAAAAACAAAAACCAAAAAACAAGTCAACATCATCATCAGAGCCTTACCCCAGCTATTTGGGGTTGGATTTGCAAGTTCTACTTTTTCACTCAACCTTATCTGTAGCCATGTTTTCAATAACTCACAGTCAATCATGCCATGCCCATCCCCCCACCACCCCTTATCTATTTACTATAGTCTTGCTAAAAATAGTATAATATAAACTTGTACTTGGATGGGTCTTGCTCAAGAGGCACACAAAACCCTCCTTTATTCAATTTGAAACGAGTGGGGCCTTTTTTCTTGGCTTGGGCCCCTCTTTTGGTTTCTTAAGCCTAATATGCTGTTCTTTTGGTTGTTCGTAGACTTGATCACCACTTTTGTGTTTGGTGGTGTTAACCTATAACCCGTCTTGTTGATATTATGGTTGAAGTGTCAAGCTCATGGATGGCTCAGGCCTAGGCCCAACTGGGCCCAATAAGATGATATCCAATCTCGTTGGATTTGGTCCAATCTGTGCACAACTTATTCTTTCTTTAATTAGATTGTAATTAGTTACTCTTTCCTTAATAAGTAGATTGTAATTAGTTTGGCTAAATTGTAGCTGATTTGTAAAGCTAACTTGTAGCTGATTAGGCTAATTAGCTGCTGATTTGTAGCACTTGTATTCTATATAATGGGAGACAATCTCCATCGAGAAGAAAAACAATTTCAAGAGAATTCAAATCTCTTCTCTGTGTCTGTCATTTTGTCATGGTATCAGAGCCTTCTTCCTGGAGTCTTCTATCTTCTATCTTCAAGCAATCGATCTCTTTTTGAATCTCAGTAGCTGTTCATTCTTGCTTCACAGAGATCATCGTCTTGACATCTGATCACTATGGCCCACATGTGATCAGATCAACTGCTCTTGGAAAACACAAACTTGTGTCTCAGATACATACAGATCAAGATCTGTAATCTTGACAACAACCAGATCAGGGATCTGTGTTCATTAGAAACAGAACAACATTCTGTCGAGATATGATCAATAGTGGCCCACCTGCGATTATCATGGAATCTTCAGCAATCTATACAGCAATGGTCGACCAACCCTCCTGGTAATTGTGAAGATTTTTTCAGCATTTTTTCATGATCAGAGGTAGGCCATTTGAACCATCTTGTGATGTTCCAGTTTTTTAAGATTGTTTTGATCTCAGCCGTACAAAACCTTGGATTATGAATGGATTTCAATAAATCTTGTACCACTGGAAAGATAAATTGATCTTGCCTGCATCTAGTGGATCTGATCATCACTCAGATCAATCAGTGGGCCCCACTCAGGTAACCAACAGTCCAAATCTGGGACGCCTGGGCCTTTTTTTTGCAATTGGTCACTGCCAGCCTTCTGTCATCTTGATCTCTGGCATTTACACTCTGATCTTCTGTGTTTGCTCTTCTGCACTACCATATCTATCTCAGTTGGGCCCTTCACCTTCTTATTTATTGCAATCTGATCTATTGCTGTTTTACAATGGAAAAGTCAGATGTTAAATTGATACAATTTAATGGTAAAAATTATCCAGCATGGGCTTTTCAATTTCAATTATATTTGGAAGCCAAGGAATTATGGGGAATAGTTTCTGGTTCTGATCCGAGGCCTACAGAGGACGATAAAAAGATTTCGTCTTGGAATACAAAAGATGCCAAAATAAAAACATGGATCCTCGGGGCTGTGGAACCTCATCTGATTTTGAACCTCAAGCCCTACACGACCTCCAAGGAAATGTGGGGATACTTGCAGACCGTTTATCATCAAGATCATTCTGCACGTCAGTTTCAACTTGAATGTGAAATTGCAGAATATAGTCAAGGCACCTTGTCCATTCAGGACTATTATTCTGGTTTCCGCAATTTGTGGAGTGAATACGATGGGATTAAATATGCTTCCATTCCAACCAATGTCCTTAAAACTATACAAGACCTTCAAGCCTCAAGTCACAGGGACCAGTTTTTGATGAAATTACGTCCTGAATATGAGACTGTTACATCATCTCTACTGAGCCGGAGCCCATTACCATCCTTGGATGTTTGTTTGAATGAACTTCTGCGTGAAGAGCAACGTATTCGTACAAAAGCCCATCTGGAACACCAGCACACTGCGACTTATCCTGTTGCATACTATGCTAAAGGGAACACTCAGTCTACTCAAACCTCTCAGTCTTCTCCAACTCCTCCGACTCGGGATATGAGCAATGTCCAGTGCTACTCCTGCAAAAAATATGGACATTTGGCAACTCAATGCAACCAGAAATTCTGTAATTACTGCAAGAAGAAGGGACACATCATTACTGAATGTCGCCGACGTCCACAAACTCGGAATCCCAATGCCTATACTGCCAAGATAGACTATTCTACTGCTGATGCTGCGTCCACCTCCGTGCCTTCACAGTCTGGTTCTTCTTCCTCTGCTCTCACCCCCGAATTAGTTCAACAAATGATCATCAATGCTTTTTCTGCACTTGGTATCACAGGTAAAACTAAATCCCCTTCTTCCATTTGGTATCTTGATTCCGGAGCATCAAATCACCTAACTCATTCCAGTGCACAACTCTCTAGCTTGACAAAATATACTGGCAATACTCATGTTCAAACCGCCGATGGCGGCCATCTTCCTATCATTGCCTCTGGAGATATTTCCAGTATCTTGCCCTTAAAGAATGTTTATTACTGTCCCCAGTTAGTTTCTAACCTTCTTTCAGTTGGACAACTCGTTGAAAACAACTTTAATGTCTCTTTCTCTTCTTCTGGTTGTGTTGTGCAGGACCAGATGTCAGGGAGGGAGATCGCGAGGGGGCCTAAAATTGGACGCTTATTTTCTCTGGATCTCTATACTCCACTTAGGAATAATTCAGCAACTGCTTTTTGTTTTTCTGCTCAAAATACTTGTCAATTATGGCATAGTAGGCTTGGACATCCTAATTTTAAAACCATGTCTCACATGGTTAAATCTGGATTGTTAAACTCAGTTGGTTTTTCTAAGTTTGTTTCTTTTGATTGTGCTACCTGTAAGTTGGGCAAGAGCAAGACTCTTCCTTTTTCTGTCTCTTCTTCTAATAGCATTCAGTGCTTTGATTTAGTTCATAGTGATGTCTGGGGTATTGCTCCTCATTTGTCTCATGCTCATTTTAAATATTTTGTGACATTTATTGATGATTATAGTAAATTCACAGGGGTCTATTTTTTGCATTCTAAAGCTGATGTCTTTAATGTTTTCAAGATGTTTTTAGCATATGTTGAGAATCAGTTTTCCACTTGTATTAAAATTTTACGTTCAGATTCCGGAGGAGAATATATGTCTACCAAGTTTCAAACATTTTTACAACAAAAAGGAATAATTTCTCAAAAATCTTGTCCTTATACCCCTCAACAAAATGGAGTTGCTGAAAGGAAAAATAGACATCTTCTTGATATTACTCGATCTCTTCTCATTGAATCTTCTGTTCCAACACGTTTTTGGACGGAGGCTCTCAGCACTGCTGCCCACCTTATAAATCGATTACCCTCTTTCTCTTTAGACAATGAGAGTCCGTTTTATCGATTATACAAATCTACACCCTCTTATGATGATCTACATGTTTTTGGATCTGTGTGTTTTGTTCATTTACCTCATTTTGAGCGAACCAAACTTACTGCCCAATCTGTTCGATGCGCTTTTTTAGGATATGCTAGTCATCAAAAGGGGTTTCTGTGTTATGATCCTCACACACGGCGCATTCGTACCTCTCGTAATGTTGTTTTTTTCGAAAATCAATATTTTTTCCAACAACATCTTGATTCTGTAGAGTCTACACCTGTAGTTTCCTTCCCTGGTTTTTCGAATGAAACACCATTTGTGAAATTTGATCCTAATTTCGTTTATCAGAGGCGGAGTAAAACTGCGACTACAAATAGTCCCCCTCACGATACCCCAACTGCATCTGATCCAACTGGAGATCCTCCTTTACGCCGTTCCTCTCGGATTTCAGTACCTCCACATCGTTATGGATTTACCCACACTTCCTTAATGGCCACCATGTCTTCTACTTCCATACCAAACTCATATTCCCAGGCTGTGCAGCATGAGTGTTGGACTAAAGCTATGCAGGATGAATTGGATGCTCTCTCCCAAAATCAGACATGGGATGTGGTTCCATGTCCTCCTTCCGTTAAGCCAATAGGTTGCAAGTGGATCTATTCTATCAAGCTTAACTCTGATGGGACTTTGGCTCGGTATAAGGCGCGTCTTGTTGCTCTGGGAAATCGGCAAGAATATGGTATTGATTATGACGAGACTTTTGCCCCTGTCGCAAAAATGACTACTGTTAGGACTCTTCTTGCCATTGCTGCATCCCAATCATGGCCTCTCTACCAGATGGACGTCAAGAATGCATTTCTTCATGGTGATCTCAAAGAAGATGTGTACATGCGCCTTCCTCAGGGGGTTTCCTCTATCATCACAGGTGCTGTTGCCAAACTGCGGCGTTCTCTCTATGGCCTCAAACAAGCCCCCCGGGCCTGGTTTGAAAAATTCCAACATGCTCTTCGCCACTTGGGGTTCCATCCTAGCTCATATGATTCATCCATGTTCATTCATCATGCTTCTACAGGGATTACTATTCTTCTTGTTTATGTGGATGACATCATCATTACCGGCACCGATGCAGCAATGATTCACCGGCTTCAGGCCTCTCTTAATGAATCTTTCCACATGAAAGACCTTGGTCCTCTACACTATTTTTTAGGTCTTGAGGTTCATCAGTCTGCCAAGGGCATCGTCCTCCATCAACATAAATATGCTCTTGACTTAATTGAAATGGCTGGACTTCAAGGTTCTACTCCTGTCGATACTCCAGTCGAAGTCAATGTTCAACTTCAGCAAGACAGTGGGGATCCTCTCTCTGATCCTACTCTCTATCGTCGCCTTGTTGGCAGTCTGATCTACTTGACGATAACTCGTCCTGATATCTCTTATGCGGTCAATTTAGTCAGTCAATTCATGACTGATCCTCGACATCTTCATTTGGCTGCGGTTCGACGCATCATCAAATATCTGCTTCGGACACCAACCCGTGGATTATTTTATCCTGCCAACAACTCCCTGACTCTTCGGGCATACTCTGATGCTGATTGGGCTGGTTGTCCTGACACCCGTCGATCTACCACCGGATGGTGTATGTATTTGGGAGATAGCTTGATTTCATGGAAATGTAAGAAACAAGATAAGGTCTCCAAATCTTCCACTGAAGCTGAGTATCGTGCTATGTCTGCTGCTTGTTCTGAAATTCTCTGGCTTCGCGGGTTGCTTTCCAATCTCGGATTTCCTGCTGCTAGTGCTACACCACTCTATGCTGACAACACTAGTGCAATCCGTATTACTGCCAATCCAGTTTTTCATGAACGCACTAAACACATAGAGGTTGATTGCCATTTTATCCGCGATGAATACAAGCGTGATGTGATTAGCCTTCCTCACATATCTTCCGATCTTCAAAATGCCGATATCTTTACCAAGGGACTTCCGCGACCTCGCCATCAGTTCTTGGTTTCCAAATTGATGCTTGTGGATTCTCCAGCATCAATTTGAGGGGGGGTGTCAAGCTCATGGATGGCTCAGGCCTAGGCCCAACTGGGCCCAATAAGATGATATCCAATCTCGTTGGATTTGGTCCAATCTGTGCACAACTTATTCTTTCTTTAATTAGATTGTAATTAGTTACTCTTTCCTTAATAAGTAGATTGTAATTAGTTTGGCTAAATTGTAGCTGATTTGTAAAGCTAACTTGTAGCTGATTAGGCTAATTAGCTGCTGATTTGTAGCACTTGTATTCTATATAATGGGAGACAATCTCCATCGAGAAGAAAAACAATTTCAAGAGAATTCAAATCTCTTCTCTGTGTCTGTCATTTTGTCATGAAGCAGGTCATTACATTCTCTAATAATCTTAAGGGTTTTGTTGTCTTAATCAAGTGGTGGATACGAGCCTCAAGATTACAATGATAGAACAAAATGACACTAGTTTTCTATCTTAGCTTTGTAAAAATGCTTAGAGGAGGGAAAGGAAAGCAGGTTTGTATCAATTGTATGGTTCAAGAGTGATCTGAAACATTTACCAAGTATCTAGTGTCTAGATTCTTGAAGTCCACAAAGTCAACAATCTATAATGGATTATGATATGTAAGGGCAACAAGGAAATTTAGGATTTAGTTTGACACTAATTCCTGGAAAAATAATATTTCCAGAATCTGTCAGCTCCTGAAAAGAATTTCAAAGGTGCAAGTGTGTAGGAAGAGTAGAGGTGAGAGATCAGGGTTTTCTTATTATTATCAGATGCTTGGAAGCACAGGATGCACTATACTCTTAGAGGGCTTAAGCCTGGAACCCTATCCTTTTTATAGGGAATCCTTTTTGGGATTAGAGCTTTCCAGAAGCTTCTGGAAGGGGTTCCTAGAACATATCTCAGCAGGTAAGGTATCATCAGAGCTGGTTTGGCATGCAGGGGGAGAATGTGCTAGTGTAAATGAGCTGTTGCGATTACATGAGTGGTGACATGTTGGCGGGGCCAGATCGACCAAGCACTATTGTCCCAATGTGAGGGCAATGGCATACCGGTAGTTATCCTGGATGTGCCAATGTGGCCCATTCTGTGCATGCAGAGCGCTTGGGTTTAGAAAGTAGGCTTCTGTGCCTATCCTAAAGTGAGCTGAGGATGAGTGCGGCTGGCCCTATGGCTTGGCGAATGAAGGGCCTGGCCTGTTGGGTCCTTGCAAGAACTTTGTTGTCAACACCTGCAAATAAGTCGGTCAATCCAAAAACTTTACTATTCTATCATAGAGAGAATATGGGGAGAATTTGACTTACTTCTCAACACTGGCTTATCGATTGTCAAACGTATTTTATTTGATCTTGAATTTGCACATGTTCCAGTTTTCACTTTCAAATTTCAAAATTCTGGTTTTAATTTTTTTCAGTTTTTAAAAAGTTCTATAGCAACAATAGACCTACCCATGTTAAGGGTGATTTAATTCAGAAACAACATAGATTTCTACACTGTTATTTGTGTTCAACCTATCTGGATTCTAGGTTCTAATAAATGGAATTCATTTGTAAATAAGAAAGCTCAAGAAAATCTGATCATTCACCCTAATCACCTGTGTGTGAGTAGACCCTATCCGTGATATGGATGAACTAGATTGATAGGAGAATTGTCCACTTGATATGTGTGATGAGACTGATGTGCTAGGGTCCTCTGCTGGATTGAGCTCCTCTAATGGGTTGATTGGATGCTTGAAGAGTACTTGTCTGTGCTCCTTTGTTTTTTTAATCCTAGAATAACAGAAGAACAACAAACTCAACAGAGAGGGGCCCATAGATGATGATATTGATAATTGATGCAATGACTTTTTCTCCAATTGTCTTGGAGATGTTGAGATTGCATGTGACAATCAAAAAGTTTCTCTTCATCTTCCATTATACTGGTAAAAACCGAGTACTGACGAGCTCCCTCTCTGTAAATGAGCACTGAGAGAATGACTTCAACTGAAGGACATTATCTTACAATTGAGATATGCTACCAATTTTATAATTTGAAGATAGAAGCTTTGCCAATCAAGATCCAAGTGCACAACAGTAGCTGGTGTGGCCCACAACAAGAAGAGAATCAGAAGGAAACCTTGTCGATCAAGTACAGAGATCATGGATCAAACAAAGATTGGGTGTTTTCATTCGCATCTGGTTGCTTTACAATCATTGTGGGGAGTTGGATTTAATGCACAGTATATGTTTGATCTAATGCCCACTGAAGAGTGGAGATGCCTCCAATAAAACTCCCATCATTGAGGCCTTGACGTCCTTTTTTTTAAATATAAAAGAATCATAGGCTCATGTAATCAGGGGCTTAAATAGCCAAAATCCATATGCTACTTGGAGATGGTTGGACTGCAGGCTGATCAGAAACTGCCAGCAGGTGCAGATTGAATCTGATACAAAGTAGGGCTGTCATGAGGTGCTCTAAAACCAATGTAAACAAGAAATACGGGGAGTCTTCTTGATGCTGGTGATCTCTGGCTTGAGTGCCTTTCCATGCCATCTTTCTTTTTCTCATTTTTCAAGTATCAATCCTCAAAGATGAAGTTTTTCTTTTATGACAATCCAAAGGTCGATTATCATGGATACAGGGGAAAGGGCTCTCCTGGAAAGAAGCAAATGCCTGCAATCTTCTTGGGCATCTTGCAATGAGGGCTTGACTGAGTTAGGAGACACTGAGGCTCTAATGGCCATAAGTGTTGGGCCCAGATGGCCCCACATGCCGACAGGAATGAGCAAAGAACTATATTAGAGTAGAAGAGTTTGTTAACTGTCTAGGTTGAACTTATAATGTCTTTCAGTATCCAAATTCATGGAAGTGATACACCCTGCCCTCTCTTGGGTTTATTCTCTTGTTCAAAGATAAGATCCACTGCACTTATTTATGCACAAATGAAGCGGGAAAATGGAAGTTCACCTTTGATGGCTCTGAATTAACCATAGAATCTGCCCTAAAATGACACTGAAGGACAAGGAAGTCGAGGACATGGTTGAGATTGTGGTAGAAGTCGGTATGAACAAGTAAGTTGCTCTTACTATTGTCTCCACAATGGCACAATCACTTATGAGAAAATTATTAGGATCTTGTGGACTAACCACTTACCTTATTCGTGCCAATGTAACCTAAGTACTGTTTTCGGAGTGTTTTTTCCATCCATTGCAATGAACACCATTACCATTGATGAGCAGATCTAGTGATTTCCCTCTCGACTTGGGTCTTCTTTATCAATCTTTATAAATGAAGAGAAATACGCAGAGCAACAAGGGAAGATTGGATGAATTGGTTTGTCCCTTGAAGGGATCGTCCTTCTCAAATTATAATTTTCCTAATGCCTTAATCACGGCCCATACCCTATTTTACAGCTGATTACAATCTATATACAGGGAAAGAGTAAATGTACAAAATTCTTGGTTTGACCAAGCCCTCACACGTGTAGTCTTCCATGGATCAGGGTCCATGTTATTTTCTAGTGGGCTTGGATCTGTTGTGAAATAGATGGGTCATTCACAACCACCCCCCACCCACCCACCTCAAATTGATCCAGGGCATGGTAGTCCTTTGTTTACATGGTAGTCCTTTGTTTAAGATATCTGCAATTTGTAGTCTGGAGGAGATGAATGGAAGAGATATAACTTTACGCAGATATTCATCTTTGATGAAATGGCAGTCAACCTCTATGTTTTGTCCTCTCATGAAACACTGGATTTTTTGAAATCCGTATTGCAATCGTGGTATCTGCATACAGAGGAGTCGAAATAGGTTGTGTGAAGCCAAGATCGGCGAGTAGACCACGAAGCTAAAGAATTTCCGAACAAGCGGTAGACATGGCACGATATTCAGACCCAGTTGAGGATTTGGAGACTTTGTCTTGCTTTTTTACAATACCATGAAATCAGTTCATCACCAAGGTACATGCACCAGCTAGTCATTAAACGACGAGTGTCCAGGCATCCCACCCAATCAACATCTGAATAGGCCTTCAAAGTGAGCGGAGAGCTGGCAGGAAAAACAAGCCACGATTAGGAGTTCCTAGAAGAGAGCGGATAATGCGACGGATCGTAGCTAAATGAAGATGTTTGGGGGCGGTTATAAATTGACTCATCAAGTTTTCTGCATAACTGATATCTGGCTTAGTAGTTGTTAAATATATGAGACTGGCGACTAGTTGCCTATAAAATGATGGGCTAGGAAGAAGATCACCACTCCCGTTATGGAGCTTAAGATTCACTTCAAGGGGAGTATCAACAGGTGTGGACTGAGAAAGACCCGCCATCTAAAATAGATCGAGAGTGTACTTGTGTTGATCAAGAACTAACCCTTTTTCTGATTGGTGCACCTCCAGACCTAAAAAATATGTGAGTGGCCCCAAGTCTTTCATGTGAAATGAGTGATGAAGAGAAAGTTGGAGATCTTGAATCATGGCCGTATCTGTACCTATGATAATGATATCATCCACATAAACTAGGACAATAATTCCAGTGGAGCGGTGATGAGGAAACATTGATGGGTCATAAGGACTTCGATGAAAATTCAATTTTAGTAAGGCATCCTTGAATTTTTCAAACCATGTTCTAGGTGCCTGTTTGAGTCCATAGAGAGTGTTTTAGGCGTGCAACCATGCCTTCTGATATTTTTGGAAAGCCTCGTGGAAGTTGGGCATATACATGGACGGGCCTGCCACGTGGGCTACACAAGAGCAATGGGATCGGAACCTGCTCTGATACCATATCAATCTTTATAAATGAAGAGAAACACAGAGCGACAAGGGAAGATTGGATGAATTGGTTCGTCCCTTGAAGGGATCGTCCTCCTCAATTTATAATTTTACTAATGCCTTAATCAAGGCCCAGATCCTATTTTACAGCTGATTACAATCTATATACAGGGGAAGAGTAAATGTACAAAATTCTTGGTTTGACCAAGCCCTCACACGTGTGCTCTTCCATGGATCAGGGCCCATGTTATTTTCTAGTGGGCTTGGATCTGTTGTGAAATAGATGGGTCATTCACATTCTTGAGAGTAGGGGTATAACGGTTCGGTTAACCGCGGTTTTTGGAAAAACGGTTAACCGAACCGTGTTTCATGGTTTTTGGTTTTTAAAAACCGTAACCGTAACCGAACCGTAAAAAACCGTTAAAAACCGAATCGCAGTTAACTGCGGTTAACGGTTCGGTTACAGTTAATTGTCACTTAAAAATTTTTTATGAAAATTTTGTTGTTTATTAATCAAACCTATTGTGAAAAAAAAAAAATAATAGTTAGAGAATGGCATAATATGTTACTCTAAAAAAAAAAAAAATCACATTTAGGCCCTTAAGTTTTTTTCTTATTAGTGAAACGGTTCGGTTAACCGTGTGTTTTGAGAATACGGTTAACCGAACCGTGGTTAACGGTTAACCACGGTTAATAACCGTGAGTCGAGATAAAAACTGTAACCGAACCGTGAAGCGCTGTTTTTCGATTTCAAAAACCGTAACCGTAACCGAACCGTGGAACACGGTTATTAACCGCGGTTCGGTTCGGTTAGACGGTTTTTCGGTTTTTTTTTACATCCCTACTTGAGAGTTATGCCTCTTTGGATGTGTCTATTGTAAAAACATTAGGTTATTAGATGATTCTTCTATTGACATTTCTAGTGAAGGAACCATTCATGTGTTTCTTTGTGTCATGAATTTTGGTGCTTCATGCTCTTATTTGGTCTATGTACTATGTAGTTTGCTAATGTGGTATTGAGCAAGGACTTGTATTCAATATGGATCTTTGTGCTAGTTGGAACTAGGACAAGTTTGTGGCACTCGTGTTGGTTTGTGCTAGCCGTGCCGGTCTTAAAAAGCATATTTTTTTTTCAAAAACTGAAGAAAAATAAATAATAACTAGCACAAAAACCCGTGCTGAACATGGGTATGCCATATATATCAAATTAAATGATCATTCATTAAAATTAACAATCTTAGAGTGATGAATGGGTAGCATATAGTTGTGTGGTGCATATTTCGCAAAGAAAGGATATGGATCTGCGACGCATATTTTACAGAAAAGTCAAAAAAGGTTGATGGGAAGTGATTTTCATTATTCCATGTTAACATTCTGAAAATGATTTGCATTGTTCCTAATAGACAAAAGTAGCCCCCAATTCACATGCAAGCCAAAAGCAAACAAAAAGTAAAATTTAGATAGAAAACAAAAGGAAAAAAAACGAGGGCAGTTCCATTTTTTCGCACTTCCAAATCAAATAGAGTAGAAAGGGAAAAGGAGCAGAACGATGAGTAGGATAAGTGAGGTTCAAGAAGAGATGTTGAAGGGAAAAGGAAAACTGAAAAGTGCAAATCACTGAGGGGTTGCACATAGAGCATAGTAGAATGGAGTTGCACAAAGGAGTGGGAGAGAACATTAGCAAAGAAACATGAGAAGGAGGAGGAAGTGGAGGAGATCGTGAGCATTTTGAGAGGGGAACAAATAACTGACGGTCAAAATTAGGTAGTGCTGTCAAAATTAGATACCATACCCCCGACTTTAATATTGTATAATAGGAAAGGCTAAAAATGTGTAAATTTGAATATTTAGCGGTTTCTTAAATCAATTATAGAGAGATTAGTTTTCTTAAGGCTAGTTCGATATTCATCACTTCGTGAAGCTGATGGAAGGACCATTTAGGACATACATAGCACCAAATTACCTATATATGTTGACTATTTATAACTTAACACACATTACTATTAATATAACAAACAAGAAGCCATAATATTACTAGAGGCTTGGGGCCCTGGGGGGAACCAATTCTTCAATACCACTTTAAGTTTCAAGATAGGTTGAACCTCTCTTCACCATCATTACCACAATCATCATTCATTAATGGATGATTATGGGAACCCAATAGATTGAGTACCTAAAATTATCCAACTACTCTAGCTCCATCTTCATACTGGATAACTCTCATGTAGCAATGATTATTAATCTCGTAGTGCTCATCATCATACTAGTACCATCTATAGGCCCCCTTAATCTGTTATCCATATTGATGAATATAAGATTTTTTTTTTAGTATCAACCGGTACTTGTCCCTTAAATTTCCAAGTTGAAACTTAGAGGAAAGACCAAAGAATGAGTTCCTGTGTAGGGGTTGTTTGGTTGGTGTGAAAATGGTAGGTGTGTAATGGAATCACATCAATTTATGTTTGGCTGCACTCATTTGCGCATCACATGCATAAATGAGGTGTGAAATGGTGTGCATTTTCAGCCCCAAATTTCCACACCTAAAAGGATATGAGTGAAATAGAACTGCGAATGTGTGAAAGAAGGAACCAAGAGGATGTGAGTGAAAGACCAAAGAATGAGTTCCTACTTAGGGTTTGTTTGGTTGGTGTGACAATGGTAGGTGCGTAATGGAATCACATCAATTTATGTTTGGCTGCACTTATTTATGCATCACATATGTAAATGAGATGTGAAAAGGGTGTGAAATGGTGTGCGTTTTCAGCCCCAAATTTTCACACCTAAAGGGATGTGACTTAAATAGAACCGCATGTCTGAAAATGAAGGAACCAAGAGGTGGTGCTACAGTGAATCACTTCAACAATGCCCCAGCCTGTTTTTCTTATTTTTATTTTTCTGAATCATGTGCACTTCAGAATCAAGTTATGAACCATTCATATTCTTGAAAAGACTAAAACAGCCAGAGGGTCAATTTTCAACTGTTAATTCATTACGGATTTTGAGATATTTGCAAAAAAGTTCAAACATTAAAATCTACCGTTTTGGACTTCTATGAGGCCCATTTTCATGATTTGAACCGTTAATCCTCTTTACAAGGTGAAAAACAGCTAGGGGGTGAAATTTTACGTCTTAACTCTTCATGGATTTCGAGATATCATAAAAAAATGTAGAACCGTTGGATTGAACAATTAATCTGACATGTTGATGGGCGTTCTTGACTGCCAATCCGCTTTTTCCTTTTTCTTTTTAAAATTGTGTGGGATGCAAAAGCAAGATCCGAACCGTTAAAACTCTTTATAAGGCAAAAACCGGCCATGTGGTCAAATTTCGTCCGTTGACCCATCACAGATTTTGAGATATCTGTGAAAGATTCCAGAGCCTAAAATCTGTGATTTTGGACTTCTATGGGGTCCATTTTCACGATCTGAACCCTTGATCCTATTTCTAAGGCAACAAAATTGCAAAGAAGCAAATTTCAAATTTTGATTCAACATGGATTTTGAGAAATTTGAGAAAAATGGTTAGCCATTTAATGGAAAATGGCCATTTTGTATGTGGTTTTGAAGCATATGTGAAAATAACAAACAGTAGAAAGTGTTTCCATGGGACTCAGTTGCATACGGAAATGAATCACATTTCACATGTGCATCATTTGCACATGCGAATCATTTTCCTATCACATGTGGTTTTGCCAAACAGCCCCTTATGTTTTTGGTTGAGTAATGGTGTGACCTCTGACTGTCCGTCTCAAAAAATAGAGGCAGGAAGGAATCTTTTCCTTTTTCTGCAAATCTGTACTCCTACTTGGATGAAACCGTAGTCATCAAATGGTACCCTACGACTTTCTCTAAGTCTTCCATATCTAACTCACATCAAATTCTCCTAAAGCCCAAACCCCACTACTTCCTTCCTGCCTCTTCATTTGCACATGCGAATCATTTTCCTATCACATGTGGTTTTACCAAACAGCCCCTTATGTTTTTGGTTGAGTAATGGTGTGACCTCTGACTGTTCGTCTCAAAAAATAGAGGCAGGTAGGAATCTTTTCCTTTTTCTGCAAATCTGTACTCCTACTTGGATGAAACCGTAGTCATCAAATGGTACCCTATGACTTTCTCTAAGTCTTCTGTTATTTGTTTGGCTCAATTGAATAAATTATAAATAAACCGGGCCCCTGTATTGCCCATGTTCTACTGAGATTAGAAGTAGGTCTATTATCATAGGTCTACTGTGATTAGAAGTAGTGTTTGAGTGTAACTAGGTATTGGGCTGATATTATAGATAGAGACTTAGGGTCTCTATGATGTACACCTTCTTCTGATTGCATAGTGAATTCTCCCGTCTTCCCCGTGGACGTAGGCCAAAAGCCGAACCACGTAAATCTCTGTGTTCTTGTGTGTGCTTGATCTCTTTCCATAGGCCCTAGATCTCAACAAACTGGTATCAGAGCTAATTGTCGTGATCGGAAGAAATCCGATGGATCAGATTTGAGAGGGTTGATCTCGAAGTGGGCCACGGATCGAAGAAGATCAAAACGGACAGAAGAAAAGAGACGGCAGTCTCTTGAAAAAAAAATTCGGTTCTTGATCGGATTGCACGGATTTGGAGAAGTCCGGCCAGATCGCTGAGGGTTGACAACGGCGATCAGAGAGAAATCGAAGAGGAGACATTGCATGCTTCAATTTGGTGGCTGTTCCAGACTGATCTGGACTGTTTCGGTGAGCCCCACATCGCCGTGAAAGTCGCCGGAATCCCCGCCTCTGCCCTTCGCCGGAGAAAGGGGGTCGCCGCCGCCGTTGTCTCGCCAGTCCGGCGTCCCTTCTCACCGTCGGCAAGGAAGACACTCGCAGGTGAAGGCACAGCGCCTGTTGCAGGCGTTGGGAGGAAGAAGACCCAGTTGGGCCAGTCCCGGGTCTTGGGTTGGTTCAGGTCAGGTCCGACCTGACCCATTGTAGAAGCCCAACAGTACTTGGGTCAGTTTCCAGGCCAAGTTCCAGTCCAGGTCAGGTCTGACCTGGCCCAGTCCACAAATCAGAAGCCCAGAACCAGCTTTAAAAGGTGCTGACGACAGCGCTGACGTCAGCAGATCGTACGATCAAAGCCATTTTGACCAAATCAAAGGCTGAAATTTGTTTTCGCGATATCTTGACGATCCGGAGTCCGATCTGAGACCCGTTTGAACCTACGGACTCGTTGCGAGCAGATCTACGCTGTTGTGGAAGAAGATTGGCTGTTCAACGGTCAACAAAGAAGATTGACTGATCGGAGCGCAGAAACTTATTTATGCGATATCTTAGCCATCCAAAGTCGGATTTCAGATCCATTTCTTCCAGCGTGCTCGTGGTGACCAGATCTACATAGTTCCAGTGAAAGATTTGAGGAATGGCTGCTAAATTCGATATTGAAAAATTCGACGGTAATAATGACTTGGGTCTTTGGCGTCTGAAGATGCATGCTTTGTTGGTCCAGAATGGGTTGCATAAAGCTTTGAGGGGAAAGAATGCTCTATCTGAAAAATTGTCAGATGGAGAGAATGATGAGTTGCTGGAAAAGGCGTATGGTCAGATTCTGCTGTTCTTGAGTGATGGTGTACTGCGAAAGGTTGTTCAGGAAAAAACTGTTGCTGGCATATGGCAAAAGTTGGAGAACTTGTACATCACAAAATCTCAAACGAATCGCTTGTATATGAAAAAGCGATTGTTCACATTACAAATGCAGAAAGGTACGTCTGTTTCAACTCACATTGATTCTTTTACAAAAGCTATTTTAGATCTTGAAAATATAGATGTCAAAATTGATGATGAGGACCAAGCTATCATGTTGCTATGCTCTTTACCACCCTCGTATGAGAACTTTGTTGATACCATGATGTATGGTAGAGAAATTCTTTCTAAGGAAGATGTTGAGTCAGCCTTGAACTCCAAGGAGTTAAAGAAAAAGGTTGCAATTGAAAACCATGACAGTTATGGTGAGGGTTTGGTAGCGCGTGGCAGAACAGAGAAGAAAGAGCATAATAGAAGAGGCCGATCTAGGTCAAAATAAAAAACTAGAAAATTAAAGTGCTTCAAATGTCACAAGGAAGGGCATTTTAGAAAAGATTGTCCAGAGCGTAAAGGGAAAGAGAAATCTAATTCTGGAGAAATTGCCGGAGTTGCAACCGATGTTGCGGAGACTAATTCTGATGGTGCAGAAGTTCTTTCGGTTACTATTGGTAGCTCAGCCACTGAGTGGATTCTTGATTCAGGCTGTTCCTATCATGTGTCCTTACAGAGATTGGTTTACCAATTATCAATCTATTGATGGTGGTAAAGTGCTTATGAGAAATAATGCAGTTTGTAAGGTTGTTGGGATAGGTGCAATCAAAATTAAGATGTATGACGGTATTGTGAGAACATTGTCAGATGTTAGGCATATTCCAGAGTTGAAGAAAAACTTGATTTCCTTGGGTACGCTTGACTCCAATGGTTGTACCTACAAAGCTGGAGGTGGAGTTATGAGAATCTCGAAGGGTGCTCTTGTAGTGATGAAGGGACTGAAGCAGAATGGTCTTTACTTTCTTCAAGGTAGTACAATTACAGGTGCTGCAGCTGTGTCGTCCTCAGATTCAGATTCAGAAATTACCAAGTTATGGCATATGCGACTTGGGCATATGAGTGAGAGGGGTATGGATGAGTTGACTAAACAGGGTTTACTGTGTGGTCAAAAAACAGGAAAGCTGGACTTCTGTGAGCATTGTATCTTCGGAAAGCAATGTAGAGTCAAGTTCAGGACTGCTGTTCATCGGACAAAGGGTACTTTGGATTATATCCACTCTGATCTTTGGGGTCCCTCTCGTGTTCCATCTCTTGGTGGTGGTTTATACATGTTGACCTTTATTGATGACTATTCTCGAAAGGTCTGGGTGTATATCTTAAAGCACAAACATGAAGCTTTTGCACAGTTCAAGCAATGGAAGGCTATGGTCGAGAAGCAGACAGGTAAACAGCTCAAACGCTTGATAATTGACAATGGCTTGGAATTCTGTAATAGTGCTTTTAATGAGTTCTGCAAGAATGAAGGTATTGTGAGACATCGCACAGTCAGAAATACACCGCAACAGAACGGAGTTGCAGAACGGATGAACAGGACTATTCTAGAGAAGACCCGTGCATTCTCTCTAATGCAGGGTTACCTAGGAAGTTTTGGGCGGAAGCTGTTAACACAGCTTGTTATCTGATAAACCGGTCTCCATCAACAGCTATAGAATGCAAAACTCCTGTAGAGGTATGGTCTGGAGCTCTTGCTGATTACACCAACTTGCGGATATTTGGTTGTCCTGCCTATGCTCATGTGAATGATGGAAAGCTTGAACCAAGGGCAAGAAAGTGCATATTTATAGGGTATGCAGATGGTGTTAAAGGATATAGGCTGTGGTGCCTAGATGGGAAATCTCCCAAATGCATTATAAGTAGAGATGTGACCTTTGATGAGTCTGCTATGTTGAAACCGAAGGAGTGTCAAGATGCTGGAAAGGTGGAGGATCAAAACGGTGTCAGTAAACAGGTGGAGCTTGAGAAGGAAGCTCCAGAAAAATTGCAGGATAAGGTGCAAACAGATGTCCCAGTTCAACAAGATGTAGAGGAGATGCAAAGCTCAAACGAGGAAAGTGCAGTTCCGGATGATTACATGCTTACTCGGGACAGAGAGAGGAGACAGATTAAGAAACCTCAGAGATACGGGTATGAAGATATTGTTGCCTACGCTCTTAATACAGCTGAGAGTATTGAGTCTGAGCCAGTTACATATCGGAATGCCATCACTAGCAAAGAATCAGTAAAATGGGCCGTAGCCATGGGTGAGGAGATTGAATATCTTCACAAGAATCAGACTTGGGAGTTAGTAAGACCTCCGAAAGGCCAGAAGATTGTTGGATGCAAATGGGTCTTCAAGAAAAAGGAAGGAACTCCAGGGATGGAAGACACTAGGTTCAAAGCACGACTGGTTGCAAAAGGCTATACTCAGAGGGAGGGTGTTGACTTCAATGAAGTGTTCTCTCCTGTGGTGAAGCACAGTTCTATCAGGGTGCTACTTGCTATGGTTGCTAAATTCAATTTAGAGTTGGAGCAGCTTGATGTCAAGACTGCGTTCTTACATGGCGAGCTAGATGAACAGATTTATATGCATCAACCAGAGGGGTTTGAAATTCATGGAAAGGAAGACCACGTTTGTTTGCTAAAGAAATCGTTGTATGGTCTGAAGCAGTCTTCTAGGCAGTGGTACAAGCGTTTCGACACCTTTATGGTTGGAAACGGTTATTACAGGAGTGCATACGACAATTGTGTATACTACAAGAAGCACTCCAATGGCTCGTATGTCTATTTGCTGCTATATGTTGATGACATGTTGATTGCTGCAAAGGACATGTCTGAGATCAACAGGTTGAAAACTCAGTTGAGTGGTGAATTTGAGATGAAAGACTTAGGTGCTGCGAAGAAAATTCTTGGAATGGAGATTCAAAGGGACCGGAAAGCGGGCAAATTGTCTTTGTCACAAAAGGGGTACCTTGAGAAG
The DNA here is from genome assembly GCA_029852735.1 of Persea americana. Taxonomy (NCBI): domain Eukaryota; kingdom Viridiplantae; phylum Streptophyta; class Magnoliopsida; order Laurales; family Lauraceae; genus Persea; species Persea americana. The sequence goes on from CM056813.1 coordinate 1,014,698, forward strand.
GTTATGGAGTGCTTTGGTATGCAAAGTTTGAAACCTGTGAATACTCCATTGGCAGCCCATTTCAAACTTTCCGCTGCTTTGTCACCACAAACTAAGGAAGAGGTGGAGCACATGTCTCGTGTTCCCTATGCTAGTGCAGTTGGGAGTATCATGTATGCCATGGTTTGCACGAGGCCAGATATTTCACACGCGGTTAGTGTAGTTAGCAGATACATGGATAACCCCGGAAAGGCCCATTGGTAGGCAGTGAAATGGATACTCCGTTACTTGAGAGGTACTACTGATGTTGGGATAATTTATGACAGAAGTAATAACACTTCTGGAAGTGTTATTGGATATGTTGATTCAGATTTTGCTGGAGATTTAGACAGAAGAAGGTCCCTGACAGGTTATGTCTTCACTTTTGCTAGCGGTGCCATTAGTTGGAAGGCAGCTTTGCAATCCAAAGCTGTCTTGTCTACCACTGAAGCAGAATATATGGCAGCTACAGAGGCAGTGAAAGAAGCTATTTGGCTAACAGGCTTGGTTGAAGATCTGGGATTGGAACGGAAGCTAGTTATTGTTTTCTGTGATAGTCAGAGTGCGATCGATCTGACACATAATCCAAAGTATCATGAAAAGACCAAGCACATAGATGTAAGGGCTCATTTCATTCGAGATGTCATCGCCGAGGGTGCTATTGCAATAATTAAAATTGCTACGGCGGAGAATCCAGCAGACATGATGACCAAGACTATTCCAACAGTCAAGTTCAAGCATTGCTTGGACTTGATTAATGTGATCAGTACCTGAGTGCCCTAAGGGGCAGGTGGAGACGGTGAGACGTGTTTAGTGCATGAGGATCAGCTTCAATGTTCGCCAAGGTGGAGATTTGTTATTTGTTTGGCTCAATTGAATAAATTATAAATAAACCGGGCCCCTGTATTGCCCATGTTCTACTGAGATTAGAAGTAGGTCTATTATCATAGGTCTACTGTGATTAGAAGTAGTGTTTGGGTGTAACTGGGTATTGGGCTGATATTATAAATAGAGACTTAGGGTCTCTATGATATACACCTTCTTCTGATTGCATAGTGAATTCTCCCGTCTTCCCCGTGGACGTAGGCCAAAAGCCGAACCACGTAAATCTCCGTGTTCTTGTGTGTGCTTGATCTCTTTCCATAGGCCCTAGATCTCAACATCTTCCATATCCAACTTACATCAAATTCTCCTAAAGCCCAAAACCCCACTACTTGACTTCACTTGAAAACCTACAAAATATCTCAAAATAAAAAACCCAAAAGCCAAGATTCAAAACATGTCAGAGTTGCAGAGAAAGAAGCTGGAGAATAAGATGGAGATGATTTCAACTAGTAATGACAACGGCCATAGTGGGATCAGAGGCCTTCTTGTGTTGGGTGGAGCTTTAGACTCAGTCTTTACTACTCTGTGCCGGCCCCAAAATCCCAGGAACATGTTGAGCTTGTATGGGTCGACCTGACTCTATCCGTCACTGGTTTATAATTGTTACCAAACCTGCCCTAGGATGGAAACAAATCTGGATGGGTTTGACGTTGGTTGCTTTTCATTTATTGGATTGAATCATGCCTTTTACTGTACCCAACCCAAATCATCATGGGTTTATAATTTATGATACCAAGCCCACCCTATGACGGATATGAGTCGGGCTGCGTTTGATATTGTTTTTTTTTTTTTTTTTTTCATTTTAAAATACAAAAAACATTCAATATTTCTTGCATTGGCGTGGAATTGAACACAGCTCCCTACAATTTAAAAGTGTCCACTACTTTTATTACAAAACTTCTGTATATAAAACCTTACTAACAAATATGTGAAGAATCATAATGGGGTGGGGTGGGGTGAGCAAGGGCAACGAGAATCTGAACCTGCCCTGCACTTGACTCAAGTCAAGATCTAAAATCACATACCTGTCTCGAACCCAAAAGACCCACTACCAAACCCACTTTTAATAGGAGCAGGTTGAGGCAGGTCATTTGTTTAACTTGCCCCTTTGCCAGGTGTGGCAAATGGGTTGGGTCGGGTTGAGTTAGGTTGTCTACATGTCGAAGTATAACTTGTATCTGACCCTTTTTAAAATGGGTTAGACAATCTCCCCAACCTCGACTTGCATTACCTATAGGGGGGAAAAACAAATGAAAAAGGAGGATGAGAAGAGGCAATTTTAATGTCAATATAATCTCTCTCTCTCTCTCTCTCTCTCTCTCTCTCTCTCTCTCTCGTGTGTGAGAGAATAAAAAAAACAAATTTCAAGTAGAAATCCGACAGGGATGAAGAATCTTGCTTTGGTTTTCCACAGTAATAATGCCTTTGAATGATGTATTTTTGACAACCTGCATAAAATTAATTTGAACTTTTAATGTAGAGAGACACAGAGAGAGACATTGATTTACTGTTTAAAAGGGGCTTAGGGGGCTTTGAATGTAGGGAGAGAACATTTTATTCCTGGGAAGATGTTGACAATTCCACACACACACACACACACGTATGCTACACGTTAGCAATTTGGTTGGGTTGTCTACTGAAGTTGACAATTCCATCAAAGTAAACAATGCCTTTCGGAAATTTAGGTTTCAAGGAGCCTGTATGAATGCATATTGCCTTTAGACTCTGACCAAGACTGGGCCTTGTGGCCATCAAGGGTTCAACCATGGGATGCGCAGAATATCAGGCCCGTGGATGGGATTCCTCACCTCATGCATGGGGTGTACCGCTAGTGGTCACCCAGGTCAGTCTCCCAAGTAAGTTCTGGGACTCTATTCTCTTATTCATCCTATTGTTAAGAATAATAAAATAGTTTAATATTCTAAGTATTAATTTATTATTACATTAAGAGTTCTGAGTTCTGTTTCCTCCTTTCCTCTTAAAAAATAAAACTAGGAATAGCATTTCTATTAATATCTACTCTTATAATGTGTTTATGGCCTGCAAAACAATAGAAACAATTAGTAAATTATTGCTATTTCTTTGAGTTTCTGGTTTTGAGTTAAGGATGTGGTTGTGAGTTCAGGTTTCAGTGTAAGAGGCTAAGTTTGGTTCTTTCTCATGTTTTAGTGCTGAAATCAATCCTTCAAATCAGTCCCATACTGGAAGAAACTCAGAAAAGCTACAAGTATTTGTGGGCTTTTAATCAGGTCTTGCTTTGGGTGTGAATTCAGCATATCTATAGGCTACCTCTTGCATGCTTGATATTACCAGTTGTAGGTTGTTTAACCTACTGAGCCAAGCCAATTTAACTGTTGGGGATTGAAGGATTGTAAAGTCTATAGGGATGTGGAAGCATAGTAAAAAGACAAACTCTAAGGGCATGCTTGTGTAACACTTTTCCATGGAAAAGTGGATGGTTTTCCACGGAAAACCCATTTTTCGGGCGTTTGATGCGGAATAATTCCACAGAGACGCTTTCCTGCCTCGTCAGCATTTTCCTTGATAATGGTGGGAAATGTTTTTCCTCAAAAAACTTCTCACTCTTTTCCTCACCCTTGTCCATTTCAACCCAAAACCCAACAACTCTTTCATTTTTTATTTCTTTAAATAAATTATTATTTGATTTTGAATAATAATATACATGTTATGTTATTTTTCTTCAAAAAATTGTTTCACCAAATACGAAAATTTGATTTTTTTATAAGGAATCCACAGCCGCACCAAACAACATTAGCACCAATTTAACGAGGAATTTTTTTTTGCACCAAACATGAATTTCTAAATTCTACGGAAATCCTTTTCCGAGGTTTCCATTTCTATGGAATTTGCTGACTTGGCAATTTCCCCTTTCCGTGGAAATGGTGAGTACACAAACGGTGCCCTAAAGGTTTGTTCCTTGACCTTGTATGCGTGGTTCTGGTGTCTTTTTTCATATGCATATCAGTTATAAAAACACTTAGTAACTTCCTTTTACAAGTAACTGTCACTTAAGGTAGGATTCATAGCTGACGTTTTGGGGCCCACTGGGCTTCCAGAGACAAGAAGGTTTTAGGATCAAGTAGTCTAAAAATAAAGCAAGTCAGTTAAATGTTGCTACCCATCCCATCTATGGCCATAAAAGGCGATGTTTCTTTTTGACCGTTAGTGAAAAAAGTTTTTATTTTGACCATTTATTTGATCCGATACTAGAGGACATGACATTTTGTAGATGGCTAGATACCATGACCCTTTTACCTGGTTGGCCAATGGCAAACACTGCTGTGTGTGTGTCATTCTTTAATTGGTAGTTCCTTCTGCAAGGAAATTGCAATATTTTCTTTGGTCTCTTAATTTTTAAATGTTTGTCACTGTCTTTGTCAAAGTGCTTGTGAACTGTGAAACCTGGGTACTTTCAACATAGGCTGTATATCTGTGGTATCAAATGTAACACTTCAATCTTATGTGTAAAATCTGTATCTGCCATTTATATTGATGAGCATCACATCTTGTAAATAGACTTACAAGCAGGATATTATGGCATAGTTGCTTTAGTCTTGCTGATCAGTTTTTCTAAACTGTGTTCTATTTTGTTTTATTTTTTAAATCAAGTCTGGATTGGTTTAATGAGTTAAATGTTCAGACTCTTAGATATAGCTGAGTTTGGGTTCGTTCTATCTTTATACCATGGAATAAAATATCGGCTGCTACGTAGTGTAGCGGTTGATATATTGCCACTACGACTCGGCAAGTAAAAAACCAGTCAAGCCGAGCAGAAAAACAATGTTTTCCCTATCTCTTCTCCCCAAGAGCCTTTCCAAAAGTTTTCTATACCTTTGAATGCTTCCAAATCACTAAAAAAAATGGTCACTATACGAGATTCGGTCTTTTTTTTACCGCTTTAAAGATTCACACTACTATGCTACTACGTATCTCTGCAACCGCTATGTAGTATTTTGGCTGCCAGCCGCTATGCCCGCTGCAACCGCTATTTTGATCCTTGCTTCATACTGCAATTGAGGATTGAGGGTTTTCCTCAGCCCTTAAAGTAGTTGGGCTGCATTAGACTCCTTCGTGATATCACAGTTGTCTTTCCTTTTATTTTTGGTTGTTTATGTATGCATGTATGCTTATTTTATGAGTTGTGGAACTTGTAAGCCACAGTAAATACTAAGAAGTTTCCACCACGTTTGCAGGTTTAGAGATGGTGTAAGTTAGGAGTTGGAATCCTAGATGGGCCCCATTGCATTTCCTTAATGGGTTTTGTATATATCAGGTAGCCAGCTGCTTATCCTCCCTCACCTTCCCAACAAAGTTTCTGCTTCTGTGCTGTTGTCATCCTTCTCTTTTTGTTGCTGTGAATAATTTAATTTTACCTTTTGCTTTCATCTGGGATTCTTGTAAGAGCACTGTAATTACCGGCAGCTAGTAGGGCCTTAGCTTTAATGTTAATTCTGTTTGTTCGTTTGTTTTTTATTTTTTTTTGAGATGTATCATCAATGTGCTGAGCTTAGCAAGTCATTTCTGCTCATCCCATGTGCTCATTTGGATCTTCATAAATTGAGTGCTGATAACTCAGTACATGTAGTTCATTCATTCGTTCATTCGGATAACCTGAGTTACACTTAAAATCACAGTTGTTCTTTGACATGATCAATTGGAGATGATCAGTGTTACTGGTAAATTCATTTCATGGCAACTGAATTCCAAAGATCCAAATGAGGCGCATAGTTTGACTTATTTCTAGAAAAAATAATTACCAGTGTCATGTTTATGCATGCGTTGGTGGGTTACTGCAACCAAAAAAAGTTGGTGCATATGAGGACATATCATTTGTTTTATCAGCTTCCTCTTTTCAGAGAGGACTGAGCTGTTTCAAGAAAAAGGTGTGTGATATAGGGAACCTTATATGTCCATGAGTTTCTGATTGCAGGTGAATTGTGATCCACTCTGGGCACATTTCGGTAACACTGCTTACTGCGGAAACGCTGTGTAAAAGTGGGACATTTTTACGTTGTTTGAATGCTATTCTGCAGAAAAGTTTTTCCTTCATTACAGACAAATGAGGAAAAACATCAAAGCCACTGCAATTTCCATGTTTCCACGGAAAAGTACCTCCAATGGAGGTTTCCATGGAACCGAGACACATGCCCTTAGTTCAAGGAAAATGTACACTGAACTGTTGGGGGAATATATAAATCCTGGGAACAAATTGTACATATTAGCTGAAGTAGAACAGAAGTTTAGTGTTTGAACTTTGAAAATGTTGTCTTTATCAGGGCTGAAAACTTTGAAAATGTTGTCTTTATCAGGGCTGAATGTGAGCTTCAGGAGGCTCAAGAAATAAAACTTATCTGGGTTTAAAAGAGCATATTGAGCAGAAGGTCACTCATTCATTACATGAGGAGACATTGGTAACGGTTCCTAAAAGGAATTCAAGTTATCAGGGTACTATGAGTTGATGAATGACGATGAATTTGCAGACGAAGTTGAGTTGTAGGCGCATCCAAAGATGATTGCCATGAACAAGAAAAGTAGGATGAAATAAGAAATGCAATAGATAGGCAGCTGATTATATTTTTGTTCAATACCTATTTTTGTACATATTCTTTAACAATATTTGAAGAAAATCTTGATTTCGAATTATCCAATATTTTTCAAAACATATTTCTTCTAATCCTTGTGAGAGCAATTAAAATATAAAATAATTGATCTCACTAGATGAAGTCAAACTGCTCAAAATAATCGTTTTCTCATTATTCAAGCGTTGGGAGTTATATAAGTCACTCTAATCAAAATAAGATCCATGCTGGGATTGATCATAGTGGGCAATTTTTCCAACCCTTCAATAATAATTGGCGAGCCACAGCGAGTGGAATCAAGGATGGAATTGACATGCCCCAAAGATGGGCTTCAAAAAACTTTGCACTACCCATTTTTTTTTTTTTTTTTTTTATTGTGTAGTGTGTTGTTTTGATCTTAAATGACAAAATTCATGGTACAACTAAGTTCAAAATTTCAAAGCACAGGTGCATAAATCTATGGGCAGGTTTGTGTGTAACACTTTTTCTCTTTTAGAAAAGTGGATGGCTTTTGGGGGAAAATTCAGTTTTTATATGTTTGGTGTGGAAAAATTATATGAAAATGCTTGTCTGCCAGTCAATATTTTCCTTGTTAATGTTAGAAATGGATTTCCTACGAGGGTTTATGAGGAAATGGATTTCCTCATAAACCCTCGTAGGAAATCCATTTCCTCATAAAACCTCTCCCTCTTATAGAATATCATTTCCTCACCCCTTTTCATTTAAATCCCAAACCCCGCTCCACCTCTCTCTTCCCTTGTGCAGCTAGGTTAACCCACCCTGCCCAGCCACACAAATCTCATCCCTTTGATTTTGGGCGACATTTAACTCTAATTGGACTACCCCAACCCCATTGGTCACATGTACATTTGATTTATACATGGGGCACACCCTTCAGATATATATTTTTGTTGGCATCTTCATTGTTTTATCACAAGAGAATTCTGTGTACCGTTCACAGAATATCCAGATTCGTGTTCCATATGTATGAATTTCAGCTAACAATCAAGAGTGTGGAGCCCATCTGTTGTACTTCACAGATTGGTTATAGGTCATTTTTCGTTCTTACAACTATGAACTATAATTCATTTCACTAATATTGATTTGATGATTAAGGATGGATCAATCTGAACGTTATGAGCTATGGTTAAACCCACTGTGTACATGACTGCATCTACCTTATAAAAGGAAAAAAAAGTCGTCTCCCACACTGACAAATCACAACCGCGAAAGCAACAGAAAGGCTTTTATCAACATATCAAAGTGATTATCTTCCTCACAGACTGGAGGAAAATTTATCTGAATGGATAATTTAATTATATATGAGCTATGTTATTGTTTTGCAAAAAAATGTTGCACCAAATAAGAAAGTTTGATAGTTTTATTTTCAATAAGGAATCCACAACGCTAAACAACATTAGCACTAATTCAGCTAGGAAAAAAAATTCGCACTAAACATGAGTTTTTAAATTCCACTGAAATTCTTTTTCGAGGTTTCTATTTCTGTGGAATTTGCTGACGTGGCAAATTCCTCTTTCTGCGCAAAGGGTGTGTGCCCAAACATGCCCTTATATGGTGATAATCATGACTTATATTTTTACTTTTCCCACTCTAGAAACTTTGTGCCGACCTTTTTCTGTCCTCTGGTTGGATTTTGAACCCCGGTATTTCCTTTGCTTCCTTTTTTTTTTTTTTCCTTCATCTATCAATCTTTAATATATTCGATAGATATGTGGACTCCATTATCCTCCATTGGTCTTTTAGCAAAAATTGTTTTGCCTTCTTTTTACAGATATGAAATTTGTCACCACTGGATAGAAGGTTGGGGTTCTTATAGTAATCCCTTATAATAAGTCAAATCTTCATGTTTTAGGATGTTACAGGCATGAAACCATTGCAATCTCATACTTTTGCATAGTTTTAACAAGATGTCCATTTATGGTAGAAATACATACAGAATTGCATTACATGGTTTTCATTTACTAGTGGCTAGATTGGACTGCAAGTAGGAGGAAAAATATTGTTATTTTGGAGATTTAGATAGAACATTGCATGTACATGGTTTTCATTTTCTAATTTGAGTAAAATACAATTTTTTTTTTGGACACCAATGGGATGTCTGGATGGTGAAGTATTAATCATATTTCATTTGGTGGAGTGCTTGAGTTGAATAATAGAAATCTAACGTGCAATGGTGGCGATCAAAAGATGTTTTACCTCATTCGTTATTATTAGCATCACATACATGAAGTTAAGAAATCGACAGATAAAATCAAGTAGGGGTGAGCTCATGACCATGACTTTCTATGTATTAATCATTTTCTCAAGACATTTTCCCCACTTCTACACACTACTAGGGCGCCAAGGGCTTAATTACTTTGGATTTGGACCCAGATATGAGATCAGGGCCATACCCAAATGTTACTTCTGCTAGAGTCCATCAGGATAACCACTTGTCCCAGTAATTTTCTTCCTGCCCATATATGGTCAATAGTGTTAAAATCAGCTGATACTCATGTGATCCAATCCTTTTGTGCTAACAGAAAAAAAAAAAAAGAAAAAGAAAAAGAAAAAGAAAAAAAGCATTAACAAGCTGAATTGAAGCCATAGGAAACATTGAAATGTTAAAATGAGAGGAGTGATGAAAGGATGGCCCAATCAGCCTACAGGCTGAATTCTGCTCCAACAAGAAATTCATGAAATGTGGTCACACCCACAAGTGGGGTATCAGAAAGATCTGCCACACGTTATAATGACACATTTGTAAGACAGCAACAGCAAGTGGGGGACCTAAAGAACATTGGCTCATACATGTAGTCAATGCCCCAAAGCTGGTGAATCCAACAGTAATTCCTTCCATATATAGTTCCACCCCACCCCACCCCCCAGGTGAGGTGACAGAACCCCCCTCTCATGTCTGGGGCAGTGGACAGTGGGGTGGTTTTTATGAAGTGGGGTTGATCTGAGTTGGAACAGTTTCCTCTTGTGTGAGAGAGAAAGCAGGCTCCATTTTTTTCTTTTTTTTTTTACAGTCATCTCTCATGACTCATGTGTGCACCACCTTACGTAAGATGGGTCAGCCGGCGTGCAGTGATAAAAATCCGTGCGAGCAGCAGCAGCTAAACAACAAAAACGAAAACGGCCCGAGTAAAAAAAAAAAAAAAACACATCTACTCGTACTCATGCCATCACCCACGCCTGTCCTTCCACTTGTGTGGGGCCCACCTCCATGCATCCATCTAGAAGCAGGATCCTCTCTCAGGCTTCAACATTGAAAGACCCTGAGTTAAAATGTGTGGAAATCCACAAAGGCCTACCAATCAAAATCCAAACCGTTCAAAATAATCTCGAGAATCCAACTTCTTGCCACCGTTGGATTGACTATTTGCTTAAAAAAAGTGAATAACAAAATCTTATACACATCGCATGAAACGATAAATCCAACGTTGGAACAAACTCAAATTCACCTAACATGTGTGGGTCTTTCTTTTGAGAAATTCAAATTTCAATAGGTGGACCCCACCACATAGATGCACTCATCTAACTCAGGATTTCTCTGGGTTTGAGCCCTCAGAGGATCTGGACTGACTCCTTCATCTAATGCTGCATGGCACATCATGATTGTTGCCATCTCTCGGTTAAAATGTTTGATGGTAAATGTTTTGGATAGAATCTTCTCTACAGGATCTTTCACATAACATACTGTCTGCCGTACACGTGTTCAGCAGTTCTTGTTAAAAGCTTCACTCTGATCAAATCAAGGTCACATGGATGAGTTGCAGTACTGGCTTCCTTGTGATCTGTGATATAAATCTCAGCAGTCCAGAAATCCAGATAGTTGGTCAGTTCTGATTCATGGAATTAAATTCAATAGATTTTGATCCTCTTGGATTGTGATTCTGATTCTTCTTAATTTAAAATTTAGAACATAGATAGGTTATGATGATCATATGCAATATATGTAAATATATTAAGATAACACTCTTATATAAATTATAGTAATAACATACTTTTAATTGAGTTGTGTCCGACTGCAATTAGGTCCATTGGGACTAGGTCTGGGTCCCATACATTAAACATGTAAACATATCAGGATTGAGTCCATGATGACCTCTTTACTTCCCCACATCCTAGAGGAGATACAATTTTTATAGTTTCACTTAAACTAGGCTAAAGCCAATTACATGGTTGTTATGACTAATATTTACTAGGAGATAGTGGTTTTTTTTTTCCAATCAGTGACAAAAGATTTCATTCAAAAAAGTGAAAGGGTCTGTTTGTTTGCATAAATACAAACAATTTGGCGGTCAAATGAGCTCTATAGAGTGATTATTAAGGAAGTGACGGGGTGGAGGATGTAAGGTAAATGGTGAAGGATATAAGGTAGCTACGTAAATGAGATTCTGACATCTCTAAGATTTTAATTACTGGAGTGGATCACTGGATATTAATTTCCCATCATCCTTTGATTCGATTTTCATATCCAATATAGCTATTTTCAATAATTTTATTTTGAAATGGTTAAATACAATATACCTCTTAACTATCATCCTTCTGAGCTTTGACCCATAAATTTTTGAAAGAATATTCCACTTCTTTCATATTTAGCCGTGTGTTTGATCATACATATGTTTAGTGTAGTTATTGTGGTTTATAAAGTGAAGGTGTCTTTGCCAGAAGACATAAGTAGTCTGTGCTAGGAAACTAAAGAATTCCATAGTGTCAACTAAATACGAATTACGACATGGACACGTCCACACTCCACATCTGACATTCCATTTTCGTATAATTCATGAATCAAATGGAACCTAGGCTCCACACAAGCGAGTCCAACTCCAACCCACACCATTGCACAAGTCAATTTCATTTTCGAAACCAAAGAAGACCCATTTTTTTTCTTTTTTTTCTTTTTTTTCAAGTTTTCAAATCATTTATACATTTCTTCGCTATTTTGAAAGTCACAATAGCCTACTTAAAACTTGTTCAGAAGTAGGTTCCAACCCAAAGGCAGCATTGAAAAGTATTTATGCTACATCTACTAATATTCTGAAATTTTGGTAGGAATAACTAATTTAAGAAACTTAATATGTTATTGGAGCCAACTGATAATGCGTTGAAATCCTAAGGAGAATGACTCGGCCTTGAAAAAAAAGCGTGTTGTCACCTCAGTAGGAGTCTTGAGAAGTGGGTTCTAACCAAAGGGGAGTAATAAAAAGTATTTGTGACGCCTCTACTAATGCCTAGAGATTTTGGTAGGAATGCTTAGCTTGGGAACTTAATAAAATTTGAACATACTCTAATATCAACGCCCACTGAAATTATCCTGGCATCCATATTTGCAATTGAAACATAGCACACAAAGGAGGTCTTGACATTTTGTTAGAAACTTGAAGCATATGAAGTCTGAGAAGTACTAGCCTATTTAATTATCGAGCCAGATCAATGACTGACGCAGTTCACTGGCATAATAAAAGCGGGGGCCTCTGAGAAACAAAGTATATAACAATCTTCCATTCCATCTGGGGTCATGCCATAATTGTTAGAGAAAGGATCTTAAACTAGTGGTAGATGACAAGGGTGAGGCCTACCTTTAATTGCTTGGGAGAATTTAAAAAAAGTCCTTAAGTTTCGGCCTTATTTAAAAAAAGGACACAAGTTTCAAAACTTTTCAAATTAGTCCCTAAGTTTTTTGAGAAGTTTTCAATGAAGGACATCCATCTATTTAAAGAGATTTTTCGGCAACTTTTTTTACCTTTTTTTAAATATCTAAATTACCTTTCATTGTAATAAAACGCTCATTCACTTCCTCTATATTCTCCTCATTTTCCTCGCCGGTATCCACACGGTGATCAAGGACACCAAGTATTCCCACAGCGATTGGCTGCTTGTAGTCGCTACCAAAACCATGTCATGGCTGTAAATGAAGGGTAATTTGGGTATTATCAAAATACTGAGGGAAAAAGGTACCAGAAAATACCTTTAAATGGCCGGATGTCCTTAATTGAAAATTTACTGAAAAGCTTAGGGAGTAATTTGAAAAGTTTCAAAACTTGTGTCCTTTTTTGAAATAAGGCAAATACTTAAGGCAATATTTGAAAATTTTCAAATACCAATTGTTATCATCCACCACTAAAACGAACTTGCCCAAGTTTGACTCCTGGAATGATTATTTTAAGAAATCATATCAATATTTCTTCAAGGATATTAAATTAACAGTGTCTACCATTTCAGATTGGAATGGAATTTGAGCCATTTTCTAAACCTGCATTGGATAGGAGCCATTGCCTTTTATTATTATTTTATGTCGTTGCTAACAAAGAAGATGAAAAGACAAAAATTAAGGGGGGAAAAAGACTTCTAATGAGGATTTTTTTTATCATGAACATAGGTATGTCCCAGTTGGTTGGATGCCACCTTTCTCACCCACACCACCGAAAGCTTGATTGCTGGAGAGCGAGAGAGAGAGAGAGAGAGAGAGAGAGAGAGAGAGAGGATTATTTGAACATAACTAATAATTAATCAATCAAAGAAGAGCCCAACCAAACCATGGCTGCACCTAAGCCATGAATATATTTGTAGGTGGTGAAAACACGATACCCACTTAGATTATGATGTAGAACTTGTAGATTAGGGAAGACCGAACGCCGAGGACCTGAAAGGGAAGGAAAATAGCTTGGATCAGAGCCCCTGGCTGCCGTCAGCCGAAGGTACTCCGATGCCTGAGTTAGTTCTGGAAAAACTAAGCAGGAGGAGGGAGAAGAGAATGAGAGATTTGAGCAAGGGTTTTCGTGCTATGTGTTTGCGTACTTCCATGGGGCTGATCCCATGTGTATTTGTAGATGATTCCTCATTTATTCTCTTTGTGAGTGGGGGTAGGTGGGGTAAGGTCCCATCGGGTCTTACCCTGACATTCGGCGGTAGGTGAAAATGGCACATTCCATCAGAAATTTCCATACTTTTGGACAGTTAATGTGAAGGGATGATAGAGCCAGCTTCTTATCGCCATAAATGAGTCACCCTATTTGTCAGAGCACGCCCGTACTTCTCATAGGAGTGAGATGGCTCATTCCCTACCTCCAGTACCTTTACTGGGATCAGGAATGGTCTGGCTGAGCTGGCACTTAGCTGAGCTGGCATTCACACCGAGCTGCCGAGCTGATACCCGTTGAACTGGCATTCTTTACCGAGCTACCGAGTTGCCGAGCCGCTGGGCTATGTTTACCGAGATCGGGGTGAACAGCTAATGCTATTACCGTGGTTCTCCCTTAATCTTGTCATTACGGCATTTTATCCACACAATTGCCCCCTAGCTTTTGACCTTAGAGTTCTCTAACTTGCGGAGGTCGGAAGCTAAGTGATGCTGCCTGGCTGGTACTACTACCGAGCTCAAAGATGGTTGCCAAAATGTGGAAAAGGATTACCGAGATGGTGGAGTCTCGGCTCGAAGAGAGGGTCCCTCCTTATCCTGATGACCGTTGCTGACGTCCGATTCTTATCAAGATGTGTCTTCACCTGCCCGGGGCATTTAGTAGTCTTCAAGATCAAGATGTCTCTTCGCCTGCCCGGGGTATTTAATAGTCATCAGGAAATGCGTTGCCAGCACCACGTGTTGCCTCTTCGGCTGTCAGGCAATCGTTTTGAAACGACGTTAGGGTTGCTCGATGTGACGTTATGGTTGCTTGAGGTGACGCCTCATTAAAGGCGCTTCTCGAAAGCCGAACCGGCGCCTTTAAACCCTTATAAATTAGGGCGTCTCCTTCGCCCTAACCTTCTTCTTCTGCGCTTTATTGAAATTTCCTTTTTCTTACTGTAAAAGAGCTCCTTGCTGCCTGTAAGTCGCCATCACCTTCTTCTGTGCATCTCCCTTCTTAGGGTTTATCTGCTCCGCTTTTTGTTTCTTCTTCTCTCTTTCGGGTAGATTTCTGAGTAGAAAATGGGAGCTTTTAGACACATGTTGGAAGACCTTGTCGCCATAGTTGTCTTTAGGACCCAGTATGACGTTCCAACTAGCGTAGAGGTTAGACTTGACGACCCCACCGATTGCTACGTCTTCCACAATGGCTGGATGCCGTTCTGGCTAGTGACTGTTGTGGAAGCGGGGGTCCGGTTCCCCCTTCACCCACTCCTCAGGGACTGTCTCCGGGAGTGGCATATTTGCCCCTGCCAACTGTTACCAAATGGCTTCAGGATCATTATGGGGGTGGTCCAGCTAAATAGGATCTTAGGGATCAGCCTCGGTGTCTCAGACATCGAGGACGTATATGACCCCTGTAAATCCACGGACGGGAACTCCTTTATCTCCGGTTGAGGATCGACAGGGCTGGCTTCGTCACCGCATTAGAAGATTCCTACCGGTATGCGGGTGATGATAGAGTATTTGTCAAAGGAGAATGGGAGTTTGGCGAAACGGAGGCAAGCACATCAGTTCGGATCTCTCGTAAAATGGGGACTCCTCCAAGTAAAGGTTGAAGTCATTTCGGTTTTCGGTTTTCCCTTCTCTTTTTTCTTCTTTTTTTTTATATACATACTGGACTAACATCTCTATTTGTTATGCAGACTTTCGCTAGAGAAGGCTATTAGCCCGGAGGAACGGCTGGAAGATAAACACTGCCTGGGATGAGCTGGTGAGAAACTATCGCGAGCACAACGACCGAGCTGCCTGGACGCTGCTGGGGTACACGCCGCACTACCGTTCGTTCAATATTACGAGGAGGGTGACTGGCATAGATTCCCTGCTGTCAGGAGAAGGCGCTAGCGCGAAGCAAGCGGCAGTGACAGTTGCTATTCCCACTGGGCGTTTGATAGAGTCTGGTGACCGAGCTTCAGGGTCGCACTTGGACTCGGAGCATATCGAGACTGCCGCAATCGAGGTCGGGACCTATTCGCAGCGGAGGAGAGTTGTAGCATCTTCAAGCTCGGAGGAAAGAGAAGAGAGGATGATGCGCCGTTGTCACCAGCGTTTGGCGGCGGAGAATTTGTCAGCCGCGGCTTTCAGGGACGTCACGGGCGAGGCCCTAGATGCCCCCCAGCTTGCTGGCGATGCCCTAGCTTCACCGCCTGCTGCTGCTGAGGTCACCCCTGTCACTGCTACTGCAGCTGAGACCACTTCTGCTTCCGTGGCCGAGACCACTCCTCTGTCCCCAGCGGCCATCATTCTCGACGACTCGCCTCCTGGCTTCTCTCCAAGGGCAGAAGGTCGGGATCGTCCTGCCGAGGTCGCGGGGGAGCGCCGGCCCGAGAAGAGGCCGAGGGTTGAGGTCCCGCCTGGTCCTTCATCGCCACCGCCTGCTGAAGAGACACTCCCGCCCCCTCCGCTGGTCCCATGGATACCGGAGATCGAGGATGCGTTAGGGAGGTCGCTGGTCGTGACGGACCGCGTGGGCACCAATCCCCATGTGGTCGCCGCGCTGGGGCGAGCTTGCGCCCTCCCATTGGACATGGTAAAATGGGAGACGATGGATGACGCTTCGCTGCCGGTCTCGGCAATGCGGTCGGCGGTCGCAGTAAATACCTGACACAAACCCAAAGTATTCGATTTCGACATTTGTTTTCTTACTTGGTTTCTACTCCACAGGTGATGCAAAAATGCCAGGTCGGCCTGGTGAGGTCGGAGAGGGTGGAGGCCCGAGCAGCCGAGTGGGCGGGTGAGAAGGAGAGGCTGCAGAAATCCTTGGAGGCCAAGGATAGGCTGATGAAGGAGGAGGCGAGCAAGAATGCAGGTATTGCTGCCGACCTTGAGCAGGCTCAAGCCTAGGTGGTGCAGCTGAGGGAGGAAGCGAAGGAGGAGGCGATGCAGAATGCCCGCCTTGCCGCTGAGCTCGACAGCACTCAGGCTGAATTGGTGCGGCTGGAAGCGGACTTGCAATCTAGTCGTAGGGCAAACAAGGAGCTAATCTCTCAGAGGAACCAGGCTAGGGGCTAGTTGGAAATTGCCCTGAGGGAGAAGGCGGCCGAGCTCGAATCTGCTCTGGCGAAGCAAAAGGCCGAGCTTGAAGAGAAGTATGGGGCCGACTTCGACGCTGCCATGGAGGAGGAGGCGCAGAGATTGGCTGCGGACTACAGGGCGCAACTGCCAGGGATCCGGGATCGAGCTTGGGAGCTCATATGGAAGGCAGCCTTGAAGAAGGTTGGGGTTCTTGGGGATAACCCTGTTTTCAGGAATCCCCCCAAGTTCCCTAGCTCGGACTCTGACCTCCTTTCTATTATTGACTTGCCCTTTGCCCCGGCCCATCTTCTCAAGCTCCTCCAGCGGCGAGCGCTGTGCCCGAAGCCGCCTCTGAAGCTCCACCAGCGGCGAGTGCGGCGCCCGAAGCCACTTCTGAAGTCCCACCAGCGGCGATTGCTGTGCTTGAGGTTTGCCCGGTAATCTCCGAGGTCACTCCTGCCAACCCTATCTCCGAATCCGCTCCTACCGACTCTGAAGTCGTCCTGTCCGGGGCTGGAACTCCTCAAGGGATTGACTGCAATGTGGAAGCCGTCGCCCCTTGAATTTCCATTTTCTTAAATTGTATTTTTCTTTCATTTGATGTAACCAGAAATTTTATGAATGAAACACTTTTTTTCTAATATTCTGGCTCGAATTTTCTTCCATGTCTGCATGATGAGATGGATGTATGGAATGTTCGCTTTTTTTTGCCTAAGTAGTTGGTCTTGGTAAACGAACTTCTTACAAGCTTAAAATTGGACTTCAGCCTTTTTAAGTAACCGAGCTCAGTTCGTTAACCGGAGTCTCAGCAGCTTGCATCCATAACCATTGAGAAAGCGGACATAGCTAGTTTTGACTTGACGAAGGAATCCACCTCGGTTCTCCAACCCAAGGTGTCCCTAAGCACCGAAGTCAATGCCTTGGAACGTTTTTGGCTTTGAACATCTCCGGTGGTAGTGTATCTGGTCCGTAGCCAATTGTACCACCGAATGTTAGTTCTGCTGCGTATAATAGCTGGTGCTGTCACCAAGCTGAGGGCGGCTGGTACTCTGACTGAGCTATCGACCCCGGGCTGGTGCTGTCACCGAGCCCAAAAAAGCTGGCACTGATGCTGAGCTATTAGCTGGTGTTGTCATTGAGCTGAGGGCGCCTGGTACTTTGACTGAGCTACCGAGCCGAGCCTGGTGCTGTCACCGAGCCCAAAAAAGCTGGCCCTGATGTCGAGCTATTAGCCGGTGTTGTCACCGAGCTGAGGGCGGCTGGTACTCTAACTGAGCTACCGAGCCTGGGCTAAGACTGTCACCGTGCCATAGGAAGCTGGCACTAATGCGGAGCTGTATAACTTGAAGCAATTTGAGAGAGAGATCCGTTCCAAAAGAATGCCTTTTCATTGATGTTTGAATCTTTGAGTACATTTTTCAGAAAAAGAATTTCTTGAGGTGCATCGTGTTCTACGGCCGTGGCGGTTCTTTGCCTTCCATGTCCTCAAGTCTGTATGCGGATCACCCAGCAGCTGAGAGCACTTTGAATGGTCCGTGCCAGTTAGGTGCTAGCTTGCCTTCATTTGGATTTCTGTCTCCGGGAAGCGTTTTCTTCAGGACTAGCTCTCCTACCGCGAACCTTTTTTCTCCGACCTTCTGGTTGTATCCCCTGGCCAACTGCTGTTGATAAGCGGCCAGGCAGATAGCTGCTGCTTCTCTCCATTCTTCAGCGAAGTCCAGCTCTCGATCCATGCTCAGATCATTCAGCCCTTGGTCCCAGAGTTCTGATCTCAAGGTCGGGAGGCTGACCTCAAGAGGAATGACCGCTTCCATGCCGTAGGCAAGGGAGAACGGCGTAGCCGAGGTGGAGCGCCTTGAAGTCGTCATGTATGCCCATAGAACACTTGGAAGCTCTTCTGCTTACCTTCCTTTAGCTCGGTCGAGTCTCTTCTTGAGTCCGTCGAGGATCACTTTGTTGGAGATCTCAGCCTGGCCGTTGCTTTGCGGATACGCTGGGGTGGAGTAGACATTTCGGATGCCGTGCTCCTGGCAGAAGTTCTTGAAGAAGTTGTAATCGAACTGTGTCCCGTTGTCCAAGATGAGAGTTCACGGGATCCCAAATCTTGTAATGATGTTTTTCCATACGAAGTTCTTCGTGTCCTGCTCAGTGATGGAGGACAGATGCTCTGCTTCGATCCACTTGGTGAAGTAATCGGTGGCTACTATCAGCCACCTCTTATTCCTTGAAGTTCAGTGGAGCGGTCCTACGATGTCCAAGCCCCACTGAACGAAGGGCCACGGACCGGAGAGCGGGCTCAGGTCCTGTGCTGGCTGATGGAGGGAGTGTGAGAACTTCTGGCATTTTCACATCTTCTGGCGTAGAGTTGGGCGTCATTCTGCATGTATGGCCACCAGTACCCTTGGCTGATAGCTCAACAAGCGAGTGACCGACCTCCAATGTAACTGCTGCAGATCCCCTCATGAATTTCATGATGGAAGTCCTCGACCTTGCTTGGGTGGACGCACTGGAGGTAGGGCCCGGTGAATGACTTCCTGTAGAGTCTGCCATCTGGGGAGAGCTAGAACCGGGTTGCTTTTAGCCTTGTCTTCTGAGCTTCTGTTTTGACTTCGGGCAGCTGGTCGCTTCTTAGGTAGGCAATGATGGGGTCCATCCAGCTTGGACCGAGATCGACTCACATGAGCTGCCGAGGTCGCTGGAGTTTGATGCTACGTTCTTGCAGAGTTTCCACTTCGACAGTTCTTTTATTACCGGCCTCGATAGTCGAGGTGAGGCTGGCGAGGGCATCAGCGTGAGAGTTGGATTCTCTGCCGATCCGCTGGACTTCAGCTCTTTCAAATTCTGAGAGGAGTCCCCTTGCGTGAGCTAGGTAGGCCGCCATCCTATCGTCACGAGCTTGGTAGTCTCCGCTGAGCTGGCTGGTCACCAGCTGAGAATCGCTAAAGACCACTACACGCCGAGCTTCTAGGATTTTGGCACTATTGAGTTCGGCGATGAGCGCTTCATACTCAGCCTCATTATTGGATGCTTTGAAGCCGAGCGTCAGGGCTTACTCGATGACAAGGCCCTCCGGAGACTGGAGGACTAGGCCAGCGCCAGCCTTCTTGGATGTTGAGGACCCGTCAACGAAGACCTTCCAGGCTGGGCCAATGAACTTCTTCCAAGACTGCTCTTATTCCGTCTCGGTGACTGCCCTCATATCCTTATTGCCCCCCAGTTTGATGTAGAGCAGGGTCGGTGCCGAACTCAGAGAAGTGAATCCGATGATGAAGTCCGCCAAAACATGGGCTTTGATGGCCGTTCTGGGTTGATATTTGATATCATACTACCCCAGTTCGACTGCCCATTTGGAGATTCTGCCTGAGAAATCTGCCTTCCGGAATAAAGCATTCAGTGGATGTTCTCTAACAACCACAATTGTGAAGGTTTGGAAGTAGTGGGAGAGTTTCCGCGAGGTGCCGATGAGCGCCAGGGTAAGTTTTTCTAACTGCAAGTACCGTGTCTCGGCGTCGAGCAGGATTTTGCTCGTGTAATAGATAGGCCTCTGTTGGCCAGTTTCCTCTCTGATGAGTACCGAGCTCATTGCGTGGTCCGAGACCGCCAAGTACAAGTACAATACTTTGCCAATTGCCATGGGTTGGAGTAGACAGCAGCGGTGGTGAAGAGAGATAGTGCTTGAGTTGCTGCAGGGCTTGATCACAGTTCGGCGTCCATTGGAACTTGGAGCCTTTCCACAGAAGTTGAAAGAAGGGTCTGCATTTGTCGGAAGCTCGACTGATGAAGCGGTTGAGCGCGACAGCCATGCCGGTCAACCTCTGAACTTGCTTCGCCGAGGTTGGGCTCTGCACCTCCTGGATCGCCGTGATTTGGTCTAGGTTAGCTTCGATCCCTCTCCTTGTGACCAGGCTCCCCAAGAACTTGCCGGAGCCGACACCGAATGCGCATTTAGATGCATTCAGCTTCAGCTGGAACTATCGGAGGATATCAAAGATTTGACTGACGTCGGCTAAGTGGTCCTGCAATCTCTTTTAGACTTGACGACCATGTTGTCAATGTAAACTTCCACCGTCTTGCCGAGTTGCGCTTGGAACATCTTTGTGACCAGCCGCTGGTACGTTGCTCCTGCGTTCTTAAACCCGAATGGCATTATCTTGTAACAATAGGTGCCCCGGGGTGTGATGAAGGCTGTCTTCTCCTGGTCCGGTATGAACAGTGGAATCTGGTGGTAACCTCGGTAGGCGTCGAGGAAACTCATGCGGTCGTGTCCGGCAGTAGCATCAATGAGCTGGTCGATCTTTGGAAGAGGGAAGCTGTCCTTGAGGCATGCTTTATTGAGGTATGTGAAGTCCACGCAGACCCTCCACTTCCCAGTCTTCTTCTTGACCACTACTGTGTTGGCCAGCCACTCCGGATAGTGGACTTTCTTGATCGCTTCTTCCTCGAGCAGCTTCTGGACCTCCTCAATCACGACCTCGGTTTGTGGGACCCCAGTTCTACGTGCTTTCTAGATCACGGGTTTATACTTCGGTTCCACGTTCAGCTTATGGCATATGACTTCGGGGTCGATGCTAGGCATCTCATAGGGAGTTCAGGCAAAGACCTCTTTATTCTTCATCAGGAGGTCGAGCAGCTCGGTCTTCTCAGGCTCGGGGAGCTGGCTTCCCAGTAGGAAAAATCTATCGGGGTCGGCAGGATCGAGTCTGACCTCGGTGGGATCTTCTGCGCTCTTCTGCGTTGGAGCCCGGCCAACATCCTTGAGCTCAGCTTCTCTGTCCAGCTCGACCATATGGACTTGCGAGGATTCGGCTTCACCAGGTAGCATGGCCATCAAGCACTGCTTGGCCATGTGTTGGTCGCCTCTGACCGTAACCACTTCTGTCCGGCCGGACTAGTTGTTCAAAGGAAACTTCAGCTTCTGATGGCGGGTGGAGGGCACGCCCTCCATGTTGTGCAGCCACGTCCTCTCCATTATGACATTGTATGGAAAGGGAACGTTAACTACTAGGAACTTAACCTACTTGGAGGCGCCTCTTATTTGGACTCTGAGGGAGATTTTACTTTTGGGGTATACAAGCTTCGAGCTGAAGCCGACGAGAAGGGTACGGGTCGCCTGGAGATCCTCATCCTTGAGTTTCAGCTTCTTGAAGCAGTGGTAGTACAGGATCTCTGACGAACTGTCGAGGTCTACCAGAACTCTCTGAACCAGGAAGTTTTGCAGCTTCAAGGTAAGCACCAGAGGGTTGTTGTGAGGGAGTTCGACGTCCTCTAGGTCCCTATTTGAGAACCATATTCTGGGCCCCTCTGTCCTGGCCTTCTTCGCAGCTGGCTTCGGTGCGACGGTCAGCACCTGCTTTTGGTGGGAGGCCCTCCTGGCCTCGGCATGGGCCTGAGAGTTCCCCTTGGATGGAGGGTCAAGGTGAATGACATTGATAATGTCCTCCGGCTCGCTGTCCTGGCCGCCATCATCTCGGTGGTGAGGTCGGTTGCTGTCCCTGTCTTCCTCCTTGATATGGTCCCGTAGGTGCCCGTCCTTCACAAGGTTCTCGAGGTGGGCCTTGAAGGTCTTGCAATCCTCGGTTCTGTGCCCGTTTTGTTTGTGGTAAGCACAGAACTTGTTCTGATCCCGGAAGGACGGGTCACCTCTCATTGGCTGCGGCCGCTTGAAGAAGGGTTGCGTCTTGATTTTGCTGAGGAGCTTGTAGATCGGCTCCTTGAAGACAGTGTTCATAGCTCTGTAGACGGGGGGGTTCACGTCTGGACTTCCTGCCGCTCCGAGGCCGCTGCCGAGGTAGGCGGTGCCCTGTGACGATCTGAAGACGGGGCCCTGAGCTGGTCTGGGGATGGGGTTCTACGCCGGTCCTCCCTCCTGGAGGACCTCTTGTCCTTCTTGGACGGTCGATCCTCCTGGCTGAGGCTGAAGTTCTCTCGACCCCGAGCTTCGTCTTCTTCCGCCCTGATGAACCGAGTTGCCCGTGCCATTAGCTCTTTCACTGTGACCACGGGGTACATGACCAACTGCGCCCGCAGCTCGATGCCTGGCCGTAGAGCTTGCTGGAAGGACTTTAGAGCCATTTCTTTAGAAGCGCTTTCGATTTGGCTATAGACAGTCCAGAATCGTCTGGCAAACTGGGTGATGTTCTCATCCTCTTACATCCTAGGGCCACGAGGTCGGCATCTGTCTTCGGGATGACTCGATGGGCTTGGAACTTTTCCAGGAAGGAGGTCCGGAGCTGCCGCTAGCTGGAGATGGAGCCCTCGGGGAGTGAGCAGAACCACCTCAGGGGGAAATCTCCCAAACTGGAGGAAAAGACTTGAGTGTTTAGGAAGTCCTCATCACCCCACACCGACATCCTTTGGATGAAATGTCGAAGGTGAGCCGTTGGGTCCGAGGTTCCATCGTATAGGATGAACCACGAGACGTTGAACTTTTTAGGGATGGAGAATTTTCTGATATCCTTAGAGAAGGGAGATGCGCCCAGATTGTCACCCTCGAAGGTGCTGTACCGGTTTCGAGCGACCCCAGCAATCTCCAAATTCTGGTGAATAGTCTGCTTGATATGCTGGTCAAGCGACTGCTTTAGGTCATCATCGTCCTCCGATCTCTGACGCTGCTTCTTGGGGCTTTCATGTATATGGCTGTTGCTGGAGACTTCTTCGTCTTGGACCCGATCACGCCTTTTGTTATTGAGTACGTGCCTCAGGTCCCGCTTGTGTGATGGAGGAGCTTGGTCGTGCTTGGGTGGAGGACCCGAAGCATGGCTGCGCCTGGGAGGCGGGCTCGGAGCCCTTATCCTCTTCCGGAGCTGCCGCTTGAGTTGTTGGATGAGCTCTTCCTGCTCTTGGATAACAAGGTTCTGGGCCTTGACATCTTTCAGGAGAGGGTCTTCATAGTCGTTGGGGTTGGCCTGATGATGTGACTAAGATATGGCCCGCACTGACTTCCCACCTAGTTTGGTGACAGATTTTTCACCTCGCCTGGAGTGTTCTGTGTTCTGGCGGGGCTACTCTGGTGGTGGAACGTTGTGAAGAGAAGGCATTGCCAGCCCTCTCGAGAATGAGCCTGACTGGACGTAAGAGACCTTCCCCCGGACCTCCTCTGTCGAGGGGGAGGAGGTGGTGGATCCTGCACCAGTATAGGCTGCTGGGATGGGCCCTTGCCCTTGGATGGTCCTTCGCCATTTCTGGTCTTTGGAGGCATGGTGTCAATAAACTTTGTTCAATCGTTTCCTATAGACGACGCCAAACTGTAGGTGGTGAAAACAAGACACCCACTTAGATTAGGATGTAGAACTTGTAGATTAGGGAAGACCGAACGCCGAGGACTTGAAAGGGAAGGGAAATAGCTTGGGTCAGAGCCCCTAACTGCCGTCAGCCGAAGGCATTCCGATGCCTGAGCTAGTTCTGGAAAAACTAGGCAGGAGGAGGGAGAAGAGAATAAGGGATTTAAGCAAGGGTTTTCGTGTTGTGTGTTTGCGTACATTCATGGGGCTGATCCCATGTGTATTTGTAGATGATTCCTCGTTTATTCTCTTTGTGAGTGGGGGTAGGTGGGGTAAGGTCCCATCGGGCCTTACCCTGACATTTGGCGGTAGGTGAAAAGGGCACATCCCATCAGAAATTTCCATACTTTTGGACAGTTGATGTGAAGGGATGATAGAGCCAGCTTCTTATTGCCATAAATGAGTCACCCTATCTGTCATAGCACGCCCGTACTTCTCATAGGAGTGAGATGGCTCATTCCCTACCTCCAGTACCTTTACCGGGACCAGGAATGGTCTGGCTGAGCTGGCATTCAAGCCGAGCTGATACCCATTAAGCTGGCATTCTTCACCGAGTTACTGAGCTGCTGTGCCGCTGGGCTATGTTTACCGAGATCGGGGTGAACAGCTAATGCTATTACCGTGGTTCTCTCTTAATCTCGTCATTACGGTATTTTATCCACACAATATTGATACCTCGACGTCACTGCACGTTGATTAAATAATTAACATGCAATGGCAATAAGGCCATACCCCCGATGATGGCAATTGATCTTGCCAATACACTCATAGTAAAATGGTGATGGCACCTTAGTATTACACACATACTGAAAGTATAAGGGTCGAGATCTCTAGATTCGTCTACTTAATTAATCGGCCAAAAAATATGCAAAAATAATATATATACAGTGGAAATAAAATCACAAGCACATACCACAAGGACATCAGATTTTGAGTGGAAAACCCTAGTCGGGTGAAAAACCTCGAATCCGAACTGGATCGATAATCAAGTACTATGAATCTCGTAATTACAAGAAATTTAAATTTCCTCCCCAAATATTCCCTACCTAAGGATTGAAGTTACCTTGGTCGCTTAACGCTTCAACGACTTTACACTGCTGATTGCAACAGGCTCAATCCATCACTTGTCTCCTCAAATCTTCTACGCAAGAAGATGATCTTCTACAAAGAATGCAAAAAAAAAAAAAAAAAAACTGACTCTAGAGAACTTGGCAGCACAACTTCTTAATAAATCACTAGAGGAAAATTCTCTTAATTAAATATTTAACTCAAAACTTTGAGAGGTGAGATGTCTCTTTAGAATAGCCCATAAAATAGCCCTTGTGTTGTTTAAATAGTTATGGGGACGTGCTTAAGGTTATCTAATTTGATTAGGATTAAAACAAACAGTTTGTACACAATTAGAAATAAGATTCTAATTCAACTTGGACTTTGCCATATTGTCCGCTCGAGCGGACCATTCATCCGCTCAAGCGGATAAGGTTCTATTTGTTTCTGCATCTAGCCATTTTGACACATGGCCGCTAGAGAGGATGATCCGGTCACTCGATCGGACCCCATTCTGGTTGATCCGAAATTTCCACACACTTCAATTTCTTCTTATTTTCTCCTTTGAGTCATTCTAGTCTTTATTCTAGTCTTTTATCTTCATAGTCTTTTTTTAAAATAAGATTACAACTCAAAAGACCCAGACTCTTATCTAACTGATGAATTTAGCAACACTAAAAATCCTAACACATACCCAAAAGATGGATTCAAGGGCCTTCCCAATAGTTGGAAGTATCACTCCGATGCTAGAGTCTTCAAGCTGAAAAGTATCATAATGGGCCTGGCCTAGCCAGTTGGCCAACCTAACTATAAAAAAAAAGAAAAAAAAATTCTTTCCTAAAGCTTGCAAAATCACAATCAGGAAGCATGGCGTTGCATTTGAAAAATATAGAAGCTAGCAAAGCCTGCTGACATCTGAAACCGCCTCTCTACCTACTTGTGAAATGTGAAGTGGGGGAAAAAAAGTCCAAGTACCTGGCCTTTCTTCTCTCATGTCCAAAACTTTAATATAAAACAAAAGGGGTAGTCAGACTTTTAGACATGGGATATGTAATGTAATGGGATTTACAGAATCTTTCATTAATAAAAAGTACGCATGTGAAGCACATTTTTGTTTGGTGAGTACCATTTTCATACAAGTGGTTTAAAGAATCAATAAAAAAATTCTGAATAGAGCACCATTAGAAGTTTAAGGGCCCACAAAAATTGCCAATAAACATAAATATGAAAGGTTTTAAAACTACAACCTTGAGTCAGGGTATACTTATACCGGCCATTTCCATATTTTAAAGTGGTGAACTGTGAAAGTGTACAAGTTTTATATGAAAGACTTCATTTACACAACAATTTCATCTCTTTAAACTCCTATCACAAGCCCGACTAATTGTAATGTAAATGGTTACATTTGTAAATGAGTACATAAACAAAGGACCCCTTGGTAAACTAATTACTTTCTTTTTAATGTGTTCTCAAAATCCATTTTTTCTTTCTACAAAAACCACTTAATGGAAGCAATCACATTAGCTATAAAGAAATATCCTCTCCCTCTCTATAGTAAAGTCTTGATCTAAGAATGCAACTGAGGTGGTGCAACTCACTCCTATGAGGATAGAGAGAAAAAAACACCCAGCAAAGTATATGAAACAAAATCCAACCATGTAAGACCTAGAAAGGAAATACAATTAAAACCAGTTAAATAGGATACATTACTACTAGACAAGAACTAGTTAAAACACTTGCACTACTCTCTCCATGCTCTTCCTACACGAGTCACTAAAAAGATAAAACTTGAGACTTTAAAACACAACACAATCTAAAATGGACGAGTAGCAGCAGAGTAATTCCAGAGGCAATCAAGTTCGGTAGTTCCCATCTGCTGCAAGTCCTGCCTGCCACTCCTTTCCACCACCACCTTCTGCTCCGACTCCGCCCAATTCCCACTCGCACCACCCATCTCATTCTGCTGTGCCACTGCCGAGAAAAAGAATGGAAGCTGTAGATTCTCCTGCAGCGACCTCAGGCTCGGAAACCCACATGGTGCTCCGTTCATGGACGCCGGTGGGTGGCCGAAGGTGGCAGCAACGGCGGCCGGGACTGTGGAGAAGCAGGGCACGTGCTCCCTCGCACTCTCGCTCTCATAGGAGCAGCTCTCCTGACCGCCACTTGAAGTGTATACGCTCGAATCGAGAAGCGGTGGGAGAGACGACGTCGATGGGGAACCGGTGTCGGTGTAGACACCGCTACCGGCGGCGCGAGTCTTCTTTCCGCCGCTTCCTCCGCCGCTCTTCTGAAAGACCCTTGAAACCACCCACTCGTCCTACAAATATGCATGCGTGGATAAAGTTACATAGATAGTGGGATTTTAAATAACTGAAAATGTGGTGATATAGAGAGAAAAAAAGAACACCCATTTCAGTCAATATAAGGAAATGACCATAATCTAATGCACTCAATGCTTAACATGTTGTATAATACAGAAACCAAAAACACCCATTTCAATCCAGGTAAGGAAATGACCACCATATCTATATGATGCAACCAACCTCCTTTCTTTCCTTCAAAATTTAGGTTAGTGCCAGGCTAAAAACTAGCAATATCTGCAGACTAGCCAAGGTGTCTAATAGAAAAAGAAGTGCTATTTTTTGAACGACTAGAATACCCTTGTTGTATTCAGATGTTTGCAATATAGTCTCTTGAGAACTTCAGGACTCTTTCGCTAAATAAAATAAGAAAGAAATTTGATCTTTGCATTCATGTAGTGGCAACATAGGTTCACTAGTGGGCCTGTGTTCATCTCACTACCTCCTTTTATCATTGAAAAAATAAAGGGGTTTAATAGGTGCTGGAGAACTTATTCCAGAAAGCTCAAGTGTTTTGAGGAGTGATCAATAATTCTGAATCCTGATAGAGATTAATCAGCAGAGAGTGCACCCTCATCAATACCAACAAATAAAGCAGTTACTTTCAGAACCTTGAGATTGATAGTTGGTACAGGAAGGTAAATCCAAAAAATATTCCAACAGAGTATCAGCACCAGATTTGATTTACAAATAAAGTAACCTCTATTAAATCCTCTGATAGTGGATCTGAAAATAAAGACAAGCAAAATAAAGATGAGAGATAAGCTGGTTGGTTACCTTGGAGGTTCTAGGGAGGTAGTGATAAGAGAATTTTCCTTCTAGGCGATATTCATGCATGACCCAGTTGGTCTTTTCTCCTTTTGGAGCTCTCCCTTTGTAAAACACCAGTGTCTTCTTCATCCCCACAAGCGAACCACTCTTTGAACTGAAGATCTCCCTGTCCTTTCCTGTAGCTTTCCAGTACCCAGCTTCAGTAGCCCTATTAGTCCTCAGCCCAGTTGGGTACTTGCGGTCCCGGAGGCTGTAAAAATACCATTCTTTTTCTCCCATCTTGGCTTTCTCTGCAAACTTGTTTGATGAGTAGAAGAGATGAAAAACGAAAATTTTCTACAGATAATAAGTGGCAAAAGAAGGCATGTGATTACCAGGAAGTTCCCATGGCTCGCATTTGTTGAGGTCTACTACTGCAATCGCTCTAGCTATGAAGTTGCCATCGAGCACCTTCTTCATGAGGTAGTATGTAATGAGCTCTTCATCAGTTGGGTGGAAACGATAACCTGGTGGCAGCTGCGCCTCGGCAGTGTCAAAGTGATGGAAGGTCTCCATGAAGCTGAAATTAAAATATGGATATCAGTTTATACATAAAATGGCTAAAAACAGAAGAGGCAACCAGTTGGTTGTGTTTTCCATGACCCAGATGGAGGAACAAGCAACTAGAGGAGTAATATAGTCCTTACAGAAGAGCTGTTTTCTAGGAGAGACAAACTACATAAAATGGGGGAAAGCAGAGGAAATCAAATGTAAGATGAGAGACTGTCCAGTAATTTTATTTTATTTATTTATTTATTATTTTTTTTTTTTGTGTTCTTAAAAGTCAAATGCAAGACACGGAAGAAAATCACAATAAATAAAAGTTAAAAGTGCAGAAACGGACTAGTCTTCAGACTTTCAATCAAAGCCAAGTGAAATGTTTCAAAAAGAACACTCAAATGCAGAACCCATTTCACCCAAGTGGACTGAGCTTCAATGGTGGTTTTCATGGTGTGGATTCCAAGTTGTGCTAATGCACTACACTGCTGGTATGGAATGAGATGAGACATAGTAAGAAGGGTGTGACAACACAGTTTATCAAGCTAGACCCAACATAAGCTTCATTGGAAGAAAACAAAGATTACACTTGAGCTGTTGGGCAACCAGGAAAAAAAAAAACCTGAGGCTGCAATTGACTCTAATAACCAAACATTTAAATATACCCACTACTCTAAATGAAATGTTCTTCAAAACAGCACAAGGAAAAAAACACAAACAAAAAGAGAATAAAATCTACTTGTACACTAATACCCATGCAAGGAGAGACAAAATCAACTAAAATTCATGTCTATATCAACACACTCTAACCTTCAAAAACCTTCAACACCAAAGCTTGAACTCTCAGAAGTCAAGAAAAGGGGATGTGAAAATGCACTTCTGTTGTGTGCTATGAAGGGGTGAGAGGAGGGCTAGCAGGCTTATTATATATGGCTTCTGGGGTGGGGCTGGAGGAGGATTTGATGAATCAGATGACAGAGAAGGGATAATAACGTATGGCAGCTGCCCTGCCTGCAGGGAAGAGAAAAAAAGCTGGCCCACTTCTCTCTCTCTTTCTCTCTCTTATGTATGATATAATCGTTTGGAGTATGCGTGCGTGCGTGAGAAAGTGTGCAGGTATTTCTCTCTCAGGAAGGGGGGAACAGAAAGTAGTTTTAAGGGGGGGGTGGGATTTGTTCATGGATTGATATTAAAGCTGCCTCATATCTCATGTGTCAGCGCAGTACAAGATTAAATAATCATGGGACAGTGACAATGGTGAAAATTAAAAGGATGGGTTTCTCTCCTCTCTGTCTTTTACCTGGTGATTTTTCATCCCTTGGATTACTCTGTTTTTGCCTTTTTGTTTCTTTTCATTTTCATCAAATCATGTAGCAGTAAAATTTATATGCCTTCCCTTTACAGCTTGATGATTCCTCTGATGCTGCCACCATGAAAGACAGAATTGTACAATTTTGTTAGTTACACTAATAGAGGCAGACTTTGTAATGCTGTGATTAAGTTTTTGTAACATTCATTATTCCCTTAATTAAATAGTAGCAGCAGCAGATTAGCAAAACTGAGCATGATTTGTGTAATTTTTCCACTCACTCATGATGCATCAAGTTTATGGGATTAAGGGTTCATTTGTGTGGATGAAGAAGCCCTATCAGGGAGAATATTTCCATTCATTCTATCTTTTGAGGCGAAAGCATTTTTCATAATTTATGCATAAGAATTATTGGGATTAAGGGTGCATTTGTGCAGAAAGGTTTATGAGGGAGAATATTTCCAGTAGCTCCATGTTTTAAGGTGAAAACATTTTTCATTATTTATGTAGAAAGTAGGGGGTGGGGGGTTTCCTGCCTTTGGTGATTGTCAGGATGGTTGCAAATCTTCAATAAATAAAAAATCATATGTTCTGTAAGATAGAAAGTTAATAGTGGGTCCGACCCAACCGAATTAAAATTTGACAAAATGATAATTCAGAGATAAGATGTTCAAGCATGATATCAATGTAAATATCTACATACAGTGAATTTCATCTTATAATGTTAACAATACAGGTTTCAGATCTTTTTTAACATTGCAGTTCTTCTTTCCTAAATTTCTGACACTCGAGTATCACAAAGAATGTTAGCTTTGCCCTTAAATGATTGCATACCAGTACAGGTGCAATTAGATCTTGGACAATCAAATGGATGTGAAGTTTTAAAATATTATTGAACTGGTGTATGCATGAGCTTAAATTACTAAATTGCTCATTCTAATTGCATAATTCCCCTTAGATACAGTGATCCACATTGTAGATATAATGGGTCACTCTGAGTATCAACTATGTCCCACAAAGCCCTGTGGTGTAAGATGAGATCCTGGCCCTCCCATATTCAATCTGATAAGGACAAAAAAAAAAAAAAGGAAAAGAAAAGAAGGATGTCATGCATACTCAATTTAAAAGAGAATGAAAGAAAAATTGAATGGCTAGGATGAGAATCTTGAGCATAGTATGTCCCATGATCCCATCCCTGCATGGCTTAATCAAATGGACAGTCCAGATAACATTTTCAAAATTGATTGGAAGGAATCCATGCAAATCCTGGGGCAGAAGGTGTAGTCCAGAAAGGTACAGCTGATTATACACCACCCACATCAAATTAGTTAAGTTTTCATTGCTTTTATTGACTAGAAATGATTTGTTTCCATCCCTCATGCATGCGTCCATCCGTCCATCCATCCATCCATCACCATGAGAAGATTGATTTGCTGAGATTTTGACGCGTCATGCTCGGATTTTAAGAAGGGGAAGATCGCAGCTTTACATCAAATCGTATCTACAATCTACATGCAACGTCCACATTTTTATCTTCCCCTCTCTCATCTTCTTTCCTCTTTTCATCCCAATCTCTTGGATTTTGCAAATCAAATCCGTTTCCTGTTTGAGCACCTGCTGCTCGGAATTTGGAGCCTACACCATTCTCTTTCAACATCTCTAGAAACCCAACAAAAAGTTACCAGCAAAAACAAATTAGAAAATTCCCCGTCCTTGTCCCACTCTGGATTTTGGATCTAGTGGTTCAATTATTCAGCCACTATCTCAAGTGGGCCATTACCTGACAGTTATCTTCCCATTCACAACTTCCAGTTGGGAGTAGGAAAAGTCAAGTGGGCCAAGGTCCATCAGATGACATTGTGTGCATGAAACATTGATTATGACATGGTTAAACACCATGTTAATTATTTGAGTGGGCCCACTAAAATAAGGTAAATTTGTAGATTAGACATTTATCGAGCCTTGAATCAGAGGTGGACGGGTGCAACCATGCAGGTTGACCGTGGCCCTCCAAAAATTTTGAAATCTCTTTCAGTACTAAGGTGGAGCTATCCATTGATATATATATATTTTTTATAGCAAGGTGGCCCCTTTAAAAGGCCTCTGCCACTGGCTCTTGGAAGATCTCCATGCAATGAAATCTTGTGATTTTTTTTTTTTCATTTTTTTTTTTTTTGAAAGTTTTCATCATTCATGTTCATCAATTAAGACTAACTGGGTAACAATCATCAATAAAATCAACTTTTTATGAACACCCAATTTGCAATGCCACCTATCTGGCGTGACCAACAGAAGCCATTAACATGTCCTCATTTTCACTTTATAATAATTGATGAGTCCTTAATATAATGACTTCTGTGTACATTAAAAAAAACCTAGTAGAAAGTGAAACAATCTAGACTGAATTACTCCTTTGCCCAATAGAAACTCCCTCAATTCATCTACTTCATGTACAATGAAATTGACCCGTTTCAAAGTTAGGGCCCGCTCAACCTTACAACCATAAGATTGGTAATGCGAGAACAAGAGATTGCTCAATTGGTTGATATGTATGTCACTCTCGGGACTTTTCTTTTCTATTTGTATAGGCTTTACTTCTTTGTAAGCTTTCTCTTTTCACTTATATCCAATATCCTTCTCACTCCGTGGGCTCCCTTGGATTCCATTCGAGTGCCCAGTTCCTGCATGTCTTATAAATTATGATTCAAAAGAAAATACTAATCCTTTATGATCGCCCAAACCGGTTCTTGTATAGACCGTCCGGTTCCTGGGGGTCTGATAGATTAGAAATGCAGCAGTTGACTTCCCACCACCTGCCTCTGAGTTTGAGAGCAGGTAGGCTCAGAAGCAACACATTACCCAAGAAATTGATGAGAGAGAAGAGAGAAAGACAGAGACATGATATCATACAATACACTGAGAGAAATGTATATCTCCGGATCGCTTCTGACGACAATCTTAAGTCAGACGGCGCCACCCTTCCCAAATTCCTCTACTTATTATACTATACAATACAGATGAGTCTTTTAGACTCTTTAGATGGGATGTGAGGGCTTACAGTTTACACACACTGCACTTTTCTCTGTTTGCGTGACCCACTATAGAGGTTTTCTGCAGGACCCAAGTTAAACCCTCTGCTCTCCTGGTCCCACTTGCGCTTCACATCAAACCCATGTGGCACATTTAATCAAGACCCTCCATTGAATCAAGAATCAATGGTTTTGGATGCTGAGAACAAGAGAAGCTAACGTAAGCCTGAGCCTAAAAAGGTATTTGTAGATTAAAATTTGGGGGTAGGACCTAAGGTGATTCCTGACCCTTTTCGTGTTGGGTGTGAACAGTCATCCATCCTCATGATGGTGATCATGATAATAGTATGATGATCATCATCCGGACATGTATGTCAGAAGCTCCTCTAGCTCCTCTCTCTTCTCTTCAAAACCCCAAACCCATCACCATCCATGAATGAAGTTGTTGGAGATGGCATATGTGATAATAGAATTTGGATCCCTGATGCTTTAACATGAGAGTGCAAACTCCATGTCTGATAAGTATATACTGGGTCCAAAAACAGATTTTGAGAAGTGGGTTCCTAATCCTTGTAGTTTATTATCCGACCCACTATGTAAAAGTTAGGCCCACCATCACATTTTTGGTTGGACGGCTGGGATATTCATGAATAGAAAAATGGGAAAGTAGGTAGATGTACATGGCCATGGCCATCTCTGATGATGGGTCCCCCCACTTGTATTGATACGGAAAAAAGACAGTGTGGGGGATGGCGATTGATAGGCTTCCAGAAAAGTTGATGCAGTGAATACTCAGGGCGTACGGAGAGAGGTAGAGTGGGGACAAAATGGAATGTATTGTCTCCATCTGTGACTGGGACACCATGAAAACAGATTACAACATCACATCGTAATCTCCATCAACCCCAAATCCAATCCAAGCATTTCATTTTACATGTGTGTGTGTGTTTTTTTTATTTTATTTTAAATAAACTATAGTTGAATCATGAATGGGGAGGAGAACAGTGGATGAATAATGACTATACAAATCATAGAAAAGAAAGTAATTTAAAAAAAGAAAATGGCAGCAGTAGCAGCAGGGTGCATGATTATGAAAGATGGGATGGATATGGGGATGCTACAGAGAAAATGAATATGAGAGAGATCATTTTAACACAGTGGGGGATCCCCAGCGATTGGAATTGAAACGATGTGTCTTGTCTTTGGGTCTTGTCCAATGACATGTGGTATAGAATGGGCTTAACATCTCATCCCAGCTCAATGTTTGTTTCGATGGTCAGGATTTGAAAAGGAACATCATCTCAAACAAATGGCATTGCAACGTCAATGTGATGGTAGAGATGACTAGCATTGATTTCGGGGTGATTGTCATTTGGGGTCGTTTTGTTTGTACACGAGAGAGAGAGAGATCTTAACCATTGATAGTGTGGGCCAGAAATCTGCCAGATGATCCTATCCACCTGACCATTTTTCCAGCGTTGGATGAAAGATCCATTGCTTTGTTTTCCTTTTTGGACCGTGAACCAATGGGACTTTAAATGGTGTGACGGATCGTCAAAAAAAGAGATTGTGTTGATAACTCAGAACTTGCAACCGAATGATAGGCCTTCTCTGTAGGTACAAACGCTCCAGAGTCCAGTCTCCTGTCTCCAGGCTCCACCCTCAATGGTATTTTTCAAAATTAGCATTCTGTCACTGTAGCTGATCCAAGCATTTACTACTTGAAAGTGGTGGGATTTACTAGCTTATTCTTCATCAAATTCAGCCACACTTTATTAAATGGCTAAGGATCGTTGAATAAAGACTATCTTAGGTAAGGATAGGGCTCAATTCACAACTGGGATGACCAAATCAATGGCGTGTATTACTCAAGAATTGCCACATGTATCATTTTTGCGTCCATCAATGGAGTCCATATCCTCTGTTTCGTTGAAACAGAAGACTACATACCATTTTAATCCGATCACAACGCACCACTTGTTTCAAGAGTTGCAATTAGAAGGGTGTAACTAAAAGATTGGAATTAGTGACATTACATTCTATACCCGTGGCACTCCATGTTTGGATGAAACATCATTCCCTTGTTTCAACCCAACAAGGGATCCCGATTCCCATAAAAATTAGGAGGTAACATGGGTGTGTCCGTGGACCGGAGGAATATGTGATAGGTAGGAAAATTGTTCTAAAATTATGTAAAGTACACTGTTTTGTAGTTAAGTGCAAAACATTTTTATCTGTGAAAAATAAATAAAATGAACTAAGTTCTCTCAATGGAAATTATTTTAATTTACTATAGGAGGGATAGGAACGTAGGATTCCTCTCACCCATGGAGAACGGAATTCTCTTGCCGCACAAATATGATTATGGGCTTGCAGTAAGGAGTCACCTTAATGTAAAATAACAAAAATATTAACTTTTTTTAACCATGTAACAAACTCATTTAACCTAGTTGAACAGTTATAAAGAAACTGTGAAGAGAGTGATGAATACAGGTAAAGGTTAAGAGGATAGTTAGGTACTGAAACTGTTGGGGTGTATATGTTCCTGTATTTTTGTTTTGCTTTATATGATCTTAATCCACCCTCCACTTAAAAGAGTTTGCATTAAAAAAAAATTCAAATCTTCAGGTCTGATCGCCCTTGTTCATACCCAACGACGATCCATTTGGGACTAGACATCAATCCAAAAATTACATACGAGATCTTATCCTTCCCACATTTGAACTTTTTGGCAAAAAAAAAAAAAAAGAGTGCACCATTCATCGTTTTTTTTCCGCAAGGTAAGTAGTGGTATATTAAAGAATAAACCCAGATTACAACAAAGAAAAAGGAGAAACCTGCTTCTAGGCATGGCTACAACAAGAGGAAACATGAAACTAAAACGAGCAAGAAAAATAGAAGATGAGACCCACAACTTGGGCCAAGCTCACAAAAACGACAGGCAATTAGCAGATCAGTTGTTAGTCACAACTAGATTGAAATTCTTCAGGCCATTGGACAAGCTCTATCATCCAAATGATTATTGATTTCCAAGTTGATTCCTTGAAGCTTAAGGCTTGGTGTTTTGAATTCCACACAAACTCATAGAGTTTCATCATATTATACTTATTAGTGCTTGTTTGTGTAATGCTATGGAAGCGGAAACATGGGTTCATCTTCTACGGAAATAATTTTTTAAAGGGGTAGGTCAAACTTGTATGGTAGGTCAAACATGTATTGCCTATCCCATGTAGAAAATATCCCATAAAAATAAGGATTTTCTACTTACTGTCTTTTCGCACCAAACGATAAAAATAGACCACATCGAATATCCTTTTCATTCCTGCAGAAAAGGAGTCTACACGAATGTGATTTAAGGGTGTGTTTGTGTAGAGCAGTGGAAAAGGAAAGCGGCCTGCGGCTTTGGGTTTCCTACGGGGGTAGATGGGTTTGTTGGATCCTCTCTAGTGACAAAAGATAGCATAAAATCCTAGATTTATTGCGTTTTCTTCACTGCACCAATCAAGTTTTCCGGCCTCTTGTCGGCACTCCCTTTCTGTTGAAACGAGCACAAACGACTCCTAAAAGAATGGAAGATTCTCTCTCTCTCTCTCTCTCTCTCATACTCAATTTTTTTTAAAAATTTTGTCACAGAACCTGCCCTTGATTGATCCAATCCTTCACACAAACCAACCCTCCTAAAATGGCACTGATTCTAATTTCACAATATTTTTTAGAACGGAGTACTCAGGAGCAACGATTCTCACCTGATTGCCCTAGGTTTGAACCCTGGGTATGACACCTATTCCCGCGTGTGCACACCCTTGCCACTTGTGTGGGCTTTTTTTTCTGCATGTGCGGGCTCATTTCTCACTTGAGTGGGCTGTCTTTCCCTGTGTGTGCATGCTTTCTTTTGCTAGCAGCTCCCTGGCTGATGTAAATAAAAATAAAAATAAAATCTCACACTGTTTCAAACATTAGTCATCATCGGAAGTTATCGCTATTAGCCTATTAATTTACGTGTTACATGGCCGTTGAGTTTTGAGGACCCAAAACTAAATGATATGATCATTTGACCTGCTTGAGATCTTGTATTTCTCTAAATCGAACCCAAGACTTTGTATTTTTTAAGGAAAAAATAACATTTTGTAGCATGTCTTTGGAGATCAAAGACATTTGTACAAAATTGTAAAATGGCAACAAATAGGGGTGTTCATGGGTTGGGCTGGACTGTGATAAGGCATATCCAGGACTGGCTCGACTTCAGAAACACAGGCATGTATCCATGCCAAGCTCTACAATGGCCATAAATGTTAGGCCCAAGCCTGCCCATTTAGTCATTTGAGCTGTCCAAGCCAGGCCGAACCATGCTTATTTTATAATAAATTTTACGATTTCTAGCAATTATTTGAACAGATTATGACTGAATTACAAGCATGCCTTATTGAGGCATGGTTGGGCCAGACTTTGGGCTTTCTATCACTTAAAAAAGCCCAGCCCGATTATTAAACAGACCCAAATTATATGTTCAAGCTCGGCTGAAAGTGGGCTGGGCCTGATTGTCCCGGCCTGGGCCGGCCCATGAGCACCCTTAGCAACAGATTGAATTCGGTACAAGTTAGGCTAGCCCCCTAAACCACCCCAACCATGTAGGATTTATGATTTGAGATGAAAAAAGATTGGGTTTGGGCCTTCTTTAAAGGATTGCATTAAATCAAGTTTGGTTAACCCAAACCCATTCCTGGTCATGCAGGTTGTTTACGGATTCGCTTGCTAGTCGTCTGATCCAGGAAAAAAAAAAGAAAAAGATTAATAGATTGTGAAGATACTCAGCTTGTAGTTGTGACTCGGCCATTACTTGAATGAGTCTCAAAACAACTCATCCACCTCCTGCTCCAAGACCATTGTTACAAACATATTTCTCAGGAAATTGCAGCTCATGAAAACGTTAGTGAGCTTTCAAGTTTGGGATATTACAGGAAGAATGTCAAGATAAATATTTTTGTTTGTGAAGAACAAATTTTCCTTGCAGGCGAAGAACAAATCAAACTTGAAAGGGAACTAGTGTGTTAGCCTTGAATTCTATACTGTGATGCCCATATAGTTGAAAATAGCCCTGATACTCCATTGTTGTGTAAAATCAGTGTCCTCATCAGCCAAACTTTCATATGCTAATACAGTGTAAGAGGGGCGAGGATTTTTAATTCCACCGTTCACAAAGCAGGACCCCTGAATTAAAAGGCAGGGACCAAAATTTTCACATGGCTGCCGCGCTGGAATGCCATAGGAGGCTAAACCCATCCTCACCAGATCCATGACACGTCCATCCTGCATCCTGTCCGGCCATCTTGGGTTCTATCATATTGTGAAAATAAAAGGCCGAGGCCCGAGCATCAACATAAGCTGCAGAATAACTCAATTAAAGTCCTCGTTGGAGTGAAGAAAACTTTGTCCAATCTGAGCCCATATGAGTGGGAATCAAAAATCTTGGAACCACCATGCTCATCCCTAAATAGAACCTTGTCAAGATGTCCCCACAGAACAGGCAGTTGGAAGAGCCATTCTTGTAAAGCTTGTGTAGGTGGAGTCATGGGTTTTGGAAATTGAGTCTTTGTCCTATGGGCGACGGCCTCAAATGGAGAACTGAGATCATATTTTAAAGCATCATATTATTACTCAAGAAGGGGAAGAAGGAGGAGCTACTTTGTGATATCATCTTTTTGGAGCAAATGCAAAATCAATTAGTTCGTGCCTGATGGTTCTATGACAACACCAACAACGTTGGTTAACTGGAGAAGAACAAGAGATAATAAATAGTTAAAAAGAAAATAAGTAGAAGATCTGATCTGCTCTGCTAGTCCATGTCGGTGCAGGATGGTGATAGAGAATGTACAAGTTATTTTTTCTTTAGAAAAGAATCACTAGAGACTATAAAAGAAAGAAATCTCACTGCAGTCTAAAATTCCTGATGATAATCATATACCTCGAATTCATTATACAACAATGATCCATCTTCTGAATAGTGTAGAAGGAAATAGCAGCTCTCACAGAAATAGCAAGGATTGTCCTCCGCCCATTTATCATTAACAGTCACCTTTGTTGCTCGAAAGGTCCTGCAAACAGAGCATTTCCGCCAATGAGCTTTCAGCTGAAATGAGACAATGGGATACAACGCCCGGTTCTGTACATCATCTGGGTGAATCAGTCGCATGTCTCTTACCACAATGATATGCCTACAATCACCCTGGTGACAGTACAGATATCCAGAACCCAGTCGGAAATGCAAGTCATGGAAATGAGTTTTATGCATTGCAAAGGCTTTGAATTGGGGGAGGGGGGCAATTGCCTTACTCCTTAATAGTGCTTTGTTCTTCTTTTGTGGGTCTCCAGATATGGTAATGCATTCCCTGTTAAGATTTGCTCACAGTAACACCAGATAACAGAAACAAAGAGATTGGAAACCTGGAACTAATTATCCACTCTACATTTCAATGTATTAAAAGATTACACATAAATAGACTAAGATGCAAAGAAATAGCACCTACTCAAGCAATAAAAACTAACTAACTGAGTCACCACAAGACTTGGTCTACATGATTTATTTTCTACTGACTTTCCTAATAAAAAGGAACTACATAACAGAACAGCAATGCATGCAGATTGCCCACTTCCCTTCAATCTCTCCACTTCCTTTAATCTCGGCTTGAAGTTGATGATGATCTTCAACACTTCCCCTCATCATTAACTCTCTGTTCAGCACTCCCAGTTTCTTTCTGAACTTTACGAACTTCTTTAAGCAGAGCCCCTCAGTCAGAACATCAGCCACTTGTTCATCAGTGTGAATTGAGCAAAGAGAAATTTCTTCACGTAAAACCTTTTCTCTAATGAAATGATAGTGAATTTCTATATGTTTTGTTCTAGCATGGAACACTGGATTTTCTGCAAGCTGAATTGCACTTTCACTATCACTATGAATTTTGACCACTCCATTCAAAGTTTGATTTAAATCTTTCAGCAATTGAACCAACCATACAGTTTCCTGAGTTGTCATTGCAGTTGCCTGATACTCTGCTTTAGTTGTAGACAATGACACGGTTGGTTGTCGTTTGCTGCACCACGATATAGCTCCAGATCCTAAGCTGAATACATAACCTGTAGTTGACCTTCTGGTTGATAGATCTCCAGCATAATCAGCATCACAGAACCCAACCAGCTCATTCTTTTTCCCTGCTTCATAAAATATGCCAAAGCTCAATGTTCCTCGTACATACCT
This sequence comes from Persea americana, assembly GCA_029852735.1. Classification (NCBI taxonomy): domain Eukaryota; kingdom Viridiplantae; phylum Streptophyta; class Magnoliopsida; order Laurales; family Lauraceae; genus Persea; species Persea americana. Next base: position 1,054,711 of record CM056813.1, read on the forward strand.
AAGAATCCTGCAAATTGCATCAAGATGTGGTCCTCTCGGCCTTTGCATAAAACGACTTACAACATGTACTCCATGAGCTATATCAAGCCTAATTAGAGTTAAATAGATTAAACTTCCAACTAGTTGCCTGTACATGACTTTGTCTTCCAGTTCTTCTCCTTCATCTTGTAGAAGCTTTGCATTAACTTCCACTGGTGTTGCTATATCACTGTAATTCGTCATCCCAAATCGACCAAGCAACTTCTTTGCATAGCTCTGCTGACACAATAATATTCCTTCTTTACTTCGAATGACCACCAGTCCAAGAAAATGCCTAAGCTCTCCCAGTTCTTTCATTTGAAATCGAACTCCAAGATTAACTCTGATCCTTGTAATTTCAAATGAGTCATCACCTGTTACTATCAAGTCATCCACATAAACTAGACAATAGAAGTATTAGTATTTGTCACTTTAACAAATAAAAAAGAATCAGATGAAGTTAAATAATATCCATTTGCAACCAAAAATTCAACAATTTTGCCATACTAGGCTCTTGGAGCCTGTTTCAAACAAAATAAAGCCTTTTTCAGCCTACAAACATAATTAGGACGCTCTTCAAAACCCCTTGGCTGCTCCATAAATATTTCCCTGTCTACCTCACCATGTAAGAACGCATTCTTTACATCTAACTGCCACAACTTCCATGAATTGCTTGCTGCCAATGCAATAAGAACACGAACTGTCGTAATTTTGGCAACTGGACTGAACGTTTCATCGTAATCCAGTCCAGGTTGTTGAGAAAATCCTCTGGTCATCAATCAAGCTTTAAGCCTCTCCACTGAACCATCAGCTCTAGTATTAACTTTATACACCCATTTGCATGAAATAGGCGTTACTCTAGCTGGTCGATGCACAAGCTCCCAACTTTCATTTGTTTAAGAGCCTTAATCTCTTCACCCAATGCTTCCTCCCATTTTGGTATTCCTTGGGCTTCTTAAAAAAACTCAGGTTCATACACACTATCTGCATTATCAGTTGTGGCCATCCAAGCAGCAATTAAAACAGAATTTGCATACCTTGGATTCGGTTTTGGAATTCTAGAAGATCTTCTCAACACAGTCACGTTCTCCTCATTTTCTGAATCATTCAATTGTGATGGCCTCATTTCCTCTGCACTTTTGGTTTGATGCACACCAGATCGCCATGGGTTCTGTTGGCTGTTTGATCAATTAGATGTCTCTTCCACAGATGGTTCAACTAGCTCTTCAGAAACTGGTTCAAGCATGACATCCGAATTCATTTTCCGCTGTAACTCCGTCACGAGTTCTCTGCTATCTGGAAGAGTAGTGTGGTCACTTGACCACCAAGATGAGGCATCATCAAAGACCACATTTCTTGACACATGAATGCGTCCTGTAACTGGATCAACGCACCTCCAACCCTTCCTTTCAGTGTCATATCCAGTGAAGACACATCTGACAGCTTTCTTCTCAAATTTACTGTGTAAATGGTCAGGCACAAACACATAGCAAACTGAACCAAATACTCATAAATGACTTACATATGGGCTTGACACCGAATAATTTTTCCACAGGCGACATGAAATTAAGCTTTGGTTGAGGCGAGCGATTAATGACATATGTAGCAGTCCTCATGCACTCTGCCCAGAACTGGGTTGGGACATTTTTAGCATGCATCATGCTTCTACACACTTCAGCTAGATGTCTATTCTTTCTCTCTGCTATTCCATTCTGTTGGGGCGTGTTTGGACAAGAAAATTGTCTGCATATCCCATGCTCCTGTGTATATATTGAAAACTCCTTTGAAGAAAACTCTCCACCATTATCAGACCGTAAGCATTTTATTTTGTAGCCAAGCTCATTTTCTACCTATTTGTGAAACTCTACAAACTTTTTGAACACTTCAGATTTTTCTTTCAGAAAGTATATCCATACATATCTAGAAAAATCATCCGTAAAAGTTAGAAGATAGTTTTTACCTCCAATTGATGAAACTCCAACCTTGCTGAGGACATCTGAATGCATAAGCTCAAGTGGCTGCTTTGCTTGGAACACAGATTTGTTGTAAGGCAGCTGATGTGCCTTACCATATTGACATCTAGGGCAGACAACATCTCTGCGAACTTCTAGCTTAGGCAGCCTTCTCACCAATTGCTTCTTCATAATTACCTTCGGCTTTAGATAACTAACATGAGCCAACTGAGAGTGCCAGAGATCCACAGTCTCATTTTTTCGAGTTTTGTCAACATAAGCATCCTGTGCTGTCATAACATATATTGACTCTATCCTTTTTCCCTCCATGTAAGGCGTTCCAGAGATCTGTAAATTCTTGTAAACTTCCACATCACTTGGTCCAAAAACTACAAAATTACCTGAGTCTGTGATCTGAGAGACTGATATCAGATTCTTCTTCATATTTGGGACATGATATACATCATTGAGCAGAATGTTTTTGTCACTGGTCTTTGGCATGTATGCAGCATCTCCTACATGAGCAATTGGTAGCTTTGCATTATTAGCCGTGACCACTATCTTCTTACTGGTGTATTCTGCTTTTGTGATTAACTTTTGTACATCTCCAGTCATATGGTTTGAGCAACCTGAGTCAACAATCCAGTCCCTAGCATAATCTGGTTGATTTAAACTGTCACCTTCCATGAAACTTGCAGAGGCCAGATGATTAGTTAGAGCCATGTCTAACTCTTCTTCAAGCAGAAAGTTGTTCTTGCTCTTCTGATCCAGTATAGACTGATCTTCGATGATGGAAACAAGCGCATTCCATTCATCATCACTTTCACCATTCGGTGGAACATTATTTGAAGTAGCAGAATTGCTCTCTTCAGTCTTCTTTGGTGCTCGACAATTCCTGGCAAAATGACTAGGTTTGCCACAATTGTAGCATAGCACAACCTTCCTGGGGCTTGGATTTTGATACTGCTTCTCTGAATCTCTTGTTTTGAATGCTTCCCCTCCTTGAGAACTCCCTTGCCAAGCTTTAGATTTTGGGTTTCCTTTGCTTCCACGTACAATGAAAAGCACATCTTCATTTTCTTTCACTGACACTCCAGCTAATTGTTTAGCCAAACTTTCCTAATTAGCTAGAAGGCTTTCAAGCTCAATCAGAGAAGGTTGGACTGGCCATCCCTGAATGGCTGTAATAAAACCATTATATTCAGGTCTCAGTCCACGAATAATTATCCTTCGCATGCGAGCATCAGTGATCTTAGACTTTGCATCCAGCTGAGTAATATCATGACAAATTCCTTTTACTTTAAAAAAATACTGCGATATTGTCATGCTGCCATGAGAGATTGATCCAATCTCATTTTCTAGCATCTGAAGCCTTGCATTATTAGTCTTTGAAAATAGTGCAGCAAATGAATCCCAGGCTTCCTTTGGAGTCTTGACTTCTCGAATATGATCAAGCATCTCCTTTTGAATTGTTGCCTTCAAAACAAACAAAGCCTTCCCGACTTTGATTCTCCATTTCCTTGCACCATCTTGAGACTCAGCCGTGCCATTAGGTGGAATAACATCAGTCCCGCTCACCACTTCCCACAAGTCTTGGCCTTGAAGATATGACTCCATGCATGACTTCCAATAATCGTAGTTTGTGTTGTTTAATTTCTCGATTCCACCTACTGAATTGGTGAGATCCATACCAGCAGACAAACCACAACACAACAGCACAGTATCACTCTAAGAGTTCCAATACTCCTCTCAGAGACCAACCTGGCTCTGATACCACTTGTTAAGATTTGCTCACAGTAACAACAGATAACAGAAACAAAGAGATTGGAAAGCTGGAACTAATTATGCACTCTACATTTCAATGTATTAAAAGATTACACATAAATAGACTAAGATGCAAAGAAAAAGCACCTACTCAAGCAATAAAAACTAACTAGCTGAGTCACCACAAGACTTTGTCTACATGATTTATTTTCTACGAACTTTCCTAATAAAAAGGAACTACATAACACAACAGCAAAGCATGCAGATTGCCCACTTCCCTTCAATCTCTCCACTTCCTTTAATCTCGGCTTGAAGTTGATGATGATCTTCAACATTCCCATCTTTCAAGTGCTTCTTCTTTACAGTTTCTGAGCCAGTCAAAAATAGGTTCGCTAAAATCTCTAGCAGCTGGATCCCTCAAATCATTACAGAACATGTCTTCAATGAGGAAATACCCAGAAGGATCGTGCTGCCCTGCTTTTTGCATCAACTGATCTGTCATGCAATAGATTTTATCCCTCAACTCACTGAGGGTTTGCCTCCCTAAAACCAAGACCTCTTGGGTCTTCTTATAGATTTTACTATTATGATATATCTCAATGCTAAGAACAATTTCTGGATTATGCACTAACACATATTCATGCGTGCTTAATGACTTAACAACCATCATTGTTGAAGATATGAACCTAAGGAACCTCATCTTTTCAACTTTCTCCACGGCCGAAATTGTGCCTTCAATGATATTGGCATTGATTGAATGTAGTCTAGCTGTTGCTTTGTCTTCATCCTGCTTTTGCTTTATTTTTGCAAGCTCTTCGACGCTTTCCATGTGACCACTTTTCAATTCTATAAAAGGGTTATCTTTGTCAAAGGTTCTACCCATTCTCTCTCTCTTTTTTGAGCGTTGTTGATCCATGTTTTCTAAGGAATTTCTGCTATTCACTCTAAGGTGAGCTTCATTCAAGGACTCATAAGACTTTGTAGTGTTGCCCTCATTTCTTGGATTTTCTAGGCAAGCAATTTTCAGTGTTTGGCATTCGAAAATCATTTGCCCGCATCTCATTAGAGCTGTCCTCTGGAACTTGCGATGAACTCTCTGTTAGCTCAGTATCCTTAAATGCTTCTTTGAAAGCTGTGTCTACCAGCTCTTCCTCGCTGAGAACTTTAAGCTCATCAACGGAGAGCTCGTTGTCGAATTCCATAGTTGAGTCCATGACCAGTTCTACTTCCAGGGTGTGGAGTTCTCGGAGGATGGAGATCTCAAATTCATGGATGGTGGTGACAGGGCTGATGAGATTGGGAACAAAGATGGGACCACCTCGAGCGCATGAAGGATGGTGATCTTGCTCTTCTTGAAGAGGTCGATACTGTACGATCTCCATATCTCTGAGGCTTTTCTTTCACTGTTTAAAAGCATGAGCTGCGAAGATTGCTCGGTATGGGTAGAGAATATATAAATTTTGAGATAGGATATCCTGCATATTAGGAAGATTGAGGTGTAAAATTAGTTATGTTGAATATTAGGATAATCTGATTGGGTTTAAAATTCTCAGAATAGATTTGTTAGGATCCAAGATGGTATTGGATTTGATTAAGGGGCGACTAATTTTCCAATTTTATCTCATTGAGTGTGTGTTTGATATTTCTCATGTAACTTGCCCAACTCTCAAACTTCGAAACTCTTCTTGCACAAGTTCAAGGGATGTGCAAGTTATACAAGAGTTAGCAACCTCTGAGAGACCATCTCCCTATTATATTGTATTGAGTTTTTCTTAAATTCAATCCAACATTAAGTACAGTTCCAATGGGTGTCAAATTGGGAGAGTAACAAAAGCCAACTCATCTGTATTGAATGTTAACTGGTTGAATTGATGATAGGAAACCCATAGGGGGCTGAAATAGTCACATCTCACAAAATCCATAAGGGGTACCTCTTGGTAGGAGACATTCTGTCACGTCCCCAAAATACAACCAAGGGGTAACGTGAAAAATAAAAATAAACATTTAATTTCCTGTGTTTAATGCAACACAAGCTCCCAAATATGGACCCACAGAATTTCGAAAGACGGTGAGCCATAATAAAATATTTGCGGAAGATTTAAATCAATTGGTATTAATATTCAAAATCAAATCAACACATAACTCACTGAATATTCAAGGTTAAAATTTCCAAATAAACTAAACAACAGCTAAATATATTATGGAATTAAATAAACAAAAAGAGCTTAAGATGCCGATATCTCATGCGCAGATTCAAACGACTCCGTAGCCATCTCCGCCTTTCCACTCAAGCCCATCAACTGGTTGAAACGCTTGAAACGTCTGACCCTCCTCCGTCTCCCCGATAGGGTAAGAGTTGGTATCTATGCACCAATAAACAAGGTAAATAGTAAGTACGAAAGCATAATTTATAAATGAAACACAAGATCAATGAGAGTAATGATAAGTAATGATCATAAGAGAATAACAATGAGACAATGATGAAAAGAACGTATAACATAAATCCAACCTACACAATAGAGCAATACAATAATCACACAGAAGCAATGCCACTGCTTTGGGTGTGTTAGAATTTTGTGTTGGCTTAATTCATGGGTTGGACAAAACTCTAAGGGTCCATTGAGTTGTATTTTTTATTTAGAAAAGGACTCTGAAGAAAGAAGGCTGGGAGGAAAAAAATCGCTGAAATTCTGAATCATATAATGTGTGACTCGCTCGAGCGACCAATGCATTCGCTCGAGCGAGCCCAGACAGAAGCTCATTCGCTCGACCCACCTTTGTGCTTGCACGAGTGACGATCTGATATTCGCAGACAGTGGCTTGTCCACTCGAGCGGACTCCCTGGTCGCTCGAGCGGACCTAGGCAAATTTTTAGAAACTTTCCTGTTTTCTTTTCTGATTTGTCTCAAAGTTGTGTTGCTGATTCCTAATCATATTACAACACATGAGGCACGAATACAAGGAATATATAAAGGACTCAAGGGCTATTCTAAAAGTATCCCCTCACCTCTCAAGTTCTGATTTGGAGATTCAGTTGAGAGAATTCTTCTCTAGAGTTTTATTAAGAAGTTGTGCTGCCAAGTTCTTCTGCATCCTTTGTAGAAGATTATCTTCTTGCATAGAAGATTTGAGGAGTCAAGTGCTGGATTGGGTCTGTTGCAATCAGCGGTGTGAAGTTGTTGAAGCGTGAAGCGACACAAGGTAACTTCAGTCCTTAGGTAGGGGATATCTAGGGAAGAAACCTGAGTTTCTTGTAATTGCGAGATTCATAGTGCTTGATTAGATCCAGTTTGGATCCGTGGTTTTTCACCTGGTTAGGGTTTTCCACGTAAAAATTTGTTGTCCTTGTGGTGTGTGCTTGTGATTTTATTTTCGCTGCATATTTTCTGGTTTTGCACACTTTTTGGATTGAATAATTGAGTGGACCAATCTAGAGATCTCATACCCCAAACTTTGAGGGTGGTCAGCCCTAGCTATCTCAATCACGTTGGCAGTCATAAACCGATCAATAATCCGGAATACCGGTCAACAATCAATTCGGATACAGTGTCCGCACACATCAGTGATCAGTCGTCCAATTACAACTGCAGTCGTTCAATTACGACCCAATCGATGTACATATATATACATATTATAATATAGTAAACCTAGTGACTTGTATGCTTTGACACAGAAACCTAAGTAAAAGTGAAGGGTTGGCTATACAATAATCCACAGTCAATCTCATTAAATCATTTGAATAAATCTCCACAATATCTCAATCGATTGCCAAGCCACATCAAGGTCCGTATCCAATCAACATAGGGTATGCAGCTAATAGACCAACATCAATCTCAATCATGTATGCAAACTCAAAGGTCAAGGAATAATCACAAGCCAATCTTGTGGTCAAACATAAGGTCTCGTACCCAACAACCACATGAATCTCTAAATAGATAAAAGATCAACGCATCCATTCTCAATCAATGGTACATAGACTCAATTAAGGGTTTTCCAATAGAGATGGGTTGAGCTCGAATCCACTAGGGTTTTCCCGAGGTCATACGAAGCACTAAACTCCACGTTAGTAAGATACCGTATGCTCAAACGGTATTTACTCGGTCCAAAGATCTAATTAATAGAGTTCACAAATATAGGTTTAATACATTAAAAACCTAAGATATCATTTAATATCCAATTTACAAGTTATAAAGATAAATAAAAAATTTAATTTATAATTTTAGAAAACCCGCGGACCCATCCAAAATATTTTTCACAGTCAAAATAGTTAAAGGGTCTAGTTTGAGTTCTATAAAATTATCTAAGCTTTTTTTCTAATTTTTAAAGCACAGGAGACAAAGAAAATAAATACCCCCGTGGTACTAAAGGTTCCATGGGATTTCTTTATCCCAAAACACCTCCAGGTCAACCCACTCCCATTCTTTATTTGTGTATAAATCATATCAAAGCCATCCCCTCCTCCCTTTAATTTTCTTTGTGTTTTAATGCATGTACCTGCCAACAACCCACAAAACACCTCCAGGTCAACCCACTCCCATTCTTTATTCCTATATAAATCAAATCAAAGCCTTCCCCTCCTCCCTTTAGTTTTCTTTGTTTTTTAATGCATGTACCTGCCAACAACCCACACATAGAATATCTGCCTCCATCACCCACACATAGCAGTCAACAGTCACTCTACATAGAATGCACTTCTGCAGCAGGTAGTCTCACGCCAAGTGCATCAGGCCATCCGGAAAGTGGGTGCCACATATCAAACCTCAAGATCAGCCCTACCTACAAGGTCGCCCAGGGCCCCTTTACTAGATCCATGGTCCGGATTGCCATCGGTGGCCCACCTAGGCCCCACAGTCATTAAACAAAAATGGAAATAAACCCAACTCTCTTACTACCGTCAGTTCCCCTTTTAGGCTGCTGGATAGCGGACCAAACGGGGCCCACCTCACATGGGTCCACATCCCTAAGGTCGCCCAGCCATGCTCGGCCTGATGTACGGACCAGATCTGTGATCAGATCGTCCAGTGGGTCCCACCATCACCTGATGCCCAACTGTTTTGTTTCTTTCTCAACCGAACTCACGCCTCCCAGATTGTAAACACAAGATGGCAACCTACATCTCTGGAGTCGCCTATGAGTCTGTTACCGGATCTACTATCCTGATCAAACATCGGGGGGGTCCACATGGGCCCCACAATCCAACACACAAAACGTTCCCAATTGCCTTCGTCCCGGACTGTTCAGGATCTGGGTTTCCACTGATTTACAATGGGTTGCATAGAGTCCAATTCCCAGCCAACAGATCTACATTACTATCCAATTAACACAATCTTAGTTGTGAAGGAAAAGAGGTTTACAATATAAACACAGTGTGCTGTGGGCAATCGGTAGTGCGAGGCACAGTAATAGCAATGTCGGATCTCACATAATATTCTCCCTAATCTCCAATCTCATCACTTCACAAAGAATCGCCTAACCACGTTCTAATATGAAAAGGGCACCAAAGGAATTGTACATGCATTAACACGCAAATCAAAGAAGAACACAGGTATTAAATCTACAATTTATGATTAGGAACTTGCCTGGTATTTGCAGTTGAGGGAGACGGTGTAGAATTTCCATAGCCAAAGCCCAAGTGATATCTCACAGAAAAGTTGGAAGAGAGAGATAGTTGTGTGGGAGAATAAAAGAGTGTGGTATTGTATAAATAGAGAACGAGAATAAGAGTTGTAATCTAACTTAAGTTCTAAAAAAAATAGAGTTTCTAAATAGATTAGAGTTTGAGTTGGAAGAGAACAAGAGTTTTAGTAAGAGAAGAGTTTTACCTACTAAATTGGGCCTGGGTTAACTATGGGTCAAGACATCTACCCAACAAGCCTAATTCACCAAATCTAAGATTAACGGGGTCCCCACTTAGACTAATCATGTATTTAACTAATATACAACCAACTATATAATAATAATAAAATAAATAATTTATATAATTAAAATAATCAAAACGTCACACATTCGCTATCTGTGTGTATATCTTTAGTCTTTACCAAAGATAAAGTCTGAACCCCAAAATCAGAGGTCTCCACTTGAATCCATCACCAATATAACCAATGACATGGACAAAATTAAATAGAATCTCGAAGATACCAGGTCACAGTTACAACAAAATATATAGTTACATAAATGCTTGACCAAAGACAGCCAAGTATCCTCAAGCCTTGGGTAAGTACAAGTAAATCAAATAATATGCATGTCAATAGATGCTATCCAAACCAACATCAAGCATGTGAGCAAAATTTGCAGGCCTAGCCTATCACAAAAAATGATACGGGGGTCGGTCCATTAAAACATATTTCAAGATAACATTATCAAAACGCATATCATCCCACCGAAAAACTGCACGTCTTTTGATACTTAGATCAATTAAAACGACCAAATAGAGCACAACAACATTTACTTTGATCCAGGACCTGTCCTCTAGTGGGTCAATGCCATCAACACTGAAATCATAATGTTGCGAAGAAAACTGCAATTTCTTCAAAATGCACATCGTTCTCTATACTTGTTGCAACAGAAATAGGAAAACTATAACACTACATTAGTGTATTAACAGTGAAAGAAAAATGGCTATATACACATCCGTGTAGGCAAGTGTTTCTTTTTGTTGACATTCTCGCTTGCATAACGATCAATTTCATTCAATCATAGGTCTAAATTGTTAAAGCTTCCCTAGTGTATGACATCATACACCCCTGCAAAAGGACTTAACCTGAGCAGTTTCCCCCAATAATCAAGTTAAGAAAAATTGTAGAACACACGAAACTTTCTCAGATGCCATGGACACCACAATGGTAGCTGCTAGTAATTGTGTAACGCTCTTGCTCGTTAGTGCTCAGCAGTGTTTAGTTATCTTCTTATGTCATATACATCAAGAATAGCAAAGTACTGTTAAAAGTAATATCTATGAAGATCATATCCAAATGCTCATAATCATAGAACAGTGTCATCTCATCAAATGTGAAAGACTAACTGAAAACTCTTTTTAAGGCTCTGGAAAAGACTCTGACATGACATTCCCATTGAAGGTCTCTACACCCATAGTTCTATTATAAGAACTAAACTAGATGGGTTTTGGTCATTTGTGCTGTTGATTGATTAATAGAGAAATGGAGTTCGGGTGAGTAGCTTTGATGAGGGAATGGAGGAATGAGTTTTGTTGGAAGAGAGATATAGGCTACTTGCTTATAGAGATTTGAGTGAATTCATTATTAAGAAGAAAAGGGCTCCATCTTTCTTGCTTTCATTATGCTTTAAGTAGATTTGAATGAGCAAAATGGAATTGGATTCTAGTTTGGGAGATAAGAAGGAATTGGCTTCTGGGTGGGCAAGAAGTGTTTGTCAACGGCATTCAAATAAGTACTAAGTCATGAGTTTTGTATGTTTTGCTATTAGAATGAGCACAAGGGTCTTGTACACAGGAATGCAGCATTATAGAGAAGAAAGGATGAAGATTAATACATTATACATGTTCTCATAATTTCAAATGACTCTTCAAACACGAAAAAACAAGTATTTTTACCCTAAAAAATGTGAAAAATATAGTCTTGATTAAGCTAATGTCTCTTTCGAGCATTGTAACATACACTTGACATACAAATTTAATGTTCACATTGAATACAACATACGCCAACTTATAGCCATCAATGAAACCACATAGAGACGAAATCACATACCACACACCACAATAAAGATTTTTGATGGGGTATTTATTTGTAATCAAACGCTGTAGAACTCAAAGAAAAAGGAAAGATCTCAATAAATTAAAAGTAGAAATAGAGAGAGTTAGAGAGAGACACTACTGAGTATTGGGAGGCTGGAGAGCTGCCCGTAATAGGTGGCACATCGGTTGCACGAAGAGAGAGTTCATATAAGTATTAGATTACCATGGGGTTTTGACCTGATAATTAAAATGGGCCTGTTTCCATTGGGGGCCTATAATCTAAATCTAATACACATGTACATATACTAGCAAAATGTACCCGGGCAACCAATTAGCTTTCTTCATAAATTAGATTCCCCAAAAAAATAAAAATAAAAGATAAAAAATTCAGGAGTCAAACTTTTTTACTAGAGGGAAAAATTAAATAACACGTAAAATGAGCTACATCATAAAAACTACTCTGCTAATTAATAATACTTTTAGTAATACAAAATGAGATTGACATTTAAGTTCATAACTAATATAAAAAAACCTCTCTGAGGAAAGTGTGTCTCTCTTGATTACCATAAGTATCAATCTGTAACACCCTGTCCCGAGTTAATTAAGATTAACTCTAATTAATCGGGATTAACGCTAATTCAACATGATGTATGGAATTAATGTTGCTTAATGGCTAAACTTAATGAGATGAATCGTAAAGGTTTAGCCTAAAACCTAAACCATGCAATGTAAGGACTTTTTCGTAAATACGAAATTACACGTCTTTTGTCGAATACGGAAACTCTTGATACTCACACGTATATCTCGAGGAGTACGTTAACTTTTATAAATGTGACGATTCCATTCGACGTGAATTGGGTCAAATGACCATTCATGTGACTTGAATTGTAATTAGAGGAAATAGGAGGGGGTAAACTGCAAAAATGGGGTTATAAGATGAGGATGAACTCATTTGAGTTCATTCATCATCCCAGCAGTCGATCTCTCTTCTTCTCTTTCTTCCCTTCTTCTTCTTTCTTCCACGTTTTCTTCCTTAAGTGGTGTGATTGAGAGAATTGTCAAGGGCTTGTGAAGAGGGCTCCATCTTCACCATCCTATTCTCCATCTTCTTTCTTACTTTCTTGGAGTTTCAACTTGAGAAGAGCTCAAGATTTCCACCAAGAAGCTAACAAGTAAGTGTTGAGTTGACTTCAGCACTTCTCTGGTTTCATTAGTGAGTTATGGCTCAAAGAATTCACAAGAATTCTGTTTTGTGGATTGATTTTGGGTTTTAGGTTCAAGAGAAGGTTTGGCTTGAGGAATTCCACTTGGATTCAAGCTAGCAAGGGAGATTCTTGTTAGTTAATCTCCAAACAAGGCAAGTATACTCAATTATCTTGATTTCAATTGTTAAGTGATTTGTTAGAACTCAAGGAGTTCAGTTACAGAGAATTCGGTTCAGAATTTTCTGATCTTCTGGGCGCAATTCGGTCAGCCGCCAGGCTGACCGACACCTAACCAAGAGCTGACCGACGTAGGTCGGCTAGCCGAAATTGTGAGTTCGGCTAGCCGCGGGTTGACCGCAAGGTGACCGAAAATCTTGTCAAGGTTTTTCCATCAGAAGTTGAGCTTCTGGAAAACGAACCGTAAGCTGACCGAATAAATTCGGCTAACCGAAATTTGAATTCGACTAGCCGAGTGGGTGACCGAATAGGTGACCGAGTTTGGACAAATTGTCCTGTAAATTGAGAAATTCTGGAAAGCTGACCGAATGTGGTTCGGTCAGCCGAAACCCCTAATGCGGCTAACCGCTAGGTAACCGCCGAGGTGACCGAAATTGGAGGGAATATCAGAATTGATTTCTGATAATTTCCTAAACCTTCATGGGTGTTAGCTAAACTTATGTGAATGTAAATTTCACTAAAAAGTGATGTCATCCACAATAACACCTACATTGCATAATGAACGTTTCACCCGAATGTTGTTTTAGGAAATTACTTGTTTATGACTTGAGTTGGCTTGTCCTCTCTCGTCTATTAATTGTTTATGACTTGAGTTGGCTTGTCCTCTCTCGTCCATTACTGTTATGCTCCTTGTTGAGCTATCATTGAATAATGTATTGAATTAAGACAATGAAATGCAATGAAATGAAACGAAAAGAACTGAAATGAACAAACACTGTAATGTATGAAAGATTAAGTCTGCTGCAGTAGATGGAGCGTTCCGGAGCTCCGTGGTGATGCCGGTGATCTCTGATCAAGACACTGGTAAATCCCACACATTTGATAAGCCACCTCATAAAGTGCGTAACCATTTGAAAAGCCACTAATAAAGTGAGCACTAATGAAATGAAATGAGTCCTTGAAAGGCTGGGTTGTGAATGGTGCGCCTTCCACCTATGCTAGAGGACAACGAAAAGACACTTGATAAAGTGTATACATGAATTGAATGCTCTCTTCAGGGGAGAACTACATGAATTGAATGCTTCCTTCAGGGAAGAATTATATAAATTGAATCGAATTGAATTGATTTGCATATTAATTGTTAACATGTGATATCATAGAATTGTATATACATTGTTGAACCGTCGTGTTCACAGTGTTATTGATGACATTACAGGCCCAGTTGGCCGTGCCAGTGGTTCCGAGACCGCGCCGCCACCGGAGGAGACCAATCCGGTTCCCCCAGGAGGACTGAACGAATGGATGTAAATCGGAGGCGACCGGTTTAGACAATGTTGGGAACATTTTGAATAGATTCATTTTGTTGTAAATAGTGATCACATGCATTGTATTTGAATATGCATGGTTGATTTAAAAAGAAAATGAAATGTATAAGTGAACTTTACCTTCTGTAAAGAATTTGTACATCTTAAAGTTGAATGTCAATGTATATATATATTTCCGCAAAATTGTACATTTGACAGGTATATGTAAGATCCCTTGTGAATCTCGTATTGGCTTCGGCGATGCGAGGTTTACGGGAGTAAGTATGGCATCACGACTCGGGGTTTGGCCGTGGTAAACCTAATCTCGGGCCCGGGTCGTGACACAATCTTTGTAAGATCTTTGCAAGACCTTTCTTATTTTGTATAAAAATAATACTATTTTTTAGATAATTAGATTTCTATCACAAAAATCTAAATGATAAGAAAACATATTTGTGAAAGGTTAAACTAAGATTTAAAAATTTGACTTGATATATGAAAACATGTAGGTTTTTTAATCATAATTTGAATCTAGAAAACAAAAAATAATATTATATTCATCAAATTGAATTATTGTATTCTAGACCTGAAAATGAAATATGAATGTTTTTTTTTTTTCAAATTATAATTCAAATTCATTAAATTATTATGAATATTGTAGTTCTCTAGATGAACAAAATGACTTTGGATATACAAATATCCCAAAAATACAATGAAACGAAGTCATTATATAAAAGTGAAATTGCTAAATTTACTCAAGGAGATAGATCTGTTCTGGAATATTTTAATGACTTCCTCACCTTGTGGACTGAACGGGGTTCCATGTTGATTCAGACAGTTTCTCTGGCTTTCTCTCCAAAGCTCTTAAACTACAAGAAGAAACTCACATTAGCCAGTTCCTTATGAATTTATGACCCGACTTTTAATTAGTTCGGTATGCCCTCATGAACAGAGAACTTTCGGTTAATCTTGATACTTGCTTTCAAGAAGTCCTTTGCGAAGAACTTCATCTCACCTCACAGCGTGCTATTCTTGAAGAACAGAAGGCCTTCCTCTCACCCCTTCCGGCTGGCTCTGCTCTTCTAGCAGCCCCCAATTCGAAGCTCACTCAATGCTATGAATGCAAAGGCTTTGGTCATATTGCCAAGAATTGCTATAAGTAGTTGGTTTGCCGATACTGCAAGCAGTCTGGTAATCTTATTGATGATTGCTGCAGCCTCCATCGAAGGAATGAAATACAGTCGAAAAAGCCTCCCTCCAATCTGCCAAGACAGAATATTCCATCCGCATTCCAGGCCCAAGCACCATCATCTGATATAGGAAGCACTTCATCTGGGGCTGTGTCCATGACTCCTGCTTAGATTTAAGAATTGATTCAAAGCACAGTCACCTTAGCATATGCATCTATGGGCTTTTCTGGTGGTCGGTATCAAACTCAATCTCATAAAGCTTTTCATGCCTTTCATTCTTCTGCATCTCTTTCTTCTCCTATTACCTCGTCTACATGGCTTTTAGATTAGGGGCCTCGAATCACATGACATCTGTAGAATATAGCGTTACAAATTCTCACCCTTACCTTAGAAAAGAGAAAATAACCATTGCTAATTGTGATCAACAACTCATTTATGGAGTTGGTACCATTACTTTATCTAATGTCTCTGGCCAGTCCATCACCCTTTCCAATGTTTACTTTGTTCCTAGATTATCAGCCAATCTACTTTCTGTAGGACAACTTATTGATGATGGCTATCTTGTTCACTTTTTTTCCTCTAATTGTGTTATACATGGGCAACAAACTAGGAAGGTGATCGCAACGGGGGGTAAACATGGATGCATGTTTTTGCTAGACATTGGACATCATTCTTTCTTTACTTCCTCTCCTAATTTCAATAAATTGTGGACTATTTGACATAAATGTCTTGGTCATGTGAATAATACACATTTGATTTCTTTGTTTAAAATTGGTTGTTTGGATTCTACTATTGATAATAAAATGATATCTTCTTTATCTCAATTCAAGTGTGAAACTTGTTGCTTAAGTAAAAGTTACATTCTGCCTTTTTCTGTTCATAATTCTCGTGCTTTGGCATCATTTGCCATGATTCATTCAGATGTTTGGGAAATCACTCCTACCTTGAGTAGGACAAGATTTTAGTACTATGTGACCTTTATCGATGAACATTCTAGTCATACTTGGATTTGCTTTATAACTTGAAATCTGAAGCCTTCGTTTTTCAAAAATTTTATAACATGGTCCAAACCCAATTTCAAAAAGCAATCAAGATTCTTAGATCAGATTCTAGTGGAGAATACATGTCTCATGAATTCTCTGTCTTCTTTTCTGATAAAGGAATTCTTCACCAAAAATCTTGTTCGCGTACTCCTCAGCAAAATAGGATTGTGGAAAGAAAGAATAGACATATTCTTGAAACTATTCGTACTCTGTTAATTGCATCATTAGTCCCTCCCAAATTTTGGTGTGATACTACATAGACTGTTGTATATCTTATCAACCGTTTTCCTAGCACTGTTCTAGGAAAGATTACTCCTTACGGAGTTTTTTTTTTTTTTTTTTTTGTCTTACTCCTTCATACTCTCACTTATGTGTTTTTGGTTGCTTATGTTTGTTCATCTTCCTCCTACTGAGCGCACTAAGTTATCACCACAGGGTACTAAATGCATCTTTCTCAGTTACAGTAATGAACACAAAGGGTTTTTGTGTTATGATCAATTCGAAAAACGCATGCGTATCTCTCGTAATGTGATTTTCTTGGAACATATTCCCTTCTTTTCTTTACGTTTGGATAGTCATCCTATTGCTGTGTCATATCTGCCACAATTCTCGGAGTCTGCTTCTTCGTCACCTATTCCCAAAGTCTATGTCCGGCGGAACACGGTCCCTCCTCTGGTGACTCCCTCTCCTGATCCTCTCCCAGCACTGCCTACTAAATCTTCATGTAATAATACTTCTTCTGATAGCACCATCTCTCTGCAACGTTCTAGTCGTCCTTCTGTTGCCCCTAATCGCTATGGATTTCTCGCTCTTCTTACTTGCTTGGATAGTACTCCTATACCCACCTCATATTCACAATCCTCAAAGATTACTTACTGGCAGGATGCTATAACTAAGGAATTGGTTGCTCTTGAAGCAAACCAAACATGGGAATTGGTATCGGCCCCTGATGGAGCCTCTATGATTGACAACAAATGGATATACTCCATCAAAGTACACTCTAATAGGAGTCTTGATCGCGGCAAAGCCAAATTGGTCGCACATGATTATAAGCAGGAATATGGAATTGACTATGAGGAAACATTCGCACTAGTGGCTAAAATGACCACCGTTCGTACTCTTCTTCGTGTTGCGGCAACCTGCAATTGGCCTCTATGGCAAATGGACGTAAAAATGCTTTTTTACATGGGGACTTGCGGGAGGCTGTATTTAAAACCTCCTCTAGGATATGCTTGTCCTCCAAAGCATGTTTGTAAATTGCGGAAAGCTCTTTATAGACTTAAACAAGCTCCCTGGGCTTGGTTTGATAAATTTCGGGTAGCAATCCTTCAAGCTGAATTTCGTCAAAGTCACTTTAATAGTTCCCTCTTCCTGCCGGCATTACGGATCTCAAACATCACTTTACTTGCCACTTCAGAATGAAGGATCTTGGTCCTCTCACCTACTTTCTAGGGCTTGAGTTTGTGCCAACAAATCAGGCATTAGGGTCCTTTAGCGCAAATATGCAACATATTTGATCACTTTAGCCATACTTGATAATGTCACACTTTTGATATGCCTATGGAATTGAACAACAAAATCAGTTCCGATGATGACACTCCCCCGAATGATCCCTCTGTTTCCCGGAGGATAGTTCGCAATTTGCTCTACGTAACTATTACTCAGCCGGATATTTCTCATACAGTTCATACGGTTAGCCAGTTTGTTAGCAATCCCCACAAGCCTCACATTGCTGCTGCATTGCACATACTCCACTACGTTAAATGAACTCTTCATCATGGTCTCTTCTACCCTACTGATATTTCTTTACAATTATCAGCTTATGCGGATGCTAAGTGGGATGGCTGTTCGGACTCTTGGAGGTTTATCACTGGTTGTTGTATGTTTCTTGGTAAATCTTTAATTTCATAGAAGTGCAAGAAGCAAACCACTGTTTCAAAATCTTCTGTTGAGGTAGAATATCGGGAGATGTCATCCACTAGTGTTGAAATTATATGGCTCCGCTGTTTTTTATGTGAATTAGGTGTTCTTGTTGGTAGTTCCACACCAATCCATGAGGACAATACTAGTGCTACCAGAATTGCCAACAACTCGGTCTTCCATGAAAGAACAAAGCACATTGAGATTAACTGTCACTTCATTCGTCAACATGTTGTTACTGAGAAGATAACTCTGCTTCATGTCTCTTCTTTTAACCAATTGGCGGATATATTTACCAAAGCCCTTCCCAAAACGCATCATCATGATCTAACTGGCAAATTGATGTTTTCAACCTTACCACATCAATTTGAGGGGGAGTGTAGAAGATAATAGGCCTAGCTGTAGAAGATTACAGCCCAGCCCAACAAAGGCCCATGTACAAGTCTCCCACACGTGGGATATATACTCAAAATTGTATAGCTGTGATTTAGTAGCTGATTTCTCTCTTTCCATGTACAG
Source organism: Persea americana (assembly GCA_029852735.1). Lineage (NCBI taxonomy): Eukaryota > Viridiplantae > Streptophyta > Magnoliopsida > Laurales > Lauraceae > Persea > Persea americana. The sequence continues at coordinate 1,073,514 of CM056813.1, forward strand.
GATAAGATTTTTTCTTTCCATTCTTTTGTTATTCTAATTTGTACTCTTTACATAATTAGAGCCTTGATTAAGGCATAATATCATTATAAATAGAACTGTCGATGCTTAATGCAGGCACAATCTTCTCCCACTGTTCCTCTTCTTCTTCCTCTCAATTCTTCACATACTATAACGTGGTTTTGGTTTGCAATAAGTGTGCCCCACTCAGGACCTCTACTCCAAATTGGGATTTCTCTAGGTTAGGATTTGGACTCTACTGTAGGGTCCTACATCATATAAGAGGATTTTCCTTAAGATTTGTGCAAGTTTAGATTCTTGGGTTTTGTTAAAATTATAAAAGGTTTTGAAAAAGAAACGCTTTGAGATGATGTTTATATATTAAGCATATTTAAAAATAAAAATAAATGAGATAAGAATCCCTTTGCTGAGCGCCAATGTTGTGGAACACGTGGTGGGGCCCACCGTTTGAACCATTAGATCATGGGTCTTGGGGTTTGACACTCATATGAATGAATTCGAACGGTGGATAAGAGAGTGCAATCATTTTGGGCGGTGAAAGTTGTTGGTTGTGGACCAAGTGGGGCTGACAATGATCAGAGCCTTTGTCACTATACATGGGACATGTTGGGGGAGATCTTTCGATCCCCTTAGTCCAATGCCTAGTTGGGGCCAGAGGTGGGCCCCACAAACACCAATTCTCAATAGAGGGGCTCCCAAACAAGATATATCTTTCTTTTGCAAGACCACTTAAAGAAAGGAGAGGATTTTACGAGAAAGATTTAGAAATTTGTCCATTCATTGCGAAGGGTCCCCACAGATTATGTAGTACAAAACCGGTCTTCCTGCCACTTTTTTATATATACTTCTTTTCTGAGCGATGATAGCGTCACTCCTCGCCTCTTCTTCTTCCTCGTCTCCTTCGTATTTCTCCATATTCCCCACTCCATTTCTCGCCCAACCCACCACCCACAATACTTCCATTATACTCAAGTGTAGGGAGATGATGATCATCGGCTCTCACCTTTTTGTCCAAATGTCCCAAAATCTCTTGGTCGCTCAATCGAACTTCACCTTTGCAGGCAACGCTGACAATTCATGAATTCCCCCCTGCATAATTAAAAAACCAACCATTTCTTATTGTTATTTATTTCCTTCTTCTCATGCAACAAAGAAGAAGAAGAAGATATTATAGATAGATGGAATCATAGAAGAGGAAGAAATATGAATACTTGTTTGGCACTGAACTTTATGGGTGCAATTGGAGCATGTTGTAGTTGGGTTATGTTTGGATCTTTCATAGTAGATCGTTGTATTAGTATTAGAACCATTGTTTCCATGTTATGTCTTCATTTTTTATTTTTTTTCTTTTCCATCTCTTTCACTTTTCAAGACAAATCTTGAGAATAAGAAAGGAAGAAAGAAAGAAATTGTATGTCGGTTGGTAGTAATCTTTTTATATATATGAAGCTTGCTATACTGTTTTTCCAAGATGATTGGGAGAAAATGGAGTGGGGGAGATAGAGAAATATGTGGGAGAAGAGGAAGAAATAAGAGGAAAAAGAAACAAAGGGAGTTCTATGTTTTAAGAAAATCACGCAGAGCGATGCTAGTGTTGCTTCTGTCAAACTAGTGTCGTTCCCTTCATCATTTAAAAAAACAGAAGAGGTCATGATGGACTCCGTTTGCGTAGTACAGTCTGCGGGGTCCCTTCGCGAGGAATGACCAAATTCCAGAATTTTTCTCGTAAAATCCTCAACAGAGGATGTCTGTTTCAATAAAAATACAAATTGAAAAAGAATCTATCAAAATTGAATTTAAAATACTATTAATATAGCCTGTTTGTTTACATGCATGGAGTAAAAGTAAAATGGGGTCAAATAATAAATAAAGTAAACATAAAGGACATTAAAGTTGAAAAAACACTTTTAATAAAGTTTTCTCATCTCCAAATTATAACATTTGATTATAGTAAAAAATAAAAAAGAGAGAAGCAAAAGGAGGAGTGAGAGTCTCGTGCAGCGACATATGAACTTTGCTTCTTTCCTTTGCTATTTCCGTTAAAACAATGATAGAGTAAAAAGAAAAATTTTGGATTCAATCTTTCCATTAAAAACACTGAAGTGAAAAATGTCTGTTAGGAATTTATTAAAATTGATTGTAAGTACTATGTTAGGAATTTTTTTGTGTTGGCTAATTCATGGATTTGATAAAACTATAGGTCCATTGAGTTGTATTTTCTATTTTATTTTAAAATGGACTGTAGTTGTATCACCAGAAGAGCTGAAGTGAAGAAAGAGATGAAATCAGAAGAAGTCCGGGTGAACCCACGAGACCCGATTGATTGGACAGAGGTAGGATCGATCGGATGGTTGAGCCTCCTAGTTAACCGCACTGAAATAATTAACCCAGGAGAACTTGTGAGGACTGATCGATCAGATCCTCTGTCCGATCAATCAGATGGCGGGAAGTTGTTAGATTGTTGAACGGATTTGTTTAATTTTGAGACGAGTTTTTCACTTTGAGTCCTATTGGTATTATAACTCTAAGGCACGAATTCGGGGCTATATATAGGGGTTTTCTCTCAACCCTAGAGGACACATCAATTAATTATCTCATTGATCTAAGGCGAGAAAATCCTATGAGAGATTCTTTGATTCTCTAGAGTCATTGCAAGGTTGTGTTAAAGATTTGTTCTAAAATGTTTGCCGCTTCTACTCTTTTGTAGAAGATTATTCATCTTGGTTGACAAGGTGTTGCTAGATCAAGTGTGGGGAACGATGCACGGCGTGCGGGGAAGTAGTGGCAACATAAAAAGTTGTGTAAGAACAACTACAGTTCTTAAGTCGACGTACTGACCGGAATAAAAGAGCTGTGAGTATATATATTCTGTAACTGTTCAGTAGTTCTTGATTTCAAATCGTAGTTTTACACTGGTTTATTGGACTAGCTTACTCGCTCGTTTCTAGTAAGTGTACTTTCATACTCAACACAAGATAGATACAAAATAATTGGGTGAGGTTGTGAACGTGATCAGGCATCAAGTGGTCCTTGTTCCTCAATGTCATGATCAAGTTCTTTTGTTCGTGGAAGAAACATGCACTTGCTCAAACAACCAAATCGTTAGCTAGAAAACGAGCCCCGTTCCCACTTAGAATTCATTATTGCATTCACACTGAAAGCTTCGTTACAAACTATTTTTTTTGTGTTTTTTTTTTTTTGTTTTTTTTTTTTTTGTTTTTGTTTTAGTAGTTTGAAGTCTTCAATCCTGAGTCCTGAGTCCTAACCCATTGGTTACCAAACCATTCAATCAAATGCAATTCCTTAACTTAATCTTATCATGCTAATATATATATTTTTATGGACAGGTGACCAACATACCTCAAAGTATACAAAGGCAAAGGGAATGTTTCATCTTGTGATTTTTTATTTTCTCATGCTCTCATTGGTGGATGGCAATAATGGAATTCACGTGAGATGGATTGGAGACCCTTTAAGCTGTACCAATGGTGATTATAATTTCAATATCATTGATGATCACAATTTTACAAGAGAACCAACTTAATATAGACTCAAAGCTTAGTTCTTTTTATGCACCTATAAAAAGCAAAAAAAAAAAAAAAAAGAAGAAAAAAAAAGAAAAGCTGAAAGGTGGGACGTCCTATGTGGATGCCCTGATCCAAATGTCTAAATGTTAAAGAGAGTGGGCCCAATTAGAAAACTGTGATTCCCCATAATTTCAGGGCACCCACCTTGATGGTGCACAATTTCGCATGTGAAAATGATCTTCTCCTTAAATTGTTCGATTGTGCTTGGATAAATGACAAGTGGAGTGAAGTGAAGTAAATTTAACATGACTAGCAGAGTGGAGGAGAAGTGAGCCGAATTTAATGTAGAGTACTTCACTTTACTATTTGTAGAATAAGTTTTACTCAAGACAACATGAGTCATTCTTCATTCGGGTCAAACTCATCAAAATAGAATATGGTTGAAAATTTAAACCATTTGGGGACCTTTTAATGTACCCCACTCCGACTTATAAATAGGCATTTAAGTGGGCCCTATGCACTAGACTACATGCCGAAAAGCATGCAATTCGCTGCTAATCATATTATAAATTATACTTTCTTTTTTTTCAAAAGAAAAGGAAAATCCCATTCAACACAAAGAACCACCAAACAAAAATACCACTCTACAAGTCCATCCAATCATCCAACCCATAGAATCAAGTGACATATTTCTTGGGCATGGGGTTTGAGGTGGGGGCTGTGGCCCACTGGGATTGTGGATCAAGTGGGCCCCACTGGAAGATGGGATAGGAAGACAAAGATCAACAACTGATCATCCAAGTGAGATGTGGGTTGCCATCCAAGTCCAACTGAGCAAGTTCTGCTTCAGTGAGGCACTCGTCATTCAAATCTTGTCTAATTAATATTGAAGCACCTCGTGGACCCAGCTAAGATCAATACAACTTCCTCTTTCTTTACTAACCACATGAATTGACACTACTCTAAATTATAGATTGAATTTCATAAAATATGTGACTCAAGAAAACAAGAAACTGTAGTTCCGTAAATCTTTTTTTTTCTTTTTATAGTGAAACAACAATATATCTAAAAGATTTGGCTTGCAAAATATAGTCAATATCCCAATCGTACCTGCCATGAATCGTGACTTCAATTATGAATCATGCTAGCAGTGGAGATTGCATTATAAGTTTTCCCATTCCATTATCAGTAAAGTGGGGCCAACGTCCAGTTTCACACACCCCAGTGGAGGTGTACAAAAAATCCGTTGATCCGTCGATCCGATCCGATCTGCGAATTTTGATCCGATTCGAAGGCCAACGGATTGGTGACGGATTGAAAGTTGTATAATCCGTTAGCAACGGATCGGTGGCGGATTTCACCTTTAATCCGCGGATTCGATCCAATTCGATTCGTTGTCGTTAAATATAAATAAATAAATATATATATATATAAAATAAGAAAAAAATATATAAGGAGTCAATATGTAACCTTATGAATAGAAGATGATAGGATAGGCATACATCTCTCAACTCATTCCTCTTTAATTCAATGGTTTCAGTATTCATGGGTTTTTTCTTGTTTTTTTTTTTTTTTAATGTAATGTATATGGATGGATTGAACGGATTAATCCGATCCGATCCGATCCGCTCCTCCACTCCATAAATAAGATCCTATTAAATTTTAATAGCCATGAATGAAATCCATCACGCCATAGGTAAAGGATTGGCCACAGATTTGGTCCAATCCATACTAAAGAGAGCTTTGGGAAGTGGGAGAGACTCGTGATAAGTTCAAAGGAAATTTTCCAAAATGTGATGTCATCAATTGCAGAATTTGTGGGGACGCTATAACTTCCGTATCAGGCTTACTACAAAACTCCCCACCGTCTCTTTCCTCCACTCAAAAAAGACAACTCGTCTTTGCCTCCTACATTTACATCTCATTCTTTTCACATCTCCTCCAGTTTCTTCCTTTAAATTGTCTTGTATGGTATAAATATATAGATATAAGTACTAAGTAGAGTGGGCACTCGATCGATCTACGTTTCTCAAACGACTGGTGTTGAGAGCTGAAATGCAGGCAAACTCTCCACCTCTCATTTCTCTTGAGCTGTCTCTCTCTTCATAGCATATAATATAAACAAGCGAGCAAGCAAACAAACAAACAAACAAATACACACCTACAAGGCATATAACAAGAAGAAGATGAAGGAAGAAAACAAGATCGAGAGAGAGAGAGAGATGGAGAACGGAGGAGGAAAGAAGGTGTGGAAATTCAGGGCGAAGGGGGAGCTGGCGTCGGAGGCGCACGTTAGCATACGGGGGATGCTGGAGATGATCAAGGGCGGTTTGGACGGTGGAGATGAGCGGCCCATCATACCTCTCGGACATGGAGATCCCTCCGGCTTTACGTTCTTCCGTACGATCTCCACCGCCGAGGATGCCGTCGTCTCCGCCCTTAGATCGGGGAAGTACAACTGCTATTCTCCCTCCGTCGGTCTTCTTCCGGCTAGGAGGTAAGCAAGAAAGCTCCTGTTTTTCTTCCTTCCTTCCTTTATCCTTTATTGCTTTTGGACGGCTGAGATTTCAAGTTCAGATTCTACCTGTTTCGTGGACGTTACATCTGATTTGATTGGGTTCGGTGGTGGTTGGAAAGTTGGATAGGATAGAAGGATGTGTGATGTAGATTAGTCCATGTTCGGAGAGAGGGACCAACCTGTGATTAATGTAGGCATACTGGGTCCATGTAGACGCTGACCCCATCCAGTGTCATATTTCACTGTACTTGCTTCATCATAATCGTTGAAGTTTTGAGGTCTTCAAATCAAGGGTTATGATGGGTTTTGATTCATATAGGTGTGTGGATTCAACGTGTCATGTTTCTGATGTAATGTGCTGCAAAAGTCGAGGGGAGACCGGTCCTTGCTTCCTGATGCACAGAGTGGGTCCCACACTCGACCGATGCCGACCAAGGAGTCCGGGTCCCCTGCACTGGCATGTTTTTGTACACGTAACTTTCATGCAACGAAGAATTTGCCGCATCAACAGATTCTATTATTTTTAAATACTTTGTAAAAGATTTTTTGGAAAAGTTAAAAATTCATATTCGGTGTAAAAGGTTTTTCCATGATGAATTAGTGGTAATGTTGTTTGATGCAGTTGTGGATTCCTTACGGAAAACTAGTGTTTAAGGTTTAGTAGTCATTGTTTTTTTTTTTTTTTTTTTAAGATACGGGCATAAGAGGGTTATTGTTTGATGAGCATTAGAGGTATATGAAACTATTTCCTATGGGTTGGGTTTTACATAAAAAATGGGTAGGAAATGGAGTTTATAAAGGGGGACTAGTTTTCTATGACTTCCCATGCCCCCCCCCCATAGGAAGTCTATTTCCATGGTAATTAAGGAAGAGGCTGATGTGGCAAAAAAGTGATTTCATGAAAACTATAGTACCAAACGGGTGAAAAGTAGATTTTCCGAGGAAATGGGCTACACAAACATGCCCTAAGTGTCTGTTTGTGTACATGCCCCTGTAGAACCTGTTCAAGAGAAAAACACGAGAAACAAAAAAATTACCCCACCCCTCCAAGCAATTTATTTTAGCGGTCAAGGGATATTCACCGTATGACTTTGTTTGTATAATAACAGTGTGATATCGCACCATTCTGGCATGTACAATATTAATGATGTCAGCGACATCGTAATGCTCTAAAATAGGACATCGCACGAGGAAAAATATTTCAACTTTGAACTTTTGGAGGTGAATTTCAAGTCTTAGGGCAACTTTATGGACAATATCTCTAAAATTAAAGGTAAAAAGCAGCCACACCAAATATACGGTGTGAAAAACCATTTTTGAAGTCCTTACTTTTTTTCTTGAAAATCTGGTATCCAAATGGAATAAAAATCATGAGTTAAAAGAGTCAAGATCCACGGTGTGGCGCACTTGTTAGAAATCTAGATGCCGATTATATGGGATTTTCTTAAATTTTACTGTAACTCAAGATAAAATTTGAGGATACCCCATTCATGGATGCTTATTAATAGGTGGGGCCCACCTTTTAAAGAGCAAGCTCTCGCCATGTAGACGGTGGGAAAAATTCTCACGTGGGACTCCCAAATTTCACCGAGCCTTGTGCAAGAAAGCAGAGGTGGAACCAAGTGAAAACGCGTGGTGCAGTGGCACCCGCAAAATCAGTGGCACCCGCGTAACTGGAGAAACTCCTTTAATAATATCATAACATGTCTATTTTTTTTTTCCACTTCTTCAATTGACCTTTGCATGCACCACCCAAATGAAAAACCTGTGTCCGCCATTGCGAAGGAAGGGCATTGATGTGCAGTGTGTATCACACCTCGGCTCCATCAAGACCATTGAACATTTCAGGCCTCCTAAAAATCAAGGGTTGCGATGGAATGAATGTGGATTCATTGATGATTGAATTGGATTCATGAAATTTTTGTCAGGGCAATTGCAGAACACCTTTCTCAGGATCTTCCCTACAAGCTATCGTCCAACGATGTGTTTATAACCAACGGATGCACACAAGCGATCGAGACCGTGATGACGGTCCTGGCCCACCCCAACGCCAACATCTTGCTCCCGAGGCCTGGTTTCCCAATGTACGAAGCCCGAGCCGTTTTCTGCGGCATCCAAGTCCGCCATTTCGACCTCCTCCCCCATAGGAATTGGGAGATGGATCTTGATGCTGTTGAAGGTCTTGTGGATGACAACACTGTGGCCATTGTCATCATCAACCCTGGAAATCCCTGTGGTAATGTCTTCTCCTATCACCATCTTGCCAAGGTAAAATTGTTAGATATACATAGTTCACACTAACTCCTTTTCAAAACAGAGTACACCCAAACTGTATTATTATTTGTTGGTAATGATCATTGCTTGAATTTTACTATTTTAGATTGCAGAGATGGCTAAGAAGCATGGCATTCTGGTTGTGGCTGATGAAGTTTACGGACACCTCACGTTTGGGAGTGAACCGTTTGTGCCCATGGGTGTGTTTGGGTCTGTTGTTCCAGTCATTACGCTCGGGTCTATATCCAAGAGATGGGTCGTGCCTGGTTGGCGAATTGGTTGGCTTGTGACTACTGATCCTAATGGTGTCCTCCAACAAACCAAGGTCGATATATCAGAATTCAATATTTATGGTTTTCATTTAAGGCCTACTTGTTTGCATATAATACATAGCAATTCGATACATAGGAATTCGTGTCACAAGTAGTTAAAAAACAAAGACCGAATTGTGAATATACAGAAACGACTGTCAAATGATTTAATTCAAATTGAATATAAAGAAGATAGGAAATGAATCCGCAGTTATCACCCAAGTAATTCAAATCCTATAAAAGTCAAAGGTCTCCCAAACAGCTTGCTACTTTATATCCTTTACCCATTGCCTCGTATCATTCACACCTCACGTTTTTAATTATCCTTCAGCGGACAACAAAGTCGTTGAGGATATCAAAGTGAGTTCCAATTCAGTTGCAGGAGGTAGGTGCATGAGAAAGTTGGTTGATCATACATGGGCCACCCCACAGGTCTGAGATGTGGCCTCTCTCCATAATTCATGTGTGGTTCACGTTCAAACACATGATGCATGGAGCACTTTTAAATATAGAGTAGAGTGCACATGAGCTGTAAGGACTACAACTTTTAGAGGAATTAAGTACAGCTCATTGGAGTTAATCAGCTCAGTTCAATCCAATGTGACCCACAATTGCCAGACGTATAGGTAGAAATCACCTTATGAATTGCAGTTGTCCTGAAAATCAATCTGATTCCATTGGATTGACATTAGTTTTTGCCACCACCGCGCGCGCGCACAACCAACCCCCCCCCCCCCCCCCCCCCCAAAAAAAAAAAAAGAAGTGAAGTCACCTAATTCTAAGGTCTACTTTGACCAATTTTGGGATGCATGGTTCCGAATTTGACCACCTGCATTAAAAATGTCATTGTTGTTTCTGGTACTTAAGTGTTGATATCACGACCAAATCTTTTGTTGATAAATGCATGGACAAATCTATACATACCATGTATTATGATCATTAAGATCAGCTGTTATGATCTTATTTCATACCATGCTAACTAATCTTGATGCTCTTATATTCTCAGATTGTCAATTGCATCAAGAACATTCTCAATATCACTTCTGAACCAGTGACCTTTATCCAGGTAAGCTCTTGTAGATGCTAGTGTTAAAAGACTCATCCTTTTTCTCGCTTATCACAAGACTACCTCGTCTATCTTATGTATCTAATAAGGTTTTTGTTTTTGTAGATATATTCTTAGTTGGTAGTTGTTTCTGTTCATTAATGCTTAAGAAAATGTTAGCTTGTTAGGTTCTGTTCTGCTGTTTTCTTCTAAAGGAATTCCATCATTCTTCGGAAAAAAAATGAAGAGAGAGAACCCACGGTCTTTGTGAACCCTCCCCAAATTTCAAGTAACAAAATTTCATGAATGGTCATACATTCCTTAGAAATGGTCCTTTTGGTGAGGACCACTTGCTCCGGTACTTTAATCAATCTAAGCCTTTCACACTAATTAACCCCTCATAAATTTATTGGCACATATCAATATTTCATAGTCCACTAAGTGTTGTAGGCACTCCATTTAACTCATACAACTTTTGGCACACATCTCACTTTCAATGATGGATAGGGTTTTGACAACTTTGAATCCCTCAAAACATTAATTCTTTATCAAATGGTTCTTAATTCTTGCAAAGATGTCTTTTAAAAAAACCATAAAATCCTCCTGATTGGCATGCACCTGTTTCTCAACATTCTACCAAATCAGCATCATTTGAAGAGATTGACTTTATGTTAAAATATGGACTTTATGTTAAAATATACTTTGAACTTTCTTTAATGCTTAGTCTCTAAATCATCCTTGCACTACAGTTTTTATGTGTCCAATGTCAAAAAAACATTGAGGTGTGAGATGAGTCGTTCTAGTTGTCCATAGTGTGAGGATTAACCTATGCGAGGACACTTCTTTGATTAAATTACATACAATATAATATATTAATATATATGAAAAACAGCCGCAGTTCAACTTTTTAAAGTCTATTGATTAGTTAATTATGGTCATTTAAGTGAGTGCTAGTCACAATAGTTTTAGTTCAAAAAGACACTTTTAATTTCTTTATTTCCCCCCTTTTCCTTTTCTTTAGGGCAAGTTATGTTGTCTGGGTGTATGCCTTCAATATGGAGCGTGATTGAAGTGCACACTTCATGTGGGGGATACCTTTATTATATGCGCCAGACCTTACACTTGTGCTCCCAAGCACTTTATGAATGCTTCCCTTGAGCTTAGACGTAGGGTGCATAAGCCTCAAATGCTTCAAAAATTGTTGGATGTGTCTCAGGCTTAGGTAAAAGTATAGAGAAATCAATGGAAGGAGAAGAGAATTTAGTGAGCACTAGAACAATGTATATCAAAGGCTCCTGATAGCCCCCACTCATGTGTGGGACTTTGCACGTGGACAGAAAAAACACACCAAATGATCAATGTGAATAGAAACACTTCACAGGAATGCGAACACACAACCCCCGGCTCTGATACTGTGTACATAACCAGAAACACCAAAAGTTTGAGCCGTAAATGAACGACAGAACAATATATATCAAAGGGTCCTGATACCAATGTGTTCTACCATTCTTCCATTGTAGTAACACATTCTATCACCCTAGATTCAAGGGTGAACCATAATAAGAAGTCTTAAGAAATGTAAGAGAGGTAGGCCCTTTCTGAGAAACTAGCATAGACAAACAACCTTAAAGATTTTTAACCGGAAACATGATACCCAATAACTGGGGCTAAGCAAGGATGACAAACAACACCTGTTAAAGGGCAGAAACCTATGTTGCCAGGACAAGAAAGGACTTATCCAACTAATGCCATGACAACTAAATCATCCATACACAATATATTCTTTATATTGCAGTATTTGACGGTAGTAAACCTGCAACAATTTCCTTCCCTCCAATATTTGTTTGAGTAATAACAACTCATTTGTGATTTTTTTTTTTTTTTTTTTTGTGATGATCTATTTATGTCCTGATGGTTCTTGATTTTATTGAAGTATCTGACTTGTTCAATGTATCAGGCCGCAGTTCCTGATATTCTTTGGGGTACAAAAGAAGATTTCTTCAACAAGACCATCAATATACTGAAGCAAACATCAGATATATGTTACAATCAAATAAAGGAGATCAATTGCCTCACTTGTTTTAACAAACCTGTGGGGTCCATGTTTTTAATGGTGAGGGAATTGGAAGATTTGACATATTTCACATGCTGGAAAAACAATATCCATGGACTAGTTTGAACTCATCTTCATATGAAATGCAGGTAAAGATCAACCTTTCACTTTTGGAAGACATTAAAGATGATGTGGACTTCTGCTGTAAACTGGCCAGAGAGGAGTCGGTGATAATTCTACCAGGTGAGCTACTCTCAGAAGGCATTCATCAGGTTTTTTAGGAAAAGAATTGTCATTGTGAGAAAAGGGCATTAATGAAGATTCTTGAACTTTTGATTTAGCACTAGCATAACCTGTAAGGCTTCATTTATCTATCATCTATGGTTTGATTTTTCATTATGATATAATGTGCTGTTGTTATATTTTCCTTATGCAATAATTACTGTTCTCATATGAACATTTTGATATTTTCATTAGAACTATACTCTGTTACTGGGAATCTTGGAAGCAGGTTTTCAGGCAATCCTAAAAAGTACTCTGAATTGTTCATGTGTTTAATTCTTTTACCCTCATGTTTTACACACAAGCGTATCAATCTCTCACCAAAATATTCATCATGATGCTTAGTAATTATCAGTACTCTGTATGGGAAAGGGAAGACTGATTGAGAATTACACATCTTGCAGGGTGTTCAGTGGGACTGAAGAATTGGCTTCGCATCACTTTTGCGATAGAGCCTTCTCCTCTCGAAGATGGTGTTGCGAGACTGAAATCCTTCTGCCAGAGGCATATGAAGAAAAAATAAGAAGGAAAAACAAGAAAGAAATGACACAAGAATAGTCTTATTCATTCAATTGGGGAAGCATTCTTGACTCATTGTCTCCGATCACAATCTCAGTGTTACAGCATATAGAAAGGTTTTCAATTACAACAAATGCACTTTTGGGATGTTACATAGTAACAATGCCTCCAGATAAAGATGCATTACCGTAAAAAGTTGGTTCAGCTTATCTTCTTAATTTCTTTCACCTTAAGATGGTGGCTATGCTGTTTTTAGTCAGTAGTATATATCAAGAAGCACAGGCTATTGTTTTCTGAGGGGTCATCAAAAAGTGTTTTCAAATCCCCATCAAGCACTGGAGCAGCAAAATGACCATACTCTGATTAAAATTGTACCACACAGGCTATTATTTTCTGAGGGAGCATCAAAAAGTGTTTTCAAAGCCCCATCAAGCACTGGAGCAGCAAAATGACCATACTCTGATTAAAATTGTACCAAGTAAAAATTTATTAATTACATCTTGTTAAATATTCTGAGGTGAATTTTATCAAGAAAAGTCAATTGCTATTTACAAGAAGACTCAAAATAGAAAAAGTAATTTGACTTAAGTCTGGAAACCTAATCAATCCCTTAATCAAATATAATTTTGATGCAAACCTAATTCTAATTTGAACTCAAACTCAATGCGCGTTTTCGTGTCTTCATGTTTTTCATGTTTTTTTTTTTTTTTTTTTATTTCCATTCGCTTTTCCTTCCGAGCTAATACTACCTCAGAAACCCAACATCCAGACCATATATAGTCAGTAGGTGCAACAATTTGTCCCAGAGAGAGAAAGAGAGCTAATTTTTGTGTTGTAATTAATCTACAATTATTTTTAAGTGAGTGTTATGACTTATGAATATACCTCGTTGTCAATGTAGGCAACTTTTGGATCAAAAGCACCCCTAGACCCTAGTGAAGTGTTCACTCGAAATACACTAAAAATCTCAGAACTGAAAACTTCTGGAAGTGATCTTTCAACTGAAGACAAAAATGAGATTAAGTGACTCCAATCTGACTGTGAAGTTCGCTCCAGACAGTTGCAATCTAAGGAACAATTTTGGTCTAAAGGTTCACTCCAACAGGATGTCACCCCACAATGCAGATTTTTCTCAAACCTGTATCACAGCCTATAGTAGTTGCATGTTTATTGTCATCCCTCAGTGTACAATATTCCCTCCCTCTCATTTGGTTGAAAATGAGAATATAATGTAACCATTGACAATCAGACATGAACGCTGATAGGTGGAAGGTACCAACAAGTATATATCTCTATCAAATCCATTGCGCAACAAATCTCATGGATTTCATGGACAGACTTACCAAGTGGGCTATACAAGAACAACGGGATCAGAACCCGCTCTTTAAGATACCATATACCAATACAAAAGCTTAAGGTGATAGGTGGAAGGCCCAAACAAATATATGAACTCCCATCAAATCCATTACTTAGGTGGCATGGGATGTGGGACTTTCCCAAAATATTTTTGGCATTCAGATCATGGTTTGGTATACAGACACCATATACATCCTGTCTCTAGCCACCCACCACACAGATAGCTAAAAGGTTAGACACTTTACAACCAAACTGCACCCAGGCTGAATACTTTCATAGGTACGAAGTTTGGAGCATCTGAAGTCAGAAACCACACTAGGTGAAATACTTCCCCTTTCTCTCAGCCCCAAACATTAGATTGAAGGCCATTCACTGATTGGTTTGTATGGGCAGGGATGTTGGCGAAATGGTGAAACATTATATAATTATCTGATATATTTGGTCCAAACTCCAAATGCTTTGCATGACATACTAACCTTCCCTCATATCCAATTTTCAAATTGAATAATGAATAATTTGGGATATTTTAAAAATAGACCCTTGAAATGTTGAGAAGTCAGGGGTCTACATTATACCCTTGATGATATGTAAATACTAGTAAAACCCCGTGCTATGCACGGACCACAGAAACACCCAATGCACAGACTTTTGTGAATTACTTTTATTAACTTTAATAAGTAGTAAACTCTATATTTTCTTTTTTTTTCTTTTTCTTTATTCTGTACGACCACATAATAAAGCAAGTAAATGTGATTTGAATAACACGGGGTTCACAATATACATATTCGTTTAAAGTAAACAAAATATAACAACAAAATAGGCTCAATATTCTGGCTCTTTTTTAAATTCATTCATTGCTTAGGAAAATTTAATTATTATTTGTTGAATACGGAACACAGTTAATTTTCTGAGTAATTTGTGGTTATTGTTTAAGTTTTTGGCCAATCCACTTTAGTTAAATCCATTTGTAACCTCTAACTTTTAATGTCATAGAATCTATCTGAAATAGAAAGTAAGTTAAAAAATTAATAAATTATATACCATATCGCCTACGTAAACCCATAACTGCATTTGAAATTGGTTTAATTCAGCCACCTATCCATATGTGAAGATACCGAATTTATTTTTTTTCCCGAGCGAAGGTGCTGTTTGATGATAGCTTAATAAAACGCGATCTTATTTAAAAAAAAAAGAAATTTACTGAATACATAATTTTAAAATATAAATTAATTTGCATAATATCAGGCCTCGGTTATTTAATTCATCATAGGATTGTAGTTAGGCATGTCTAGCCTATCCCTTAAGCTGTCTAAGGTGGCAGGTCATCAAAATCCTATGTCAATTTATAATCATAAACAATAATTATTTGCCTTTGGTTGTTGCTCCTTTTGTTTTAATCTATTTAGGTTGGTTGTTATTCTTTGGTGATTCTAACATGTAATTCAACATAAACACATACAAAGTACTAAATACATTAGTGTTAAAAAAAAAAAAGAAAAGAACTTGTTGAAAAAAAAACGAAGACACATCATGATCCATAAGATGTAACAAATTTTCATACTTTGATTTAAAAATTTTTAATAAGATGTCGTTAAAATTATTAAATACCTCAGTGAGAATCCTTAGAGCTTCTTCAATATATTCGTGTTTGAATTCCCGTCACATCGCCAAAAAGAACTATATTCCTGCATAAAATAGGAAATGAGTTAAATTCTTCAGAAAGTCACGATCATGAACAGTCAGATTTTTCCTTTTAGGCCATTAATTTTTTATATACATTACCACTGTATGGGGGCCCACCTTTATTCATCTATATTTTAATTTATTACCATCCTTCATTTTTAAGTAGGGACTAATTATTGCTTGATTTAAATATTTAATTTTGCATGATCTGGATTGTCTTTTTATTTTGAGTTAGACCCAAATTCTGAACTGATTTATTATCTTCAAATCTTGCCTGAATTAGGCCCATTTTCTTGTCTTTATGTAAGGCCCAATTTTGGTCTGATTTAAATCCAAAAGTCTGTCATGGTTTATGTCACACCCCCAAAAGTGAAACCGGGGTTATGCGTGAGATTAGGGCCAATTAAAAATTTTCTCAACGTTAATCAAGTCCAACTTGGCCTCAATCATATCCCAGCTAGATTGAAGACCGCTGTGAGGGATAAATACTTCCTCGAATACAACAACAACTAGCGGAAGCTTCATAATAACAAGAGGTATCTTAAACATGTTTAGTTAAGAGCAAGACTAAATATTAAATAAGGTTTAAGTTGAAAACAGTTATCAAAAGTAGTAGTTACAAAACGAAGGCCACATAAAAACTGGGCCTAAATTAAAAGAGAGAACAAAAGAACAAAAGATGAAGCTAATCCGATAAATCATGATGGCACTCGTGTACGGGGTCGATATGGCTACACAATGCCGCCCGTACTGTAGTCTAAGGAGTCATCAGGCTGATCTGCCTGAACTTCCTCCGTCGCTTCCTCATCGAGGTAGTAGGGCTCGGTACCTATGCACCAAGAGTAACATCATCAGACACAACGGTCGGCAAGCAGATAGATATGTAAAAAAACATCACAGATATGCAGTACTAAAAACAGAGTAGACGAGTGATCAGATTTACTGGGATGCATAGTATTTGAATCAATAAACAACTATCAAAATAGGCAGTCCACATAGGCTAATAGATGGGAGCACATCCCAATCACAGAGTATTCAGAGTGTTCAGAGTGATACCCCTTGGCATCTGGTCATGAGTCAGAGGCAACGCTTAACTCATACCATCCTCTCTTGGCTCATACGGCTCGGTCCCCGTGGCCTCTAGCCTAATCTTGCCTCAAGGTTTTATATTCAGAGTCCTCTCACAGGTGGTGCCCCAGCTGTGTTGAACGTTAACATCTGAGTGGTGCCCAACAATAGAATCCTAAACAAACATCAGTGAGAGACTAGGCTTTCTTGCGCGAACAAGATTCAATAATCAATAGATAAACTACTTTACTTTAATTAGATCAGACTATAAACAGATTTCGGACATCAATAGTAGTTCTCTTTAAGCTTTACAATCAAAGCCGCCTAATCTCAACACTTCATACAAATCTCAGAATAAACGGAACATCAAAGGGGATCCTAAGTCCATCATCTAAGTTCTTCACGTAATCCCATAACGAAATAAAGTAAACGAAGCTATAGAATATTGACATTACATGTAGATAGTACCAGACGGTACGATTCATAATCAGAAGCGATAAACAATCCAAACCTAAGTCAAAAGTTAAACTCCATGCATCGTACAACCTACTCAGTCAATTAAAGGAATAAGGTTCGCGATACCCGAATAGACAGTCTTCGTGCATAAGAATAAAGAAGGGTATCCCGTTGTCCCGTACCGTTCAAAATTGAATAAGATTGGTACCCGATGCCATCGAAATAACCGTGAAAGATGTTGGCTCAAAACATCTTCTCATGTAGTAAAATAAGTCCAAAAAGGATAGCCAAAGTTCCACCTAAGGGCATCTAAAGATGGCAGAAAAAAACCTCAAAAGAGGGTTCTTGCAGTTGACCCGGTCGACCTGGACCTTGGCCGGTTGACCGCATAAACAGACTACCTGGTCGACCGCCTACACTGAAACCTGTCAACCTGCAGGGGACAGGTAGACACCCTCCCTGTGTACCCGGTCGACCGCGCCCTTGGCCGATCGACCGACAGTTGTAACTGAAAAAGGAAAACAGTGACTTCGTTAGGTTCCAGAGAACCTGACTTAGTGTCGTCCGACCGGGCACACTGCGGAAACAGAATCCAGGTTCTGTTTTTGCAGTGAGCGGGGTCCAAATGATGGTTTCAGAACAAAATAATCATTCAAACACAGTTAACGAATGACCCTTCTCTCCCAACAACCTCTGATCTTCCGTTTCATTCGCGTACTGTGAAGAAATTGGGCAGTGACATAACTGAAAATATAGGTATCGGTAAAAAACAAAGATCAAAGATAATACTCTCCAACTGATGATTACCGCACCGGGGAAAACAACTCCAACAAGTGGCCAGTTTTTTGGTTCAAATAAAGGATGAGAGCTGGGTGAGAAATCTACAACAGTGAAAAGAAGTTCCTAGATAATCAATAGTGAAAGGAAGAGAATGAAGCGGGGTAGAGTTGATCGTCTTAGGGAGATGATGGAGATGAAGATGGGTGCAGTGAGATGGAGAAGAGAAAACAGGATGATGGTTGTGAGATGGGTCGGCCTCTGGGGTATTGTGCGCATGGAACTGGATGAGAGGAAGATGGACGATAAGGTGGGCGAAAGTCTGTGTGAGATGACGATGGGAATGATGATGGTGTCGATGGCGCTGGGACTGGGCGCAGTAGAGGGCAAGTTGGAGTGGCTGGACGCTACTGGAGCAGTGGCGATGAAGAGTGGAGTAGGTCGTCTTAAGGAGATGTTGGAGATGAAGATGTGTGCAGTGAGATGAAAGAAATGGTGGTGTGTGGTGGGTTCTGGGACGGTGATGGCCGAGAGAGAGGGGGATGAAGAATGAAGATGGGTGTGACGTCTCTGGGCCTGCGCAGGTGAAGAGGATGAGAGCTGGGTGAGAAATCTACAACAGTGAAAGGAAGTTCCTAGAGAATCAACACAATCAGAAACCATTTAACCATTAATCGCACAAAAACACACTAATACCCACATGAAGAACGAAAGAACGATGGATCTAGATGCAGCAACGTATCTAGGTCCCAGGAGAAATAAGCTTGAGAGGTGGAGATAAAAAGCAGGATGTGATAAAAGATCTCTCCCCCTGTTGCAGACGCCCTCTCTGACTACGCGTACGCGGATAGATGAAGAAGACAAGGACGAGTGGGGAAGGGAAGAAGAAAAAGCGGGGGATGGGTGGGTTGGGTTTGGACGGTGGGAATGCAACGAAAGAAACAGAGAGCCAAGGATTAGTAATAAATTTAATAAAATTTAACGCAGCTCAGGAATGTCTGAATCAGGACCTCAGCAATCTCCGGTACAAGCACTATCCTAACCCACTTAAAATCTAAACCGTCCACTTACCAGATGTTGCTGGGAGTGGGCCACATACATGTAAATGCTTGCCGAATAGAATCATATGTGAGTTTTCTTTTGGTTTATCCAGACATGAGGTTCTGCCTATGGGGCCATGACCATAGTGACTCAACTCTTCATCTTGATGGGCCCCACTAGGATTGTCAAAAAGTAAGAAAAGAACATTCACACCACTACACCAGACAGGCACGTATGGCTGGAAATGATCTGCTAAAATGTAATCCTGTGCCAGGAGTCTAAATTTAAAGGACAAATGAGAATTGGGTTTTGCCAGTCACTTGAGCGGTGGATCCGTTCCCCATTGTGTGATGCACCATATTCTACGGAAGGAGAGAAGTAAATATGATATGATATGATATGATATGATGGTGGTGTCTGGAGTTTGGACTGGGAGACGATTGATGTGAGGAAAGAAAGCAATAGGTTACTTCTTGCGTGCTCTTTCTTTTACTCGGAAGCGCTGACCAACGGACAAGCGGCTACTGTTCTGTGGCGCGACTCACGAAGAGGAGGGTTCAGCTGCCTACGTTGAGGAGCAGAAAGGGGACAAGATACGGCATAATTCGGACAAGATTTTGGTCACAAAATCAAACTAAAATCCTGCAAAACTCTAGGTCTAACTCAGGGTAGAAAAAAAAATGTGTACATGAATAAACGTATGACCACATAAATTTGAGTGGGTCCAATTTCAACCACACATTATTGGTATTTTTTAAATAAAATTAAGAAGTTTAGACGCATCTTATTGATCATGATGTGCCTTTGTTTATCTTCCAGCATATTTATTACAAAAAAAAAAAACTATCCTTAGAAAAAGCAATAGAAGAATATATTTCTATTTTTTAATTATATTTAATGGGAAACCAAGAACCAAAATAGACTAAAATAAAATCGTTTATTTACGAATAAATTAGTCAAATTATTTAATACGAAAAAAAATAATTTCCAAAACTCTGAGCAACATCGAAAATCGCTACAGGAACAATAATGAGGAATTTTCCCCCATTTATGTAAAAGGGCATAGGAAGACCCAGAGAATTTGCCGTTTTGAGTTAAATAATGAAATAAAGAAAGTGGGGGATTTTACTACATTAATAACAAACAATTAGACAATTAGTCACCATAAAATATAATTAGGTGAGTTCGTCATTGTAACATCTTTGCATTTACCTAAATTAATGATTTCATATGCATGTATATATTATTGTAATAAGATGAATAAATTGAGAGATGTTGATCTTCTACTTTGCTCTAATCTCGGCTTGGATATGGTTAAGATCAAATTCTACAAAAATATACGGGTTAGGATCGGCAGTGAGTATTAATTGCATGGCATAATTATATTGTTAATAAATGCCATTAATCAAAGAGTAAGGGTCTACAAATAAAATAATTAAACAAACTTAGTTTTCTTAAAATAATTATTAAATGATGTAATCTGATAGAAATTATAATTTGTATAGAGTAATTTATGTGGAGAGTTATAAATCGTTTAAACCTGACAAATTGTACTATGACATGTATCTGATTATATTATGTATATCAGTTTGCTGATAGTCGCCCAAATAAAGTAAAAGAGGATAAACGTTTCGAGTCATCTTAAATTATTTCCTCAGTTTTTACAAAAAAATACAATTAGGGGAGTCTTTCCATTAAAGGTATTAATTGTTGCCCTTATTTTAATTTTTAATAATGTCTAAATTATATGTTAAGGATTTCTATATGTAAGGTATAAACCCGGTAATAAATAAGGCCATATTGTACTTCTAATTAAAGTATAGATGTTGAGTCTAATCCATGACAGACTTTTGGATTTAAATCAGGCCAAAATTGAGCCTTACATAAAGACAAGAAAATGGGCCTAATTCAGGCAAGATTTGAAGATAATAAATCAGGACAGAATTCTGGGTCTAACTCAAAATAAAAAGACAATCCAAATCATGCAAGAATTAAATATTTAAATCAGGCAATAATTAGTCACTACTTAAAAATGAAGGATGATAATAAATTAAAATATAGATGAATAAAGGTGGGCCCCCAAACAGTGGTAATGTATATACAAAAATTAATAGCCTAAAAGGAAAAATCTGACTGTTTATGATCGTGACTTTTTGAATAATTTAACGTATTTCCTATTCTATGCAGGAATATAGTTCTTTTTGGTGATGTGATGGGAACACAAACACGAGTATATTGAAGAAGCTCTAAGGATTCTCACTGAGGTATTTAATAATTTCAACGACATCTTATTAAAAAATTTTAAATCAAAGTATGAAAATTTGTTACATCTTATGGATCATGATGTGTCTTCGTTTTTTTTTCAACAAGTTCTTTTCTTCTTTTTTTTTTTTTTGAACACTAATGTATTTAGTACTTTGTATGTGTTCATGTTGAATTACATGTTAGAATCACCAAAGAATAACAACCAACCTAAATAGATTAAAACAAAAAGAGCAACAACCAAAGGCAAATAATTATTGTTTATGATTATAAAATGACATAGGATTTTGATGACTTGCCACCTTAGACAGCTTAAGGGATAGGCTAGACATGCCTAACTACAATCCTATGATGAATTAAATAACCGAGGCCTGATATTATGCAAATTAATTAATTTTTTAAAATTATGTATTCAATAAATTTCTTTTCTTTTAAAATAAGATCGCGTTTTATTAAGCTATCATCAAACAGCACCTTCGCTCGGGAAAAAAAATAAATTCGGTATCTTCACATATGGACAGGTGGCTGAATTAAACCAATTTCAAATGCAGTTATGGGTTTACGTCGGCGATATGGTATATAATTTTTTAATTTTTTAACTTACTTTCTATTTCAGATAGATTCTATGACATTAAAAGTTAGAGGTTACAAATGGATTTAACTAAAGTGGATTGGCCAAAAACTTAAACAATAACCACAAATTACTCAGAAAATTAACTGTGTTCAGTATTCAACAAATAATAATTAAATTTTCCTAAGCAATGAATGAATTTAAAAAAGAGCTAGAATATTGAGCCTATTTTGTTGTTATATTTTGTTTACTTTAAACGAATATGTATATTGTGAACCCGTGTTATTCAAATCACATTTACTTGCTTTATTCTGTGGTCGTACAGAATAAACAAAAAGAAAAAAAAAAAGAAAATATAGAGTTTACTACTTATTAAAGTTAATAAAAGTAATTCACAAAAGTCTGTGCATTGGGTGTTTCTGTGGTCCGTGCATAGCACGGGGTTTTACTAGTCAGTTATAAAGTGGACAGTAGAGAGAAAGGGTAGTGGAGAGAGAGAGTGGTTTGGGCAGTCCGGTTATTGGAGGGCTTGACAGCTGTTTGGAGGAATTTTAAGAAAAAAGGATTTGGGGTTTCAAGGCCTTTGGATGAGTGTAGTGTTAGCACATCCTAATAGAGTATAGGATGCCTGCATTTGGCAAATATGATTTCTTTTTTTAATGCGATTCATAGTTCATTACCACCCGGAAACCTGATCAGGCACCATATCCAATTTTATGCTTGTTAAACCTTTACTCGCTCGTGAATCTCAAAAGAATTTACGGCTCAAAAAGACTTTAACTTTAATAAGTTTGTTAAATCAAGGGCTAGTATAATCTGGTGGGCTGCTTTTCTTAAATGACCCTTGTCAGCCAATAATAGGAAATCATCCAAATGGGCCCCATCAACTGGACCTCATAAGCAACACCTATGCAGTCTGCTAATAGGTGAAAATCCTCCTTGACATAGATGGTTAGAATTGTCAAGAACTCCCGACCTCACTTGAATCTGATACATTCATCAAAGTGGACTGTACCTACTAGAACCTAGGTGGGCCTGGAGTTTCACTCCTTCAACTTAGAATTTCTCTATGTTAAAGCCTCACAAAATCGAGACTCCCGCTAATTTCAGTTAAAACCAGTTGGTCCCACAGTGAGGTTCCAAAATCATTAATATCATGATCAAAACAATCTTATTCGTTTATCCCCATGATATTTGACCCAATAGGATTAATCCCGCCGACGCACTACCCCTCAAATTGGTCATATTCATTAATCACATTATCAATGGCAGATTTTGTGGGGTTCCATATTTGACCCAACAGGATTAATCCCACAGGTGTAGGCACTACCCCTCAAATTGATCATATATATTCATCACATCATCAATGGCAGATTTTGTGGGGGAACCCATGAAGATTCTAAACTTCCGTATCCCAGAAAGACACTATCTCTCTCTTCTACATGCATTGCACTGCATGCTCCATTACATTCTTTCCTATTGAGTCCCCAAGCACAGCTGTAACTACTGTGTACTCGCCATCCTTTAAATAAATCAGCAAGCACCTACTACTACTACTACTACAACTACTACTACCAAGAAGAAGACGAAGAGGAGGAGGAGGAGGGGGAGGAGAAAAGATGGAGAATGGAAGGAAGGAGTGGAAATTGAGGCCCAACGCATCGCTGTCATCGACAGACCAGATTAGCATCCGTGGGCTGTTGGAGGTGGTCAAGAGCAATCTGGCCGGTGGAGATGAGAGGCCCACTATCACTCTAGGCCAAGGCGATCCCTCCCACTTTCCCTCCTTTCGTACCGTCTCCACCGCCGAAGAGGCCATCGTCACCGCCGTCCAATCGGGAAAATACAACTGCTACTCTCCCGCCTTCGGTTTTCCCACGGCTAGAAGGTAAGCAAGAAGCCACGTTTCTTACTTGTGGACGGCTGAGATTTTAAATTCTGAGTTCATAAATGTAGGGCAGGTTGGTATACATGGAGAATGTGTGTGGTCTAGATTTGATAAATCTTGGATCCTCTCTGGCTCTAACTCCACATTTTAGCCCATCTATTAAAAATTTCAATCCGAATCTATCAAAATAAATGCATTTATCACTATGTAATATATGTTTATAGTGTACCCCGGCCTTAATGAAAGGTGGTCCGGCATTTTAAGGAAAAAAAATGTGATTAATGAATATCCATCGAATCATATTAATCACATTTATGATCAAATGGTCAATCTTTGTATTACAATGATATAATATGCAATCTATTCAGTGCCTTAAATACAAAGGCTATGATGGTTTTGATTCATCTTGATAATGAAGTGAGTTGCATGAAATCTTTTCAGGGCAATAGCAGAGTACCTTTCTAAGGATCTTCCTTACAAGCTTTCAGAGGAGGATGTGTATATAACCAGCGGATGTCAGCAAGCGATTGAGGTTGTAATGTCTGTCCTGGCCCACCCCAATGCCAACATCTTGCTTCCAAGGCCCTGTTTCCCGATCTATAACTCTTATGCAGCTTACTTGGGCATGGAAGTTCGCCATGTGGACCTCCTACCTGAAAGGAATTGGGAGATGGATCTGGAAGCTGTTGAAGATCTTGTGGATGACAACACTGTGGCCATTGTCATCGTCAACCCTGGAAATCCCTGTGGGAATGTCTACACCTATGAATATTTGGCTAAGGTAATCGATATCTAACGTCGGGACCCACATGTTGACTTAGAGTAGGTCCCACTGTAAGATTTGGGACCGCAAGATAGACTGTCGATAAAAGAAAAAAATAAAACAGTGATAATGAATAATATCAAAAGGTCAACCTAGTGGGACCTGTAATGACCCTTACCTGGATTCACCTTTGGGCTCAACCCTAGACCCACTAGAGACCTGTGACTAGGGTGTTTTTCAATTTATTTCATGGTAATTATTTTATTAGAAGTTTAATTATTATTATGATTATTACATGTATTTAATCCATTGTTTGCATGCATTTAATTATGACTTCATGCATTTTATTTAATTGTCCATGCACTTCATTTTCTTCGTTTTCATCAATTATTATTCATTCTTATGTTGCTGATTAAACTGTCATTTTAATTAGATTAGAGATTTTTATAATTAATGCTTAAATCTAATTTAGCGGACCCTTGCGCATTATTGAAAAAAATTAACAATTAATGCTAATTTTGGAAAGTTCTTGTAGATGGTGTGTGTTTAGGGCCCCACCTTGACTTGTGCCAAGTGGAGGGTGATGTGGCACCTTGTTTCCCTCCTCTTTACTTTCCATTTTATTTCAAATTTCAAACTTAATTGGAAACCCTATTAATTAATTACTAATCATTAATCTAATTGAGGGATTAGGGCACTAAATTATTTCTAATTGGTTTGACCTAACTATAATCGAGAGAATGGAGATTTCTCTGCCATTTGCACCTCTCTTCTCAAACGTGGCCTCGGACCCTCAATGAACTTGGTGATCTTGTCCTCTTCAGTGCAGATCAATGTCGAAGCATAACGAAATAACTAGGTCCACTTCATATCATACCGAGCCATTGTCATACTGCTCTGTTGAAGGTTTTGGAATTCTCGCTTCTTTTGATCCCGCACATATTTTGGAATAAACTTGCCATCAAATTCTCTCTCAAACTCAGCCAATGTAAGGGCCCTCTCGTGCATTGTTACAAGATCCTCGTACCAATGCTTTTCTTCTCCTTGTAGGATAAAGGCCATTAGAGGTAGTTTTTTATCTTCCGGGCAATTCATAGCCAGGAAAGTCTTGTTGACTTGCTTGATCCATTTCTCTGCAACTTCTGGGTCCGTGGTCCCACTAAAAGGTAGGGGACCAATTTTCTTGAAACGGCCCAAAAGGTTGCCTCCTAGTGGTACTTGATTGAGTACTCCATCTCCCCGATGATGACCATGACCTCTGCCATTGTTCCCATTGTTGTTGTTCATATGATTAGTCACAAAGTCGCGGAAAACGTTCTGGTCCTCAACCAAATTGGCAAAAATATCATCCCAATTTCGATTTTGGCTCACATCATTGCTAGTATTTTCCATGTGCGCCATTTGAATGCAGCGACAACTAGTATTAAGACCTATACAAAGTGAGGTCCTAAGTCCAAAATATAATTCTAATTATTCTAAGTGCAAAAAAAAAGAGGAGAGTTCTCAAGGTCGATTAGTCATCCTAACCCAAGGCTACGTACCCTAACTCAACACGTGTTATGTTTAAGTTAAGAACTTTTAATTTATTTCACGCCCAAGGCTACGTACCCTAACTCACCACGAGTTTTGTTTAAGTTAAGAAGTTTTAATTTATTTCACATTAATTGTAAACAAAGATTGTAAGTTGGTTATAAACTTGGGCTAAACCAAACTCTGATACCATTTGTAACGCCCCACCCTGCGCCCATGCATGATATTGTCCGCTTTGGCCCACGGGGCCTCATGGTTTTGTTTCTAGTGGGCCTCAACCAACCAAAATGCCTCATGCAAGATAAGGGTGTAAGCTCTATATATAATCTCATTCGCCGTCCTCTCTATAGTCGATATGGGACTCTGGGGTATCACAATCCACCCCCCTTAGGGCTGCACATCCATGTGCAGTAGCCTGCCAGTCCCTATAAACTACAAACGCTCTTGGTACGCCCACATGGAAACCCGCCCACTTGCACCAGACCACGACAAGGACCCATACTCGAACTAGTTGAGAGTCGGCTTTAATACCATTTGTAACGCCCCACCCTACACCTAAGCATGATATTGTCTACTTTGGTCCACCAGAAATAAAATCGTGAGTCCCGTAGGCTAAAGTAGACAATACCATGCATGGGTGTAGGGTGTGGCGTTACAGGACTAACTCACATTGGGATAAAATTTAGGAATACCCCTATAAACGCCTTTATTTTTTAGTGGTTTATTTATTTATTTTAAATACTTGGGCTCCAATGTCGAGCTCCACTCTTATATTTTGGAATGGAGGGGCTGCCCAGTTGGTTAGGAACCTTGCCTTCAAGCTCAACCTAGATTTCCAGTCAGGTATTTTGTGGATTTTATGTCCTGTTCTTTTCAGCCTAAGATTTCCACATCATGTGAGGTTGAATGTGAGCATTCTCAATGGCTAAAATCCTATTTACAATCGTCAAATGTGGGTTTTCCACGACTTTATGAAAAACAAAAATCTTTTGTCCCTTGAGATTGATTGCCAAATGTGAGCTAAGTCATTTGTATTATTATTTGTTGGTACTGATGCTTCAATTTCTAAGGTTGCGGAGATGGCTAGGAGGCTTGGGGTTCCGGTTATTGCTGATGAAGTTTACGGCCATTTGACATATGGGAGTACGCCATTTGTGCCCATGGGTGTGTTTGGGTCGGTTGTTCCAGTCCTTACACTTGGGTCTATATCCAAAAGATGGGCAGTGCCTGGTTGGCGACTTGGTTGGCTTGTGACCACTGATCCCAATGGTGTCCTCAAACAAACTGGGGTGAGTTATATGCATCATTTATATAGCTTTCACCCATGAAATATTCATTTTCCAAGAGGTGAAGTGAAAACTGTATGAAAGTATATGAAAGTAATCTCAATGGTCTGCTTTCTTTGATTTACTTATATTTGGTTGGTAACAAGAATTGAGAAAGGTGAGTCCCAACTGCAAAAAAAAAAAAAATGTTTTTTTACTTTTTTAACCGTCAAAAAACTTTATTTCATAAAATGCAAGTAAAGTTGATGCTTTAGCAGTTGTTAACTTCTCACCTTTCTTCAAACTACTTTACCATATGAAAACAAATGCAAATATAATTTTGTGAAAAGTATACATTTCTTTCATACAATCATTACTTTATCATTAAGATCAACTGTAATAATCTTATTTCAAACCATGCTGACTAATCCTAATGCTGTTTTATTCTCAGATAGTCACCTGCATTAACAACCTTCTCCATATGCTTTCTGAACCAGCAACCTTTATTCAAGTATGCTCTTGTTAAAACTCTCATTCTTTTTGTCGCTTAATAACTTTTCCATCTTTTCTCTGAGGTCCTCTATTATGTATAGTTGGTAATTGTTTCTGTTCATTAATTTTATTTTATTTTTTAAAAGTGTTAGCTTTTTACTTTCCGTTTTGATTTTACAAGTAAATTGTTGAATCTTTAGAAAAAAGCACTAAATGAAAAAAAAATGCAAGGTCTTCGTAATTCCAAATATTGAAAAATTTTCACAAATGGCCATACAGTTTCTTAGAAGTTGTCCTGGTTCTAGTAACCACTTGCTCTGCTCCTTTAATCAATCTAAGCTCATCACACTTATTAACTCCCATTAAATCAGCAGTGATTCACAATTGACACTCATCTAAGTCTGTAGGCACTTCAATTAATCATACAAATTTGGGACACATGCTACATTATGGTTATGTAAGCGAGTGTTAGTCGCAATAGTTTTAGTTCAGAAAGACCCTGTTAATTTCTTAAAACTCACATTTTCTTTCTCTAGAGCAAGTTATGTTATCAAGCTGTATGCCTCCAATAGGGAGTGTGATTGAAGTGCACACTTCATGTTGGGCATACCCTTAATTATTTGCGCGACATCTAACACCTGTGCCCCTAAACTCTTTAAGAATACTTTCCCTTGAGCTTAGCCATAAAGCGCATAAGCATCGAATGCTTCTAAAATCATTGAATGTGTCTTAGGCTGAAGGAAAAATTTAGTATCTGAAGAAGTATATAGGAAGCGTCCTTTCATATCCAATAGTACAAGTTTGAAGTCAGAACTGTTTTCTCTGTCTCCATTTCCTCTTTAAAAACATTCCCACACCACCACCCCACCCACACCCCCCCCCCCCCCCGCCCCCCCCCCCCCCCCCCCCCCTTCTTCCATCAGCCAGTGTAGAGGAGTTCTTGTGTTAGAGTTCTCCATAGAAGGCTATGAGGGGTGTTGTCTAAGTATTGTCAATTAATAGAACATCCTTTTAATCCTGACTAGGGGCAAAATATTGCGAGTAAAGCGAAAAACCTTGTAAATCTCCTTCATAGGAAGAATTCTCTTGAGAATAGAAAGATTATACTTTCCTAAATTCTTGTCATGCAGCGAAAATTCATCCATTTGAATTCTACCATCCTTCCATTGTGCTAACACATTCTATCACCTCATATTCAAGGGTGAACCAAAATAAGAGTCTTATGAAATGTAAGAGAAGTAGGACGCCCTTTATGAGAAACTAGCATAGACAAGCAACCTAAAGTTTCTTAACTGGAAACTAGACACCTAATAACTGGGGCTCATCAAGGATGACAAACAGCACCTGTTAAAGGGCAGGAACCTATGTTGCCAGAACAAAAAAGGATTAATCCAACTACAATTTTCAATATGACTACCATGACAGCTAAAACATCCATACATCATATTTTTCACATTGCAGTATTTGATGGAAGGAGGTAAAGCTGCAACAATTGCTTTGAGTAATAACAACTCATTTGTGAAATTTTTTGATAATCAATTTATGTCCTACTGGTTCTCAATGTCATCAAAGGTATCTGACATGTTCGATGTATCAGGCTGCAGTTCCTGATATTCTTGGGAGGACAAAAGAAGATTTCTTCAACAAGTTCATCTATAAGCTGAAGGAAACGTCAGATATATGTTACAGTCAAATAAAGGACATCGATTGCCTAACTTGTTTTACCAAACCAGAGGGGTCCATGTTTACATTGGTGAGGGAATCAAAACATTTGGCATTTCATGTCTTGGTAAAAAAATCCATGGACTGCTTTTAACTCATCATCATATGCAATGCAGGTACAGATCCACCTGCCACTTTTGGAAGACATTAAAGATGACATCGACTTCTGCTGTAAGCTGGCCAAAGAGGAATCAATGATCATTCTACCAGGTGAGATAGTTTTGGAAAGCATTCATCAGGTCTTTGTTACCTTGGTAAAGAATTGTCATTGTGAGAAGAAGGCATTGTTGAGACAAAAGATTTTGAACTTTACATTTAGCAGTAGCAGAGTTAAAAGGCTTCCTTTTATCCATCATTCTCATATGAACATCTGGATCTTTTTATGAAAACCGCAATCTATTCCGCCTAGGAATCTTGGAAGAAAGTTTTCAGCAAGTCCTGAATAAATGACTCTCATTTACTCGTGTGTTTGTAGTTTTACCCTCATGTTCTCCTCATAAGCTTATAAATATTCATCATGATGCTTAGTAACCATCAGGTCTATGTAGGGAAAGGGAAGACTGATTGAGAACTACGTATCTTGCAGGGTGTGCAGTGGGATTGAAGAATTGGCTTCGCATCACTTTTTCGGTAGAGCCTTCTACTCTCGAGGATGGTATGGCGAGGCTGAACTCCTTCTGCCAGAGGCACATGAAGAAGCAATAAGCGCGGAAGAAAAAACAAAGAAGCAATAAAAGGATGGTTTAATTCATTCACTTGGTGTGGTATTTATGACTGATCAATTTTCTTTTATATCAATCTCAATGTTACTGCCTTTGGTTTTTCATTCAATTTCAGCAGATGTATCTTTGGAATGTAATACCCATGCGTAGAAGACCAATTCAATTTCAACAATAAGTTTGTGTTGATGATGTGTTTGTCTCTGCATAATATATCAAGGAACATAAGACTAATGTTTTCTGGGGGGTCATCAAACAGTGTTTCCAAAGCCCACATCAATCACTAAAGTAGCAAAAGGTAACTTCAGATTTTTCATATGGACTAGGTTGCTTCAGGGAATTGGGGTGATCACTGTTCGTTCAATTTGTAACTTTATTACTGAAGTGGGACGACAACCAAATGGAAGACAAAGTGAGAGATGAAACCAACTGCCACATCTGAGTCCATCCGTAGAGTCTAGTTATTCTTATATGTATTTGAATATGTCCTATTTTTTTGCATGATAATATGTAGGAATCGAATACATAGAATTCTTGATCAAAAGTGAGTTTTAAAAAATAAGCATCAAAGAACCTTTCTTTTTAGGGAAATAGAATCAAAAGGTGGAAAATCACTAACCAACCATCACTCTAGTAATTCATCTTCTCATCTTCGTTTGATTATATTTCCCTAAAAGGAAAGGTTATTTGGTACTACTTTTTGAAATTCACCTTTGATCTGCATTTTTAACCATTTGGTATGAATTCTATGTATTCAATTTCCTTTGTATTTTAATACAAACAAACAGACCTTAAATGGTTATGGAAGAGAGTTAAATGGTTGTTTGGTTATAGATAGGGGCGCTCATGTACCAGGATAGAAGCCCTCTTGGGCGATGTAATATCCCGATCCTACCCTAACCAAGTTTAGTGTAAAATTAATCTTAATTAAATGCCTAATATATGTTTTGAATGTATTTGGGTAGGCTAGAAAGGTGTTTAACATAGAAAGGTGTTTAACCATTGACTGGGTAGCACTATAACTATTGGGTATTTTGGGTTTATCAGGTCCCGCACGCGTGTTTTTTTATTTTTTTTCAAGGATTTTGGGTGCATCTCATAGTTCATGAGTCATTCTTCGATTTTCGTGTTGTGACCAAACTCATTTAGATCCATTTAGGATCCAAAAGCCTTAAACTGTAAATCTTTCTTAGATTTTTGGACCTTCTTGCAAATAACAGAAACTTGTGTTTAAAAAGCCTAGCTAAAACCCTAGAACCCTACCTCTTTCATTTCATTTCACTTCCATTAGCAAGAGGCACCTAGGGTTTTATTTGTGATCACTTCTCCTTCATTTCCTTTGCTACCAAACACCAAATAGAGAGATTGGAGAGACTTCTCTTCATCCTCTTCAAGCAAGAAACCCATTTGTTCCAAGTATTCATCGTCTTCAAGTTTCCTTCCTCTATTCCATTTACTTGGGTAAGCTATCACTCTCTACTTCCTTTGTTTTGGTTGGAATCATCTCTAAGAAACCTAGATCTACTAAGGGAAGCCATTTCAACCATCATTTCATCTTTTGTGTGTAGGGTTCTGTTTTGAAGCTTTAGATTGGGGGGTTTTTGCTCTAGAAGCTTGGTAGTAAGTGAAATTTGAGTTTGAAGCACCTAAGACAAGTAAACGGTTATATAATATGCATTTTTTTCTTTATTTATTATTCTTGTAATTGATTTCATGGTAGATTACCCAATTCAGCTCATT
Source organism: Persea americana (assembly GCA_029852735.1). NCBI lineage: Eukaryota > Viridiplantae > Streptophyta > Magnoliopsida > Laurales > Lauraceae > Persea > Persea americana. Next base: position 1,105,394 of record CM056813.1, read on the forward strand.
TTGGTTATTTGCCTTAATTTGATTCTATATTTGTAAATGGGTATGGTTTGATGGATTTTGATCAAGTAAATGGATATGTATGCTTAGGGAGCATTGGTGGATCATCTTGTAGGTTTTTTAACATTGGAATGGACTACAAATTGTTGCAGGGGGGATCCAAGAGGGGCAGGGCAGTCCCTGGCTTAGTCCCAAGGACTTTGGCAGACAACACCTTCGCTCTAGAGCGCTTCCATCTCGTTATAGCAAGTAAGCATGCTGCCTGGCAGCGAAAACCTTCGCTACAGTGAGATCCCATCTACCTACATCGAGCTGGCCCACTAGGCACAGTAAGCCAGATTTCGAACAACCACAACTTTTGATTCGTACGTCCAATTTTGAAGATCTACATACTGTTGGAAAGCTCTTGGAGTGTAGAATTCATTGGTCCATACATTTTTATGATCAGAGGTTGGGAAAGAAAAAAGATATTTGAATCAATGAATTTAGCCCCAAGACTTATGCTACCCACTTCATACCTAGGTGAACCAAGTGTGGTTCTGTTGGAATCAACTTAATAGTGTTTTAGGTGGTTATAGATCTAGTTTTGGACCTTAGTATTAAATCCTTGAACCTTAATTTAAGTCCAATGGATTTCTAATATTAGAGGTGTCATTTGATTACACATACACTCTCATGAAAACTCATTCCTTGGACTTCTTTTACGCCGAACTAATGGTGTTAGCTGAAGGCATTTGACATCAAAATTTAGGTAACGCCAAAGATTCTCTTGTAGCCAATGACGTCAGGAGCTTTAAGACTATACATTGTTGGATGGTGAAGCCCACGAGTTTTCCAAAATCTTAGGATTGGATTGTCATGCATCCTTAACTTCATATACGATTTTTATGCATGCATTTCATTTCCGTTTCTAGTACTCTTGCATGATTTGTACATGCTATCTTGTGTCTATTTGCCTAACTCATGTGCCTTGTTGTTTTACGTTCTATGCTTCATTATACAATATGTACCCGTATATGTTTATATGCTATGTCATGTTATGCAATTATGATTATGGTCATGTACTTGTCCATGTTTACATTTGTATATGTTTATGCATACGCTATGTCACATCATAATATTTAATGTATACTATATTCCTTGAGTCGGCACCACTTAGCTTTGACCTTAGCCCAGTTGAATCCGGCTGGATACAGGTTTAGTTATTCTCATGGACCTCTACATATGGAATTTATGGGGGGTTGACCGATACCTCAGGTCTACGATAGAGTTTTTGGGCCCTATGCCTCCTAGTTGTACCTCATGTTATGCTATGTTATGCCATGCTCTCATGTAAATCGATGTTTACATACTTATGTGGGAGAATATAGCTCATGTGGTTATGCCACCTAGCCATGTGATGTTTATGTACTTATCACTCTTGATTCCTTATGTATCATGCTTACTCAGGCACTAGTTTTGATTATATTACGTCCTTTTACCTCATATGATCTATCTTGTCAATTTTACTCATTTGATATGCATGTTATATTTTATACCTGTTTACTTTGCTTAACGTAGTCTAATGGTGCTACACTTTGGCATTATAGGCGAGGACCACGTCGATGCAATTGCCTCGAAGATCACGGAGATTGGGGAGGAGACTCCTCAACAGCTAGCAGAGTGGGCCCCATCCTCTCTTTTAGACATCTATGAATTGAGTGGACATACGTAATAAGTGCTTAATTGTTTACAATCTAAGCCCTAAAATTTGATTTATCTTGTGCTAGTCTTAATTGTTTTATTTGATTTTATATAGTTTTGTTAATTTTTTTATGTAAAGGTAAAAAGGAGCAAAAAGAGAGGAATTAATGAAGTGAATGATGGGCGTGAATCCCAAAGTAGGGCCATGGTGGGTCCCATCCAAGTTGTTTCAGATTTCAAAGATTACTTTCTAATTCTTTGGGAACTTAAAATTCAAATTAGAAGAAAGAATTAGAGAACAAGGAAGCATAATCAAGAAAGGAAAGAGAAAGAAAGAAGAAAAAGAAGACGCCCAAGGGGGGCCCACATCCATTGTAAAAGTGAAATTTCAGAATTTAGAAAGTCCTATCCAAGTAAAAGTGGAGCCCAAGAATGGAGAAGAAAAATGAGAGAAAAAATGAAATTTTAAAGAAAGAATTCAAGCTAAGTTAGAAGTCTAAGAAGGGGGTCCCACAATCAATATCCACGCAACATATGGGCCCACTTTCATTCTCAAGTTTCAGATTTAACTCCTTGCAATTAAAATTCAAATTGGTGGGCCACATGTGAAGAAATTTTTAAAAGATTCAAGTGGGACCAGATTTAGAAAGTTTTTCTAATCAAGAAAGAAGACTCCTAATTCAATCTAATTAGGAAACAGAATTATAAAGAAAGTTGGAGATCTATTTCTACAAGGGAACTACTTGCTAAAAGGGGCTGCTGCAACAATTATATAAAGAAGCAAAGGGGTTGGACGACCAATTAATTTAGCCATATCATCTCAGCCACGTCCAGAATAATTCCACCCACTAATTCAGCACCTTATCATCACAAAAACTAGCCATCATCATCTCATAAACCCTAGCAGCCGTACAGCCATCCTTAAAGCCATCTTTGGAGCATTTTAGAGAGCTGTTGGAGGAGGGAAAAGGGGAAAAAGCTGCTAGCAGAATTCTTCTTCTTCTTCAATATTCAGAGTTCTTCTTATGGCTCTATTTTTTAGTTTATTTTTCATTAAAGACATGCGTAGCTAAATTTTTTAGGGCTAGGGTGTAGTTGAAACCCTAGCCCAGTTCTATGTAGTCTCTTTTGGCATCTTTTAATTCAAATTTCAATTTTATTAGTTGAGATTCTAAACCATGTTTTTAATTGATGAGTTGTGTATATAACATGCCAACCATGTTATGTTCAATTAATTTTAAGAGTAGCTAACTTAATTTTGATCGATCTTGATGATTAAACATCTAGGGTTTAAAACCATAAATAATCTAAGTATATGTCATACTTAGACTCATGCATTTATCATTCTCATTGTTTTTATGCATTATGTGTGTTTTGACTGGGACATATGTCATGCTTAGTTTTTACAACATGATGAATAATTCATGTAGTATGCCACTCATGAATTAGGTTTAGGAGAATTATAATCTAGACGCACATGCCATGGTCTAGGTTGATAGGTGTCACTAATAATTCTGATTTTTTGATTAAAGGGTAATAAGAGACATGCATATGATTGGTTAGGGGAGTAGATGAAACCCTAGTTCAGTTATTATTATTGTTTTTCAATTCTAGTACTAGTTGTGTGTTTTAGATTATTTTCCATTTAGCTTTTGATAGTTTAATTTACTGCTTTTAGTAGTTTAATTCAACTTTTCATCATTCAACTGTTTCTTTTAATATTCTGACTTTTAGTTGTTTTTTACATTATTATATCACAAGTCTTCGTGGGATCAACCTCGTACTTACAATCATTATATTACATAGTGATCTTGTGCGCTTGCGAGTTTTAATTCTGTGCATACTAGTAGCCTATTTTTAGGTTGCCTAGTGCATACCAATACGTCACCATTTCGTTGGCCATGGCGAGGATTTCCATAAACTTAGACTTGATTTAGACATTTTATTTGGGATTGTAAACTTAATTAATACTTTGCTTCCGCTATTTCTTTCTTACTTCTAACCTTGAAACTTAAACTCTTAACTATGCTTATGAATTGATTTATGCTCTTATATCATGTTCTATGTGATAGATTTTTTGATATTTATGGTTGAACTATATAGGTTAAAGGAAATTTTAATCTCACAAGTGATATCCTATGGGAAAACTCATCCGTGGAATTCAATTGTGCATCAAGTTGGTTCGAATTTCCACGCGGGCCTACGTCATGCTTTGAGATGAGTGTAATCTCAGGCTCGTGACGTGACAGGCAAGTTATGGGCTTTGGGTTTTAGTACTTAGGCCAGCCTGGATCTAAAATTTGGGTAGAGCTTGGACGTTGTGATAGAAAGACCGAAGCTTGGCTCGGCCCGGTCCAAATAAGTAGTAATTGTAGTTTAGTTAGTGACCGATTTTTTAAAACAAGCAAAAGAAACTCCCAGCCGGTTCCCACCTGGCCCGATTGACTAATTGTGTGAACTCTAGCCGACTTGTTTGAGGGTACTATTGATGTCGGGCTTGGTCTAGATATGGGCATGTGTTTCTAAGGTTGGGTCACGCTTGGTTATGCCACAGTTTGGCTTGACCTGGGCCATGAGCGCCCCTAGCTATAGCCTATAGGTAAGGTTATCCAATCACATAAACCAACGCTTGGTAGCACCGTTGGTTGGGTCACTCCGTAACCATCCGGAGGTCACAGTATCAAAGTCTGCCAATGTGTTGGGACCCTAGACTATTCTAGCCCAACGTACCTGGTGAATGGAAATGAGGGGAGGCCACCACCCCGGGAGATTTAGTCAAGTGCTCCAAGAGACCTTAGATACCCCCACTTAGCACAAAGAAAATAAAAAAATAAAAAATAAAAAATCACATAATCCTGATTCAACAAGAAACCGAGTTCAACCTTAATACAAATGGGCCCTTCACATGTATTTATTATTTTTGATGCACTTCTTCATCAACCATCTAAAAGTGAAACTCTACAGTAGGGTTAAGAAAATTCAAACTGCTCAAAATAAACACAATGTCCCCAAATTTACTACAATAGGAGTTGTTTCGACTTTTTTTTTTTTTTTGAGTGTTTCCTCTTGTTTTTTTTATTCATTTTCCAATGCTACCATTCACTTCCTATAAAGAACTCAACATTTTCCAAGCATCTTAGACAACACTTTTCATTTCCAGTTATACACTTTGAAAATGAATTATAGTAAAGATGCCATACGCATAGCTCTAGCTTTAAGCAAGCGTTTGGCAGGGCCCAGAATATAGACTGTTCAGAAGGGTTGTATGTCCATGTCATCTATCAGTAAATTTTGACACCCAGTGCAAACATGTTATGATCATAACCTCTCTCAGAGACGATCTAATAATGGATTGGTACCCTGGAAATGCTCATATTCAGAGATAACAATTTGATATTTTAGACTCTTTTTGTTCAATGTGAACAAACTGTTGATCTGAAGAAAGTTTGAATTATTTTTTTTACCAGTATCATCTGCAAATGAGATAAGGCTTCAATGATAATGACGTTCACATAAACTTATGATGGGTTGCCAGCAGAATTCGCATTGTGAGTTTAAGCACTGTAAATTGACGCTCACCCAAAAAGCATAAATGTCACCCACAACTCAGAATTGAAAACTGTTGGATTGAAATGATCTTCCAACCAAAGATGAAAATGATAGTACAAGATCACTGCAAACAACTGCAATCAAAGGAGGCAGTTTTAATCAGATGGTTCACTCCAACAGTGTCACCCCACAATGCAGATTTTACTCCCACCTATACCCCAGCCTACAGTGGTTGCCTGTTCATTGTCATCCCTCAACGCACAATATTCTCCCACTCATTGGGTAGAAACAGATACAATCCACCACTTGCCGAAGGCTTTGGGCACGGTCAGACCTACCATTTCAGTCCATGGCTCGCTGCTTCCTACAACAGGGATCTGTCATCCTTCTCTACCGGCAAAGATCTGGAGGGTCCTTTTCCAATGAAGAACATTCACAATCAGACATGAAAGTTCCATTTTCAGCATGCAGATCAAGTTACGGTTAACATACGCCAGCTACATCCTGTCTCGCCACCGGAAAAGGATATAACTTTCATAGGTACTAGAAGTTCAAGACAGAAACCACACTAGGTGAAATGCTCTCCCCTTTTTTCAGCCCCAAATATCAGATTTTAGGGCCATTCACTGGTTAATTGTAAGGTAAGGGATGATACAGAAATGATGGAACATTGCATAATTATCTGATATATGTGTAGGTTCAAATGTTTCGCATGACATACTAAACTTTCCTCATATCCAATGTTCAAACTGAATAATGAGTAATTTAGGATGTGAATAAGTCGCATCTACGTGTGGAGTGTGGAATGTTATATTATCGATAATATGTAGATCTGCCTGCAGTTTAACAAATATGAACTGTTCTTAAATATGCTTCCTTGCTTCCATATTGAACTGCAACCAAGAGCCCATAATTGTTTATATTATGCATTTTGGATGGCATGGTAATTGTAAACCGATGTTAGGGGGGGGCGGGGCGGGGTGGGGGTTTACAGCTTTGCTGCCTAATGCAACCCCTAATTACCACAACACGCTAAGTGCATTGCAGCTCATATTGTACCAAAATAATTGAATACATTTTTCTATAACACAAACACATAGCTGCACGTTTCTGTTTACTGCCTAAGAGATTGGTACTAGATCAAATGGGGACCTACATAGTTCAGTGCAACTTATTCTAACTAGTAAACAACATGGGCACAGGAAGTGTAGAATATTAGAATTCTTGAGAGAGATTACGATGGTCAAACATAACTGTTGTAGATCATCCACTTCTTCAGGAATTACATCTCTGTTAAAGGAACAGCAGAAAATGGATGCTTCACCGAGACTGCCTTGAGAGGACATCCAAAGTAAGAAGGGATCCGGGTATCCTTATTTTAATGTGTAACCAGTAGGACCCCAAGCACTGCCTTTGATAGGCTGTTGGAATAATCAAGTAGCTCATTTACCATTAAATGCTGAGGCCCAGCAGAAGCTAATCGCTGAACAGAGTGGACAGTAGCATATCCTGCATGAATGCCGCTCTCACGGTAGCTTGTTTCATCTTTTGTTCCCTCTCTTCGTAACTCAATGAAGAGTCAAAACTGCAAGCAGCGACCAAGAGTTAGAACCTTGAGTCCTGACAGAATGATTAATTGATGAGTTTAAGAACTTCATGGTTAAAATTATGAACGGGATCAAGAGTTAGAACCTTGAGTCCTGACAGAATGATTAACTGATGAGTTTAAGAACTTCATGGTTAAAATTATGAACTGTATATTATGATGGTAAAGTATATTCTTTCATGCAATGAGAGTATGTATTGAAAAGCTTGAAATCTAAAGATTTGGAGACTCAAGTATTTCATTACCAAGAACGCCACGGCACATGTACATGTACAAGAAGTGTCTCTAAAATAACTGTATATCTACATGCACATGCAATATATGGCTGAATTGAAATTTAAGCACAAGTCTCAGCAACTTGAATTAAAATCCTGGATCTTCACCATACCATGACCTTTTCTAAGACAAAACAGGCTACCTTCCTAATCTATAACCCTTTAGGTGAGAGATCCATAAAACATGTGAACCTAAGCTGATCTAAGAAAAGAATCCTTTCTAATAATAATTTCATCAGATGAATAAATGGCCAATCACAGCAGAAAAAGGTGGCTTGCTTGAATTTGCGGCTGAGAAGCCAAGATTTTTTATTGCACATAATAAATGGTAACATACTAACATTTGCCAAATAGATGTACTCAATCTGCCTCTGAAGGCTTACATCTCCAAGCTGCTAGACCTCCCAGACTGTTTCCAAATACATTTACATCTAGTTTCAAAGGTCTACTGTCACAATTTAATATTTCTTTCCCTTTCCTCACACAGTAAATCCACGAACAAATTTTGTATACTTCTTATACCTTCTGAGGGCCATGGGATTACTGGTCAAAGAACTAAAATCAAACAGCAGAAAAGGGGCTTTAAATTTTAACAAAGATCTCAAACTAGCATCTTGACAATCTGATCTATAGCTATAGAACCAACAAATATCATCTATACAACTGATCTCGGAGAAAAGGAATTCAGAAACGGAGATATGAGCATGATGTACGCATCTGAATCTGACGGCTACGAAAAGGAACTATTGGATTTTGAGACTCGGAAATGTATAGTTCACTGATGCCCAGTTCTGTACATGCAGGCCCTGCCGGCTAGTTGTCCACACATTTCAGATGATGAACCCTACTGGGGAACTGGAATTTGGGGGATTCCTTAAAAACTTTCTCGGGCCTGGCAAGATTTCGTGAATCAAATAAATCTGAATTCCTACCAATTAAAGAACTTAAATTGGAGGGCTCTCATTTGCATGGTCCAATGGAGGTGATTCCTACATGCAATATCTTGGGCAAGTGGTAAGGTAGAGATCCCTTGGCGATTCTTCACATTACTTGCCACAAATTGATGCAGGACAGACCCGTAGTACCCCATGGGTTGACCTGCCAATGGGCTCGGCCCATCTACCAATAGTTGCCAATTCTGTTTCGGTCATCATTTCGGTCTAGCATCCAATATGGAATATTTCGGTATTTCAGAAACTCTGGAAAAAAATTTCAGAATAATAAAAAAAATAAAAATATATATATACATCTATATAAAAAATAGAAAAATATAAATAGAATATAAATTATGCATATTTATTGATACAAATATTGAGAAAAAAAAAAGGGTGAGAATTGTGCTACAAACCGAAATAGACCAGAATGGACCAAAATGGCCAAAATGGACAGGAATTCAAACCGAAATTATGTTTGCCCCATTCTGTTTCAGACGGAGGATCGAAACAAAAAAAATCCGGCCATTCCGACCGAAACGAAATGGAATTGACAACTAGGCATCTACCTCGACCAAGCTCTTTGGGCCCGGCCCATCTATTTTCATGTTTTAGCTCATTAGGGTTTTATTTTATGCTATTTTATGGTTCATGTTGGATGTTTTAATCCTGACCATCAATGTGTTTCGATAATCCAGATCAGTTTTAAGTTGTCTTATTTTCCTATATAAGTGATGTAAAGTCTCTTGGCTCGAACAGTTGATGATTAATGAAAAGTTTCTCGAGTGATTTTGGGTCTTCCCAAGTTATCTCTTCTTCCTCACCCGCGATAGGGAGTTTGGCATAAGGCCAATTTCCAGGCTTTCGCCTAATCTATCCCTTCCACCTCCATCTCTACCCACTCCGCATCTGGTACCCCACTCTACATCACAAATGCTTCATCTAGGCACATACCCAGGAAAGACAACGTAGGGGCAGATAAGCAGGCACTGCAACCCTGTGAATCACCAAAATATGGTTTGCATGAATGGACTACATTTTTGTTTTGTTTGTTTGTTGCTGTTACTGTTGTTTGGGGTGGTGGTGGTGGTTGTTATTGTTTAGTTTTTTCAAAGGTGTGTATGGAAATCTTGAGGCTCAGGGCACCCACAATTACCACAATTAGCCATTCTCGCCAATTCATGTACTTGAAAACTCTTTTCCATTGTAAGACATTTATCCTCTATTTAACAGGGACTAAGATGCATTCTAATAATCAAGGATAAAATATGCATCTCCAACAACCTCAAAGAGAGGCTACATTCATGATACACCAAAACCAATAACACCCAAACAGCATGAACACAAATTGAATTCTGGAACTCCTACACAAACACCCTTTTTGTCACCAAATAAGCACTTCCACTGGGAAAAGCCTTTCAAAGATGCATGTCAACTTCAAATTAAGTATACCAGGTTCTCCTTATAGAGATTAGTGAACCACATTGAGTCACCCTTCTTTTTTCTTTCTTTTATTTTTAGAATCACTGCAGCAAGTCAGTTGCAAGGCACTCAAGACCTTGGTGTAAATAAAAGTTTCCATTTCAAAATTAATGCATCACCATTCACACTGACGTTTCTGATAATCTCCTTCGAAAAAACTAAATGATTTGAAATGTGCAACTGCGATATTAATTAGCATTCCAATAAGAAGCATTGATCATTTTTCAAATGACTGAAGAAAAAACCCCAACCCAAAGGCTAAAGGTGTGTTTTGAGTGTACAGAACTGATTTGATTATCTGTCAGAACAGATCATAATCGGTTCTACCTTGCATTTGGTTAGTATTCCACTTGTTAATATGGTTTCTAACATCCACACTGGTCCAATGGCATAGAGCAGCACCACAACTATCCCATTATGCCAATTCAAGCCACTTGCAATGAAAGGATATCCCACAACACAAACTGAAAACTATTAGCTGCATATATATCAAATAAGAGTAGGAACCAAAAAATAAGCGAACTAGAAAATCAATCATGAAAAAACTAAAGACAGCACAGGTTAAACCCTTCATCTACAAGCAATCAATACCTTGATCTCCAAGTTTGTGAGGATGTCGCATTCTTCAGAGATGTATCCTCGACACTTGAAACAGCAGATTTTGAAATTTCTTCTGCTTCGGGTCCAGGAAAATTCAACACGAGCGATGAAAGGAATGGATCAGTCACTGTATTTGATGCGCTAGTACTACTTGATCTGTATCCACCTCCTCCCAGGAGCACCTGCAAATGAGCCTCACGAAGGTCCCTACCCAAAAGAGAAAGTGCCTGACTATTGGGAATAGCAACTCTTCTTAACCTTCGACGCCTCTGCAAGTGGTCTTTAGTAAAGGAAGAAGAAATAACCCTTTAATTTTGATTCAATGGACTAATGCTTGATTAAGAGATGAGTAGAAATGTAACTAATAGGATGTACATGGGTCTATGGTGGAACTGAACCCTGACCCTGGACACGATTTAAATGTAGATATCTAGATTCGGAGCCAGATATGATGTACTTAACTAGACCCAGCCTTGACCCTGGGTCTCATGGATTGCATGAAAGAAAAAATCTTATCTTCTTGTGGGACGCACTTAGATGCATGCCAAACATGGGAGGATGGTGAGATGGAAAGGTCTCACTGTGGATATTATTTTGTGCAAAAAATCATCTCAATCAGATCATCACAACCATTGATTTAGGGGCCTTAAAGTTCAATGGTTTCTTAATGATGCAGAACAAACCCATGCTCCATGGGCCAACCATTTTTTGGGCCCAGCCCATATTTATTTTATTTTATTTTATTCAGAGTTTTTTTATTTTAATTGCTAATTTTTTAAGTATGGATGTTTAATCTCATGTGTAGGAGTGTTTAGATGGTTGAGATTAGATCTACGTTTACTTTTCTCCTATATAAGCATTGTAATGCCTCTTTGACTTTTAGACTTGAATGAAAAAGAAATTCGAGTGATTTTGCTCTCTTCTTTCTCTGCAAAAGGATCTAGCGTGGGTCTTCTGCAATTCAGGCGTGAGGTCTAACCTATTTCATTCCATCTATCCCTACCCGCCGTGCATATCGATCCCCAATTCTGTATCACTTAAGTTACATTTTTATGAATTTGATCAATTGGCTAGTATAGTTCAAATTAGTGTCAAATTAGGATGAGTGCCAACTCACGCGAGTCCCACATAGGTGTCTTTCTGTAAAAGGTACCTCTCATGGACTGCATGAGAGATAACTCTTTTACCACGCGTGGGAATCCCATGATAAATCCCATCCCCGCCCCTGCAAAAAAAAAAAAAAAAAAACCCATCCTAAATTTGACACTAATCTAAATTATACTCTCTGTTACGTCAAATTTCGTAAAAAAGTTGTCACTTAAGAAACCATCAAACTTTAAGGCCACTTAATCAATGGTTGTGAAAATTTGATTGGGATGATTTTGGGCCAAAATCATATACACAATGATATCTTTCTATCTCACTATCCTCCCCAATATGCATGCAACGAAGTGGGTCCCACAAGGAACATAAGAGTTTTACCTCTCATACAATCAGTGAGGGGTGCCACTTAGGAGAACATAAGCCTATCACCATCATAGGGTCCCTCACCTATCGTGAGCACCACCTTGTGGAGCCCAGCTGGATCATGCCGATCTTGGGGAAGGTGGCAGATCAAAATATCTAAATGAGACCTAGAAGTATACAAAAAACAACCCCATTAGATTGTCCTAGCCCTTTGATTTATGGCCCTTTGTTTGTCATTTTAATATATATATATATATAAGTGATAAAATATATTTTATATAATTTATGAATTCATGCATATCACTTGGTAACCAGATACAGGTATGGACACAAGCGGACTTGGACCCAATTAACAATCGGGTTAAAAAAAAAAAAAAAGAGGGTCCATGACTGTGTTTTTTGGGCCAGAAACAAGGTCCACTGTTTGACCAGAAATGATAAATGGCCCACTTTCACTAATCTAAGCCATTCATCATGCGGACCCACCCAGGGACAAACAAACCATGACTTAGTATCTCCAATCTCCAATATTGGATGATCCTGGCCATTCATTAGTATCTCCAATCTCAATTATTGGATGATCCCCGCCATTCAAGTGGTGGTTTGCATAAGGACAACTACTCAAAAGAGAAAACAGATGGTTGGCATCATCTGAGGGGAGATTGTTGGGCATTTCCTATCCATAATAAGGCAATGCTTATGAGCGCTAAAGCCAAAGGCTTGTACAAAGTCTGTTTTTGTTGGATGCCAAGGAGGTGGTGGATGCTCTCAACAGTTGCTGCGATCGGGTTATCAACTCAATAATTTTGGCTATCAAATGCTCAGTGTCATCTTTTGATTATGTCAAATTTATTTTGGTGCCTATATCTAAGCACGAGGGTGCTCATATGCTGGCTAAACTGATTTATTGTTTGAACCAAGACTTTATTTTGGATTGGGGTAGGGACCAAAGAGGGGATGGGTAAGTGGTTGTTTCTTTTGTGGTGTTTTTTGGTTTTTCGTATGTTGTTTTGCCTTCATGGCTCATTAAATGAAATTTCTTTACCCCAAAAAAAAGGGCCTATAATGTGAAGGGTTTACAAGAAAAGGTTGCTCCACATCTACAGTTGTGAGATCAAACAAATGGTAAATTAAGCAATGTCTCTATTCTCTTCTCCAAAACCATTTAATGAAAAGGATATCTTGAATAAGTGTCCGTGCTGCAGGGTAATATGATTCAACATGTCTCGTGCAACCTTGACAGAGCATACTGGACACACCTGCAAAAGAAAATTAAATATAAGAGAAACATACACCTAGAGTGATGCGATGAATCTAGCTACTTCATATAGTGCAAAGAACATTGGAAAAAAAAACTACAATCAAGACTAATAAGATCCGACTCCTGATGTCTTAGATGCATTCTTTTGACACAACTTGTCTGGCAATGGTGATGACGGTTAATTATGAATAACTATCAAGAAAGCTGTTCTGTGCTCGGCTGCTCGCCCTTTCCTTAGGTACATTTTGATTGAGTGCTGGCACGTGTCAGAAAAATATATGGTGAATTGAAAATCATCCTCCAATTTTAGGAAATGAATTCCAGTGTAAGAGTGACTTCCAAAACAACATGCTAAATAAATGCATGATTTTTTTTAAAGAACCAAAACCTTTTCTTCGGACAAAAAATCTAAATAAAAATAAAATATGCTATTCACCACAAAAAGTGGTATCACTGTACAAAAATTATAGAAGGTATATTTCCAGTATGGCAGTATCAAAAGCTAAAAGAAAGGAAGAAGGAAAGAGGGAGAAAAAACATAGAAGACAATGGCTACAGGGGGAAAAACTTGTGTGTTACTACTGTCACGTGGTAAGACCTGCCTAACATGGCTGATTGAAATCAGAAACGCCAATGATCTGACTATAAGGTCATTTTAGAAGGTGTAACACTTTTGGGGATATTTCCAGTCCTCCATTGTGAAATTACGATGACTCCTTTATTTCTAATTAAATGAGCTGGTTTTGGAGTTTCATCTCTACAGATATACGATTTAGGAATCTGTTGGAAAGATCAACCACCTTAACCGATTGCTTAGCCAGGTTGTTGTTAGTAATATTGGACTTCAGCCCACCTTGTAATTTGTTTTGTGGTGTAAATATAGTGCTTCCATGGTAATTCTGCTATGCATTAAACTTATTGTCCCCTATTGTCCTACAATAGAGACCCAATAATCGGCCCACACTACTGCAGCTACCACCATTTTTTGCAGCTGGACATGACCATTCTTAATAGCTCCTCAAGTCCTCATCTTGGACATGTTCCATGAAGTTTGTTGGCACACGACATCATTGAAACATTACAGTACCAATGGAAGCCTCAGACTTTGTCTTAAGAAACAACTCCACATGATAGTCACATTACCACAATGAGAAAACCTCCATGCAATAACTACACTCAACATCTAACCTTTTGAAGTCTGAATGCCATTATTCACTTTTGGACTTAGCGAGAATTTGTTACTCTTAATCAACCCAGCCTCCAAAATACAATTGAAGCAAGTACATTTTTTATTGGTAACACGGAAACAAGTCTCGAAGAATATCATGCAGAAATCAAGTGCCGCATACAGAGCACAAAAATTTCTATTAAATATGTACAATATTTATACATGTGAAACATGGTAATAGGTATACAAGATGCAATTGGAAATAAAAAACATTTATCCATCAGGTCGGTGCCCCATCTTGGGCTCCCCTATTTGCCTCTTCAAAAGAGAAACAAAACTTCCAAGTTCACTAGTGGCTCTCTTATGAGATAGTGGTCTCCTAATTGCCTTTTCTTTCCCTCTTGGCCAAGCCATATTCGCTAAACCCACTTCAATGATGATGAGTGAGTGGCCAGGCACAATAATGTTTATGTTTTTCTTTTCCTTTTTATTGGTATAATGACTCAAATCCACAACCTCATTGTTGTGACAATTACCTTCAACTTTGCTACAATCTCATCACTGGGCATGAAATTTAAGTTCCGAGGAATCTTCATCTGTTCCTTCAGAGCAAATAATTCCAACTCAAGCCCATTAAGATCCCCGAATACCGGCCAGTACAGAAATTGCTAGAATATTTTATTGATGACAACTATCTCATCGATCACAAAAGGTTGAGAAGGGAAGGCTTCACAGTATAAGAGATATATACCATAAAATGCACCAAACCAATCCGACCCAAGAAGTGAGAAATAAAAGCAGAACAATAAATTTAAAAAAAAAAAAACACCACTTAAGCAACTAATAGTTATCTCTCCCAACTCCCTTCACTAACACATCTACCGCTGCATTAGTGTTTCTGCTTCTGAAGAATACAGGATCATCTAGTCTGGCGCAGATCAATTATTGTATTGCTAACATGAAGGATGTCAGGATTTCCGATGAGTAGAATTCAGCTTCTACTCAGAGCCAAACAATGTTTTGTTTTTTTAAGTCCCTTGGCCTTTTGGGTTGTTTTTGGTTATTTTGTGATGTGGATTGTGTTGTTCTCTTTTGTTAGGTGCAAAATGAAATATCCATGTTAGCAAAAAAAATAAAAAATAAAAACGAAAAAGAAAAATGCACACATACCCAAAATCTCCCTTAACAAAAGCTGTCTCTCCATGATTCCCCTCCTTCTGCATGTACCATGGCATTTCTAGAACCCACTTCAATAATTAGACTGCCAGAGAAAATACTTACTGCTGGAGAAAATACTCAGCTAAAAGGCCCTAAAAGCAGCACTTCATGGTTACACCATTGCATCATTTGATTCCTGCACTACTGGTAGAGTGAACCCTCAAAATGTCATTTATTTAATCACTCCCACCAAACAGTGAAGGGCCAAGTTTAACTTCCACCAAAATTCACTTTGTTAAAGCCAGTTGATGGGTTTCCAATTTTTTTTTTTTTTTTTTTTTTTAATCAGTGATGTGCTCCAGAATCCCCAACATAAGTATCCCACTATCTATCAATATCAGAAGGGAGTCAGACCCAAATTCCTTAGCTTTTATTCCCCAGCTAATTGAAGATGCTTTTCTTCTTGAAGCATAAAAGAAGGAATTTGGACATCTTTCTTCAAATATTCTCTTGTTTCTATCAAACCGAAAAGAGACAACTAGAATTCCCAATAGAAGTATCTCAATATCTATCAATATCAGAAGGGAGAATGACCCAAATTCCTTAGATTTTATCCCCCATCTAATTGAAGATGCTTTTCTGCTTGAGGCACAGGAGGAATTTGGACACCTTTCTTCAAATATTCTCTTCATCTCTTGTTTCTATCCTCCAAATAATTGACTACTAGGTTTACACTTGCCACCGGAAAAAAAAAAAAAAAAAAAAAAAAAAGAAAACCAGATCTGCTGTATAAATGACACAGCATTGAAAAAACTAGCCTTTATGGAAGTAACATATTTAGCCTACCCAAAATAACCTAGATAATATCTTCTTATACGAAGAAAAGTTTCTGTTACCCATATCCATATCCATATCCATATCCATATCCATATCCGAATTATAAGAACGATGACTGTAGAGATAAGATTCTGAAATAGTAAGTTCAACAATCGGATCAATCCTGCTTGTGAAATCAAACAATTACCAATACATACAGTGAATGATAATACCCAGATGGAGAAAATCATGTTCTTATACATAGCTCAGGCTAAAAAAAAAACCGCACGAAGATTGCACGTGGAAATAAAATTCGGGACATAATCATGTAACCATAAATATAGCTAATGTTCTTTCAAACAAAACATAGAAAATTAAAATAACCAAAGGCCAAATCAGCAGAACGCAAAATTGATAATTTTAAATTTTCACCAACCAGAAAAAAGAAATTATTTGTATTTAGTACTCACGGCCAATTTCAACCTTGATGATATGTCTGCCTATCTATCCATCCATCTAGATATATTCATTTTTGAAAGAGATAGATATACATAAAGCTGGTTGAAAAAGAAAAAAAAAAAAACCAGAAACCATGAGAACTTTACTATAATATCAAGGACCCACTACTAATCACAACAGATATATCCAATATTCTTTCAATCCAAACATTAAAAAGCTCGAAAGCCCGAATTGCCAAAATGCAAAATCATAAACATCAAATAAATAAATGGATATTTAATCGACTGAAGAAGAAAATATTTAAGTGTTTTCCAACAACACTCGCAGTGACTTCGTCTCTGCGATATCAAGATGTGGGGAAATCATGTTTTAATCATAATAAGTCAAAGGCTGTAGGCGAAACCATCGTCCCAATCCTTTCTGAATCAGATAGCTAAAAACACCCAATACTTCCCAACCCAAACATCAAATGTTCTTTTATTAGGGAGAGAGAGAGAGAGAGAGAGAGAGAGAGAGAATCAACAAAACCCAGATAGAAAAAATACGACCTTTCATCAACCAGAAGAAGAAAAGTTCGGGGTTTCAACACTCACAACGACTTTCGACTCGAAGGAATGCTCGTCTTCAAGATGCGAGCAGAGCGAGGCGATATCATAGTCTTCGTAACAATAAGGGCAGGGAAAATCGGGTCGTACCTCTTCCTCCACCTCGAAATCATCGATGCTCAACCGATCTAAAAAAACAAGTCCCAGGCATCAAAAATCCAAAAAGATCGAATCTTTATACATCTTAAACAAAATTGAAAACAACCCAGACCCCAGAAATCCAAACATGATAAAAAAATAAATAAATAAATA
The DNA here is from genome assembly GCA_029852735.1 of Persea americana. Lineage (NCBI taxonomy): Eukaryota > Viridiplantae > Streptophyta > Magnoliopsida > Laurales > Lauraceae > Persea > Persea americana. The sequence continues at coordinate 1,122,704 of CM056813.1, forward strand.
AAAGAACAAGGGAGAAAGAATCAAAACCTAAATGGGAGCTTTGATGGTGCTGCAGCGAGTATTGACGTTTTGCAGCTGCAAGACGAGAAGTCCAGAGATCGGAATCCATTAGAAATCAATCGAAGAAGAAAAACGTGAGATGAATCGACCCTTTCCGCTTTCTCTTCTTATTTTCCCCGCCACTCCCTCCTTTTCCCCTGAATTCTTCCAATCTTTCCACGATTCTGGTTCTTTTCCTTCTCTGGATTCTCGATCCGATCAAATTACGAGGATGGAAAGAGACGACTTGGAGATTGAGAGAGAGAGAGAGAGAGAGAGTCTACTTTGCCTGAGGAGGGTAATTTTATTATGTGGCCATGGCTGCATGCTGACGTGGCAGCAAGTGAGGGAAGAAGACGCGGTATTTTAACGTTTTTCTCGCGATTATTCCACGAAATGAGATTTAGGACAGAGGATCAAATTCGTCAGGTTGCGGAGAAAATGAAGGGAAAGTCGGTAAGAAGAGCATGTACACGTCGAGAGCACACGAATTCATTGGTTGCATGTTTTGGTGCCGTTTGTATTTCGCTAATGCGATTTATAGCATGAAACAGCTGCACAATGCTGTGTATGAATTATTTACACATGTGAAACATATCATTACATATATTAAATATTATAGGGTTTAACTGGTTGTAACTTGTAAGTAGTTTTAATGGTTTTCTAAATGACCATATTTACAATCATTTTTTTTTTTTTTAAATCATGTGCCCATTATGTGGGTAAATGAACATAAACAAGACATGAACATATCATTTACAAATATTTGTAAATGAGTGCAAGCAGACTTACCCCTTATGGACTAGATTTGTTTCAGAATGTTTACGATAGAAATTCAATAACGAGACCCATCTATAGAACCCAAGCTGCTAAAAATAACGACAACACCATTTTGTCATCATTAAATGAAATATTTACCCAAATCATAGTTGTAGCCACTGACTGATTGGTTATTTAAAACACATGATTTGACCTTTAGCTCCAATTATTATTTCTAATCATAATGTTTTAGATCTTATTTAATAAGAAAAAATAGAACAGTGATATGAAGCAAATTTTCATGACACAAAGTTGTAAGAGTATTCATTAGGCATTATTGCCTTCAAGAACATTGAAATCCCCCGACATGAAGGTGATGGGAACATTTACAAGAATTCTCTCTGCTTGAATTTACAAATGTACAACTACAATGTAGCATTTTGTAAACTAAGATTTCAAGAATTTTATCAACTACAAGTCACATTTACATGGTTGATTCTCACGAGTGCACGACAAGATGAGATTTAGGAGGGAGGATCAAATTTGTCATGTTGTGGAGAGAATGAAGGGTGAAGTCGGTAAGAAGAGCATGTGCACCTCGAGAGCTCACACATTTGTTTGTTGCATGTTTCGGTGTGATTTGTACTTTACACCTGTGATTTTGATGCTTAAATCCCATTAACATGATATGGTACACAATGTCGTTATGAATTATTTAAGGATATGAAACATATTATTACATCTTTTTTGTAAAATATGAATTTAATTATTATACGCTTCGAGTGATTATGAATGGTTTCAACGGTTTTATAAATGACCTCATTTATCCACTATTTTTTGTAATTCATATACCCATTATAAGGGTAAATGAGTATAAACAGAATATGATTATCACGCATGACATATACGAGTGTATATCATTTATGTATATAAATGAATGCAAGAAAACGATACCCTATAAAGTGGGTTTCTATAAATAGTCGGAATCATCTATAAAATCAAAGCGCTAAAAATGACGACAAGGCCATTTTACATCATTAAATAAAATATTTACCAAAACTATAGTGCAACTACAGGCATAATGGTCATTTAAAACACATGATTTGACTTTTCGCTCGTCTTATTGAAATATTTTAGATCTAATTTAATAATAATAAAAATATGATTAAAACATTATAAGAGCATTCACTAGGCGGCATTGCCTTCAAGAAACCCAACACGAAGGCGATGAAAACGTTAATAGTGCAAATTAAGGCACGTTTGTTCGCAAAAATTCCCTCCCACATGAATTTACAGATGCCCAACTACAATAGCATTTATAAACTAGAACTTTAAAAATCTTATCTACTAAAAGTGACATTTATCGTGCTGGTTTTATGAGTTTTAACAGAGAGTTCAGAATTTAAGGATATATCAACAATTAAAAAATTATTATCGGGAATTTCCAACCAATGGAATTTCATTAAAACTTGCTTCCAAACAAGTTTGCCATAACATTAATAAGGTTTGTCTTTCCTGCTTACTGTTGTATGTGTGTGTTTCCTTAAAAATAGCAATTAAAATTCCTTAATTTGGTAGTCTGCTTAATGTTTTGATGGGACTTGTGAGACCTATATGTGTGAGGAGACGCAACTTACACATGTAAGATGACAACAATTCGCATATGTAAAGAGAGAAGAGGCCAAATTCGAAGCTTCTACCTCCCAATCAGAGTTGCCGCTCCGAAGATTCTACCTCTCAATGAGAATTCCCACTCTTTACTACTTAATAATGAGTTAAGGAGCAGTGGTAAGGAGCTGTGGATTTGCATATCCATACACTTGTATTTCAAGTAGACAAACGCACATTTCACATGCCCAGAAAATAAAAAGCAATAGTACCTTCAAATGTACACCAAGAATTAAGCAACAGAAAGGATTTTGTTTCTGTGATCTTTCCTTGCAATGTAAAATTGTGAGTGTGAGGTTTTATTTTGTCTTCATCCGCATCATCATTTTGATTGATAAGGTGCATTTCGAGTTGATAGCAACTCATCCACGGTGCGGTAGGCCCACAAATACTTTAAATCCCTCAACGTCTAAAACACGATTCTCACTGATTTGACTCACATCCATCCGAAGATTACAGCAGCCCAAATTACTGGTCCACACTCCAGAATCCTTATATTTACCATTGTTTCCCAAAAAAATAAAAATAATTAGAACAATTACATTACGAAAGGTGTTAAAACCGACAATAGAATAGCCGAAAAATATATATTTACCGTAGACTTATAATTTGCGAAAAAAAAAAGGTAACTTATAATTTGCAAAATATGACTTTTTTTGCAAATTTCTCAATAACCATGATAGATCAACGGTTCAAATTTGGTGCGATATTAGTTCTTACACTTATACAACTATCCAACGGTTTGGATAATGGTTTAGTGGTCTCACAGTCAAGAAAAAAAAATTAGACTATTTAAGTCTTCTCGGCTCTGATTGTGGGATACCCAACATCTTTAGAATATCACAACTTGCGATATCTTACAGATCGAACAATTCTGTTGTAAATATACATTTTTCGATTGTTCCTGCAATATCCTACAGATTGAATAGTTCCACGGTAAATATACATTTTCCGATTGTACTGAGGCTATTGTCAGCTTTAACACCCTCCGTACGGTAATTGTCCCAAGTAATTATGAGCTTCCAACTAACTGCAACTTTGAAAGCTGCAGACGTATGTCTACGTACATGCAAATCAATGGAATGGGGAAGGTATTGATAGGTTTGTCATGGATTACAGGAAGAACTTGATCTTATTAGTGCAATCAAATGACTCTAACCATCTATGTAAGGGTCCCAATATACTTACGTATCAAGTCTTTAAAACTTCGAGGCTCTTGATTAGATAATTGTATGTTAGGGAAATTCTCAATAACGCCCTACTTTAAAAATGCCCCTTTTTCCGCCCTTTTTTTATTTTTCCGTCAAGGAGCCTATGCTGAGTCAATCTAGTCTTTTCACACACACTACCCCACCATGAATAGTAAGTTTAACACTCATTCAACTTTTCAACACCGTTGGATTGAAATCATAATAAAATAATGCATTTAAACCATAAAGTTTTAGGGTACTCAAGATTTTACATATAGATATGCCTCATATATATCTTTCCATCCAATTGACTTTCATAATCATCATGCATCCCAATGGGCCCAACAAGGAGCCGGGTGCGGTGTAGCGCTGCCTTGTATGTTATATTACATATATAGTTTGGATCAGATTCGAAATGACAAAACCATCCTTGTCCTTGAGACAGATAGGTTGAAGAAAATCCAGAAGAGTATCCCATGCCTTATCTTTATTTTCTTTTTTTTAAGTTTTTCCTATTCAAGTTCTGTTCGAACTTAACATATATTGCAATCAGTCTCGGCTTGGGCTTGTCTTTTTTAAAGCTTTTGGCCAGATCTCTTGACCCAACATTGGGCCTATTATCGTGACATCGGACCAGCTTTGGCCTGACCTTATGAGTCATGAATGCCCTTGGTTATCATCAGTTATCAGTACTCACCACACAAGAGTTATAGCCCACAGGCATAGGATCTACCGCATAGATAGTGGCAACAAAGAGAACTTTCCATCCGCAACCTCCTATTGATAGATATGCATCTAAATAAGCCACACAAGCAGGACTACATAGGAGAGTACGCTGTCTGGTTGTAGGAGAACACTCTCGCACAATCAAATCTTTGCATGTGATGATCTAAGGCTACTTTCAATGAGAAAATTAACTGATTATCATCATACACACTGCAATGCGTGTAGATGTTTAGTTGGTTCCTTCCCTGTTGGATTTTGTCTGGCACTCTTAACCCGTTCCCAACCCCAAAGATTCCTCTTCCTATATATGCATACCAGATTCTCCATTCTCAAATCTGGACACCCCTTTTGTTGCCAGTTTGATATTAACATTAACAACCAAGATTTCAATCTTCTGGTGGTTGAATAAAGTAGCACTGTCCGGACCTTAAAAAGGTTGAAAGCTTGGTTTAGCCTTGAAGTCCAGTTGTAACCCATAACATGGCAGAGTACTAAAGCCCACTCACCAAATTTGGTTCCTTTCAAGCTGAGTCTTCTAGATTTTAAACTTTCGGCACCAACAAAAGAGGAAAAAAAAAAAAAGGACAGTGGTTGGCCCGAACCACAACCAGATTAGTTGTTCCTGGGGAACGGACCCACGAGGCACAAAACCTGTGTCTGGTCACATGATTTCAACAAACAATGGATGGCAGCCAATCACATAATCATGTGGAGATTCATGTTTGCTGTGAGAGCAGATTCCCCTAGTTTCTTTAATTTTGACATTCACTCACTCCTCTGTTTCTTCGATTTTAGTCACTTTATTGAAAACATTTCTTAGAATTCACAAGAATTCAATTCCATGTGAACAAATAGGCTCTCAGTAACTCGGTATTGAATTCCAAAGGAGAAGATTCTTCACGGAAAAAGGTATGGATACTTTTCACTTAAAGTAAAAAGAAAAAAGTTGCTAAATTTCAAGAGCAGAGAGATTGTAATAATAATAAGATGAACGTCCAGCCATGACCCTATGGATGTTAAGGCCCTATCTACATCCCCACATTGTATCTCTATCACTCTGTCATGAATTCCTAGAAATTCAATGAGGAGGAGGCAAATGAGTCCTTAAAATGTCAGCCCACTATTTTTCTCCATTTTTTTCTGATAGGTAACATGGCTTGCACTTCCACTATTCTCATGGCCCAATCACCACCTTTCAACTAACATCCACAATTTGATTTCGATGAAAGAAAATTAGCACTTTAAACCATGCAAAGTCTACCCATTCTTCCAAAAGAGGATATTGGTCAGGTGCAGATGAGGTCTTGAACACCAATCCACAAGATCCTCCACACATCCCACCCTCTCCTCCCTTACTAGACCCAGTTGGCCTGCTTAGGGAACTCTCTGACCATGGTTCTAAAAGGAACTTAACTGTCTTTGAATATACAAAACATTTGGATTTGCAAGCAAGTTCTGGTATTCCTCAGAAAAACTGGAGATCTACCAACACATATCATGTGCGCTCATGACTACACTATCAATTCCCACATTAGAATTAGAATCAACAACGAGCAAGGTTGCAAAACAATGTCAAAATTCTGTTTTGAGTAATATCTTGCACTGGGATACCCATCCCCCAATACTTGAACATCTTTCAGATAAGGAGTTTTACTTGTGAAAACCAGAAATAAGGACGTTTCAAGCAGGAGCTCTACTGACGCATTGCTCGAACAAGCATTCATCCATCTACTGTAAAAAGAATGAAAAATGAATGCAGGTATTCAGAAAAAGAAATAACAAATGACAAAGTTGTGCATGCAGGACAAAAGATTCAATATGCAGCTTCTGCATCAAACATTTAGTTTCTTTCAGTTGTGGCCCATTAATGTCTATGCTGGATTTTACCCAAACAAAAATGTCTATGCTGGAGAAGCAAGTTACATGCTCCTACTGGAAATATTACCAAAGAACAGGACTGAACAAGTCTCTAATCCAAAATTGCAGACAACTTTGAAGACCTCACAGACCTAAACAAACAAAAACAAGCCACTAATTAATGGAAGATCTGCCACAAGAATGGTACCCAAATTAGCCGTCATCAGCTCCAGCCAGTACCACGTTGCAGAACACCAAAAATAAATTGTAGATAAAGAGAAAGGGAAAGGGAAAGAGTCGCAGAATAGGGGCAGATGTATGTTGGTAAGGTGGTCACTTAAAACGGTTGTCAATTTCTCAAAACTGTTGAAACATGAATGCTCCCTTCCATAAATGACACTCCTTGAGAGGGGGGAAAAACAGTCCCCATGATTTTACACGAAAGAGAGGAGTAGAGTCCTAGGAGTTTAGGACTATTAACAATGCCTACAATGACCATTCAAAAAAAAAAAAAAAAAAAAACACAATGCCTACAATGATGCATTTTGCCATGATATTTTGAATACCTATTATCAAAAAACTCGGTTTTGCTCTAAAAAGAATTGACAGGCATATATCTATTGACTATCCAATGATTCATTTCTCTTGACCTTTTTATAATCTGTTTATATTTATTATTATTATTAGTTATTTGGGCCCATGCACACGGACTATGTTCAGTAGATATCCAAACAAATAATTACATTTAACACATACTGAGCCCTAGATATCCAGGGATCCTAGGAATCAAAACCCACATAATCTAGGGAGCTAAACAAGCCCTAGAAACCTCTCTCAAATAATGACTATTATTTAGAATCCTTTGTAATTCCAGAGGCCATGTTTGGATCCTTGAAACTCAGTTCCTACACTAACTATAGCAGTGAATCTAATGGCCTGTTCCTCTGTTTACCTGTAATTGGTGATGGGACGTTGGAAAGTAACAAAATAGAAGTCACTCACAGTTACAGGTAACTCAGATTATCCAAATGCATGGACCCACATTTATGCACAAACTGATTAACCTGCACTTGGTTTATGAAGATCCAAATGGACCTAAGAAACAACAGATGGCTTCTTTCACCTTCAATCAGACATTAAGCATCCAAAATTAGCTCTATGTTCTGTCATTTATGTTATTTCTATAGTTCTAGATTAATAATGGCAGGAGTTACTACAAGAGCTCAATCTGAGTTCCCATAATTTAAAGAATACATTTTCAGTTATGCAATATGACATAGACAGGGCAAGAAGATGTTGTTTTGCTCATTTCAAGGGAAAATCCATTTGGTCACTGCTCGCATATGAAATAATTCTGCAATTGCAATTAACAATATTGTTCCCATTTCTCTTGCTCGAAAAACTATTAGTCCAGACGGTTATTAAAAAAAAAAAAAAAACCCCATTAGTCCAGACTACTGTAACAAGACGAAAATTTATAAAGCTACAAAGAGCAGAAAAGGTTTTGATCAAGATCTTGTGTATGTTTTCTTTCGGTCAAACTTGTAAAGAGCTGACAAACTATTTATGAGCTTACAAGGGTCAAACCCCAAAAACAACTATTTATCGGTACGGCCACTCATTTAAAGCTCATCTTAATTAATCAATAATGACTGCCACATATTGCAGGGAGTTGGCACACAATACCTTGCTTGAATCCACTGGATTTCATCATACACCATCAGTGCCAGCTGATTACATACAGCAAATTAGTAAGCTCCTCTAGAGGCCAGATTAACACCAAATTTCAAAAATAAATATGTTAAATAAAACGTTCAATACATCTTCTTTGTTAATCATAGGAAATAAATACTAATTTCCTACCTAACAAGTTGCCATCTTTTAGATCTAGACGACACTAGCAAGTGAATTCTAATTTTAAATGCCCATGAAATTAATGTGAAGCATCAGTTCTATTCAGCTCTATCATCATTCACATCTATGAGGGCGAGACATAATGCAAGGGAGCACGTTGGGTCTGGTCCAACTCAAACTCCCAAACCTGATTTTCTGTCACATTGGATTGCACCAATTCAATCCTTGAGTAAAAGAATAGGAGCCTGACTGAAACTCGGGTTGGTATCTTGGTCTTGGGTTGAGGCCTCTCTCTCTCTCTACACGCGCACATGCACAGAGAGAGAGAGAGAGAGAGAGAGAGAGAGAGAGAGAGAGAATTCATGTGTGAAAGAGCATGATGGTGAAGAATAAATGAAATCGAATTGTGAGAAAAAGGCATAAAGGTGCATTCAATGGAAGCATGTGGCAGGCCCTTGCAAAATTGGCCCGATTTCTGAAGAATGACTTGCAATCTAACTGTTCGCAAGAAACCATTACAACCATCCTAGGTATCTCAATGCTCATTTAAGTTTGAAGCAAACAAAACATTATAAGAATTGAAATTGCTGTAACAAAGATGCACATCCGCAATAACTATGTCCAGGATCAGTCAGAGGATCATGACTGTCCTCTCAAAGAGACTCAATCCATGGTCCCTCCACTCCAAGATCCATCAAATCAACAATCAAGACCATGGAAATGGACTCAAGGGCTAAAACTGTTTGAACTAAGACAACAAGTACACCAAGGGCCTGTTCATTTGCATAGAATCCGTAAAACTTCTTGGTCCAATGAGCTCTACTAAAAAATCATTAAAAAGGCAAGGAGTGATGGTCTGATGGATATAAGGTGAGGGTCAAGGATATAAGGTAGCGACATAGATGGCATCTTAATTTTCCTAGGCATTCATTTCCCATCTCCCCTTTATTCATTTATTCAATTTCTATCAAGAGGGAGATTATTTAATCGTCAATTTTTTGGATATTCACTTTTCATTCTTCTTACTAACGGTAGGAATTCAATTACATGAAACAAACTGGCCCCAAATATATATGTATATATATATATATATATTTATATATCTCCCCAAGAATCCCACAATTCCTCCGCAACTTCTCTAATCAATCACCCAAATCAAATAAGAACCCAATTAACAGCAATAACATCACATCCCAATGTAACCACTTCCACAGAACGCAACCGATCTAACCAATATCTACAAAACCAAAACCCATAAATCTTAATTCAATGTAAAACAAACGAAACACTAAGAAATCAAATCATACCATCGGAAAGCCATCCGTAGCTGCGGCGAGAAACTGCAAGCATCGAAGAGAGAACCGCGGAGGCGGTGGCGCTGTGAAGAGGCAGCAGAGACTCCACGCAGCAGCTCATCTCAACAGGAGTCCTGAGAATCGGAGGACCGAAGTAGAAGAAGAAGAAGATCTTAACAGATTAAATGAAGCAAGCACTTAAATCGAAGAAACCCTAAAACCCTAAACCCTAATAAATGAAGGAGGAGGAGGAGGAGGAGATGAAATACCTGAGGAAGCGAGGAGGAGAAGAAAGAAGAGGGACTCGTTTGGAAGACGATGGAGAAGTGGGTTTGGGTTGCGCGGCGAGCTTTGCGGCTGCATTTCGGAGCGGCGCGGAGCGGAGGAGGGATCTGGTGCGGGCTACAGCGGCCATGGACATGGATGAAGATTTGATTGTAAAACCCTAAAAAGTACGAAGCCGATGAAGAGGAATGAATGGGAGGAGGTTTTAGAGTCACGAGTGTTCGAGTCGGGTACTTGCTCGGGCCGGCAGAAATTCAGAGTTGGACTTGGAGGAGTGGAACTCATGGGTCCCATCTATTGGGCAACCTCTCGTGTGGGGATGTAAATGGATCTTGATTCTCTTACTATCCACAGGTTTTAATATGTTAATAACCAGATTTGGGTAACATCTATCTGCATCTTTTTTTCTCATGACCCAAATGGGTCGGAGCCCACATTGGTTCTGGCCCGTGGATGCAAGACCCAATATATTACCTCGATTTTCTTTAATATTCTCGTTAACTGTTCGATTCCGGGTCCACCATTTCCTATCCTCATGAATACTTGGATGCTTTCTTGTGCAACCAAATCTCCATTTAAAAAGGTGAGGAGAACTCAAATGCTTTTTGTATATACTCCCTAAGGTTTTTAGGATTTATATATATGGGAGATACTTCTATGAGAGACACCCTGACCAAGTTTATAAGATATGGGTGGGGGCCCTCACTTCCATATTTGGAGTCCTTGCATTTAAGTTTGTGAGAGTGGATATGAAAATAAGGGCCCCTACCCATCTCTCATAAACTTTGTGAGAGTGTCTCTCATAGGAGCACCTCCCTATATATATATATATATATATAGGCTCATAAGATTTTAGTATTTGTAAATAAACCCCTATGTTTTCTTTTTAATACCTTTCATATTTCCAAAATCAATATTTCTATTTCTAATAAGAATTTGCAGCCACTATGATTTAAATCCAAGCTTTAGAGGATTATGTATATAAGGATAAAAGAGATTGACAAAAGAGTCATTTCGCTCTAAAAACCTATAGTGGTTTGAAAGCTATTGATTTTGGAGACACAGAATGTGTTAAAATGAAAATGCTGCAGGGGCTTGTTTGCAAATAACAAACGTTAGGGGGTATATACAAAATGCTTATAGTCATTCGAAGCAACAGCCTTTTTCGCAAGAAGAAAAAATGTAAAATGAGCTAAACCTACTATGATTTTCATAAATTGACACAGTTGCAATTATGGAAACGTCTTTTTTTCGGAAAAAAGCATTTCCGATTTTCACACTTTTTTTTCATTTTTCATAACAGCAAAGCCGGTTTGGGTGAATGCAATCTATGTGAGGCTTGGATTTTATATAAGTGGGCTCCAATATGTGGAGTTCCACTCCTTTTACTTAAGATTTACATTAGTCAAAGCATATATTGTAGGGTCTACACCGTGGTATCAAAATATTTGAGACCTCGGGGGTCAGATCTGATGGGTGAGTTCCAATGACGGTGTCGTTTAGTTTCTGTGTTAGCAAAATATCAAATTAAGCTTTAGAAGATTTAAATGAAGACTACAAAAGATATACGTCTCATGCCAAATCCGGACCCATGAAGACAGAAAGATCTAGTTACAAATCATCCATTGTACCACCATTAACCATAATTAATTCATCAAAATGAGTCGACGAGTAAATAGGACCATGTATGAACTACATATTTTCCACTTACTAAAATAAATAAGGGGATCTGACATTTTAGATTTTATTTTCCTAATTTCATAACTAGAAACATATTAATGTCACCAGAGTCGTTTGGCTTTAATTCGTGATTTTTTTTATTTTATTTTTTTGTATCCCATGATATCATGGGATCCGGTCCATATCTAGGCCTTTTATTATAAGGTTTTTCAACTTTTAACATTTAGATCGTATGATATCATGAATTTTACGAGATCCAGTGCAGAAAAGTAAAAAAAAGTGTACCTTAGTCAAATGACTCTGATGACATTATTAAATTTTCAGTTATAAAATTAGGGATGTATGGTTTAAGGGGAATTGATACGTCAAATCCCTAATAAATAAAGTACTTATGTAAGTTTTGCTTATTCATATATGGTGTAAGGCCGGCATTCCATAGATTGTCTGTAGGATTTTCAGAGATATCCTATACGTACCTTAATTACACTTCTCTTTCCCTATATTTCAATCAAACAATAATACAAAATACGAACAAAACATGAAGATAGCCAAAAACTAAAAACCAATAACCAATATCATAAGATTTAAGAATCGCAGCATCCTACTTCGAAGATAGATCAAAAAATAAAAACATACATACTAAGCATTTAAAGATTCAACTACATAAATACTATGCATCTAAAAGTTCCCCCAATCTACGGCTCATAGCCCTCCTGAAACTTAGCCTCCTCATTTCGGTACTGCTGCATCTCATTGAAACGTTTCATCACTTCATCATAGCTCTCATACCCATTCCCTTTCTGCTGATTCAGATCAGCAAAATATCCAGCAGCGTCGGGCTTGTATTCGTCTTTGCTACTGTCTTTGGTGTCATCATACGATTTGTAAATTTCATCTTCGTCTCTGGTATTGGCATAGCTTCCTCCTTGGTTGTACCTCACATCAGTAGAGAACTTTGCTGGAATGTCTTGATCATTAAATTCTTCATTTGTGGTAGCAGAAGAGAAGCCTTTGAACTCTTGATCTTTGGCGCTGTTCTTATAGAGACCATATCCATTTGAGCTTTCTTGAGTGGTGAAGAAGGTGGCAGCGTCTTCTTCTGCAGGGAGAGGTTTGTCGTCGATAGTTGCCTTATTGAAATAGTTCATCTCTCTCACTACCCTCGCATGGGTGTTCAAGAAGAAGATGAAAAAAAAGAGAATAAGGAAGAAGTAGTTAGCAGCCATGAGTGATGATCAGTGAAAGAAATGAAAGCAATAGAAAGGGAAGTTGTGAAGATGTGAGGATGGTAATGATATTTATAAAATGATGATTCATCCATCTCTGGTAAGGTGTAAATGGAAGGTTGTCTAATACAGGCATGACATCAGAGGATGAGAAGATTTCTCTAAATTGTATAGAATGTTTACCTTTAATATCTCCTAAATGGATTCTAATTATTGGAGTCAATCTTACGTGTAATTTAATCATGTGAGGATCGTATCTAACTATAAGGAAAGCCAGGAGAATATTTATGGAAAGTGGGTTCCACCAAAGGAATGGTAAGGAATTGAGGTTTGATATAAGGCCGAGATATAGGTGGAGCTGATTCTTTTATTAGTCTTTTTAGCCAATTAATAGTGTGACCCACTTGGAAGGGTCTAGTGGGGACCGACTACTGACTGCCCGTGAGTCCGGATCCTCTTTAAGTGGGTCATTTTATTCAAAATCTGAGCCGGTCAAAATGAAGAGATCGCCTATGTATGGAGTTTTTTTACGAAACTTTACTCTGATATAAATTAGTGATACCCATGATTGTGAGTAGTGGCCATTTGATTAGAGTAAACCTTGGGTATATTTCATTGACTAGAGAGTGCTTATTTTGAGTGAGTCTGCATTTTCCTTGTTGGTGTCATATCTCAAATAGCAACTCAAATTTCCACTGCAATGTTCCTTTGATTTAGAAATTAATTTTTTAGCAATTCATGAAAGAAATTGGAAATTGGGATGATCCCTTCCCTTTTTAGGGTGTGATTTTCTAGAGTGATAAGTGTAGTCATTTCCAAAATAGGTTTGATTGGGATATGGGGATTTTCAACTTTCACTTCTTTTAGTTTCTGCCACTTTGTTAAGAAATAATTTCTTAGAAAGTTGTCTTATAACAGACTTGATGGCTTGACCCAGCTAAATATTAATTAGATACTTTTTTTGGTGAAAATGTTAATTGGGCTTGTAGGCAAAATAAGAGATTGAAGAAGAATCCTTCAAGTGCTAGACTCACGTGTAAGCCACCCAACATGAAACGAGATTTTTTTTTTTTTTTTTTGTATAGTGTCTTATAATTCTTATTTTTAGTGTAAAATATATTAGAGGTAGAGAAACATTTATTTTAAGTGTTGGGGAGGAGAATGGACTCTTGGTTTTGTAAAACCCTTAAATTCTATCCTAAGGGCTTGTTTTGTAAATCCTATGTATTTGAAATAGATCTTCATATAACAAATCTATTTCAAATGACAACGTTTGAAATTGATGATTTAGGAATTGTCATGTTTAGTAATACACAAAAACTGATTGAAATAGATTTTTAAAATCGATGGTTGAAAGTTTCTTGTAAATCTCTTGAAATCCATGAGGAATCAAGCTTAGAGATTTGACTCCATAGCAGCTTTTACCCCTTCAAAGAGATCTAACGGGTCTGATCTTGTATTTGGGGCCTACAAAGTAAAAATAATAATATCAAATTAATCACATTTTTCTACAAATACCTCAATATCGGTGATTATCCAACGGCTAAAATTTGGGCCTATAGCTGTGTTTGGCCTTCTGAACAATTCCAACAGTTTAGATCGTGACTTTCTATCTTATAAGTTAAAGAAAAAGAGAAAAAGCGCACTCCCTATGGACCAATTCAAAATCCTGCATTGAATACATGGTACATCAATGGTTAACAGTTTTTTTTTTTTCAAATTCCTCGAGATCCATAAGGAATCAAGCTTTGAAATTTTACCCTATTACCACTTTTAGCCTTTTAAAGAGATCTAACAGTTCTGATCTTGTGGTCAAGGCCTGCAAAGTCTCAGAAATTAATATCAAATTAACCATTTTTTTTGACAGCCCGAGTTTGGACTACCAGGCCTAGTCCAGCCCGGCCCTCTTATTTGGTGAAAACCACTATCAACATGACTTTGGTGAGAAACAGAGTACTGGTTTAGGTTAGAACCATTTTAACATGACTGCCCAGAATCTAGACCAGTCGATACATCAGGTGAGTGAGATCTTTTCAGGAGAAAGTGTTCACATGTGGCACACCATCATCCATTAATGGACGAAGTTGGATGAAAGAAGAGTTAATATCCATGTTACCTAGAGACTCATTAACTTAAAACCTGTTCCTTTCAGCCCATTGATTGAAGTTAGAGGATGGGTTTAGGACCCAACCATCTGTCTCTCCAACATAGTTGTGTTATTGTTTTTTATTTCACGTATATCTTCTTGAATTTTTTTGAACGAAGTGATGTGCACTAATGCGTGAGATGCACTACATGTTATCTATGTTTTTCGTCTTATTGTTATATGATTGTTTATTTTCTTCCAGATCCAACCCAAAACAGGAAGGTTAAAAAAATTACAAAACATGCAGGTATTCCTCCTTTCAGAGTGGAGGAAAACTTGCACATGCAACTTTTCAACTCTCTTGCGCGTGCAGCTTTACTGCTGCTTGATTTGGCGGTAAACCCTCTTTTGCATCATTTCCGCCATTGCTTAAAAGTTGCTAACTGAGTTTTTTTTTTTTTTTTTCTTTTGAGTGAGGTCTGGGTCCAGTACATGGGTTGAGTCCTTACACTTCTCCATTTCAATCTTCTTTCCTTTTTTATGAATTCACCCAAATCGCATTTCATTTTGAAAAAATCTCAATCGGGATAAATATAGTGCTTTTTTGTTTGGAAAAATAATCACTAAATTACACTCTTTATTTGGGCTCGAATAGGCCAGGTTCTGTGCTTTCTCATTAATCCATGCCTGAGCCCATATTATAATCTAAATGGGGCCTTTAGGATTTAGGAGTTTCTTTCAAGTTGTGGCATGTCTTTGTTATCACATCCATGGAGATATCATCGCAAGAAATGATCCAAAGATGAGTTTTCATTAAGCCACTTCTGGCGATCCATGTGGAGCCCACATATGCTTGATCCAAACCATTCAGATCTCACGCCTCTTATTAAATAGGTGTCACCCTATTGTCACTTTTTGTATTTTAATTGAAGTGATATAAACTCTTAAACCAGTCATTTTAGTTACTCAGGCCTTATTCCACTGGCAGGCCTATGGACCATGTCTAGCCACTACTGGGCCCTTCTTGGTTACTTATAGAGAGTTTTGGCTCGACCAAAGAGTTGCTTACTATTTAGGAGTGTTCGATCATGGGATGACATTGTCTTATGGTTAATGTGTGGATAAAATACGGTAATGACGAGATTAAGGGAGGACCACAGTGATGCACTAGCCGCTCACCTCGGCCTCGATAATCACAGCCCAGCAGTTCGGCGGCTCGGTAAGAAGCGCCGGCTCAAAAGGCTCCCCCCGTTATGCAGCTCGATTAAGAGTACCAGCTCAGCGTGTATCAGCTCAGTAGCTCAGCATAAGCGCCAGCTCAGCTAAAGTGCCAGCCCAGCCATACCATTCCTGGTCTCAGTAAAGTACTGAAGGCAGAGAGTGGGCCATCATGCTCCTATGAGAAGTACGGGCGAGCTCTGACAGATAGGGTCGCTCATTTATGACAATAAGAAGTTGACTTTATCATCCATTCACATCAACTGCCCAAAAGCATGGAAGTTTATGATGGGATGTGCCATTTTTACCTACCGCCGAATGTCAGGGTAAGGCCCGATGGGACTTTACCCCACCTACCCCCACTCACAAAGAGAATGAACGAGGAATCATCTACAAATACACATGGGATCAGCCCCATGAAGGTGCGCAAAACTGACAATACGTGAACCCTTACTCAAACTCTCATTCTCTTCTTCCTCCTCCTGCTTAATTTTTCCAGGACTAACTCAGGCATCGTAGTGCCTTCGGCTCACAACAGCCAGGGGCTCTGACCCAAGCTATTTTCCTTTCTTTTTCAGGTCCTCGGCGTTTGGTCTTCCCCAATCCATAAATTCTACTTCCTAATCTAAGTGGGTGATATTTTTATCGCCTACAGTTTGGCGCCGTCTGTGGGGAGACTGAACAAAAAACTTACAAACACAAACACCATGCCTCCAAAGACCAGAAATGGCGAAGGACCCTCCAAGGGCAAGGCCCCATCCATACAGCCCCTTCCACCCCCTCGACAGAGGAGGTCAAGAGAAAGGTCCCTCACGGTCCAGTCAGTAACCCAATCGAGAGGGCTGACAATGCCTTCTCTCTACAACGTTCCAGAGCAACTCCGCCATAGCAAAGAACACACCAGGCGAGGTGACAAATCAGTCACCAAGCTGGGTGAAAAGTCAACACGGGCCAGATCTCAATCCCACCATCAAGCCAACCTTGACGACGAAGACCCTGTCTTGGACGATGTCAGGGCTCAAAACCGCCTTATCCAGGAGCAGGAAGAGCTCATCCAACGGCTCAAGCAGCAACTCTAGGAGAGGAGGGGGGCTCAGAGTCCACCTCCTGTGCGCAGCCATGCTTCGGGTCCTCCACCCAGGCAGGAACAAGCTCCACCTCTGTCACACGAGCGGGACATGAGGCATGTCCTCAATAAAAGGCGTGATCGAGTCCACAATGAAGAAGGCACCAGTAGCAGCCATGTACGTGCAGGCCCCAAGAAGCAGCGTCAGAAGTCTGAAGACGAGGCCGAGCAAAAGCAATGGCTCGACCTACATATCAAGCAGACTATCCGTCAGAATGTGGAGACTGCTGGTATCGCTTGAGACCAGTACAGCACCTTTGAAGCTGAAGACACGGGGCGCATCTCCCTTCTCCAAGGATATCAGAAAGTTCTCCCTCCCTGAGAAGTTCAACGTCCCAAGATTCATCCTGTACGATGGAACCTCGAACCCTGCAGCACACCTCCGACATTTCATCCAAAGGATGTCAGTGTGGGGTGACAACGATTTCCTGAACTGTCGAGTCTTTTCCTCTAGTTTAGGAGATCTCCCCCTGCGGTGGTTCTGCTCGCTCCCCGAGGGCTCTATCTCCAGTTGGCGGCAACTCCGGACCTCCTTATTGAAGAAGTTCTAGGCCCATCGTGTCATCCCAAAGACAGATGCCGACCTCATGGCCCTTCGGATGCGAGAGGATGAGAACGTCACCCAATTCGCTAAACGATTCTGGACTGTCTATAGCCAGATCGAAAGCGCTTCTGAGGAGATGGCTGTGAAGTCCTTCCAACAAGCTTTGCGGCCGGGCATCGAGCTGCGGGCGCAGTTGGTCATGAAAGAGCTAATGGCCCGAGCGAATCGGTTCATCCGGGCGGAAGAAGACGGGGTCTGAGGTCGGGAGAACTTCGGCCTCAGCCAGAAGGAACGGCCGTCCAAGGGAGACAACAGGTCCTCCAGGAGGGAGGACCGTCGCAAAGACCCATCCTCGGACCGACGCAGGGCCCAGTCCTCAGATCGCCACCAGGCCCCCTCTGCCTCAGCAACAGCCTCAGGGAGCGACAAGAAGTCAAGGCGCGAAGCTGCCACTTTCAAGGCGATGAACACAATCTTCAAGGAGCCAATCTATAAGCTCCTCAGCAAAATAAAGACACAGCCCTTCTTCAAGTGGGAGCAACCGATGAAAGGCGACTCCTCCTCCGGGTACCAGAGCAAGTTCTGTGCTTACCACAAGCAAAACGGGCACAGAACTGAGGAGTGCAAGACCTTCAAGGCCCACCTGGAGAACTTAGTGAAGGAGGGGCACCTAAGGGACTACATCAAGGAGGAATACCGAGATAACAGCCGACCTCCGCTCCAAGATGATGGCGGTCAGGACAGCGAACCGGAGGGCATCATCAATGTCATCCACCTTGCTCCTCCGCCTAAGGGGAGCTCTCAGGCCCTTGCCGAGGCCAGGAGGGCCTCCCATCAGAAGCAGGTGCTGACCGCCGCATCGAAGCCAGCTACAAAGAAGGCCAAGATAGAGGACCTCACCGAGGTGAGACTCGACCCTGCCGACCCGAACAAATTCTTCCTATTAGGAAGCCTGCTCCCCGAGGCCGAGAAGACAAAGCTGCTCGACCTCTTCTTAAAGAATAAAGAGGTCTTTACATGGACACCATATGAGATGCCCAGCATCGACCCAGCAGTCATGTGCCACAAGCTGAATGTGGACCTCAACCACAACCCCATGATCCAAAAAGCATGCAGAACTGTGGTCACACAAACCAAGGCCATGATTGAGGAGGTCCAAAAGCTGCTCGAGGCAGAAGCAATAAAAGAAGTCCACTATCCGCAGTGGCTAGCCAACACAGTGGTGGTCAAGAAGAAGACAGGGAAATAGAAGGTCTGCATGGACTTCACCGACCTCAATAAAGCCTATCTCAAGGACAGCTTCCCTCTTCCGAAGATCAACCAGCTCATTGATGCCACCGCCGGACACGACCGCATGAGCTTCCTCGATGCCTACCGAGGATACCACCAGATCCCCTTGTATGCAGCAGACCAGGAAAAGACAGCCTTCATCACACCCCAGGGCACCTACTGTTACAAGGTGATGCCCTTCGAGTTAAAGAATGCAGGAGCGACATATCAGCGGCTAGCAACCAAAATGTTCCAAGCGCGGCTCGGCAGGACGGTGGAAGTTTACATTGATGACATAGTTGTCAAGTCCATGAGGTCACAGGACCACTTGGCCGACCTCAGTCAAATATTCCATATTCTCCGCCAGTTTCAATTGAAGCTGAACGCGTCCAAATGCGCTTTTGGTGTCGGTTCCGGCAAGTTCTTGGGGAGCTGGTCACAAGAAGGGGGATTGAAGCAAACCCTGACCAGATCACGGCAATCCAGGAGCTCCAGAGTTCGACCTCGGCAAAACAAGTTCAGAGGCTGACCGGCATGGCTGTCGCGCTCAACCGCTTCATTAGCCAAGCTTTCCGATAAATGCAAGCCTTTCTTTAGGCTTCTATGGAAGGGCTCCAAGTTCCAATGGACGCCGGATTGCAATTAGACCCTACAGCAGCTCAAGCGCTACCTCTCTTCACCGCCGCTACTGTCGACTCCATCCCATGGCGAAACGCTGTACTTGTACCTAGCGGTCTCGGATCACGCAGTGAGCTCGATACTCATCAAAGAAGAAAACGGCCAGCAACGGCCTATCGATTACATGAGCAAGATCCTGCTCTACACCAAGACCCAGTACTTACCGCTAGAAAAGCTTGCCCTGGCGCTCGCCAGCGCCTCACGAAAGCTCTCCAACTACTTCCAAACCTTTACAATTATGGTCGTGACAGAACACCCACTGAAGGCTCTCTTCCAGAAGGCATACTTCTCCGGTAGAATCTCCAAATGGGTTGTCGAACTGGGGCAGTACGGTATCAAATATCAACCCAGGACGGCAATCAAAGCCCAAGTTTTAGCGGATTTCATCGTGGAATTCACCTCAGAGTTCGGCTCCGACCCTGCCCCACATCGAACTGGGGGGCAATAAGGATACCGTGACGGAGCAAGAACAGTCCTGGAAAAAGTTCATAGACTCGGCCTGGAAAGTCTTCGTCGACGGATCCTCAACATCCAAGAGGGCAGGCGCTGGCATAGTCCTCCAGTCTCCGGAGGGCCTTGTCATCGAGCAAGCTCTAACACTCAGCTTCAAGGCATCCAATAATGAGGCTGAGTACGAAGCGCCCATCGCCGAACTGAACAGTGCCAAAATCTTAGAAGCTCGGTGCGTAGTGGTTTTTAGTAATTCTCAGCTAGTGACGAGTCAGCTCAATGGAGATTACCAAGCCTGGGACGATAGGATGGCGGCCTACCTATTGGAAGTGGGTGGACCTCTTGGATAGGTTTCAAAAACTTTTCATCAACTAGAAGTGATAAACACCTATCCAAAAGCCATCAAAACCCCAATCCAGGATGCATGTCCTCAAACTCAGCCATCATGATCAGACAACAAACCTATCAAAAGGATAGAAACAGTACTAAACATGCAACCACGAAATTCCACAACATACAAGGAGTAGAAAATACCTATGGAGCTTGGTTGTGCTCTAATGGAGAACTTGATTCAACTCTTTGATAAAGAGCTCTTCTAAGATCAGAATCTCCAATGCCCAATTGTCTTTCACGCTATAACCCTCTTTAGATCTCTTTCCTCAAGAGAGATGGTGGAATCTCCAAGAGAAAGACTATCTAGAATCTCTAAGGAAACTAGAAGGGAACTAGAAGAGAGAGAGGGGAGGGAGAAGAATGCAACTTCTTGCAAACTATGGTGATGTGCGTGAATCACTCCTTGGAATAGGGCATGGACGTCCAAGGGCGCTCCCTCCTTTTCCTTTTATAGCTTTTCAACCTTCTCTCTTAGTGTATTATTAGAAGTCTAACTTCCATTACACTTAGTAACCCTTTACTCTACTATTACCACTATTAGAAGTCTCACTTCAAATAGAAATAGTACCTTTCCTTTCTGAGTTCAAATAGAATTAGTAAATATCCAATCTTGGGCTAGTGTGGGGACCACTAGGGATTCCATAGAAAACTGGCTCCAACTGGGACACCGCGACCCCACATCTCATGTGCAATCTGGGCCCACAGTTAATTGCAAATAACTCCACTATATAAATGCAATTGAACTCCAGTCTTAGGAATAAATTACATGAAGACCCTAAACTTCCCTATCACTACAAGTGGGCCCCTCTATAATTATCCATGGATCAATTGGACAGACTATCCCACCAATTTTGACCCATATCTTATTGTCATTAAGGCCTAATTAATTATAGTAATCATTAGTACCATCCAATTAACTCTTAATTGAGATGGGTGTACACTTACCAATGATAAATCCACTAATTGGCACAAAGGGATAATAGAGATAGATTCCATCTTGACCATTACATGTTCCCACAGTCCTACTACCACGTACCTAAGACACCAAGCTATTGACCTACAGTTGGCCTCACTCATTGGTGACTCAAAGCAAATGAATAGATAGAAACTTGAGTTCATAAATGTCTCAGGATTGAGAGCCTATTGCTAGAGAATTATAAGAGCAGACCTTAAAGTAAAGACAGTGTTCATAATGTGTTTCTCATGGTCCTTCAATACATCCAATGTACCAGCACTATGATCCAGAATCTTACATTCTGATGATCGAGACAAATCACACTATCTCATAGTAATCAAAGTACTGCAACCTTGTCAGATGAGATGTCCAATCTCATCACTGGTTGTGAAGATATTCAAGTATAAGATTTGCTACACATGTCTCCCGTATGTGGATCTCATCCATACACATGTATTGCATCTAGTATACTTATGGACTCCGGTTCATCTCATGAACTAACATGTCATTCGTATTGGTTATGTGCATTTAAGTAATAAACACCATTCATCTTATGAAATGATAACATGAATATATTGATAAATAAAGAAATTAATCAATTTATTACATCAATCTTAATGGATTGAGACCATAAAACTAACACTATCTAGCTCACGCGAAGGAGCTACTCTCCCAGTTCGAAAGGGCCAAGGCCTAGCAGATCGGCAGAGAATCCAGTTCCCATGCTAACGCCCTTGCCAACCTCGCCTCGGCTGTCGAAGCCGGTAATAAAAGAACTGTCGAAGTAGAGACACTAGAAGAGCCCAACATCAAACTCTAGCGACCTCAGCAGCTCATGTGTCTTGATCTCGGTCTGAGCTGGATGGACCCGATCGTTGCATATCTGAAGGACGACCAGCTGCCCGAAGACAAAACAGAAGCTCACAAAATCAGGTTGAAAGCAACCCGGTTCTGGCTCTCCCCAAATGGCAGACTCTACAAGAAGTCATTCACCGGGCCCTACCTCCAGTTTGTTCATCCAATGGAGGTCGGTCACTGGCATACCGAGCTATCAGCCAAGGTTACTGGTAGCCATACATCAGAAGGACGCCCAGCTCTACGCTAGAAGATGTGAAAAATGCCAGAAGTTCTCACACTCTCTCCACCAACCAACACAGGACCTGAGCCCGCTCTCTAGTCCGTGGCCCTTCGCTCAGTGGGGCTTGAACATCGTAGGACCGCTCCACCGAACTCCAGGGAACAAGAGGTTGCTGATAGTAGCCACAGATTTCTTCACCAAGTGGGTCGAAGCGGAGCCTCTGTCCTCCATCACTGAGCAGGACACGAAGAACTTCGTATGGAAGAACATTATTACAAGGTTTGGGATCTCTCGAACTCTCATCACGAATAACGGGACACAGTTCGATTCCAACTTCTTCAAAAACTTCTGTGAGGAGCACGGCATCTGAAATGTCTACTCCACCCCGGCGTATCCGCAGAGCAACGGGCAGGCTGAGATCTCAAACAAAGTCATCTTCGACGGACTAAAGAAGAGACTCGACCGAGCTAAAAGAAGGTGGGCAGAAGAGCTTCCAAGTGTTCTATGGGCATACAGGACGACTCCAAGGCGTTCCACCTTGGCTACATGGTTCTCCCTTGCCAACGGCATGGAAGCGGTTATTCCACTTGAGGTCAGCCTCCCGACCTTGAGGTCGGAACTCTGCGACTAAGAGCTGAATGATCTAAACGTGGCTTGAGAGCTGGACTTCGCTGAAGAACGTAGAGAAGCGGCAGCTATCTGCCTGGCCGCCTATCAGCAACAGTTGGCCAGGGGATACAACCAGAAGGTTTAAGAAAGAAGGTTCGTGGTAGGAGAGCTAGTCCTGAAGAAGACACTTCCTAGCGACAGAAATCCAAACGAAGGCAAACTGGCGCCGAACTAGCAAGGGCCATTCAAAGTACTTTCGGCAGCTGAGAGATCCGTGTACAGACTTGAGGACATGGAAGACAAGGATCTGCCACGACCATGGAATGCGATGCACCTTAAGAAATTTTACTTCTGAAAATGTATTCAAAGGTTCAAACATCAATAAAAAGGCAGTCTTTCCAACATATCTCTCTCTCAAACTGCTTCAAGTTACACAGCTCGGCAGCAATGCCAGCATCCTAAGGGCACGGTGACAATTCCAGCCTAGGCTCGGTAGCTCAGTCAGAGTAGTAGCACTCAGCTCGGCCATAGCACCAGCTAATAGCTCGGCAGCAATGCCAGCTTCCTAAGGGCATGGTGACAGTTCGTTCCTTATTATTCTTCTATGTGCTTCATTTTTTATTTTTTTTTGAATAACATTCATGAAGGAGAACCTATTAAATCATTAAGCATAATGAGGGAAAGACATAGAAAAATAATAAGGAACGAACTCACCGGTTTTGGTTTCCTCCTCCACCCTAATCCACCGATTAGCCAAGCATTGTAGAACAAACAATAACAATGAAGCAAATCGTCATTATTGAAAGCCTTCAAGTTGTCTATTACATTACTCAATCTCCACCCTCAATTTCTAACAAAGATTGAAGAAAAATAAGATTCACCCCAGAGCAAAAGAGAGCCTCCCCTTAAAAAGAAGAAAAATACCAGAAGAAAAAGAAAGAGAAATCACTCAAATTCGTCATCCCTCATATCCCTCCACTTGACAGCCTGTTTTGACCCCCAAAACGTCAGAATTTGGAGATCCTCATGGTACATGATATTCCTCTCCTTTGAGTCCTCTTTCCAACGCATCTAACCTTGCCTTAATCGGAGTTTTGAGTCACAAGTTATGATCAAAATAGTAAAGCTTGCGCAGGATGGCTACAATTCCAAAAATCTTCTTTCCTTCATGATTTGATCACTTGCTAAACAATAACTTTCTTATTGATGTCCATGAGATTCCTTTCATTTCTTGCAAAGTTGATTGCTAAGTTTTAGTAACCATTATCAAGCATTAGATATGGTGGGAGCCACCAAATTCGGTCTTCACAAAAATAAAAACTGATTGTGCAAAGTCTTGAACTCATGACCTCTAACTCGAAATTCCAACTCTCCTCCAACAAGCCTATATGCTCTTTGTGTATAACTTTTCCCAAATGGGGTTTTAGCTTTAAACCTCTCCGAATTAAGCTCTCAGCTCCTTCAAATTCCTGCGTAATAAGAAAAAGGCTATAAGTAGAACATTTAAGACGAAATAAACAACTAAGAAATTCAAATAAAAGGGTAGTTATTTATATTATGCCATGCATATCAATTCCTGAAAACAGGATTATCCCTGGGAATCCCAACCTTCTTCAAGGCTCCCTTCCATCCGAGCTCCCAGGCTCGGTCCCGGATCCCTTGCAATTGAGCATTGTAGTCCGGAGCCAGTTCGCGCCTCCTCCCCCATGACGGCATCGAGCTCAGCCTCGTACTTCTCCTCGAGCTCGGCTTTCTGCTTTACCAGAGCAGATCCGAGCTCTGCCGCCTTCTCCCTTAGGGCAACGTCTAACTCACCCTTAGCCTGGTTCCTCTGAGAGATCAGCTGCTTGTTTACCTTACGACTGGACTGCAAGTCTTTTTCAGCCGCACCAGCTCGACCCGGGTGCTATCGAGGTCAACGACAAGATGGGCATTCTGGTTCGCCTCCTCCTTCGCTTCCTCCTTCAGATGCGCCACCTCGGCCTGAGCTTCCTCAAGGTCGGCAGCGAGACCAGCATTCCTGCTTGCCTCCTCTTTCAGCAGCCCGTCATTGGCCTCCAAGGACTTCAACAGTTCCTCCCTCTCAGCTACTCAGCTAGCCGCCTTGGCTTCGGCTGCCTCCATCCTCTTCATGCCTACCTGGCGTTTTTGCACAACCTGTAGAACAAAAACAAGCGTCAAATAATGAATACCAAAGTGAAAAGACTTGAAAGAATTGTCAGAAACTTACCATTATCAACGACCGCATTGACGAAAGCATCAACGATTCGTTATCCATCGTCTCCCACTTCACCATGTCCAGTGGGAGGGCGCAAGCTCGCCCCAGCGCAGCAACCACCTGGGGGTTGGCGCTTGCGCAGTCCATCACGGCCAGCGGCCTTCCCAACGAGCCCTCGATGTCCGGTCTCCATGGGACTAGCGGAGGGGCGGGACTGTCTCTTCTGCAGGCGGAGGCAATGAAGGACTGGGCGGGACCTCAACCCCCGCCTTCTTCTCTGCCCGGCGCTCCTCAACGACCTCGGCAAGGCAATCCCGACCTCCTGCCCTTGGAGTGGAGCCAGGAGATGAGTCGTTGATGACAATGGCCGCTGGAGGCTGAGCAGAACCGACCTCGGCCACGGCGGCAGGGGTGGCCTCGGCTACAGCAGCAGTAGCAGGAGGCGGCAAAACCGGAGCATCGCCAGTTGGCTGGGGGGCATTCAGGGCCTCTCCCCTGACGTCCCCGAAAGTCACGACTGACAGGTCCTCTGTCGCGAAGTGCTGGCGACGGTGGCGCAACATCCCCTCTTCTTCTTCTTTCAGCTGGAAGATGCCGAGCTAGAGGATGCTACAAGTTTATTCCTCCGCTACGAAGAAGGTCCAGCCTCGACTGCTGCGGTCTCAACAGGGCCCTAGTATGGGAGTGGTGCTGAAGCACGGTCACCAGACTTGGCCAGACGCCCAGTGGGGATTACGACCGTTATTGGCTCCGAGCTGGTGCCTTCTCTGCGCAGCACGGAATTTACCCCGGACACCTTCCTCGAGGTGTTGAAAGACTTGTAGTGCGGTGTATACCCTAGCAGTGACCACGCAGCTCGGCCGTTGTGCCCGCGGTAGTTCTTGACCAGCTCATGCCAGGCTATGTTCACCTTCCAGTGATTTCTCCTAGCCAACTACCTTCTCTGGCAAAAATCTGCATAATAGAAAAAGATGTTAGTCCGGCAGATATAAAAAAGAAAGGAGAAACTGCAAACCGAAAGGACTTCAGCCTTTACTTGAAGGGGTTCCCATTTTACGAGAGATCCGGATCGCTATGCCAGCCTCTATTTCGCCGAACTCCCATTATCCTCTGATGAATACTCGATCATCGCCCGCATACCGGTTGGAGTCCTCCAGTACGGTGATGAAGCCAGCCCGGCCAACCCTTAGCTGGAGATAATAGGTATTCCCATCTGTGGATTTACAGAGGTCATATGCATCCTCGATGTTCGAGACACCGAGGTCGATCCCCAAGATCCTATTCAACTGCACTGCCCCCATAATGATCTTGTATCAATTGGGTAACAGTTGGCAGGGGCATAGACTCCACTCCCGGAGACAGTCCCTAAGGAGTGAGTGAAGGGGGAGCCGGACCCCTGCTTCCACGACAATGACTAGCCAAAATGGCATCCAGCCATCGTGGTAGACGAAGCCATCGTCAAGGCCATCTGGTCTGACCTCTACATTGGCAGAGATACTGTACAAGTTCCTAAAGACTGCTACGGAAACTTAGTCTCCTAACAGGTGCCTATAGACTCCCGTTTTCTATCCAGAAATCTACCCAAAAGAGAGAAAAAGAAAGAGAAACCCTAAGAAGGGAGATGCGCAGAAGAAGGCGCCGGCGACTTACAGGTAGCGAAGAGCTCTCTGAATAGCAAGGGGCAGAGCTTTGATAAAGCGTAGAAGGTCAGAAAGAGAAGGAGGGTCAGAAAGAGAAAAAAAGAAGGTTAGAACGAAGGAGACGCCCAAATTTATAAGGGTTTAGAGGCACCGTTTCGGTTTTCAAGAAACATTTTTAATGAGGCGTCACCTTGAACAACCCTAACGTCTTTTAGATATGATTGCGGGCAGCTGAAAAGGCGACACGTGCCACCATCGGCGCAATTCTTAAAGACTATTAAATGCCTCGGACAGGTGAAGAGACATCTTGATAAGGGCCGCACGTCAGTAATGGTCATCAGGATAATGAGGGACCCCCTATCCGAACCGAGACGCAGCTATCTCGGTAACCCTTTTCCACATTTCCGCAATCTTTGAGCTCGGTAGCATTACCAGCTAAGTAGGATCACTTAAGCTTCTGACCTCTGTAAGTTGAAGAATTCTCAGAGGCCAAAAGCTAGGGGGCAATTGTGTGGATAAAATTCGGTAATGACGAGATTAAGGGAGGACATCGGTGATGCACTAGCCGTTCACCTCGGCCTCGGTAATCACAGCCTGGCAGTTCGACGGCTCGGTAAGAAGCGCCGGCTCAAGAGGCTCCCCCCGCTCGACAGCTCAGTTAAGAGTGCCAGCTCAGCGTGTTTCAGCTCAGCAACTCGGCATAAGCGCCAACTCAGCTAAAGTGCCAGCCCAGCCAGACCATTCCTGGTCTCGGTAAAGTACTGAAGGTAGAGAGTGGGCCATCACGCTCCTATGAGAAATAGGGGCGAGCCCTGACAGATAGGGTCGCTCATTTATGGCGATAGGGTCGCTCATTTTTTACGATTAGAAGTCGGCTTTATCATCCCTTCACATCAACTGTCCAAAAGCATGGAAGTCTCTGATGGGATGTGCCCTACAGCTGAATGTCAGGGTAAGGCCCGATGGGACCTTACCCCACCTACCCCCACTCACAAAGAGAATAAACGAGGAATCATCTACAAATACACATGGGACCAACCCCATGAAAGTACGCAAAACTGACAATACGTGAACCCTTACTCAAACTCTCATTCTCTTCTTCCTCCTCCTGCTTAGTTTTTTCAGGACTAACTCAGGCATCGAAATGCCTTCGGCTCACATCAGCCAGGGGCTCTGACCCAAGCTATTTTCCTTTCCTTTTCAGGTCCTCGGCGTTCGATCTTCCCTAATCTATAAATTCTACATCATAATCTAAGTGGGTGATATTTTTATCGCCTACAGTTAAAAAGATTTATACAACTGACTCACAGCATACTGTTGTTGCTGATGATGTTAAAAAAAATAAAGGGGTGGAATTAGGTTAGGCCAATAAAGTCGACTGCTTCTTCTTCTTCTTCTTCTTTTTTATTTTTTATTTTTTCTAATTATCATAAATACGTATTTTCCTAAAGTCCTCTACCACATAAACATGTCAGTTTCTTGTCTCGCAACCGGTTGTGTACCACTCACCTATCTACCAAAAACAAAAACTGCTCTACTATATTGAGTTATTAAAAATAACAATAATAATAAAAAAGAAATCTAAGTATGTCACTATATTCTTAAAAGTACAAATATTTTAATAGAACATAGAATTATGTGTATTACGTCATTTGAGCAGTACGAACATCATCTTCTTATGCAGTCCCGTCGATGCATGGCAACCAAGAAAGACGCGGTACTAGAAGAGAGGTTTGACTTTGAATATGAGAAGAACATAAGATACCAAGCCAATCAAATGATCCTCAAAGTTTACAGCCATGCACTGCTTAAGATCTTCATTAGGAAAAAAAAATCCAGGAGGGAATAATGTCCTGAATAGCATGAAATCAAAAAAAAATCCTTGTCAATTGGAGAAATATTTGTGTGTATTGAAGTTCAAAGGCTCACATCTACTACTATTATAAAAGAGGCAATGTTGCAAAGTATTTTCACTACACCATGTGGGGCCCACCTCTACCTATTAGAATAGAATATGATAATATATTATTATTATATTATAATAATATCTACTACACTTATATTTTTTTTATTTTTATCTACCTCTACTTATTATAAAAGAGGGAATGTTGTATATTTTTTTCACTACACCATTGTGGGGCCCACCCTAAAACATTATAATAGAATATAATAATATATTATTATATAATATTTATACCCTTATTATCTATCTACTATTATAAAAGAGGAGATATTGCAAACTTTTTCACTACAGTACCATTGTGGGGCCCACCCCCAAATATTATAATACAAAGATTTTCACTACACTATTGTGGGGCCCACCCCCAAATATTATAATATAATATAATAATATATTATTTTGAGAAATTACAAAATTTTTCACAACACCTTTGTGGGGCCCACCCCAAAATATTATAATGCAAACTTTTTCACTACACCATTGTGGGGCCCACCCCCAAATATTATAATATAATATCATAATATATTATTATGAGAAATTGTAAACTTTTTCACTACACCATTATGGGGCCCACCCCCAAATATTATAATATAATATAATAATATATTATTATAAAAAACTGCAAATTTTTTCATTACACCTTTGTGGGGCTCACCCCTAAATATTAGAATCTATCTATTATTTTATCTATATCTACTATTATAAAAGAGGAAGAGAAGTTGAATACTTTTTCATTATACCTTTGTAAGGCCCACCCCCAGATATTATAATATTTTATAATATAATAATATATTATATAATAATAATAATAATAATATCTATACCCTTATTATAAAATAGATGAAAGTATCATGCTTTTTCTCTACATATCTGTAGGTCCCACTTAGTATTATTATATTATATATATAAAATAAAAGAGAATTACACATATGTTGGCCCCAATAAAAGAGAAGAACTTGTTATGCCTAACTTTTCATGCATTTTCACTCCATCTAGACATCTGTGGGCCCCACTTAGTATTATTATATTATATATATGTATACAATAAAAGAGAACTACACATCTGTGCGCGCCACTTGGTAGAAGAACTTGTCAAGTTTTTTCTCTACATCTACACATTTGTGGGCCCCACTTAGTATTATTACAACATCTATAGGCCCCACTTAGTATTATTTTATATATATATATATATAATAAAAGAGAACTACACATGTATGGGCCCCACTTAGTAAAAGAACTTGTCATGCTTTTTCTCTACATCTACACATCTGTGGGCCCATGTAGTATTATTATATTATACATATATAAAATAAAAGAAAACTACACATATGTGGGCCCCACTTAGTAGAAGAACTTGTCATGTTTTTTCCCTACACATCTGTGGGCTTCACTTAGTATTATTAAATTATTTCATATATATAATCAAAGAGAACTACACATCTGTGGGCCCCACTTAGTATTATTATAGTTCGATGAAATGCTTATCTCCAATGTTCATGAAAAATGTTGTGTTTGAAGAATTTGTACATCCGCTGCAAAATCTCAAATGAGAAATTTCAATTGAGATTTTCATGTGTAGGAATTTCAACTTCAATCCCAATGCCTGTAAAGACACGATTTGCTTTTCAGATGAAGAGATGAGAATGAGAATGCCAAAGATTGCTTGGAATCCTTGTGATTTGTTATTTATCCGTTTAAAACTATGAGTTGGGTACTGTTCTGGTTGGTTGATATTTTGTTTCATTGAATTTGCAAGACTAGAAATGAAATATGTGAAATAAAATTGTGACATTTTAAACATTTAGTTCTTCAACAACATTCGACAAAGTGAACTTTGTGACTATAGAAAATCTCTTTTCAATGTTGGGCATTTTTTTTATGTTACTGAAATAGCAAAATTTACTTTAAATTTTTATAAGCAATTAAAAATGAAGAAAATTTGAATATTCAAAAATGACCGGCAATATTAGAAATGAAATAGAATTTTAACATTCAGGGGAGGTACTGACCAGTTGAGGTGTTTTTTTTTTTTTGTTTTTTTTTATTTTTTTTATGTTGTTTTGGTTGTTTTTGTGTTGTATTAGCCAGCTTGGTGGATTGATCATCTTGTATGTTATCTTTGACATTAGTGGTTTTGGCATAAGGTTTGGACCGTTTATGATTGTTTTTAATCTTTTAATGCGTCCCCTCTTTCTGGAAAAAAGAAAGGAAAAAAAATAGTTGTAACATGTTACACATTTTAGTGCATCAAACTTTATAAGGAATGACAGAAAATAGTTCCTATAGTTCATAAGAATTATAGGGCTTCAAAATTTCATTAGTGGTTAAAATGTAAAATCATACATGAATATTAAAAAATGACAATCAAATAACTTCTCTTTTAATGGAATTTGATTTGAGGAAAAATAAGAGACGAATGCTCATCCATCATCCTGGAACTCAAATCTCACGAAGGTCAAGGTCCCGTTTGCATCCATAACCTCGTGTCTCTCACCACTCACTTCTGTAATAATCTTTAAGCAATGCTTATTTCACTATAAATTCCTATGTATACTAGCAAGCATGTTATGGTGCAGTAGAAATCCGCAATCGATACAAAACACTATGCACAAGTAGATCTAACCAAATAGTCACTCTAAAAAATATAGAAAAATATTTTATGTGGTTTGATAGTATGCTTGTGTCATATCAGAAAAAGAAATACTGGGACATATATATATCCGTTTACTAAGAAAGTATGGTGTTTTCATACTTAGTGATGATGACTTGGGTGACATTAGTGGGTTGAAATGAGGAAGTTATTTCATTGATGTGTGGATGCACTAGCGAAAGATACGGAGATGCTGTGGAGAGGCTTAAGGTCTATTTAAATGCTTTATTTTCTTAGTAGCCAGATAATCTCGGTGTCATGAAAGTTTTTTTGTGAATATACAACCGTATGTAGATTTTTTTCATGTAAGCCTTTTCTTGATTTCTTCATTACATGCAAGTTGGTTATCTTTTAACTTTTATTGCTATATATCAAACCAACATCCAATGTAAGTGACTAATGGCTTGTCTTGTTACTTTTTGAATTATGATAAGGTATTTTGTTTTTATTTTCAAGTTTTTATGAGTATGATGCAATGGAACCCATCATTTTGATATGCCAATTCATGTTTTTAGATCCACCCTCTTATTTTGATCTGAAGTGATTACTTTAGGGCCCCTGTTTTTTTGTTTTAGGCAATTCTGGCAACATGCTTTCCTTCATTATCATTCTACGTGCTAAACTGTGTTTAAGGGCGCTAATTGTCTTTCTTTATGATTTTGCATGCTTCATCCAAGGCATCATCTCAGGTTGAACCAGTATTACTCTGAACTTGATTCATGTCCAACATTGCAACCACATTACTATAATGCTAGGATAATGAAATTTCCATTAAATTTTCTTATGAAGTTTAAAGGAAGTAGTTGTGCCCATTCTGAGAGTGCATGGCTAAACATCTCTTTATAGTTGGTTCTCTTGCTTCAAATTATGATATGTGTTTCAAAGATTCACTTACAAAAAAATTAGAATATAACATAACTGATTTATGATATATAAAAAGCTAATAAAATTGCCACAAACATACATAGTTCAAATTTTGGTAGCGGTGTCATCTTAATTCAAGAAAGCTTTTTAAGTTGTTGCTCTGGCCCTCATCCTGACATATCAATCTTGTTTCTTTCCATAATATTCAAATTTCTTTATATTAGTATTATTGCCATTCGGTGCTTCTCAACATGAACTTGGTATGTATTTGGCGCTAGGTTTTAGACAATTTTTTTTGGAAAATAAGCCGGACGATCGATCTATATTGAAATTGGTGAGTGTTTTACCTAATCATGTATGTCCAGAAAAGGTTGGTTTTCAACTTTTTTTCAGTTAGTTTCCTTCCATATATCTTATTATTCTATATTCTTCTTACTTTTTTCTATTGAAACTTTTACTGAATTTCATGAGAACAATGAGTGATTGTAAATTGTTTAATTTTCCAAAAAAAATTGAGCTATATGTAAACTGATCATTCTCCATTGGGATCGTTAATATTGAATTTCTCAATAACTTTATTTTTCCAGATTATCATAATGAAAGAGTATGTTCCTTGCACGTGCATTGCAAGTGCAGGGCTCCACTAGTATTGAGTAAATGTAGGTTATAAGTACAGGTGTAGCCACATATATAGCTATGGAGGCAGATGCTGTCGTTAAGCTTGGGTTTGCCTCCAAAACTTGTATAAAAGTTCTGAGTCAGCCACCAAAATCCACATGAAAATCCTAGGTTTGCCCACAATGTCCAACTATCCAATTTGTTAAACACCCCCAATCACCAAAAAAAAAAAAAAGATAAAAAAAAAAAAAAAGGATGATCCAGCATATGCCAGTGCCCTAATTTGACCCAATTGGAGCCTGTTATGCATCATTGTGTTTATTATGTTGGGCCAAGTTAGCCTTTAATCATAGATGGTACAAGGCCTGGTATGTTAAAGTATCGGATAAAACAATTTGGCATGGATTGAGCCTCTTTTTACTAAGCATCGAATAAGGTTATAATAATTAGAGCTTGGGAGTCAATTTTGCATCAAATGGATTTGGAAATAGGTTTCAGAGTATCCGAGTACTGAAGTCCAGGGATAAGCGGCACTCAAGAGCAGGGACAACATGGGCCCAATTATTGGCCTAGCCTGCTTTGGAATGGGTTCTAACCTTGGATTTAGAACTTGGGCCAACCATTGATCTAACTTTTTGGCATGTGAAGCATATGGATCAAGAGTAGATTAATTGATAGGAAGCCAGAACTTGGCCCCGTCCAAAGAAAGTATACCAACCCAAAGCTCGCCTTGACCCGTAAAAGGAATGCGTATTTACCCAACAAATAATTAGAAAGATCAGTCTAACCTAACATTTATAAGGTAGGCTGAGATTGAGCTTGACCGGGCTATGGGCTTTCTAAGCCAAAACGTAAACCCGTAAAAACCCCCACTTAGGATTTGAATAAAATAGGTATATTACCTCTTTTTTGGATCCATGAAATACATAGATATGGGTCTGAATCCATGCATATAGGTTCAGAACATTTAGATATGGAGTTGGGTCCTTTTATGTTCCAAATAAAGGATCCAAACAGAGGATGAGCAATTTTACTGCTGATTGTATTGGCGGTAAAGCTGCAGTCAAAGCTTTACCACTAATGAAAACTGAGTTTTTTCAGTCAGGTCTAGGTAGGTTACCACTAATCTATTTGGCAGTACTCCATTTTTTATTTTTTTTAGTATGTATCAGAAATATTTAGATGACAAAATAAGCTATGATGAAAAAACCAAGAACATTTTGAATGCACCCAAATCGCAATTGGTTTTGAATATTTTAGCGATCGTACAGTTATCCATTCAATTAAACATGAGAAATCAGAATCCACATTGAGCGGGATGCCGTTTTTCTTAATTTTCCACCCCAAATCAAGATAGTCAATTGGCACTGATTCAGAATCCACCCCAATTAGGTTTCTCATTCCTCCATTGCCCAAATTACACCTTTAATCTATGGTTTAGAGTTAATAATGTATTTGGGGGAAAACATACTTAAGCACATGCATCATGGTGGACCCGAACCAGACCAACCTAGAGCCAAAGTAAGTATGCACTATGGTGGGAAGATTATTGTGCTACATACCGACAATTACGAGGGTGAGCAGCCTCCTTGACACTTGTGTCGTGAGGCACTTCTCAATTATTCTAAGTTTTACTCATATGAATGAATAGAGCAATTAGAAGGGACCATTGATATAATCCATTCATTGACATAATCTGATAGACTACCCTACGGTGGGAAAGCTACAATTACAATGGACAAACTCAAGCCTTACATCGTCTGCTCTTCTACCATACCAGTGGATTAATTAGCTACTAAAGACAACCCAAACAGCACAGAAATGTACTAAAGATTACATTTGTAAAGAGCTTTCAAAGCGGTGCGTTCACATGAAATTAATGGAACTGCTTCTAATATATTTGAGACGATTTTGGTATGGGGGCGGTGGGGGGCGAGAATTTGTAATGAGGGGGCTTGGGTGTCAAATTTTCTGATCAAAGAAACTAGCTGTCATTTTCAATTTTGATGGGTTTTTTTTTTTTTATCTTTTCTCTTTTAGTTTCGGTCTTATTTCTTTTATATTCGTTTTTCATGGGCCGTTTGTTTCTTCTATATCAAACTTCTTATTTCTATACATTTCCTTTATATATGTCTTTTTGGTGTTTAATGATTTTTTTCTTTTTTTACCTTTTATGATGGTCCGGTTTTTCTTCCCTGTTTTGATGGACTCTCTTTTAGTTTCAGTACTGATAGGTTCTCGTGGATTTATTTCTTTTCTTTTGTTATTTTATTTCAGTTTTTGGATTTTAGGCAATGGATTTTCATGAGTTTATTTGATTCTTCTATGTTGTTCTTATTATAGATTGTCTGTGGACTTTTATTTTTATGTTGTATTTTTGTGGTATATGTTTTATCAATTTTATTTCTTATTATAGATCTGTTCTTCTGATTTCGAAAGAATGTTTGAAGTAATATCCTCAACTAATTTCAAACAAATTGAAGTGCCCTTGTTTTGAAATTAACCAACTATATTTTTCTATTATTATTATTATATATTTTAATTTTGATTGCAATTTTCACCATCTCAATATAATTTAGGCTAAGTATTATAATTTTTTAATAATTATAAATAATATTGCCCTTGTGAAGCATGGGCATATTTTGCTAGTAATTGTATTGTAGCTATATTATTTTCTCACTTTTTTTCATTTGTTGCATGATGGCAGAAAAAAGGTTAATGTTCAGTTAACACTCAATGCCCAATGACAATGAAAAATCAATAAACATTGGGTTCTTTTTTCTTTTCTTGGTTTTAGGCTCTAGGCTTGGCCCTTTGACAGCCAGTGGTAGGGATGTAAATGGGTTCCTGATTCTCCGATTACTTGATAGTTACGACTCGTTAAACACCGGGTCTAGGTCTTCATTTAGGTCTCAATAAGTAAATGGATCCAGATTCGGTTTCACCTTGGTTTGAACCCGTGAACCCAAGACTCAACATATTACCTCAATTTTCTAAAATCTCTTCTAAAAATTATATTTTTTTAATATCATTTTCTACCTAGACTCGGACCCGGATTTAGACTCGTCCCATATATGGTTCTAGTTCTCGTTCTGAAGTCAAGAAATCGATTCCGAAGCGGTTCCGGGTCCAGATCCGGTTGCACATTCTCCTTAACGGTTCCGGTTCCGGGTCCACCATGGACCCCGACCAAAACCGACCCGCTTACAACTCTACCTAATAGTAATGTAGGTGCGCCCAAATTGAGAAAATATGTCCACTATTAGTAATTCAGGTTCAAACATGGGTACATTATGAACATGAAAACTCAATCCGTTTGAAATTTATAAATTTGATTCTCATCAACCCATCAACAAACAGAAAATCATGTCTTCCATCCATTGCTCCAAAAACCTCTACGTGATTATCATATTATCTCAAAATATGTTCAACATCGGATTGACTCACTGAGTTGTCTCCTCAACTCAGAGTTGACTCCATTCCATTGCCGTTATCTGTTTGAGTTGAATCCCGGTCCCCGCGTTGGCCAAACACGGATGTTGACCACTTATTGCAAGTCAACATCTTGACACTTAAACGCCTCATCCAATCAGATAAATCCACGTCATTGTGAAAAACCACTACAGGGTCTGCTTCATGGAAACATCCTGCCGTCAAGAAGTCAATGAGCGACTCCTCAGCCTCTCACTTGGAGAAATCCCTAGTTACAAGGATCCACTAGTGGATCCAAGATTTTTGTCCGATAGGTGCAAATCTTAATAGGTAGTTTGGTTTTTAGGACAAATCGAGGATTTTCATCTAGATTTAAAGGATAAACCCATGTTTTTTTTTTTTTTTCTTTTAATTCTTTGAAGTAGACCAGATTTTTTATATAAATTTTAAAGGGCACCTCGGTTTGATGGGAGCGGCGGCACCCACCTGCTTGTACTTAGGTCCGCCCCCACAAGGAGCAGAACTCTACAATGGGGACACCCTAGCAAATACCCAACTTGCTCAAAATAAACTCTCACCTTATATGGAAACTTGTCTGGACCATTATATTGACTATATAAAGAATAAGATTATTAATGCCATCTTAATCATATTAGTAATAAAGTGAAATTTTAGGAAGTAGTATATGTTGGCAACTGTGATGGGGTCCGCTTGTGTTAACTTGTGGGTGGACCAAATTACAAAGAGACGCCACTAACAATGAAGATAAGAAAGTCTCCTGATTGCAAACGAGAATGTGTCAATCGTCTTCTGTGGTGATAGGGATAAGACTTGTTTTGAGTTTAATATAACTCTCCAATTTGATCGATCCCTATATCCTTATCATCTCTCCTTTCAAATTCAAATGGATTTGCCAAAAGGCTATATATCCAGATATGAAGAGAGTGGTTGCATGTGATCTCTCAACATATCATCTCAACACTCATTCATATCTAAAGAAATCACGTTTGTAGTGGCTCTGTCTTTCTATGAGTAATGCCCAATAGTGGAGTCAAGTCAGAGACTCCGTAAGCTAATGGGATTGGGATTTGCCAGCAATGAAATTGCTAAAAAAGATGTCCACCAGCTGTGACTGTGTCTATGGCACTCGGTCAAAGTAAGGCACCAGCCCCTGCCTTGGAAACTACCTTCAACTGCACCTCAAGCAATCCACAAATACACCCCCAGAAAACTCTCCAAATAACATCATGTAACATAGCAGTAAGCCAAGAATTCTGACCGTTTGAAAGGACATTATAGTAAACATTCAAATCATACGTAACCGCGTCCACTGTATAGAACCTTCTCTCTTTTATAAAACTCTCCTCCTTGTCTCACCAAACAAAGTCAAGACCACCATCTCTGAAACGTTTCCCAGATCAAAGAAGAGAAAAAACCCCCAGAGAAATTGCAGCATTAGCCATGGGGGATGGAGATTGCAGGCCTTTGGGTTTCCTGATTGGACTGCCCTTTGCTCTTCTTGCTTTGATTCTGTCCCTTGTGGGAGTAGTTGTGTGGATCATTGGGTAAGTCTCTCTTTGATCACCCTTCATTTTTATTTGATTTGAAGCCCCGGATCATTAAATGATGAATCTGATTTTCTTGGTTTTGATTGCAGGACGGTGTTGAGTTGTCTTTGCCCGTGCTGTATTTGTTTTGCTGCGCTGGCTAATTTTGCAGTGGGTCTGATAAAGCTTCCTGTTAAAGTGATCAGATGGTTCATTGGCAATTTCCCTTGTTGAAGTTGAGGATCTGTTCTTGTTTGTTTGATCTTGTCGTTCTTTTTCTTTATTGTAATTATGACTATTTGGTGTTGGATTGATGATTGTTGAAAGTCTTTTGGGCTAGTGGGGATGGTGTTTGGAAGGCCTTTTTTTTGGTATAAGATGCTTTTATTTGAATGATGAGATGATGTTGTTGCATTGAGGTTTTGGAATTCCTTTGGTTTCGTTCTGTTTCCTTCTTTCATCATTAGTTGCTGTGAATTGAGATTCTGGGAACAAAAGAGCAAAATGTCAAGTTTGGCTGGTGGGCCCCACCTATGATAATTCAAAACGTGTCTCTTACACCAACCTTCATGTGCAGGCACACATCTCAATTTGGAATGACTTTTCATAACAACTACATTTATAAGACCTTGGTGCTCTGGAAATCAAAAAAAGCTAAGATGTCTGGTTGTGGGGACTTTTGTATATAGGATTTTGGGCCTCAATTAGGGTCCAATCCAGAACCTCTATTCAGTTCCAGGTTTGCGTCTGGTTGCTCTGGGACCTGCCCCATTTCCATCTTTTCGAGGGTGCCAGTTGATGGTTTCATGAGCTGTGGTGAGAGACCTGCCCCATTTTCACCAGCCTAGCCCATTTATTTAACGGGTCAAATTAGCTCAAGATCCAGCCTATGGACCTTTAACATTCTCTCTTGTCTATAGTCAATTCTCAACAAAATTATGCCCACTTGGTAAAAATGTTTTGATCAGTCCAGGATGAGTGATCAGGTCTTTAGCACCATGGAACTTGGCATTGGTGCCCAAGTGCAACCATACAACATGGATTTCTAAATCAAGAGGAGTGGTAAAGGTGCTCAACCTAGTTCTCATCACTTGTAAATGTGACAAACATGTATCCCATTGAGATTGAGCCTTTTTTTTTTTTTTTTAATAAGAAAATATGTTGGGCCCACCATGAATGGTCTTCCATGCCATCATCAATCGAAAGGAGCAAATAACATGTTAAATGGTGATCACTCGGTAATTAATTCTTTCATCTCTCCTGTCGATTTTTTTTTTTTTTATAAATAGTTGTAGCCCATCCAATAGGATGTAGTCATGTGCAATTTGTCTTTATAGTTTTTTTTTTTTTATCACAATCAATCAACTAGCCAACTAGCTAGAAAATAGGATTAGACACTCGGCTAAAGTGGTTGTTGACCTACATTTTCAGGACAACAAGGGCTTGTTTATTGCTTGTTATTGAATATACGAAAAGTGTAAAATATTTATTTTTAAAAATAGTAAAAATCGAAGAAATAAATGTGAATCTTGATAGATGACCATCAAATTATCCCCTTTTAATAAAAATAAATAACTTAAGGGAGGTGAGAAATGAATGCTTTGCCACCTCCTTAGTAACGTCTTACCTCGTATCCTCAGCCTTCACCTCTTTAATCTCATTTTACATTGAGTTTCTATATAATTAATCTGTACGTATTCTATGCAACAAGATAAAAAAAAAAAAAAAAAAAGGCTCTTTGTTGGAAAATTCCATCATGTGGGGACACACATGTAAATATTAAATGTGTTATGATATCTTTGGTTAAGTCTAAATTAAAGTTATCTAATTGAGACTTAAAGTTCTAAGGCTTAAGGGTATAATTATCATGGGATTAATGTGTAAATACCAGAATGCTATATCTAATTTGATAAGGGGCCAAATTAGAAATAGCAAACTTATGATAATCTTATTAAAATATTTTAGGGTTATAGTCCCCAATTCATATGGTGAGTTCCTATTCTCTCTGACATCCCATCATTAGAAAGAATCAAGAGGGTTTCTCTGGATAGCCATATTGGATTGGAAGATCAACAACCTGCGAAGGAAATCGTTCCATGGATCGAGCTATGTTTCCGCATTACATCTCTCAATGATTTGACATGGAGGATCTTAGTTGATTAAAAGTTTTACAGATCTAGATAATTCTTTTTCCCTACAATTGGTATCAGAGCGCCTCCATGTTAAGCCATTGGGAATCATAGTATTTTATTTTTCTAATCCAGATCTCTAGCAATTGGGTTCTATATATTCTTTTTTTGTGATTTGTGTGCATCATCAACTTCTGTTGGATCAAGAACGTCACGGATGACTTATGGCTGTTGTTTCGTCTCACTTCTGTATGCTGTTTCGTTTCACTTCTGTATGCTGTTCTTTTTCCCTTGTGTGTGTTGTATCGTGTGGCGGAATCCATTGTTTGCTATGGATCAAGATATGGTCCAATCAATGGATCAAGTACACCAATGGTAATCAGGACCATAGATCTTCAAAAGGGGGCATGGGCGACCATCATGGCACAGCCTGATCTTGTTTTTTATCAGCGAGTCCCATGCTTCCGTTGCCTCAACATCCCAGGCGAAGGTTTTGTTACAGAACGATTTCATCATGTTCTGTTACAGAACGTTTTCTTTTAAAGTGGAGAAGATGATGGGTGGTTTGGTGGTCCGGGGGAGCACATGTTTTGGTGGTTCGAGGTATTATAATGATAGGTGGTTTGGTGGTCCAGGGGAGCACATGTTTTGGTGGTCCAAGGTATTATAATATAAAAAAATAAAAAAATAAAATATATATATAGTCTTTCGTATGTTGTGACAATTGGAGAGAACTAAATGGTTTTCTTCAACGCCAATTCAAATATTTTATGGTATATCTTTTAGGTTAAATAAAATAGTCCATTATTCTAAATGGGCTAATTGAAACAACATGTCACCAAAGTGACCTCTCTTGTGTAGATTGTTCATGAGGAATATTGGATGTTTGTGTGTGTGTAAATTCATACAGGTCTTAGTCGGCCCAAAGGAAAGTTAATACTTGGCCGAATTGCACACACACCTGTGGTGGTAAACATGTGACGATTACACAGTTTTTACATGTGAATAATAAGTCGATCCAAAGATAAATTTATTATTTGACATGAATTATTTTCAATGTTTGATTACTACAACAAGAGTACCATTTACAATTAATATTACTGTCCAAAGACTTGATATTAATGTTGTGTTAGGTACCATGTGGTGAGACTTACCATTATTTGAATTTGTTGATTATTGTATTTGGTTGATAACATGAGCATGCTTGTCTGTTTGTTTTTATTCTCTTTGCAGCTAGTGTTTCTACTATATCTGCTAATATCAACTCAATACCTGTACTTAATGGGACCAACTTTAAGGATTGGAAAGAGAACATAGAAATTGTTCTCGGCTGCATGGATCTAGACCTTGCACTACGGATTGAGCAGCCCGCTTCTCTTACGGATGCAAGTTCTCCTGATGACAAAAGGAACTTTGAGAAGTGGGATCGCTCAAATCGCATGAGTCTTATGATCATCAAGCGCGGCATTCCGGAGGCATTTAGGGGTGTGGTATCTGACAAGATAACCAAATCCAAAGAGTTCCTAACTGAAATTGAAAAGCGTTTTGTGAAAAACGATAAGGCAGAAACAAGCACGCTTTTGCAAAGCTTGATTTCTATGAAGTACAATGGCAAGGGGAACATACGGGAGTATATTATGGGAATGTCTCTTATTGCTTCTAAGCTTAAGGCACTGAAGCTCGAGCTGTCTGATGATTTGCTCGTGCATTTGGTATTAATATCACTTCCTGCACTATACAGTCAATTTAAGGTTAGTTACAACTGTCAAAAGGAGAAATGGACTCTTAATGAGCTCATTTCTTACTGTGTGCAAGAGGAAGAGAGATTGAAGCAAGACAGGACCGAAACTGCTCATTTGGCTAGCACCTCTAAGGATAAGGGCAAAAAGAGAAAGAATAATGAAGCTGCCAAGGGTCCAGCTCAAAAGAAACAACAGCAAGACAAAGAGGATTGTTTCTTTTGCAACAAGCCTGGACATGTAAAGAAGGACTGTACCAAGTATCATGCTTGGCGTACCAAGAAAGGTACATTTCTTACTTTGGTCTGTTCTGAGGTAAATTTAGCTTCAGTACCTAGAAACACGTGGTGGTTAGATTCTAGTGCTACTACTCACATCAGTGTTTCTATGCAGGGTTGCCTGAGTTACCGAAAGCCAAGTGATGCTGAAAGACACATCTTTGTGGGCGATGGCAAATCGGTAGAAGTAGAGGCAATAGGGCATTTTAGGTTGTTGTTAGGAACTGGTTATTTTTTGGATCTATTAGATACCTTTATTGTACCGTCTTTTAGATGGAATTTGGTTTCAGTTTCTTTATTGGACAAGTTTGGTTATTTTTGTTCATTTGGAAACAATCAATTCAGTTTATCTATCAATTCAAATGTTGTTGGAACTGGTTTTTAATGTGTATATGACAACTTATATTTGCTTGATACAATTGTTGCTTATACTGAATTCTTGCATGTGGAATCACAAGGCACTAAACGCAAACTGAGTAACGATAATTCAGCCTCATTATGGCACAAACGCTTAGGTCACATCTCTAAGACTAGAGTTGAGCGACTTGTGTCTGATGGGATTTTAGATTCCCTTGACTTTATAGATTTTGATGTTTGTATTGCTTGCATCAAGGGAAAACAGACAAAAATGAAGAAATTAGGTGCCAATAGAACTAAAGACGTTTTAGAATTGATACGCACAGATATCTGTGGACTGTTCCCTACGGCTTCCTGGAATGGCCAACAGTATTTCATATCATTCATAGACGATTACTCTCGCTATGGATACCTATTTCTCATTCATGAGAAATCACAGTCTTTGGGCGTGTTCAAAACTTTTAAAGCTGAAGTTGAAAACCAACTCAACAAAAGAATAAAGTGTGTTAGGTCTGACCGTGGTGGTGAATACTACGGTAGATATGACGGTTCAGGTGAACAATGTCCTGGACCGTTTGCTAAATTCCTAGAGGAATGTGGGATCGTCCCACAGTACACCATGCCAGGGTCACCTAGCATGAATGGTGTAGCTGAAAGGCGAAACCGGACTCTTAAGGATATGGTGAGGAGTATGATTAGTCATTCCTCTCTACCAAAGTCATTCTGGGGAGAAGCACTCAAAACAACAGCTTATTTTCTGAATAGAGTGCCAACTAAAGCAGCTGCAAAAACACCTTATGAGCTTTGGACAGGCAAAAAGCCCAGTCTAAAACATTTTCACATTTGGGGATGTCCAGTTGAGGCAAGGCCTTACAGGCCACATGAAAAGAAATTGGACTCCAAAACTGTAAGCAACTACTTCATTGGCTACTCTGAGCGATCTAGGGGCTATAAGTTTTATGATCCCACACTTAGGTCAATTTCTGAGACGGGAACTGCAACTTTTTTTTAGGATGTTGAGTTTGGGGGGAGAAATAAGGTTAGAGACATTGTCTTTGAGGAAGAATCGGTTTCGATTCTCACTATTGCTTTTGACAATGTGCAGGTTTTTATACCTGTCAATGATCAAGAAGCGAATCCGGATCCTCAACAAGAAAATGTTAATCAAACCCCCATTCAAGATGAGATAATTGTTCCTGAGGAACAAACTCAACAACCTCAAGAACCAGTGCCATTAAGGCGATCCACTAAAGAAAGGAGAAATGCTATTCCGGACGATTTTTTCGTATTTCTCCAAGAATATGAGGAAGAAACAGGAATGGTGGAAAATGATCCAATCAACTTCCATCAAGCCATGCAAGGTTCCAATTCTCAGAAGTGG
Source organism: Persea americana (assembly GCA_029852735.1). Classification (NCBI taxonomy): domain Eukaryota; kingdom Viridiplantae; phylum Streptophyta; class Magnoliopsida; order Laurales; family Lauraceae; genus Persea; species Persea americana. The sequence goes on from CM056813.1 coordinate 1,166,502, forward strand.
ATGGATGCCATGAATGAGGAGTATAAGTCTATGCAAGACAATAAAGTTTGGGAACTTGTCCCATTACCAGAAGGTGCGAAGCCCATTGGTTGTAAATGGATTTTTTAAACCAAAAGGGATTCGAATGGTAATGTGGAAAGGTATAAGGCTCGTCTTGTAGCTAAAGGCTTTACTCAAAAGGAAGGGATTGACTTTAAAGAGACTTTTTCTCCAGTTTCATCGAAAGACTCTTTTAGGACAATCATGGCACTTGTTGCACATTTTGATCTTGAGCTTCGTCAAATGGATGTCAAGACAGCGTTTCTCAATGGTGACATTGACGAAACAATTTATATGGTGCAACCAGAAAACTTTGAGTCGGGAGACCCAAAAAATATGGTTTGTAAATTGACATAGTCCATCTATGGACTCGAGCAAGCTTCTCGTCAGTGGTATCACAAATTTCATCAAGTGATTATCTCGTTTGGTTTTGAGACAAACGCTGTTGATAATTGTGTGTATCACAAATTCAGTGGGAGTAAGCACATATTCTTGGTTTTGTATGTCGATGACATACTGCTTGCGACAAATGATATAGGCATGTTGCATGAAACCAAGAGATTTCTATCAAAGAAATTTCAGATGAAAGATCTTGGTGACGCTTCCTTTGTCTTAGGGATTCTGATACAACGAGATCGCTCTCGGGGTATTCTTGGATTATCACAAAGAAGCTATATTGATAAAGTACTCAAAAGGTTTGGCATGCGGGACAGCAAATCAGGTGACACCCCTGTCTCTAAGGGAGACAAGTTCAGTCTAAATCAGTGCCCTAGAACTAACCTTGAAGTTAAGGAAATGGAGAAGATTCCCTATGCATCAGCTATAGGGAGTCTAATGTATGCTATGGTGTGTACGCGTCCGGATATTGCGTACATTGTTGGTATGTTAGGCAGATATTTAAGCAATCTTGGGATGGATCATTGGAAAGCAGCCAAGCGGGTTATGAGGTATTTACAGAGAATAAAAGATCATATGCTCACATATAGGAGATCGAATCAATTGGAGATCATAGGGTATTCCGACTCCAATTACGCTGGATGCCAAGACAGTATGAAATTCACATCAGGCTACATCCACCTGTTAACTAGTGGAGCTATATCTTAGAGGAGTGCCAAACAGACACTCGTAACCGATTCCACCATGGCAACAGAGTTTTTAGCATGATATAAGGCATCCAACCATGGAATATGCTGCGGAATTTTGTCACTGGGCTGCAAATTATGGAGGGTATTGAAAGACCACTCAAACTATATTGTGACAATAAGTCAACAGTGCTATATTCCAACAACAACAGGAGTTCAATTAAATCAAAACATATTGCCATTAAGTTCCTAGTTGTGAAGGAGAGAATACAGGTACAGATATCCATAAAGCACATTGGGACAAACTCCATGATTGCGGATCTGCTTACAAAGGGATTACCACCCAAGGTCTTTCATGAGCACACCGCTCATATGGGTGTTATTTTGTGTGAGGATATCACATTATAGTGGGAGTTTGTATCATTTTATATTTTATTGCTTTCTGTTTGATTTTGGAGATACTTATGCATTCATGTATTTGGATATTTTTCTGATCAGAAAATAAAGTATTCAGTTCATTTTACTCTGTTACATTGTGTTGAATATTGATCTCACTAAGGAATACAGTAAGACCAGTTGGAAATAGACATGTATAGATCACATTGCATGTACTTTCCATGCTACGCATCCATGATTGATCAATATCATTTGGTTATGTTGTTGTATGTGACCATTGATGGGTTTAGTCATTTTAAATGTGACGAAAACCGCTTTGATCCTATAACAGCATAATTAATGGACGCGATTGTTCGGATATATCCTAAAATTATGATAGCAAACTTTTGGAGCTCATACAGTCATACACATTTGTTAAGTTACATATATGGCCCAGTGGGAGATTGTTGGAAAATTCCATCATATGGGGCCACACATGTAAATATTAAATGTGTTATGCTATCTTTGGTTAAGCCTAAATTAAAGTGATCTAATTAAGACTTAAAGTTCTAAGGCTTAAGGGTATAATTGTCATGGGATTAATGTGTAGATACCAGAATGCTATATCTAATTTGATGAGGGGCCAAATTAGAAATAGCAAACTTATGATAATCTTATTAATATATTTTAGAGTTATGGTTCCCAATTCAAATGGTGAGTTCCTATTCTCTCTGACATCCCATCATCAGAAAGAATCAAGAGGGTTTCTCTGGATAGCCATATTGGATTGGAAGATCAACAACCTGCGAAGGAGATCGTTCCATGGATCAGGGTATGTTTCCGCATTACATCTCTCAATGATTTGACATGGAGGATCTTAGTTGATTAAAAGTTTTACAGATCTAGATAATTCTTTTTCCCTACACTCTTAACATAGTTACATGTAAAAAAGGAACAATTGTATGTTTGTAAATATCAGAAGCATGTAGTTGTTATAAAGTTCCTTAAATGAGCTTGAGTTGAGCCAGGGGATATAATGCATATGCTCAAACAAAGCATAAGCTATGCTTATCCCAGCTTAATTTTTACTAAAGCGCTCAAGTTCAATTAAAATCTATGAAATTTATCTCGATTTGACTTGATCTTCTTTAATTCTATTATTTTTCTTTCTTCTTACAAGTCCAACACCATCAATATTGCAACCTAGAATTGATACTTATTTTTTTTTTATGGAGGAGAGCTGTCTCACCATTGAGCTGCCATTGGATTGGCTTTAAATTTAGTATTTCACTATGGTGAAATGATTTTGCCAGATGAGCTAAATTTGAAGCATTTAAAAATGTTTATATGCTTAATAATAACTTATTTTTTTCTAAAATCCTATGAGATTGCATTAATTCTAAAATACTCCGACCTTTAAAGAATTTTGAAAATCTCATTTATTTTAGAATTTAAAGCTATTTTTTAATATTAGTTGGAATTTTGATCACACAAGAATTCTAAAAGCATGACATGAGAAAAATCTTTACAATGTTGGCGGTCATATATATTAAGAAGGTCGTTATGAATCGAAAGTTGAGTCCACTAGTGCTATCACCTTGGGGCCACGGGGACGTTTATCTGGCTTCCCTCGGGCCTGGAGGAATTAATCCTACCCAAAGAGTTGGGAATCCTCCAATAGCAAATATATATATATATATATTAAGAAGGCCAATGTTCATTTCAAATGTGCCCTTTAAAATATAAAGAAATTCTCTCAATCTCTTATGATTTGAGAGAGACTTATATTGATTTATATATTGACTGACTACAGTACATGCGTGAATTGTAAAAGATAACATTATGATTCTACATTTGTCAAACTTTCTCTCTTTATGATATGCAACACTGGCCTTGTGGATGTGGGCCTTATAATGTGTGCGCTCATTGCCCTCTTTCTATGCTATCATAGCAGTGATTTGATATTGCAATGAATATTTGTCAAAGCCTTCCAATTGTAGGAGTATCTCCGGACTTTACCCCATATAAAAGTTGATTCCATCCTAAAATTGGCTGTTCAATTAAAAACATAATTGTTATAATTCAATGCATTATTTATTCATTGTCACATTTTCATACAATAGTCAAGTGTATGATAAGTGGAACCAACTTCTATTGAAATAAAATTTGAAAAAATACCATATACACTCACTAAAAGCTTTTATTTTAAGTAACTTGGATTTTCAATAGGTAAACCCCACATCAGATGTCCAATCACAGGATTTGTTTGACAAAATTAATTAATTAGTGAAGTGAAATGTTAATTCAATATACAAGAAAAGAAAAAGGAGTCAAATAGTAAGTACTAAATTTAAAAAAGCCCTCTTCTTTTAACCAATAAAGTAAAGAAAAAGACTTCTCTCTCATGCCATAAATAACAAAAAGTCCACTCTGTTTTTAACCAAAAAGGTTAAAAAAACTACTATCTCATATCATTTGGCAAATTTTGATTTAACCCCTTTCTTTTGTCTCTCATATTGATTATTCACTTTATAATACTACTAGTGGAGCCCTGCACGTGCCAAAGTCAAACCACAACCTACACTCCTTACACTCTTTTGGATATTTTCTTTGATAGTCAATGCAATAATAACTCGAAACCATACTCATCACAATCAATTGGAAGAAGGGTGCAAATCTAAAGTAAAATAATCCAAACACTTTGTAAAAATTAAACAAATCTCCCCCTTGTAAAACAAATTTGAACAAATAGAATTATTACAAATCGGTTAAAGGTAGGAAAATTAACATAATTACCTCATTGGTGGATCGGTTTGTGATGGCATATCTTGATAACATTGTGGTCTATAGTGGGATACTTGAAGAGCACATGGAGCACTTACGAGCTGCCTTTCAAATATTACGCAACAACCAGCTTTATGTCAAGAAAGAGAAGTGTTCTTTTGTTCAACAAGAAGTCTTGTTCCTTGGACATCGGATCACTTGTTCCAGGACAGGTCCAATTACTTATTTTTCTTTCTAGTGCAATTGGGGACTTTCTTACTTTCTTTCTTTTTTCAAAGGCCGGCTTATTACGCCAAAACCACAACGGCTAAACGGTTGCTTGGTACCAAGTGGTTGGTTGGCTAGTTCAATTGGGGACTTTCTTACTTCCATGATCCTTCTCTCTGGAACAATCGAGGGCACTAACTGACTGTATAATGCCCCAATTCCGAATACCGAAGATAAAGCTAAGGTACCCGAATTTGGTGCGCTACTTCCCGAAAAATCCGAGAACTTTCAAGATCATAGTCCGCAGTGAGGTCAAATTTTTGAAACTTTTTAAACAATAACGTAGTCAACAGTTATATTGTGGAAGCGTAATAAAAGATAGCTGAAGCAATAGTATCATGTAAATGAGTCAAATATAACAGTGCGGAAGTCTAATAAAAATCCCAAAGTGTAATTATCAAGTTTATACAAAACTTCCTATCTACCCGCTCACTACATAAATCCTCTCAAAACCAAAACAAATGCATTCAATCCCCCTATGCAGGCGCTCCGTCTTCCGGCTTGACCATCTGGTCAGCCGGCCCCCACCCATAGTCACCAACTACAGGCGCCTCATAGTACGCATCGTCCGCGGGGTCATGGTCCGGACCTAAGCACCAAAAATGGGTCAGATCCATGGATCTGGTAAGGCACCATATGCAGATAACACAGAATATATACAACAAAAGAGAATAGAGACGTACAAGTAATCATAAGAGTAACAAAGATACATGATCTAGGCCATTGAGCAATAATTAACGGTTTAAAATCTGAAATGTAAAGTATTATAATCTAATCAAATAACAAATGGCACATTCACACAAGCTGGATATATTGCGAAACATTATGCCGCGGCCCTCCCATACTATAAGCATCCCATATTGTAAACAGTTTGCGGTAGGGAAAAGGGTAAAATAACCATGCAAGAGATAACAGCTCTGCTAATAATAACATATATAAATGTAACACCGATTATACCCCTTTATCGCACCGATCATACCCCTTTGTCGCACCGATCACACCCCTTTATCAGATTAGCCTGGACCTGGTATCACACCGTCCGTCTAATCACAACTCATCATAATAGCTCTAAGTAACCAATATAGCCCCTACCAGTGATGATCAGTCAATTGGTTGAGCTTAAATCAACTGAGTGAATGTTTAGTGCTGGCCCAGGGAACAAGTACAGGTCTGTGTCTATCTAGGCTTGTCTTGCGTGAGTAAGATCCTAACCAAGTCTCTAAGAGATTAAGGTATAACAACATGGAATACAGTCCAATATCCAAATCCAAGTCCAATCATCATTGGATCCACTCCAAGACCCACAACCGTGGCCTGAGGCAATACAAGTGCAACACCATGATCATTCCACAAGTGATCATCCCATGCTCATACAAATTGAGCAATCAATCCATCACATCTAACCTCTCCATTCTATGGTTTCACATACCCAACCTTAGGCCGTATGAGGGCCCGCCTAGCCACTGACACGGGTCATTTATCTCCAAACACATCAGAGAGTCACCACTAAGTAATCCTAGGTTCAGGTCCTCCAATTCCCATTAATTAACAGGTTTATGACAACAATATAGGTGGAAGAGAAGAACATTATATAAAATCCTCTAAACCATAGAATCAAGTGGAATAGACAAAGGTCCAATCCTAGGTAATGGTCCACTCTTGGTTCCGGTCTCATCATGTGATTGGATCCCTAACTGTAGCCTCAAATGTCAAAGATAATAGATATGGTGCTCTTTAAGTTATGGACATCATGGACTATAATTAAGGGTCGAATAATTGACGATTCAAATCCCAAAACCTCAATTGGTGGACGCCACGAGCCAAGGCTATGCCATGCCATTGATTCGTGTTTGACACACTTGATGGAAGCCTATTTGGATGGTCAATGGACCCCACAAATGATCAATCATCAAAGAAGATGAAATTTGAAAACTCACTATTCACAGTGTGCCCAGTTGACATCATCACCAGGGATGTCAACTAGGTGCACTGGATGTTGACCCCCAGGTTGACATCCTGCAGTGTCCCTGGTCAACATAATGGTCGTGATGTCAACCGGGTCCACTTGGACCTGAAGCCAAACAGCTGGGGGGTTCCTCAGGTCTTGCTGTGTATTCGGCCGACATCATGGCCGTTCGACCAGATACATAGGACTTTGACATGTCTGAGAAATCTCAGGTCTCAGTTAACTCCTGCAGGCACATGTGTATCCGATCGATAGGGTATAGGGTTAGGTCGACCGGGTACACTAGATTGTATTTTTACAAAACATTAACTAGGACTTGATTTACTCTCTGTTCAATGTTTCCGGTCGACCGAGCTAGGGGCCAGTCGACCGGGTACACGCATTGAGCTGAATTCCAGATTTCTGGGATTTTTCCCTCTTCAATTCATTTCTCATTCAATTCGTCCCCAACTTCTTCCATCCATCACACAATCAAAGATAAACACAAAAACACTTCTAAAATCTCCATCCATCATCCAACTGGGCCATTGATCTTCCAAATGGGAGAACCCATCTATCAAATGGTCATTTATCCATAAACAAGCTCAAAAGGAAGATCTACACATGCATATCTATCTAATTGAATTGAAATTAAAGAATCAAGAGAAGAAAGCATGCATCATGTGAAATTAGCATAGGGTACTTGCCTCAATTCGAAATTGGTGATAGAATTGAGAAAGAGATATGAGAATTCCAAGCTTCTAATAGTGTTGATTGTACAATTGGGGTGGTCTCTAGCCTCTCCTTGTGCAGGAATTTGGGGCATTAGGGTTTCTTAGGGAGAGGTAGGAAAGATGAGAGTGAATTAAGGCTTTAGGCTAAGTTTGCAATAGTTGGGTTATATAGATTAAGGTTTAGGATAATTACCAAAAGGATAGCTTAGTTGTAAATGAGAAAGAAATAGGGTCATGGGTAAATAGGTCATTAGGTGGGATTCTAGAAAGTTCTTAACTCTCATTGCCCCTCCTATTAATTCTAATATTAGCTAAGTCCTATTCTAATCAAAACCTACTAAAATTTACAACAAGTACCTATTATCTATAAAGAATTCTATAAAAACTAAATTCTAAGACTTAGGAATATTAGCAACTATTCTACTAATTCCTATTAATTAGCATATTAAAGTAGGTAATATCTTATTAATAATTATTTAAATCAAACTAAGGGCCCACAAGGGGTGGGGCCTCACAGACTGCATTAATCGTCACTTACTGAGCTAGCCGCTGAGAGCGCTCCACTTGCATGCAAGGCGGCACGCCAGCGCCAAGTAGAGCTAGCTTTTTAATGAGTCGGCATTTCATGACAATAGGAGCTCTTATTAGCCCTACTTAAGTTGGTTAAGTGACATGCAATTTACTGTAACAAATTTATCTCCACCTACTGAATAAAACCATTGCAGTCTAAGAAAAATATTAAGGCTTCAAAATTTCATTAAATTCTCCCATGAAATGAAAGCTCAGGACATTTAACAGACATCTCTTCAGGACAATTCACAAGTGCATTTAAATTAATGGTCATGGCCTTCTCTAGTTTACTCATAGAAAGCCAAGCATTAGATTTCTAGAGAATTTGGTGGAAAATACCTGCTCAAAGCATCTTTTGAATACCATCCAAAAGTAGAATTTAATAATAATTACAACAACAACAACAATAATAATGACAATCATGCTAATGATGATGATAAGAAAGAAAACGACATATGATTAATGGTATGGTTTTTTTATCCAACAATCATTTTAATTTTATTTTTTTGATTGATACATGATTTAAACCCACAACTTCAAGGTTGCAATAGGGAGCACCTTCTACTGTGCTAGGCTTTTCCCCCTTAATTTTAAGAAGGAAATGGTACATTATAAGAGACGTGAGTATAAAATGAAGTTTAACAACAGGAAAAAAAATGCCAGAATAAGGCCAACTTCTTATATTATTATTATATAAGTGGGGCCCAAGATATAGATAAATTATTATTATATAAGTGGGGCCCACATATGTATAGAGAAATAAGCGTGACAAATTCTTCTCTTTTATTAGGGTAGATATATATATAATAATAATAATAATGTATAGATTATATTATTATTATATAAGTGGGGGCCACACAAATAATGTCATTTTGTTCTCTTTGATTTTATATTATAAAAGTAGGTCAGGAGTGTAGTGAAACCAAATTGCATTTTGTTCTCTTTTATAAGAGTAGAGAAAGTGGGCCAGGTGCGCAGTGAAACCAAATTGCATTTTGTTCTCTTTTATAAGAGTAGAGAAAAGTGGGTTAGGTGTGTCATGAAACTAGATTGCATTTTGTTCTCTTTTATCAAAGTAGAGAAAGTGGGCTAGGTGTATAGTGAAACCAAATTGCATTTTGTTCTCATTTATGAGAGTAGAGATATGATATAAGTGAGACCCACACAAGTTCTTCCCTTTTATAATCTTATTATTATTACATAAGTGGGGCCCAAGTTCTTCTCTTTTAAAAGGGTAATAATAATATATAGATTATATTATTATTATATAAGTGGGGCCAACACAAGTTATGTCATTTTGTTCTCTTAGATTTTATTTTATAAAAGTGGGCCAGGTGTGTAAGTGAAACCAAATTGCATTTTGTTCTCTTTTATAATAGAGATACAAGTAAATTGCTCAAACAACCCTGTTTGGGTAATTTACTTTAAAAGTGAATTGAAGTGAATAATCACTTTTAAAAGCAAGATTGGGAAACTCGTAACTTAGACTCTACTCGTCCAATGAAAAAAAAAATGACTCGAATAAAGTCAACGTGGAGACTTGGGATTCATCTTTTTTTTTTAAAGAATTATTTTAAAAGTATTTAAAAATGAGTCCACTACTTATAAAATCTAAAAATATATTTATTTATATGCATTCATGATAATCAATTAAAATTAAGAAGTTTATACATGCATGAAAAGTTAAACAATAAAGAAAATAAAAGAAAAAAACATTACATATTACATAATTTGTTAGTCCAAATATCGAATGAAAAAGACCAAATATAGGTTTCAAATTACATTCCAATAACCATTTTTAAATTATTGACTCTAAACCTCATGCATAGTTACTTATAAGTAAATCTTAATTGTATAAGATTAGATCTGCCTATTAAATGGTTTCGAATGCAAACCACTTATTAAAATAAGAAGACTCGGCCGCGCCTCCTCTATTTTTTACTCGGTCATTTGTCAAAATAAGATAACTCGGGAGCATCAAGAGTCAATTCGGAGAGTTTTCCAATCATATTTAAAAGGTAAGAAGAGAAGATGGGTCATATAAAAAAGCACTAAAATAAAAAAAACAACCTTTTCGTATTTTTAAAAAAAGTAAAAAAAAAATTCTCTTATTCCACTAAATGACAAAAAAACATACTTCTTTTTTATCCTAAAAAATTAAAAAGGTACATTTTTATACAACAAAAGGACAAAAAAGTTATATGAAGGTGAATTATTTTCCAAGAAAAAGTAAAAAAGGGACCTCTTTAATGCCATGAAATGACAAAAAAGTGAACAAAGTAAAATTTAAAATTTGGTAATTTCTTATTCTAACCTTTATTATTCTTACATCACCCCCATTTCACTTTAGAAGTGTAGTCAAGGCCACAAAGTGTCCTGGATCCTCTTCCACAAGCTGCGGTGCAATTTGACTACAGTTCTTGAATTGGGCCTCTCATGAGATTGAGCCATTAAGGTTTAGGGGTGTACACGGATCGGATTAGTGCGGATTGAGCCAAATCCGTCACCGATCTGTGACTATTAAAATCCGATCTGATCTGATCTAATCCATGGAGGAGTGGATTGGATTGGATTAATCCATTCAATCCGTCCCTATACATTACAAGGAAAAAAAAAAAGAAGAAAAAACCCATGAATTCTAAAGCCACTAAATTAAAAGGGCATGAGTTGAGAACTGTATGCTTATCATATCCTCTTCTATTAATAAGGTCACATATGGACCTCTTATATTTTATTTATATATATACATATATTTATATTTATATTTAATGCCAGCGGATTGGGTCGGATCGAATCCGCAAAATGGGTAAAATCTGCCACCTATCCGTTACTAATGGACTACATAATTTTCAATTCGTCACTAATCTGTTGGCTTTCGAATCAGATTAAAATTCATAGATCGGATCGAATTGAATCTACGAGTGGATGGATATTTTTTATACCCCTGATGAGGTTGATCAAACTAAAATGAAATCTTGGGAGAGCCCATGTAAGATGAATCCGCAGTCATTGACAGGCCTAGTTCTGGAACATTCGCCAGACTTCTCCTTTCCTTTTCCTTCCAGATTCTTCCTTCTCCTTCCAGTACTCTTCTTCCAACTTCCGCAACTGGTCTGCTCTTCTCCTTGTAATTTTAATACCCCAAACCATACAACAACAATCAAAGCAATTACGAACTAGAGAAAGAGAAATCAGCAGCAGCAGGAGAAATAGGAGAAGAAGGAGAAGAAGAAAGAAATCCAAAATTAAGAGAAAGAGAGGAGAAATCAAAGAAGCCATGGGCGTGGATTACTACAAAATCCTGCAAGTTGATAAAAACGCCAAAGAAGATGATCTCAAAAAGGCCTATCGCAAGCTCGCCATGAAATGGCACCCAGACAAGAACCCCAACAACAAGAAAGAAGCAGAAGCCAAATTCAAGCAAATCTCAGAAGCCTACGAGGTGGGTCTCTTTCTATCTATCAGATTCTTCCTTTAGATCCTTCAACCTTCATTATCTCACAGCCATCTCTCTCCAATCTCAGGTTCTGAGCGATTCGCAGAAGCGTGCAATCTACGACCAATACGGAGAGGAAGGTCTCAAAGGCCAGGTCCCTCCGCCCGGCGCCGGTGGCGCCGGTGGGCCGACGTTCTTCCAGACCGGCGACGGACCGACGGTGTTTAGATTCAACCCCAGAAACGCAAATGACATTTTTTCTGAGTTTTTCGGGTTCTCGAGTCCCTTCGGCGGAGGAATGGGCGGCGGTCCGGGTGGTGGAGGGATGGGCGGCATGAGAGGTGGGTCGAGGTTCGGAGGGATGTTTGGGGATGATCTGTTTGGATCGTTCGGAGAGGCGTCGGCGGCGCAGAATCCGACCCGGAAGGCCCCGCCGATTGAGAGCACGTTGCCGTGTAGCTTGGAAGAGCTGTATAAGGGCACTACGAAGAAGATGAAGATTTCAAGGGAGATTTCTGATATCAGTGGGTGAGTTTTCTCATTTCTGTAATCTGTTTTTCTCTTTCCCCAGTGGCCAATTTTTCTTTTTTTTAATTCTTGTGATGGTTTTTGGGTGTTTTTGTGATGTGTGTTTGGATGGTTTTTTATGAAATTGTATGTCTTGTTTTAGTTCAGACTTAAGAGGATGATTTTGGGTGAGATTTAAGTGCTTCTTTGCTTGTGGGTTATTGGTTGATTAGCTTGATCTGAATGATTGTTTAGTGGGTCTTTTTTCTTTTTTCCTTTCTGGAGTTGGTTATTGCATAGTTAATTATACATCCCTGAATTGTATGTTTTAATTGCTTATTTGAACATTGATGAATCACAAATATTTATAGTTCTTTGATGGATATAGAAATATTATTTCATTTTAAAACTGTAAGGAGGTAGAGGTAGACTACCTGATATGCTTAGATTTGGAAAGACTGCTGATGGACTCCACCAGAAAATAAAATAAGAAAGAATAGGGATTTGCTGAAGATGCTGACATGTAGCAGCCAAGGCTTTCACTGTGTAGGCTGTAGCATCTCAAAAACATTATTTTAGAGTTTGATAAATTACCCGCACTTTTTTTGTCTTTTGGCTTTTGAAAGCTGATGGAAATATTGGAATGTTTGGTACTTGATTGTTTGAAGTAAGATTTGGACATCAATTTTGTTGCTGTTGTTTTTGCATATCATATTCATTTGAATCTTAGGAACAGATGTATTTAAAAACTATTTAAATGTTATGCAGAATTAATGAATCCTGTAATTTGGGACTTTCTTGAATCGGACCCTCTGTTATGGCATTGAATTTCAGCATGTGTACCATGCTTATGCCCTGTTTTCCCACCATCTTGGTAGACTAAACAGAGTGAATTCTTGTAATGTTTAGAAAGAACGGGATTTTCGCGTGAGATTTAATGATTTCCACTATCATGCTTGGATGCAGCTTGTTTTTTCAAATGGGACTTCTAATGATTTAAAGATGTTAATTCTTTTTCCTCTGGGGAACTTGGCATTAGTTGGCAACTCATGTTTTCTGGAGTAAACTGCTCGAAATATCCCCCGTGTGTCCTTTCTTATAACTCTATTCGTTTGGTTCTGTCATTGTACGTCATTGGTACTAATGTGTTTCAATCTTCAGGAAAACTATCCCAGTAGAGGAAATTCTAACTATTGAAGTGAAGCCTGGCTGGAAGAAAGGAACCAAGATCACATTCCCTGAGAAAGGAAATGAGCAACCTAATGTCATCCCTGCAGATCTAGTGTTCGTCATTGATGAGAAGCCACACAGTGCATTCACAAGGGATGGGAATGATCTGATCTATACGCAGAAAATCACACTGGCCGAAGCTCTAACGGGCTACACTGTCCATCTGACGACCCTGGATGGTAGAACCCTAACCATCAACGTCAACTCCGCAATACATCCTAATTATGAGGAGGTTGTTCCTAGGGAAGGGATGCCCATACCCAAGGATCCTTCCAGGAGAGGGAATCTGAGAATTAAGTTCAACATCAAGTTCCCCTCGAGGCTAACTGCAGAACAGAAGGCTGGAATCAAGAAACTGTTGCCACCTAATTGAGGAAGCGAGAACCGAATCTCTCTTGTGAATATTATTGGTTAAGCTATGGTGATGTGTACGAGTGAGATCAATTTGGTTGATAGAAAATTGTATTGTAATGATTTTCTTATTTTATGCGATGAATGCGTCGAGTTCTTAGTTTCTTCGTTGTGTCATGGATGAAAGATAAAATGCAGTTCAATATAGACAGGATCTCATTGCTGGAACATTCGCTTCCATTGCGGTCAATCTTACAATTTTTGTTTTTAGAAACAATAACATTCTCTCTTGAAGTTTCTTATACCAAACATTTTGTGCAAGGCATTCATGCAAAAGAACTTGAATTTTCATCAAGAGGCTGACTAAAACTCATCCAGGTAATGGTGGTTATGTATATGCTATATAATAAATAATATGTTGTTTGGTGTCCAGACCCAACTGGACTCGGAATAGGAAGGCACGGAGTTGACTTGGATGAGCCGATTTAATGTCGATCGGGATTTTAAACCATCCACACATTTTATGTTAGATATGATAAAAGTTTTCTTTGGATGATCAGAGTAGCTAAAGTGAACAACGAGAGGGCAGGCCATTCTGCAGGTTTTGGCTGTAGATGAGTTCACCTTTGAGTCTCACCAACTTTTAGACAACTAGCGATCCCAATTTGGAGCAGCTGTTGAACAGGAAAATCCACTTTATGCAGCAAGGGCTATGCTTTATGGACCCAAGACCTATGCATGGTTGATTCATCTGATTGAGCAATCATGATTTGACCCTTTTTTTTTTTTTCAACTTCTTTTGATTAAATGGTTCACATTTCTCACATGGAGCAAAATCTTTTGCATTCATCAACTCAGAGATGATAATTTTAATGGACGGCTTATATGTATGTGCTTTGATCTGATTTGATCAGATTATGACTCACCTGTGTTTTACTGATGTTAAATAATCCATATATTCTTAACACTATCATTTCAGCTAATTTACATCCGAATTGGCCACAAATACTGGACAAGCATTATTAGTAGTAGAATGTATGGGTTTCTAAGATTAGTAGAACTTGTGTACAAAAGTTAGCATAACTTGTAAGCTACAATTATTAATTAAAGCTAGCAGTAGTTTTTCTTAGGAACAAATTAATGAATATGGTTTAATAAAATCCTGCTAAGAAGCTTAGTCATGCACGACAGGTATATACCAGTTGGGTCCAATTGGACTCGGACTTGGCCCTAAACCAGTTGGGCCTTATTGGACACGACAGGTGCTCTCCCTATGGCCTTTCATTTTGAGGATAAGATGACACTGATTGCCGATTGCCTTGTCCCCACCCTCCTCATCCACAACCATCCAAAACCACAACACAAACATCCACGGGAATATTAATTAGGTATCAACTGCTAGTCCTGGTGACTACCTGAATAGTGCAGTGGATCTTTATCTTTCCTTCTTTCTATGAAAAACCATATGAGGCCCTTGGAAAGGAGGATTATGATGGACATGGATAAATCATCACATCTGCTGTCATTGTCATGTATTACTTGATCAAATGTATTAATGTCATACTGGACCAATTTCACTTTAATTGAAATAATTTGAATCCTCCCAAGGCTTAGTCTAGAGACCTCCTGAGTTAACAGTGTAGCACACATAAATCAAATTTTGTTTCACTATTGGATCAACTATTTAATTTTTTTTTTATAATGATTAGATCAACTATTTGAAAATGAATGGTAATCACATTGTTCATCAAATAGTTAATCCAATGGTGGACAAGTTAGAATTGATATAAAATTTGATAATACACAATATACAATGATGATATTTTTACATTGGACGGTTTGATTGTTCAGTAGGTGGGTCACAATAAACATCAACTAGATGTTTCTACCAAAAGAAAGAAAAAAACAAAAAAACAAAAAAAAAAAAACAGGTTGGCCACAATGTGGAGTTTCACTCTTTTAACTCATGATTTCTTTAGGTTAAACCCCTGAAGATTTGGACTAAAATATAAATGATTTATACTGTGGGATTGATCAGGATGTCAAACATAAAAACTGTGTTTTATAAAACATTTCGACAAAGTAAATCAATGTACTGGAAGTAAAATCTAAAAGGTCTATGCCCACATATCATGAGTATCATAGCGTCCCTCGAGCTGTTGAACTGTAGAATAATAGGCATTTTAATTTTTTCTGATGATGCCGTTATTTTTTAAGTTTTTTACCCAGCAAAACTAATCCCCCATGCGGTATCCACCAAACCTGTGCGCAAACATGAGGAGCAAATCCACCCGGTTTTGTCACTCCATCAACACCTAAATGAGCACATTTAATATATCCTTCTCAAACTCGAATCAATCAAAGATTGAAATGATCATAGTGAGTGGGCCTTGAGAATATAAAGAGCAGAGTACCTTAATTTGAGGACTCTCTAGGACTACTAAAGTTGTCTTTAAAAAAATAAATATCATATGAAGTGTGAGAAACAGTTACCAGCTCCCCCTCCCATTCGTCATCCACGCTGCGCAAGATAGCAGGATACTCTGCTCCCGCCGGCGCATTATATCTCCATCCCCTATCTCTCTCCATCTCATGTATAAAAGATCCAAATAGCAACCGAAACCGCTACATCTTTCACTTCCTCTGCCTTCCACTCGCTCAAGAAAGCTGAGAAAATGGAGTCGAGAGCGCTATCCTTCGCCGCAGCCGCCACCACCTCCCTCGTCCGCCTCAAGAAAACGAGTCCGCTCGCCATCTGGACCAGATCCGACCGCTCAGTCGGCGGCGGAGGGAACCTAATCTGGGGACGGCAGCTCCGTCCGGCGCTTCTGATCGCCAAATCCTTGCCTGCGCTGAATGCCGCAGGAAAGCGTGACCTCCTCCAGCCGATCTGCGCCGCAGCGTCGCCTCCGGCCGAAGGGGATGAATCCGCCGGGTGAGTTCCAACTCGCTCCGATTCCGACTCGATCGCTGGAGAATCCGACTCGGATGATCTTTCTAACGTGTTTCTTGGTCGTTTTCAGGGAGGGGAAGGTTGCTCCGGTCGGATTTCTGGAGAAATATCCGGCTCTGGTCACCGGATTCTTCTTTTTCATGTGGTATGTGAAACGATCTCTTCTAAATCGCGCCGCCTGCGTAGAAACCACGCATCTTCCTTGAATTCTTACTCGTTTGTTCGAATCTTCAACGGAAGAATTAGGAAAAAACTGATCGATGCATTTGCGATTGCAGGTACTTCTTGAATGTGATCTTCAACATACTCAACAAGAAGATCTACAATTACTTCCCCTATCCTTAGTACGTGTTTTTGGATCTGATGTATCTTTCATATTCAAGCGTAGGTTAGCAAGAATGTGTGCTCTTTTTTCTTTTTTTTCTTTTTTTAATCTTCCTTGATTCTTCGTGATTTTTGATGGTTTGGAGTTTGAATTAATCCGAGCAGCTTCGTTTCGGTGGTGCATTTGTTCGTCGGAGTGGTATACTGTTTGGTGAGCTGGGGCGTCGGCCTGCCTAAGCGCGCGGTAAGTTTGTAATCATGTCTACTGTCTTTACCCGAACAGAAACGAAAACGTTTGTAATAATTTATGCTTTCTCACTCAGATGCTATGGTCTACTGATTTTTTTATTGGTTTTTAGGAGCCAACATCATGTCCTTCTGTACAAGTTGATTGATTTGATTATGTTTCTTTATGCTACGTGCGATGCTGTGAACTCGTTTGGGAAACGTGTGAAAGCGAATTTGTTGGGACTTTTATAGTGAGATTTGTGTCATCTAATATGTGGCCCACCAAGTGATGATCAAAACTATTCCAAAATTAATACCATCTCCTCTAATGAGATATAATTAGATTTTACTTTTAATAAAAATTGATCCCATCATGAAATTGAATACACATTTAATAATATATTAGTGAATATGATGAAATTCTCATATTATTACGAAATGAAAGTGGGTGCGGGAGATTCATTGATTCTCTCTCTTCCTTTTCTTTTTTCTATTGTTTTTCTGAACTAGTAAAGCATCGGTATCTTTTAAGCCAGAAAAAAGAGCATCGGTATCTTTTCGTTCGAAAGGTTGATTTTATATTATTCTATTTTTATGACACGTGTGTTGCTGTGAAGTAGTTTGTGCCTAAAGCGGATTTGATGGGACTTGTATTTTACGTCCTGCAATGTTTTCGGAACCATTTGGGTGCATAGGCGAACATGGTGCGTCTGGACATTCTGGACCGCACTAGTTGATGCTTTAAAGCTATTTCTTATTGTGCCTTTGACTTGGTGGCTCATGATACTGAGCCAGAAAAGATCTACGGTCTTGATCGACGTTCCACAAGGCATAGTGGCGATACAATACCATAGTCTGTGTGTGGCCACCCAGGTGAGGTCCACAGTCCAATTCATGATCTTGAAAACCACATCTCTCCATGTATAATAATATGCAAATGCGCTGTCGGGTGCCCCAGCGGCTAGGCCGGAGTCTTGAGTTTTGTGCTGTTCTGGTATATGAAGTGGACCCCATCTGGGCAGCTGCAGGAAAATCAATGTGCTTTAGTGGAGAACGGATCTCCTGTTTCGTCGAGCTCTGTTTGGACGAATCAAGGGCCAACCGGGGATCCGGATCCGGATCCGCTTGAGTGACATGGGATGCAGAATCTGCAAGAAATTGCAAGAAAGGTCTTCCTTCATGTGAAATCGAAGCCATTGGATCATCAGCCCTTTTATATGTGGAATACCATTTTGAGTTGAGGGAAATTGCAATTGGGCTTCTAACAGTTTCTTTGTTTTCCTCAAGTTCTCACAACATTTTGCTTACTTTAGTTTTAATATATATATACCAGTAAAATATAAGTTAAACATAGTGGGGCGTTTGTGCTTGTAGCCTATGGATTCGACCCTGTTGAAGCTGCTGGTCCCCGTAGCAGTGTGCCATGCCCTGGGACATGTAACTAGCAATGTTTCTTTTGCTGCAGTGGCCGTCTCCTTCACCCACACAATCAAAGGTTCCTGATGTCTCTGTTTCTGCTAATTTGACAATCATGGGAGTCATTTTCTATTATTTGTTGTAGCTCTTTTTTTCGCCCTTTCTTACTCTTCTATTTCTAATTCATTTCAGCTTTGGAACCATTCTTCAATGCCGCTGCTTCACAATTCGTACTCGGACAAAACATACCCTTCGCGTTATGGTTATCTCTTGCTCCCGTTGTCCTCGGTAAGCCACATCTTCCTTCCTATTCATGTAGAGATGGTTATAGTCGCGTTGGTTCATCTAGCCTGTAACACTTGGACAGTTTTGTAGACCCACGATGGATACCCCCACAATACAGATGACTGGTGGGCTTTACAGTGGTCTGCCACAAATGGATTTTTTTTCTACTTAAAAGAAGTATTGAAATCCATTGTTCATATCTGTTGAGCGGAAGTTGATCATGAGTGGTCGGGATGATTTGATCAGTCATCTTTGCATGGTCCATGTAATACGGTTTCATTAGTCCTGCAAACCGTTAAAGAGGTAATCATCTGGAGTTCCTAAAGATTTGGGGGCAACTGACCGGTTCCTTAGTGGTGGACTAGGTTTCAATCCCACGGGATCTTAGACAATCAACAGTTTGATTATGTACAAAACATGTAACCAGTACAAAAATCCAAAAAGGAGTGAATCAAGCAAAAATCACATGTATTTTATAGTGTTTAGTCTTGATGGTAAGTACTGCTACTGGGTTGAAACTAGGCCTAATAATACTATAGAGGGAGAGCTTTATTTTGACATGTTTGGCTTATAAAGGTGATCCATGTTCATTGATTTAAAACTTACGTAGCTGCGTTGTCTCAGAGCGGTAAATGACCAAAGCTCTATGGTAATTGATTAGATCAGAATGGTAACAACTGGGGTGCTGATTGGTCCACTAACCTACTTTATCAACGGGTTGTTGATTGGCCATCAGAAACATCCTCTGCTGTTAAAGAGCAGCATTTTTTTACTATTGCACAATTCAAAGAAATATCTAAATAAATTTAAGCCACATAACATGTTTGCAGGGCCCATCTAATCTCAGCGGGTAGAGTGAGAGCCTTAGATTAGCTATATGAGAAAGCTCATCTAAAGTTTCTAGCCATTAAAGGCATAAACTGGGCAGTCAAAATAAAACTCACCCTTTATCTACAGATGTCCACTTTGTCGTGTCTATCTCATGGGCGTGCATCAGATGCATAGAAACTTTTGATGGATCAGACTCAATATATATCTAATCCACATAATCCCCTTTCTCTGGTAGGGTCCATGGGCCCATGAAAAAGCAGCGTGCCACATTTGTTCTCACGGCAAAGGAAATGCTGCTTTGCTGTCTTGGGCTCTTAGCTGAGAATTCAAACTTTTGTCACAATTTTAGTAGTTTTGCAACTGACTCATTTACCCCTGGAGATTTCAGGTGTTTCCATGGCATCTCTAACTGAGCTCTCATTCAACTGGGTTGGTTTCATTAGTGCCATGATTTCCAATATCTCCTTCACTTACAGAAGCATCTATTCAAAGAAAGCCATGGTTTGAAAATCTCTCTCTCTCTCTCTCTCTCTCTCTCTCTCTCTCTCTCTCTCACACACACACGCGCCCGCGAGCGCGCGCCCACCCCACCCCCCTCCCCCTCTCTCACACGTGCCCCCCAAACAAAAAAATGAAAAAAAGAAAAAAAAGACATATGATGCTTATTTGCATATGTTACAGGTTGATATGGACAGCACCAATCTCTATGCCTACATTTCCATCATTGCCCTCTTTGTTTGCATCCCTCCAGCAATTCTAGTAAGTGAATTCTTTACTATTAAGGTTGAACAATTGTATAGGAAGAATTCCTTTCTTTATGTAAGCTATAATATTTGTTGACCATGATGTCAATCTAACCATCATATATTCTGAGACGTTCTATGGATCATTGGCTCATGGCACATAAAATCAGCTGCAGTGGTTTAGGCACTCTTTTAGTACATAGATTATTTATAGCAGTATAGGATAGGATCAATTCTGTATTAATGTTCAATGCTAACAATAATACTAATCTATCTCACCTATTTATGAGAATAAATTATATTAGATTATATTGCGAAGAAATTGTGAATGACCATCCATCATTTGTTCCATTTACCATGAGTTCTTGTTGCTGCACCATTGAAATTATCTTGATACCCATCTGTTGCAAAGTTGGTTAGACTAGAATCAAACATTCAATCAGCTGCAAGATCCTTAATGGTCTTGTTTGTGGCTTACAGCTTGTTTGCTTGCATGGGATGCTACCTTGGAATACATGGACATGTTTATGACATTTTGCATTTAGCTGCGCCATGAATTTCTAAATGGATGTGAGGAATCCACATGCCTTTGCCTTTTAGTAATCCTACTAGGCTCACAAAAAGTTGATAATGCTCCTATTCACATAACCAATATTCATGCATTTAAATGAGGCTGGCATCTGGTCTGCATTTGAGCAGAGGACACGCTACAAGGAAGTGGTTGCACAGCAAATCAGCAATCCATGTCCCAAGGAGAGCTAGGGAACAGGGGATCCTGGGCTGTGGTTGCACCCAATAGAACTGGGCATGCTTAAAAAAAGTTAGGAAAGGTTTGCTTTGTTTAGTGTCAGGAATGATTTCTTACAAGTTGAATGATTATGCAAGTCTTTCACTACAGTTCACTGATAGCATTCACTCAAACTACACAGAAGGAATGTCCCAAAGATAATTTAACCTGTAAATAAATGTCAGCCAAAAGGCTCCCATGTGCCAAGGTCAGAGAATTACTGGAACTCTGGGTTTATTCTCCAATTAGTGGGAACTAGATAAGCTGTTTATTGGTCCTGAGAACCATGACTTAGTGTGTGGGGCTTGGCCAGACAAGTTTAAAAATGCGTGCTTACTTCTCTCACTAAATGCACCTTGCAGCTCTTAGAGCAGGCACTAATGCAGAGAGATCATCATGGTTTTATTGCGAGAAATCAAAATGGGAACAATGGATTATGATTGGACTGCAGGTGGAGAATTAGGCTTGGAAAAAACACCGATTGATGGGAAAGAAAAGTGAAGGTTTCATACCACCCCGCCGGACAAGGATGTCCAGCGAGTGTGATGATTCTGACGTGGCAGACTACTAGGCTTCATTTTCAATGACATTTCTTGTGCTCAACATATTTGTTCACCTGTTTAATTTGTAGGTTGAGGGGCCTCAATTGTTGCAACATGGCTTTAAAGATGCTATTACCAAAGTGGGTCTAACCAAATTCCTCTCAGATCTTTTTTGGGTGGGAATGTTTTATCACCTCTACAATCAGGTATGCAGTGTGGCTCCATTTCTCTCTATCTGAATGCTCTGATTCACCTCACTATCACTATTATGGTATGGTAGTTTCTATTCATGATTATGCTGAGGATGATGATGATTATGCAGCTGGCTACCAACACTTTGGAAAGAGTGGCTCCGCTTACACATGCAGTTGGGAACGTGTTGAAACGTGTGTTTGTGATTGGCTTCTCAATTTTGTTCTTCGGTATGTATAGGCTTTGGATCTCTCCCTAAAATGTTGATGATTGTTGTGATCCAGTTTTCTGAGTCCTTGAATGCTTGCAGGCAACAAGATCTCCACACAAACTGGCATTGGGACATGCATTGCCATTGCCGGAGTCGCGATATATTCCTACATCAAAGCCAAATTGGAAGAAGAGAAACGGGTGAGTACTCACTTTAAATGTTGCTATATAAATTTATCAGCGCTTATTTGTTGAGCGTGTATTTGTCAAGCTGCATTCTCCCTTTGTTAGGTTTATCTAGCACACTAACATGGGGGATCTGTATTCTGGAATACTTGCAGCAAATGAAAACCACGTAAGATGTGGAGGCACTTTGGATAAGATGAGAGCAATTTGGCTTCAAGTTCGAGACATTGCTCCTGCCTAAACAATGGAGAATGGAGATCCAGTCCAAGCATTTTGAATTAGTCTTCTCTACTTTTTTCTTTCATTAGACTAAAAGATGTTTTGCAATCATCCCATCTTGACTGCACATATTAAGACATCTGATTGCACCGAAGTACATAGATATTACATGATCGAGGGCACTGGCAAATGAACACTGTATCATAAAACAAACCCCAATTCATGTTACTGTTTGCATTTTGCAATCCTCATCTCTGTTATTTCCCAAGTAGCTATTGCAAGTACAGATGTTTCACTTGGTTTTCTAATGGTTTAGAACAAAAGGTAGTAAATTCAAATTCATAGCTTAGCAGATGGAAGCACACAAATATTGAGGTAGATCAGAAAGCCAGCTCTTTGTGGTATGTGTGTGCAACTTTCAGCTATTATCCATGGAAACAAAATTTTCCCACGTGTCTGTTCAATTCTGATAAAAGGAGAGGGGTATATAAATTCCAACACTTATCCAAATTGTGCCCCTTCTTGGATTTATAAAGGCTAGGGCATGGTATGGCCCAGTTCAACCTTTTCCCGAGTTCCCCTAACCACAGTGTTGACTGGCATGATACCCTTAATAGGAGTGGCTATTCCTAACCTAACCCAACAGCCTGAGCCAATGACTCAGGGTTTGGGCTGACCCCTTCATTTTCAAGTTCAGCCTAGGTTGACATTTTTTACCCGATTGATAAATTGTTCTAATTTGCGATCGCCAATTCTTGCCATTTAGCCCACCAACAGCCCCAAAGGCCCAAATCCAACCCTATGCTAGTACTTTCATTATGACTTTCCAACTCAATCTGAGCATGATGCATTATGTTTAGGCTTTCGGTTGACCATATTAACTTTTGACGTTAGGTTGTCGTTGGGGTTTACATTTTCAAACCTGTCAATAGATCGCAGGTTTATCTTGAGCTTATATATGGTTCTTTGTGCTCAACCGAACCCGTTGCTTGCCTCTCTCTCTCTCTCCCCCCTGTGTTGCTGGTTTATGCTCAGCTTCAACGGAAAAATGGAGCACCTAAGCGTGCCAATTGCAATGTTTTCTTGTCAAAATGGAAGCTTCATAACAAAATGTGAGGCTATCCTTTCTTTTACTCATATCATACTATGGCATGCCACTACATTAAGCTTGAAAACAGGATTTATCTAAGGTTTTGAGAATGAGATCGGGGGTTGATTCTACAAGAATTCATCAAAATTTCCCCCAATTTAATATGGAATACTAACACTGGCAGCCTCAAAGGAACCATGAGATAACGATGATAATTTTCACTGTTGACAAATTTAGAATATTTGGATTCTGACTTAGCTCAATTCTGCCCAATTAAATAATTCTCACATGGGTGATGATAGCAGGAATGTAGCATTTATCTACTTCTCTGTTCCTGGATAAGATCTGCAGAATCCAAGTTTTTGTATAGAAGCTGTTTGGAGTTTAAACAAGTCATATGCCATTTTCTCTCTTTTCCTTTAATCTCTCCATATTACAATCAATGCCTACGGGCTTCTTTCTTTGTATAAATACATGGGAATTAAATACACAAGAATTCATGGTCAAATGAGCACCACCTAAGGATTATTAAAGAGGTGAAGGGTATAAGGTAGTGATGTAGATGAGATCTGGACTTTCTTAAGATTTAAATGATCATGATGGCTGGGTATTCATTTCCTATCTATCTTGATTCAATTTCCATCAAAGGGAAGGTTATTTGCTGATATTTTGGATATTCACCTTTGGTTCTTCATTTTTAACCAAAACAAAAAGTCTTTAGAATTTCTAAAAATTCAATTACATGAAACAGGCATTGGTTCTAATATTCTAGATGTGGTCGATCAGGATAGAGAGTGCCCTAGCTAGATTGACTCTAAACCTTGGACACCATCATTATGGCCCTAACAATGACTTATTAGGCATAGAGACTAATATTTTAGGCTCACTCCAATGACTGCCTCCAGACCCTGATTCTGGCTAGGTCTGGTCCGAGCAGAATTGATACTATTGGGCATGGATCCTGCCGTAGTGGTCTGAGCCATAGTTCAATAACTTGACGAGACTTGGTACTTGGTAGACTCGGCACAAGTCACTTGGATAGGCAGAAAAAATCAAGGCAGTTTTGCCAAACTCAGGTTAACTCAATCAAGGCTCGATTGATTCAGCCAAAACTCGACAAAGAGTCAGAGGACTTTATCAAGACCTGTAAAGAGTCAAGAACAATTAGTAGAGATTATCTTGCTGGTTCAACATGAATAGGGAAGCTCATAAAATACCTATTTAAACTCTAAACTACAAAAAAGAAATACAGAATGTTCTCTTAAATGACATTCAAACTTCAATTGGACTAAACAATTTGAAAAACTCAAAACTCAACCATAAACAGAAAGTTTAACAATGAAATCTCCCCATAAACATGACCTCAAACTGGTGTACAATTTTTTCATATCGATCTTCTCGTCGAGGGCTATCCATCGATATAATAAATTCTCAAGTTTAGTAGTAAAATCAAAAGTTATAGCCATCGGAACTGTTGGCCCCACCAATTCATTTTTTTTTTTTTTTTTTTAAACCCTGACTTCATATATTAATAAGCAACTTGTTCCTGATCAGTTGTGTTTCTAGATTGTGGTCCCTTCCAGGCCGATAATCCAATGTTAGCTGATGTATCTTCTCTAATCCACTGACTATGGACTAAAACACGTTTTGTCGGTCATTTGTTTATTTTTTTCTGAATCAACTATTTCAACAGACCACAGACCCACCTTACTTGGTGCAGCCCCCCAAGAAAGATCTTGCTCATGCAGGTTTTACGTAATGGTCGTCTTGTTGAAGTTGGCTTTAAACTGCAGAGTCCAATTCTAAGTACTTGCAGTTACACTAACCAAGTCTTATGATGTGTTCTTCCAATTACTCACGTTTTGTTTTCCAACGCCCTTCTTGACTGATAGAACTCATTTATAAATTGCTACTTAGATCTGATGAATGACGTAGAATCAGTAGGTAATGCAATTCATTGAACTTGAGACCATCAGAATAAGTATGCAATAAGATAAAGGAGCGATAGTTGGGTTACTATCTCGTGTTCCCGGTTAGCCAGATTGTTGTTATGGGTTTGCCAAGTATCAGATTTAGGGTTCAAGGGTCTTTTGGTCTTTATATCGAGCTATTTTAGAGCTAAAAAAAAGAGAGAATCTTTAGTTGTGGAGGTAGGCACATTTTAAATCGCGTAAATTAACTTGGTCGTGAATTTTCCCTTTTCAGTGCTTGATTCGGATTTGTATATACATGGTGTGTTTGTCTGTTGATTGTAGATTCCCACTGCACCTCAAAGAGTGTACATACAATCACCTGCTAGACAACTACTAGTTTAAGTTATGACTTACCAATCACCTTCACAAACTAAGGTTTTTTTTATTTTATTTTGGCCACTGGATCAAAAGAAAACCTTAGGTAGACCTGTTCGAAGGATGTCCCAATAACAAAACATCACTAGCTCTTGATCCTTTTTCATATAGGTTTGAGAATGGGCTATTTAATATCTTCATTAAACCTTGTTCGTGATAGCATTAGTGTAAATTAAGGACAAAATACTTGCTTGAAAGATGTCTAAAACATTTTGAAACTCTTTTCCAATATTATTGATTCATTGAATCCTTCTTTTGACATTAGCTTAAAACTTGGCATCAATTTGACGTTTTCTTTCTAAAAAACAAACCAACCAGAAGTGATTCCTTACTTGTTTTCACCGATTGACCACCGGTGAAAGTGGTCAATAATATTGTATGAGAAGTATAAATGGTTGTCATTAAATTAAACACTTCAAAGTTTTTGTACAACACAAGGACTCATGTTTTACAGATTTCCATTTTTACGGGACAAAGGAATCCTACATACTCCTCACACAGGAAATAAAGACTCTCTCTCTCAAGGAAAGTTAATTAGGTTTTTTTTTCTCTTTTCGCGAAGAAGGAAAAGTATCACACCAAATGAAGGGTGAGTAGATTGTACGGAAATCAAAATAATTTTCCTCTCTATTGCCAAATTTTGACATTACACAAATACATTATAAAAGTAGTCATTTGTAAAGCTCAAAAAAGGCATTTGTTGCATGTAAATTCCCCATGAAGTAACTAAAAATAGTAAATGTCGGAGAAAAAGAGGGAAAGAAAAGTGCCATATTGTCAAGGCCATGCATTGGGATTAGGTGAAATTAGTAGATGTCATGTGCTGGGACCCTCTATAATGGACAGATAAGAATGATCATTTTTTTTATCGGGCACCCTCAGTCACATCATTCCAGACTCTTTTTATTTCCTTGGATACAGCTCTACTAGTCATTTAAAAAATCCTCCTCTCTAATAACCAAACCATATTTTTTTCCTGTCTTCTAAAACTCCAAATAATTGGGCCTAAGCTAGGAGTCTTGCATAAATAATGCCCATATCTTGCCAAAGCTATTGCTTGCAAAGGAAACTTCAAAACACATATTGATCTAACATCATCCATTCTTTGGAAGCCCAAATTGTTAGAAATCATATACCAACTCAAAAGCTTAAGTTGATAGGTGAAATACCCATACAAGTATATTAAAACATGTCAAGCCTATTACTTAGGCGATGTGGGATGTGAGACTTTCCAACACTCCCTCTCACATGCAGGTCTAACAGATTTCATAGAAGGGCTTGTCGCGTGGACTACACAAGAACAACGGGATCGAAACCCGCTCTGATATCCGGTAAGAAATCATAGACCAACCCAAAAGCTTAAGCTGATTGGTGGAAGGCCCATACATGTATATTAAGACATGTCAAGCTTGTTACTTAGGCGACGTAGGATGTGGAACTTTCCAACACAAACCACCTTCTCATTAAGTGATTTGTGAACTTAAGTTCCAAGCAACAATGATAAGAGACAGACTTGTCAGACTTTTATATATATATATATATATTCTATATTCAATGCCTATTTATTTCATGTGACTGAATGCATGGGAATTATGACTTTTATATCTAAAATTGGTTATATTGAAGAAACGCATGTGAATTTTCAAAAATAATCCCATTAAATTATCCCCTCTCTAATAAAATGTTAATCAAGGGGAGGTGGAAAATGAATATCCAGCTACCACCCAAGTGATTTATATATTAAGAAAGTGAGGGTTGCATCTACACCGTTGTATCCTTCACCCCTAATCATTCAGTAGAGATCATTTGAGCATCAATTCTTATGTATTCTGTTCAAATAAACAAGCCCTTATCTGTCACCTTCCACAATCCAATAGAAAAGGTACCCAAATCTTTGAACATTTTGACAATGGTAAGGTGTTTAAACAACTAGGGGCTGCTCAGTTGGTTGACAACCATGTTTGTCACCTACCCAAGGATTGATCCCTGCGTATGCCACTCTTCCCACTTGTGTGGGCTTCTCTTCCTGTTTTATAGGCTCTCCTTCTCACTTGATGGGGCTTCTCTTTTACTTGTGTGGTCTATCTTGGGTTCCCCAGCCCCCTACTGGGGTATAAAAAAAAATGGTAAGGTGTTTTACAATTATCTGTAAAAAGGGTGATTTTAAAATGGGGAGAATGATGAGTGGTTATATGCAAAGAAACCTTCAATTGTTCATAAGTAGTTTTGTTTTCAGCCTAACCACTGACGCTTGGGACCTAGCTCGAGCCACTTTTCTAGACAGCCTTTTTCTGTTGGCAAAAGGGACCTACATTGACCATTCTTATAAAACCATGTGCCATGTTTTGGCCTTCATGAAACTAGTTAGACACATGCCAAGTGCTTTGATTATTTGTTTTTCCTTCAATCCAGGTTTGACTGTTGGTTTTCTGATGGAAGCTGTACATTCTATAACTCCATAAGTCCAAAAAGTGATTTGGGGCTCTTCCTAATCTTTCAGTCTCTTGTGTCTTGTGAAATGAATCCCATATTTTATCTGTTTGTAGATAATCCAAGGAAGAAAACTGAAAACAAATGCAAGTACTAAAATCCAAGACATTAGAACTTTTGTGATTCAACATCATTAGTCGCTGTTGTCTCTTTTGTCATTGCCTGGTACATTATCAGATGGGCATTACTTAGGCGGCAGTGACAAAACAGGTTAGGTAGCCAGCAAGTCCAATTGGCTTTGGCCTTGAATCTGCACCACTGCCATAAATTATTCTTAGACAGTCCATGCCTTGATCTTTTCTCATGGCCTGTCTGAATGCCATCGTTGCAATGAACTCAGCTGGACCCACTTGGGGCAAAAATCACGGTGTAGGTGGTGAATGCAAAGGTCTCAAAGAGACCTATGAGTGTGCAAAATATCAATCCAATTAGATCATCCTAATCCCTTAATCTATGTATAGTCAACCATGAGTTTAACAGTTTTGAGAGACATTATTATTTTTTCGGATTTCTATACAGCAGCGAATAACAGATAGATGAGCGTCAAAATTGAGCTTCTGCTAATTCATGGATGGGCGGGGTGTGTGAGTGGGTGGGTGGCACATGGCACCATCTTTGCACTCTAAGCCCATTGCACTAGATCATAAACCATCTTTTTAACTTTAGAATGCTTTAAAAAAAAATCGAACATTTTCTGCTACAAGATTTTACTCAAAGAGTCCCTCAAAGAGAAACATTAAATTAGCACTTATCATCATGATTTTCTTCTTCTTCTTCTGGCCAAAAAAGATTACTCCAGGAGTTGCATGGTAATTTCCATAATTGTGTTTGAAAATCTCTGTGCTTCAAACAAACAAAGCACGGCCCATCAAATCATGGGCAGGGATATGAAAAGAGGAAAATGGGGAGTGATTGGCGCTGGTTAGATTTTGGAAAAAATCTATTCAACCCAAGCTTCTATCAAATCATTGAAAACTCAAAAATGATTATTGGAGAATAGGCATGCACCATTACTAAACAATCCTATAACAAGTGCTCTTGGGACCCACTTCATGGGACAGATGCATAGGACGTGGATGCAGCTGGGCTTCAGGTCCTTCAGTTTTCTAAATTTTCCCGCCATCTTTGAATTGCTCTGCAAAGATAATTAAAGTGTCGTCTGGTTGAAGGCTATCTTGAATACCTAATGTAGTAATGTTGGAGTGGACTTGGACATTTCTTACGTTACAGAATTTCTACTCAGGGTCACATTTTCAAAAAAGTTTCGGTGTGTAATGTTCTCAGGATGACAGACAGCTTTCATTTCTCTAGTAGATTGTTGTTTTACAGTCTGTCCTCGTATTTGGGGTGTCTAGATAGTAACTCCTCATGTATGTACTATTCAACTTTATATATTTTGAATATTTTGAGAGTACGACTGATCTTAAGACCTAACATATGACCTCGAACGGTTCAAGTTAAAAAAAAATTCCTAAAATTATTCGTAAAACAAAGGAGAGTAAATATGGTATAAATGAAGAAGAAATTATGCGATATGCTATGGCTGTAGGATTTCATATAATTTGATATCTATGGCCCTAGAATATTTTACAAATAGCTTCGCAGAGTTTTTTAAAACTTTATCCGTTGAAAAGCAAATGTTAGGCATTAAGATAGCCGTATGGTCAAAATCCCTAAAGCTAATGATTGCCGAGGTTTGATTGAGCTTTTACTTTTTTTTCAAAATTTAATTTACTACTAAGCTTTGTCATACTCTCTCTCTTGAATTACATACGCAACTAGAGATCAATTTCTGGCTATAGTACTAATGGTGTGTTAGGCCCTGCCCCGGACTAATCATAATTAAGACTAATTAATCCCAATTAGTGTAGCTTAAGCATGATTAATTGTATTAATTATGATTAATGAACAAAATGAGTGGGGTTATTCTCAAATGATTGAATTAAGCCTAATGAAGTGAATTTGGATGGGATTGAATTGATTAAAATGAGTTTAAACTCAAACAAGGTAAACTAAGGACCTTTTTGTAAATACGAGTTTTCACGTATTTCGTCAAATACAGAAATTCTTGATACCAACGTGTGTATCTCGAAAAGTACGTCAACCTTCATAATACACTTGATCTCATTTGACCTAAGATTGATCAAATGGACCTTCACTTGACTCAAAGAGTGAATAAGAAAAATGGAAGAGGGCTTTAGTGCAAAAAGTACATTATATAAGCTAAGAGATGAGTTCATTTCCCATTTTAGCAAACCCTAGGCACCCCCCTTCTTCCTTCTTCCTTCTCTTCCATTTCTTCTCCATTAAGAGTGAGGATTTGAAGCTTGCAAGTAATTATAGAGGGAGCTTGGTCATCTTCATCTTCTCCATTGGGTCATTCTCCATTGTTGGAAGCTTGGGACTTCTTGGGAAAGAGTTGTGTCAAGCTAAGTCAAGGAGAAAAGGGGACTTTTGTCCAAGACTTCAATAGAGGCAAGTATAAATATTGCTTGTGAATGTGCTAGTATTATAGATGTTAATGAAGATTTCATAGATTTGGGTTGTATTTATTTCCATTGAATGTTTGAATGGGTTGTTAGTAGATTGATGAATGGATTAGAGATGTCATTAATATGTGAATGGTATGAATGAGGAGTGGACAAGAGGTCCTACATTTATTGCAGGTTGTTGTGGAAATAAATGGAGAAGGGGAAAGAAGAAGAAGAGAGAGAGTTGCAAAAATCCGGATTGGGTTTTCTGAAGTATTCGCTTGAGCGAACCACTCTCTGGATGAACGGAGTGAAGTTCTGAAGCGTTCGCTCGAGCGAACTTTGTGTTCGCTCGAGCAAACCACTCTCTGGATGAAGGCGCTCGAGCGGACAAGGGTCTGCTCGAGCGACCATTTCTCTGTTTGAGTTCGCTCGAGCGAATTTTGAGTTCGCTCGAGCGACCACGTCTCTGTCTGGGTCCTTTCGAGCGAACTTAAGTCCGCTCGAGCGAACCTGATACTGGACAGGGCATTGATTGAGGCCAAAAATTTGGTTCTAGGAAACATGGACACTTTTTGGACATTTATGTGTCCAAGAAATTTGTTTTCTGGCTAATTAATGCAAAATATAGAGATTGATGGGAATTGTGGATAATAAAATAGAAACTGTGAGAATTGAACCCATGGATTAATAACGGGTTAAATGATAATTGATTGTAGACTATACATCTATGAGTATTAATCATGGGGACTCCAATGTACATATAAATACAAATGTGATGTCCATCGAGAATAACACGTACATTGGATAACCAATGGTTACACCCAAATGGTGGGTAGGAACTGGAATAGAAATGAGTAGAATCGGGTAGTCAGTGATTCTCTCATGCCATTGTATTTTTATCACTTTATTCCAATCTCACAAGATTGATGTCATTGTTGTTTCCTTTCCATTGTTAAGAATGGAATTACTGTATAAAATTGAATCCATAAATGGATTGATAATGAATTGTATTGACCCTTGAATCTGGCACTACCTAGCTATTGTATGAAATTCTAAATGAATTAATAAATGATTATGTACATGAGGCCAGGGTCATGAATGGTGCGCCCTTCCGCCCTGAGCCAAATGACTATTCCTACTGCAGTAAATGATTTGGGGGCGTTCCGGAGCTCCGTGGTGATGCTAGTGTTCCTGACCCGGACACTGATAAGTCCCACAAATTTCGATCGTATCTACGGGTACCGATTGATGCCTTCCATTTGGAAGATGAATCATTCCTTTGAGGGAAGATGGTATATGAAATGAAATGAAATGACAGAAAATGAAATGAATTGAAATGAAAGCTATGGTAGTTGCTATCTTGTACATGTCTATTGTATTGCCTGTTATGCTCCCCCACTGTCTAGAATTGGAATTGTTAACTAGATTTATTGAATGAATCGAGTAATGTACTAACATGTGCTATTACAAGTTTTGTTTATACCTTGTTGCACCGTCGTGTTCATTAGTGTTATTGATGGCATTACAGGCCCGATTGCTCATGCCGGCCCTGCAGCGGCGTCGGCGGCAGCGGAGGAGACCGTTGTGGTTCCTCCAGGAGGATTAATTGAATGGGACGGTCGGAACACCATTTGATATGGTTGTTCGAGTGTGCAAAGTGGACTATGGATATTTTGGGAGATTCTTTTGAGAATTCTTTTTGTAATAGTTGAAATACATTTTTAGAAATGTAATATTTTGAGAACTGAAATACTCATCAATATGCAATGATTGGTGAAGAAAGTAAAAGAACGATACATGTGTAAGGAACATTATTTTGTATACATGTGCATTTGCAATTAATTGTCAATGTGTATTTCCCCAAATTGTACAATTGACAAGTATGATCGAATGAATGTTATCCCTTGTGAATTCCGTTTTAACTTCAGTTAATTCAGAATTTACGGGAGTAAGTATGGTTCACGGCTCCGGATCATTGTAACTCGGGCCCAGATCGTGACATGGTGAGACTTGAGTTAGTATCTGCATTTACCATAGCCAAAAAATTAAAAAAAGAACACCTCAATCCATATTGACATGCATCTAAATGAATCACAAGGATTTAAACTCTTTCTTTTGGGTAAACAAGAAGGATATGTACCACTAGAAAGAAATGTCTTTTTTTTTTTTTTTCAACACCCTAGCCTAGGGGATTGGCACCCAAGAGAGCTCACACAAGCAAGAAGAAAAAGTCCATAGTGTGGGGAAGAGACCCCCACACACATGAAAAGAGTGAAATACCCAAAGATCCCTTGGCAACCAGGTGATATGTGGGATTGTCACTTTCCAGCGAATTAAGCAACCTCTTATTGCCATTTAATTAGCTAGTTCCATAAAGAATGACCCAATGGCTCAGAAATGCCAAAGTAAATGGTAAGTCAAGGGCTAAATCTGAAACCATCTGTTGTGGGCCCTTTGATTTGGATGGTCAAGATTAATCCTCTCCTTCAGCTATTTGTAGTTCTAAAGTGTGCACACATACAAACAATTACATTACATGAACTAAAACCCTAGTCCAACGGTAAAAGGTAAAGTTTGACAAGTATTCTGCTAAGGGGTTGGAAAGTAGAGCAGCCGTATTGAATAGGATAGAAAGTGGGCCCCACTCCCTTTGACCACCAACGCCCTGTACTCTGCTCATCAATGTCAGTCGCAGATGACTTGGATCAATTATAACACACCCTTGATTGCTGCTGCTTCCACACCAGACCGTTCTTCCAACAGTTGGCTCAGTTTGGTTAGATTGGTTACACCAAAACTCAACAACCTACTCACTTCTGTCGGACCACACCCCAACTTGAAAGCTAGAAACCAGGGACCCACATTCCCATTCCAATCTGTCCTAATCCAGTGGGGATCCTCTAAAGCTTTGACTCAAAGAAATTAAAGGAGCACAACTCCCATCTTGACAAGCACTTGTTGAAAAATATGAATCGTTAAATATAAATACCCTCCAAATATGCGAGATATCTCAAAATTTCACACCAAAGGCATTGATTCCACAATAAGATTAGACGTTGGATTAAAAAATATAATGAGTAATGCATAAAATTGTATTACTCACTTTTTATTATTATCAAACATCCAATCTAAGATGGGGTAAACTCCTTATTAAGGAAAGATTTAAGAATTACTCATACATTAAATGGGCTTTTAAGTTGAGTGGTTCGAATTTTTAATAGTTGTATCCACTC
The DNA here is from genome assembly GCA_029852735.1 of Persea americana. Classification (NCBI taxonomy): domain Eukaryota; kingdom Viridiplantae; phylum Streptophyta; class Magnoliopsida; order Laurales; family Lauraceae; genus Persea; species Persea americana. The sequence continues at coordinate 1,200,373 of CM056813.1, forward strand.
TAAGTTTAACTCATTCAATTAGAGGATTTGGACTAGTCATGCATTGGAAGGGATTTTACCCACTCTAAATTTCTCTGAAGTCAGAGCCTTTTTAGAGGATTTGGATTGAGTCATTTGTAAAACTTGGCAGGCCCCACGACCGAATTTGAGACATTTGTCACACTTGGTGGGCCCCACATCTCACTCTCTTCCCCCAAAGCCTTCTTTATAAGGAAGTGGATAGTAGTGCAAATCCAGTCAACACAGTCAAACAAATCCTCATTTCCCTCCTCCCAACGTAAACTTCTCCAACTCAGTAGCCATGCAGAGTGTTCTGCTCCCTCTCTCCACCTTCTCCTTCTTCTTCTTCCTCCTTCTCAAAGCTCCATTAATGGCAGCCTCACCCACCTCAGAAGCCCACCTCCTGCAACAAATCAAGCTCTCTTTAGAGGACCCCTCCCAAGCCCTCTCCAACTGGAACCCAAACGACACCACCCCATGCAACTGGTCCGGCGTCACCTGCAACCCTTCTCTGTCCATCACCTCCCTCAACTTTTTCAACTTCAACCTCTCAGGGCCCTTCCCAACCCTCCTTTGCAACCTCGCGAACCTCTCCTTCCTCTCCTTCTCCTATAACTTCCTCACCGGCTCTCTCCCTCTCTCCATCTCCTCCTGCAAATCTCTCCGCCACCTCGACCTCTCGCAGAATCTCCTCGTGGGTGCTCTACCGGACACCCTCTCCTCCCTCCCCAACCTCCTCCACCTCGACCTCTCCGCCAACAACTTCTCCGGGCCAGTCCCCAACTCCTTCTCAAAATTCTCTCACCTTCAATCTATTTCTCTCCTTGCCAATCTCTTGAATGGTACTCTACCTTCGTTTTTCAGCGAAGTCGTCTCTCTCAAGCAGCTCAATCTCTCCTACAACCCATTTGAGCCTTCTTCAATTCCTCCCGAGTTTGGGAACCTGACCCAACTCGAGGTTTTGTGGCTTGAGGATTGTAATCTCGTGGGGTCAATTCCACCCACGTTGGGAAACCTCAAGAACTTGGTGGATTTGGATCTTTCGATCAATAGCTTATCTGGGTCGATTCCAGAGACCCTTACATTGCTCTCTAATGTAGTTCAAATCGAGCTTTACAACAATTCGCTTTCTGGGGAGCTACCGAAAGGGATGGCGAAGATGAAATCGTTGAGGAGATTCGATGCTTCCATGAATAGATTGGAAGGTGAGATTCCAGAAGAGCTCTGCGAATTACCGTTGGAGTCGTTGAACTTGTATGAGAACCAGTTGGAGGGGAGGTTGCCGGAGAAAGTTGCAGAGTCGCCGAATCTCTACGAGCTTCGGCTCTTCGGGAATGGGCTCTCCGGGACCCTGCCGCAGGAATTGGGTCGGAAGTCGCCGCTGGTTTGGGTCGATCTTTCGGATAATCTCTTCACCGGAGGGATTCCGGAGAGTATCTGCGAAATGGGGGTATTGGAAGAGCTGCTTTTGCTTGGAAACTCGTTTTCTGGGGAGATTCCTGCAAGTCTCGGAGGGTGCCGGAGCCTGACCAGAGTCCGGCTCGTGGGAAACCGGCTTTCCGGCGAGGTGCCGGAAGATTTCTGGGGGTTGCCACATGTTTCTCTGCTCGAGCTTTCGGAGAATTCTCTCTCTGGTGAGATTTCTCCAAAGATTTCCTCTGCTTCTAATCTCTCTGTGTTGCTTCTTTCCAATAACAAGTTCACAGGAAGGATTCCAACCGAGATGGGTTCCTTGGATAAACTGGAAGAATTCTCTGGAAATGGAAATCTCTTTGATGGGTCTCTTCCTATAACGATTTGGAACATGACCCAGCTCCAAAAGCTCGATCTTCACCACAACCAGCTCTCCGGCAACCTCCCTTCAGAAATTCAGTTTTTGAAGAAGCTTACAGAGCTTAATCTAGCAGAGAATGAAATTTCAGGAAGAATCCCTAGGGAAATTGGAGAATTGCAGGTCCTCAACTACCTCGATTTCTCCGGGAATTCGCTCTCCGGCGAAATTCCAATAGAATTGCAGAACTTGAAGCTCAACAGCTTTAATCTCTCCAATAACCGCCTTTGGGGGGAAATTCCTCCTCTCTACGCAAATGCAGCATATAAAGGTAGCTTCTTGGGTAATCCGGGCTTGTGTAGGAGTCTAACTGGATTGTGCTCCAATCCACATGGAGATGATGAAGATAAGAAGAGTCTTTTCTTCATTTGGGTGCGCAGATCGATCTTCATACTTTCAGGCCTTGTTCTTGTTGTTGGAATGGGTTGTTTCTATAAGAGGTATCTGGATTTCAAGCAGGAGAAGAAAAGCAATGAGAAATTGAAATCTTGGACATTGACATCCTTCCACAAATTGGGTTTTAGTGAGTATGAAATCTTGGACTGTATAGATGAAGATAATGTGATTGGAGCTGGAGCTTCTGGGAAGGTCTACAAGGTTGTCCTAAGTAATGGAGAGGTGGTTGCAGTGAAGAAGCTTTGTGGGTTAGTGAAGAAAGGAGATGTAGAAGACCATGGTTTTGAAGCAGAGGTGAGCACTTTAGGGAAGATCAGGCACAAGAATATTGTGAAGCTTTGGTGTTGTTGTACTGCAAGGGATTCTAAGCTTCTGGTTTATGAGTACATGCCCAATGGTAGCTTGGAAGATCTGCTTCACAGCTGCAAGGGAGGGCTGCTGGATTGGCCAATGAGGTATGCAATTGCATTGGATGCAGCTGAAGGGCTTTCGTATCTGCATCACGATTGCGTGCCACCTATCATTCACCGAGATGTGAAGTCGAGTAACATATTGTTAGATGGGGAATTTGGGGCACGGGTGGCTGATTTTGGCGTGGCAAAGATGATAGAGAAACATGGCAAGAAGCCTGATTCTATGTCTGGGATTGCAGGTTCATGCGGCTATATTGCTCCAGGTTCGGAATATTTCTTCCATGGTTCTCTTCTTTCAACTTTCTATTTATGAATCGTATTGTTTTTCATTACAAATGTCTATGTTTTGTATTCTACTCATTTCTTTCAAGTCTCTTGTATTTGTTTATTGTTGTATACATCTTTTTACATGATTATGGTGTTCTTAAATTTTAGTATAGCTACCAGCTCATAATCATTTGTTAGAGGTTGCTAGTTTGGGGGAGCTTATCGAGATGTGCATTATAGGATATGCTTGTGGTATGATTCGGTTTTTTCTTATCAAGTCTAAGATGCTTACATTCCTTCCCTCTGGTCCCTATTTAGTCCACTGGACTAAGAAACAGAGAGCTAACATTGCTGCAACTAACAATATAAGATGGACGCACTTTGCATTTTATAACTCTTCAAACGGACTCCAGATTGATGGGATCTTAGGAAGTGCTATGATTCTAGATTGTGATTTATTGATTACTTGGGATCTTAGGAAGTGCTATGATTCTAGATTGTGATTTATTGATTACTTTCAATCAAGGAGTGGCATCTTGTTGGATGAATGTTTCCATTTTAAATTCAGTTTTCATGCTCTCTTGATTCCTACTACTTTTGGTGATCCTTTATCTCTAGTGCATAGAGATCATGTAGTTTTTCAAAGTAATGTTTTTCCTTTCTCAGTTCATTCACCTTTTGAAAGAATTTGGTATGATTACAGCCCTCCCTTTAGCTGTTCTGGATCCTAAGTTTAGTCTGTTTTATTGTTTCTTCCTTCTACTTTTTGAAGTTCATGAATTTTTATATTCAACATTCCAATTCTTTTACTCAAGCATTAAATCAATTACAAATTGAAGTTGTTTTTATCCGTTGTTTGGATGATGCATTAAGAGTTCAAACAACTTCTTGTTGTTTATAGAGAAAGCATGCTTCAAGTAAGGAAGATTATTTACGTTCATGACTTTTGACTCAATACTTTCCACATTGCTTCCTCTGTTAATTGGCAATTTTGCTCTTATATTTTTTAGTTGGCCCCTTTTTGCATGGTGATTTCTTGTTATTTACCAATGTTGTTCTGGTCTACTTACAGAGTATGCATATACACTTCGAGTGAACGAGAAAAGTGACACATACAGCTTTGGAGTGGTTATTCTAGAGCTTGTGACAGGTAAACGCCCTGTGGATCCTGAGTACGGGGAGAAGGACTTGGTGAAGTGGGTGTGCAACACATTAGAACAGAAAGGGGTAGACCTAGTTATTGACCCAAAACTTGATATTTGTTTCAAGGAAGAGATATGCAAGGTTCTCAGCATTGGCCTTCTCTGTACCAACCCCCTCCCCGTCAACCGCCCTTCAATGCGGTGGGTGGTTAAGATGCTGCTTGAAGCAAGGGCTGTGAACAAGGACAAGCCTGAGAAGAAGGATGGAAGGCCACCAAGTCCATACTGCTATCAAGATGCATCTAGTCTCGAAAGCATTGTCTAATACACCCCAACACTATATTTGCTAAGTATGAAATGGCTTCCACCATCTCCCATACTCCCTGTTAGATCATAAACACACAAGTATAGAGTTGTATACCAAAGAAGGATTCCATCCAAGATTTTGTTTCACACATTGAGGTTCTAAAAAGGCTGTTTAAACTTTACATGGCTGGACTTTTAAATTCAATGTTGCTGTCAGTTGGTGTGAACAAAGAAAGATTTGTAGCTTTGTGAAATTTGAAAAGATTTCAGGCGTTGGTATCTCTTTCTTCTCAAAAATTTCAATTGATGCCATGTTGATTGCATTTATTTTTATTTTTTTTATAGCTTGTCTACACACACCATCTGATGCAGTGTCAGCTGCAAGTTATCAGGGCAGTAATTTTACTTGTTCATTCTCTCCAACTTGCAAAAAAACTGGACTTGTGTGAACACCAGCCGGTGAGATACCACTGCTTTAGCATGATTGAAGTCAACTTCTACTGATGGCAATAGTTGGTTTTCTAGGTTTTCTAGTAAGGTTTTCTCTTCTCTTCTCAGTCAACTAGACCATAGTTCCAACTCCCAACTGGATGTAGTCTGTATTCTGCATAGCCTTAGACACCTGCTTGCTTGGATGGATTGATGTATTCACCCAGAAAATTATGGGTTTGCCTTGTTTTTAACAAAGGCTTCTGTATTATCTGAGAACCTCAAGGTCCCTGGCCCCATTATTCTTTTTTTTTTTTTACTAAAACCTCTCTTAATCAAAGTATACAAAACTAAATTTTTGCCATCAACCTCTCCTTCAATTGGAGAAGTTGGTGTTTTTTTTTACTGTATGCTTCCAAAGGTAATTAATAGACTATGAACAGAAAAACTACAGTTGATTGGCCTAGTGGCCAGGAGATGGGAAGGAAACGTGCACACTCATGATCAAACCCTGGGTAGAACCATGGGAGAGGGCGTGCTATCCACCGCAACAGCCCTGTGATTCCCTTGTTTATCTAAGATTTTGAATAGCTTTATCCATTAAGATTCATTGGAGTGAAATTTGGATAGGAACAAACACGAGAGGATTTGACTTTTCATCACTTTAGAGGTCAGATTTGGGACCCATTGGAATTAGAGGGACTCATTTAGCAATTCTTTGATGTGTGGCTTCATTGGATCATACTCCTTACAAGGAAGGGGTGTTCAAGACTGGATTAGGTGTGGTTGAAGCTGGGCCAAGCCTGGCTCCTTTTGTTATCAGCGAGAGTTTTTGAACCATGATCCAGCACGTGGGTCTGAAACTCAGGACCTGGCCCAGCACATTTGCAAGGTCTATACCCCATTCTGCTAAATGTCTGGATAAGCCTTTAAGCATACATGGGTTATGCCCGGCCCATTTGACTATTGTGCTAGAAGATTGAGAGTTGGTCCTTTCCATTGGAGTCGAAATTAATGAGCCTAATATGGCCCAGTGCAACTGATCTTGGGTCAGGCTCATGCTGCCTGACCCATGAGTAGGTTGTACCCTCTACAAGAGTAGGTAAAAGTGCTCATAGGCCAAGCCAGATCGAGCCTAGCCAGAATTGGTCTGGATTTTTGCTTCATTTTTAAGCCTGTGAACGGGCCATGCAGGGCACATGGATGCTAGAAAGCAGAGCCTGACAGATTTGTTAATAAAAACACATATATTTTCAATGGGCTGGGATTGGGCCTGACTTTCAGGCTCATGTGTTTGATAGCCTGTTACATGCTGCTTCAATATGGCCCAATCAAGTCCATGAACAGTCTTAAAAGTAGGAGGAAGGAGTGCTAATGGGCTGGGTCAGGAAGTGCAAAAACTAATCCAAGCATGGCCAAATTAGTATTGGGACCAGTATTTATCCTTAGATCTAGCCATGGGGATGAAAATCAGACACAGGCCATGTGTCGGGCCAGGCTGGGCCATTAGGGATAAATAACACAAGGCCCTGCCCATTTAACAATCTCATTAAAAAAAATAGGACTGAGTATAGATTACAGCACATGGGCCTAAAACCAGAGCCAGGATCCACCCAAATGTGTGCTAGGCTCTAGCTGGCTTGATCAAATTAGAGTAAAATTTCGTGAAACCCCATATACTAGGAGTGGCATTTATTTTGAGCAGCTTAGATCTTTAACAGATGAACAGATGGGTCTCACCCTAGAGTTTCACCTATGGTTGCAAACGGAACGGTTCGGGGTCGAAACAATACTGGACCCGGACCCGTTTCAAAATAATGGTTCCGAGTTCGGTTTGGACTCAGAATCTACTTTGTTGGTTTCAAACCCGGTTCCAATAAAAGAAACCGAACCCCCTTTTGGAATTGGGTCCACCTAAAAGACTAGAGTCTTGTTCCAAAATTGGTTTTAATTTCTCTTTATTTTTTTTATTTTTTTCTTAAAATAAGCATATCATTTAACTTAAAACATAGCATCAAGTCTATTATCTCCAATATTATATATATAAAAATTTAATTTTGAGGTACACATTCGATTTTTACGGATCAAAACTTCCGGGCAATCGGAAAATCGGATACCCGTTTGCAATCCTACTTTCACCCCTTCAAGCCAGGACTTCTCAAAGTCTTAATGCGCGGGAGGATTCGATCAGGAGTCTAGTTCCAGATCCGATTTTTTGCGGACCGAAACTTCTGGGTAATCGAAGAATCAGATACCCATTTACAATCCTACTTTCACCCCTTTAAGCCAGGATTTCTCAAAGTCTTAAGGCGTGGGAGGATTCAATCGGGAGTCTAGTTCCAAATCCGATTTTGCGAATTGAAACTTCTGGGTAATCGGAGAATCGGGTACCCGTTTGCAATCCTACTTTCACCCTTTCAAGCTAGGATTTCTCAAAGTCTTAAGGCGTGGGAGGATTCGATCGGGAGTCTAGTTCCAGATACGATTTTTTGCGGATCGAAACTTCTAGGTAATCGGAGAATCGGATATCCGTTTGCAATCCTACTTTCACCCCTTCAAGCTAGGATTTCTCAAAGTCTTAAGGCATGGGAGGATTCAATCGAGAATCTAGTTCCAGATCCGATTTTTTGCTGATCGTAACTTCTAGGTAATCGGAGAATCGGATATTCGTTTGCAATCTTACTTTCACCCATTCAAGCCAGGATTTCTCAAAGTCTTAATGCGTGGGAGGATTTGATCAGGAGTTTAGTTCTAGATCTGATTTTTTGCGGATCGAAACTTTGGGTAATCAAAGAATCGGATACCCGTTTGCAATCCTACTTTCACCCATTCAAGCCAAGATTTCTCAAAGTCTTAAGGCATGGGAGGATTCGATCGGAAGTCTAGTTCCAAATCCGATTTTTTGCGGATCAAAACTTCTAGGTAATCGGATAATCGAATACTCGTTTACAATCCTACTTTTGCCCCTTCAAGCTAGGATTTCTCAAAGTCGGCATGGGAGGATTCAATCGAACCCTTACCTTGACTTGGTATTCTTTGACCATTTCAACATATTCGAATTTAAAAATTCTAGTACGATAGCGATTGCATGGTTTAAAAAATCGGCCGATATGAACTAGTATTGGCCGATACCGAACCGATATTTTGCTGATAAATCAGTGTCGACAAAATATCCCCAAAATCTCAGTTACTCTCAGCCAAGATGAAGATCATATTGGTATTACTAATATATCTCGGCCAAGATATTGTATGGTTGACAAAAACCTTATTTTTCTTACTTTTTCCCCATCTTCTTCTCCTCTTCTCTCATCTCCTTAGAGTAGCAGCAGCCATCCATACTCCATAGCTCATCTCCATCACTATTTCTAGAAGAAAATACTTTATTTGGTAAGAGAAAATCAACTTAACTCCCTTAATTTTACTATTATGTGGTTTTTATTTTATCTTTTAGATAAAGCATAGAAATGAATGTAAAGATCATTGGGGTTTATCACATGTGTTGTGTTTTTCACTTAGAAATTAAACCTACACACTTTTTTGCTAGATCTACTCATATATATCATATGATTTTGGGTATAGAAAAATAGTTTTTTTATATCTTAAATTTCATAACTTATTTACTGATTGAATTAGTATTAAATTATGATTGATATGTTTTCTTTATTTTCTTATATTTTACACTAATAAATTGATCACAAGGATCAATAATTGTTGCATTATATGAAATATTGGAGAAGACAGCGAACTGCGACACAAACATGACTCATAACTTAAAGTGACCGATATTTTAATTTATTGTTGTTACTAATAGAAAAAAAAAATATCATTTTCCAGCATTTTCTAATATCCTGGATTTTTTTGGCTATTTTTACGAATTTTTTTGGAATAAAAAAAATTCACACCACGACGATCACAACGGACCGATAATCAACCGCGACCGATACTGATATCATGTTAGTTTTTCAGCTCGACTGATACTGCGACATAAACCGATCTTTAAACAAAATGTTCTGGGCATCTATTCTTAGGCCATTGGATATGGGCCCACCTCATAGCTGTTGGCTTCTCCTGTTCACCTTGATTGGATGGCCTAATTGATTCGTCAAGGGATGACCTCACCAAATTTGTCCCAACTTCTGACCACATTTTCTTGACATTGGGGTCCTAATCACATTTTCAACTGGCTCGCGGTCCCTCATACCAATGTTGCGACCTTCCTGTTGTTTGCAGTTGCCAAGGGGCGCCAAATTCCGGCCACAGCCCATCAACTTGACCTACATTTGACTCACATAATCCGACCTATACACGGATCAGTTGCGGGTTAGAAGAACCTGACCTACAATTAAATGAAATGAGCTAGTGTAAACCCACACAACCCTCATAACCCACATAACCCATTCAAATGGATTGGTTTAGAGCCGGGGGATAAACATCAACCCATTTAAGAATTTTGGTGGTTTAACGTTTTGGTACTTAGAATGGTTTATTTCATACGGAGTTAGTCGAGCTTGTGTTGGGTCTCTGGCTTAGAACTTGACCCAAATATAACCTTAATATTTGAACTAGTTTTGGTTTGAGCCAGACTTCTACAAGTTGGGTTGGATTAAATAGATTGACTAGCCAGCTTTTACCACCTTCAAGTCGTATCTTCCACCAGCAGGGCAACATCTGTTCATTCAAGAATGTCAGGGTCACTGGGGTGATAATGGGATCATAGCTAATGTTCTGGCCTACTTAACTGTAACAGGGACTCCTACTAATAGGGGTGTCTGCAACTTTTCCTTTTATTGAAGTTCTCTTTCTTTAGAAAAATAAAAAATAAAAAACATAGATTGACTAGCATTGAATGTGGATTATGCAGGTCGAGTCAAATTAACACAAAACGACTGCAAAAAATCAGCTGAGGCCCGCCTTTGTGCTTGACAGTGAATTTGGATCCTCTAAGAGTATGGCTCACACTTGCTCATATAAGTGAATGAAATGGAACAATAGGGTGAGACCCACCTACTAGGAATTGCTGAAAACGAAATCCACCTGAGTGGAATGTCCATAAAATTTTCTTTAAATTTGAGCTTTTATGGTTACCAATATAATTAATGCATATTTAAAATGAATTTCCATTCTCCAGTGAAACATCCCCAAATTTTACTGCAAAATCAGGTGGGCCCCACAGTAGAGTGGCGCTCTCGTCACTCGTGCAAAGTATAAGGGCCTATTTAGTTCCAAGCATCTCAGATAAGAATTCCCCTTGTCTGGAATTCCTAATAGCAATGCACTGGCTGTCTCTTGGAAATTTTTATTTGCTTGTTTGATTGAGTTTAGATAGTGCAAAATTGTTAAGGCGGCCAAGTGGAAACTCACTTTTGACTAGCAGAATTCCCATAACTTTAGATTGTGGATTCAAACTGCCTTTGAGTATTTTGAAATTCTACTATGAGGATTGGGATTCTCCGAACACTCCAAACAACATATCCCCAAATACATGTAACTAAACAAAACAGGCTATAAGTGAGACACCCAAGAGGAATGGAGACTAATTAGACCTTTGTTCCATAGGTGAGGGTGCAATTATTTAATGAAGAAAATTAGGCTACCGGCCCACCATGACCCTTGCCAGGTGCAATTGGATCAGGAGCTGCATAAAATGAGCTTCATTAATTAATGGTCTCATTAGTGTATCCATAATTGTTAAACGTCAAGGGTATTAAATTCATGATTATGATTAGATTGTACTCATATTTGATCGATCTCTAATGAGCACTCAGACCCTTTATATTCCACTATTAATACCTGTGAATGTAGAATGCCATTCTTTATGGTGGGCTTAGAGAACTTGTCAACAACTATTCAATTTACAAACTTCTGGACAGGAGTAATGATAAAGAGAGAGTATCTACACTCTAGAAAATCAAGTTATATAAAGTTGAAACCTTTTACAATTATCGCAAACCATCATCATCAAAGCCTTATTCCAACTATGTTGAGATCAACAAATCCTATTATGGTTGTAGCAATTGTTGCAAATACAAAAGAAAATATAAACCAAGTACCAAAACAATCTTGGGGAAATTAAATACAGGAAGTACTAATTACAACCACAAAGCACCAGCTTCTTTCAAGATGGGCACCAAATCACCAGAAATATGAAGGGAAATGAGCCGATCAATCCCACCCACAAATCTCCCTCCAATGAACACGGCGGGGAATTGGAGCCGTTGATCGCCGGGCATCATCGCAATCTCCTGCACAAGGCTTGACTCTTCACCTTCTTCCACCTCCCAAACAACAGCCTTCACCCCATGACCCAGAAGCAGCCTATTGACCACATGGCACATGAAGCACCCTCTTTGGCCAAATACCAACACAGGGTTCTCCTCCACCACCCTCTTCAGTCTCTCCGAGGCGTCGGCACCGTCCTCGCCGGGCCTGTCGATCATCGCTGTGGCCATGCTCCGGCTGTCTGGTGAAATGGGAGCCCATGTTTTGTAAGGAATTGCCTGATGCATCTTGGGTTCTAACAAAGATGAAAACTAACAAAGGAGAAGATGTTTATAGCAAAAGTAAGAGAGAAAGAGAACAAAAGCAGGATATATATAAGAAATATATAAAGAGAGAGATAGGAAGAAGGTGGGGAGAGAGAGAGCAAGGAATCTTCTTAGTTGGGGTGAGATAAGAAGAAACGAGTTTATTTATTTATATATATATATATACAGGTCGTTGCCGTCATGGATGAGCCATCTCGAAGGACTCAACTTAGAGAAATCCTTAATTGAAGGATTGGAACGGCTTACGAGCCTTGATCCTCTTATTGCGTTTATAATAAGAGTTTCTCTTTATCGAATGCATAAAATTCTACCGTTGGGCTCACATATTGATAATCCTGACCGTTCATCTAAAATCTCACTCCCTCTAATGGTGTATCCTCAAATCTCAATTTATAGGAGTGAGTCTCACCGTCTGATTAAACATGTGAAAGAAAATGTTGACTGGAGGCTAACATAATATCAATGTTGATATGGCGTTAGTCACGTCTCAATTAGACAGTAGACCCACTCTTATTAAGCGAGAATTTGAGTGTATATGCCACTGGAGGAGATTATATTCAAAATAAATAGTCCATGCTATCATGATGTGTGCCCTACTTTGGAATTTCATACATCTGTTATAAAAGAAAACTATCATCGATATATACGACTAGGAATCCATCTTCAGGACTCACTTGTTCTAAATCCTATACATCAAAACTACATGTGTTTCTAATATATAGTATTTTTTCAAATTTTATTTCAGTAGGAGTTGATCTTACAATCAAATTAGTAGTTTTATAACGATAAAATTAGTGATAAAGATAATTATATTAACTATATTTCAATCAAATGGTCAACCATACGGTCTAACCAACTCTATTAAAAGGATCTGATTTTCAACAGGTAGACCCCCACCTTAAACTTAAAGCCCAACTCCTTCACCTTACGTTTCCTGAAGACGTCATAGCCCTAGAGAGGATCCGGTTCATTGGGCAATCCAACCTAAAATGGATCAGCCACGCATCACTAACTTGGCAACTTCCATAGTTCAGTCGTCACGTTTCGGTGTTGCTTACGTACGGTGACGACTTCCACTTGTTCGAGAGTCGAGACACTCGACACGACTCGGTAGCCGACCACGTAGTGACGTGGATGCATTTGTCGTTTCTGTCATGGTTCGTCACATGTGTGAGATGCATGGGTTGACGAAGTAGGACAGGTGGCGTTACGTCATCACCTTGCATTAAAAACTCCTGCGCGCCTTTGTGTTGCTATAAAAATATTTCAATGCACGGATCACATTCCGAGGATGTTTGCAAATTGGTGCACACAAATGATGTCTTTCCAAACAGTTTAGGTGCCAATGCAATCCGTTTGGCCCAACCACCGCTTGATTGGGTTGTAACTTACACGCTATAATCAAAACAAAGGGTAAAATATCTGTGTAAGGTCTTCATCATTTTATGTTGTTGCAATTGTATAAAGTCATTGTTATGCATGGTTTTAGACCCAATTGAAACAGGATTGGTGAATGAGATAATCAAAGATGGCTAAATTTTCAAACACTAGCTTTGGGCATTTTTATAATAGACTAGTGGAGCTTACTCTTTCAGTATGATAATATAGAAAAATAAAGTCATTAAAAAACTCAATATTAACGATCCCAACGGAGAATGACCAGTTTACATATAACTCTTTTTTTCTTTTTTTTTTGGCAAATTAAGCGATTTACAGTCACTCATTGTTCTTATAAAATTCAGTAAAAGCTTCAATAAAAAAAATAAGCAAAAGATGGAATAACAAGATATATGGAAGGAAACTAACTAAAAAAAAAAGTTGAAAACCAACATTAAAAATAGGCCCAACATTAAAAAGAGATTTTCTATTGTCACAAAGTCCACTTTGTCGAATGTTGTTGGAGCACTAAATATTTAAAATGTCACAATTCTATTTCACATATTTCATTTATAGCATTGCACATTTAATGAAACAAAATACCAACCAACCAAAACAGTACCCAACTCATAGCTTTAAACAAATCAACAACAAATTACATAGATTCCAAACAATTTGTGGCATTCTCATCTTTTCCTCTGACAAGCAAATCGTGTCTTTACAGGCACTGGGATCGAAGTTGAAATTTTCTACTCATGAAAATCTCAATTGAAATTTCTCATTTGAGTTCTTGTAATGAATGTACAAATTCTTTAAACACAACCATTTTCATGAACATTTGAGCTAACAATTTCATCGAAATATAATAATACTAAGTGGGGGCCACAGATGTGTAATTCTCTTTGATTATATATATATAATATAATATAATAATACCAAGTGGGGCCCACAGATGTGTAGAGAAAAAGCATGACAAGTTCCTATACTAAGTGGGGCCCACAAATGTGTAGTTCTCTTTTATTATATATATATAATATAATAATACTAAGTAGGGCCTACAGATGTATAGATGTAGAGAAAAAGCATGACAAGTTCTTCTACTAAGTACGGCCCATAGATGTGTAGTTCTCATTTTATTTTATATATATATATAATATAATAATACTAAGTGGGGCCTACAGATGTTATAATAATACTAAGTGGGGCCCACAAATGTTTAGATGTAGCGAAAAAGCTTGAAAAATTCTTCTACTAAGTGAGGCCTATAGATGTGTAGTTCTCTTTTATTTTATACATATATATATATATATAATATAATAATACTAAGTGGGGCTCAGAGATGTGTAGTTCTCTTGTATTTTATATATATAATATAATAATACTAAGTGGGGCCCACGGATGTCTAGATGTAGAGAAAAAGCATGCTAAGTTCTTCTACTAAGTGGGGTCCACAGATGTGTATTTTTCTTTTATTTTATATATATAATATAATAATACTAAGTGAGGCCTACAGATGCATAGAGAAAAAGCATGACAAGTTCTTCTCTTTTATTGGGGCCACATATGTGTAGTTCTCTTTTATTTTTTATATATATAATATCATAGTACTAAGTGGGGCCCACAGATGTGTAGAGAAAAAGTATGAGACTTCCTTCTCTTTTATAATAAGGGTATAGATATTATATAATTAATATTATTATAATGTAATAAGAATATATTATTATATTATATTATATTATATTATATTATTTGTGGGGAGGGGCGGGGGGGCCACAAAGGTGTAATGAAAAGGTATGCAACTTCTCTTCTCTTTTATAATAAGTGCATAGATTTTATATTATTATTATTATTATTATATAATAAAATATTATTATATTATATGATATTATAATATTTGGGGGGTGGGGCCCGTGGGGGGGCCCACAAAGGTGTAGTGAAAAGGTATGCAACTTCTCTTCTCTTTTATAATAAGTGTATAGATTTTATATTATTATTATTATTATTATTATATAATATATTATTATTATATTATATGATATTATAATATTTGGGGGTGGGCCCCACAAAGGCGTAGTGAAAAAGTATGCAATTTCTCCTCTTTTATAATAGTAGATAAAATTGTAGATAAATTATAATATTTTGGGGTGGGCCCCACAAAAGTGTAGTGAAAATGTTTGCAATTTCTTATAATTATATATTATTATATTATATTATACTATTAGGAAGTGGGCTCCACAATGGTGTAGTAAAAAAGTTTGTAATTTATCATAATAATATATTATATTATACTATTTGGGGGGTGGGCCCCACAATGGTGTAGTGAAAAGGTTTTGCATTATAATGTTTGGGTTTGGGCCCCACAAATGTGTAGTGAAAAAGTTTGTAATTTCTCATAATAATATATTATATTATTATATTATAATATTTGGGGGTGGGCCCCACAATGGTGTAGTGAAAATGTTTTCATTATAATATTTAGGGGTGGGCCCCACAATTTTGTAGTGAAAAATATTTACAACTTTTCCTCTTTTATAATAGTAGTAGATAGTAGAAGTATAGATAGAAATATTTGGAGGTGGGCCCCACAATGGTGTTGTTGAAAAGTTTGCATTATAATATTTAGGGGTGTACACCACAAAGGTGTAGTGAAAAAGTTTGCAATTTCTCATATTAATATATTATTATATTATTTTATACTATTTAGGAGTGGGCCCCACAATGGTGTAGTGAAAAAGTTTGAATTATAATATTTGGGGGTAGGCCGTATAATAGTATAGTAAAATAGTTTACAATATCTCCTCTTTTATAAAAGTAGATAGATAGTATATTATAATAGTAAGATAGTATATAGTAGATATTATAATAATAATATATTATTATATTCTATTATAATAGTTGGAGGTGGGCCCCACATGGTGTAGTGAAAGCACTTTGCAACATTGCCTCTTTTATAATAAGTATAGTAGAAGTGGGCAGCAGAATTGTAGATGGTGATGGTGTGAGGATGGTGATCGTGGAAAAGTCTAGATCTCGAGTGATTTCCAAAACGCTTCTTTTGAGTGGAAGGAGTGGAACCCACGGTGACACCCTCATATAGTGAAGATTTTAGCTTCTCAAATTAATGATTGTCCTGTTTATAGGGCATATCCTCAAATTTTACTTAAAAAGGAGTTTATTTCCATACAAGATAGGGCATATGGTTGATAATGTGAGTAAAAAGTATGATTAATAATAAGTAAGATTAGATCATTATGTTATCAATGATATAATCAATCTTTCAATGAGACCAGGTTAATTATTATTACCATCTCATAAACAATGGGCTCTCACTTTAAGCGGCAGGAATCTTCATTACGCAGGCCCCTACATGGGCTCCACTCCTTCCACTCATTGGAAGCGTGTGGGAGACCATTCAAGAGAGTCGGGCTCCTATTGAAAAAACCCAAATACTCATTTCTTATTCTTTAGTCACTATTTGTTTTTCCCCTATATCTTACTTGAAGATCATCAGCATCATCATTATCAAAGTCATGTCCCAACTATGTTGGAGTCGGCTAGATGATTTATGTTTCTCCACGAGCCAAACTCTTAGATAAGTGGAGTTGTTATATATTGATTTTCTCGTGATCCAATACAAGCTTTTCAAGAGAATGGATGTAATGATCTTTGAACTTAATACAATGTTCAGAAAATCTAAATATGCTGGAGAGATTCCTAGCTAGTTTCACAGTGTCAGTTAGATGCGAAACTAGGAGAGCCGGGTTTGGCCATGGCCCCTCTTGAAATTTGAGAACCCCCACATATTATAATATATTAAAGTCAATGATTTTACCTTTAATCTTGACCAAGAGTTGTAATTTAGACTTTTAACTTATCCCATTTAACACATCATGTACTCTCCCCACTTCAAATGGTAACTTTACACTCATGCGACTCATTTCTTATCTCTAATCTTATACAACCACTCACTACTATCTCATACAACTACGTAAATCTACTTTCTGCGTTTCCATTCTCCTTTTATTCTTTTTGAAACGAGAGCTTCTAAATGCACACCACATTTTTCTTGGTGCACTCTCTTTCTCCCTACACCCACCATTGAAGTTTGGAGATTTCAAATTTTTCTTTGCACACCCCCCCTAATACCTTAACTAACCTCACGCCAAACCCTACCCCGGCCACCCCAGCCACCGCCGCCCCCTCCGGCAGCATTACCTAAGGGGGGAGAGAGGGGGGCGGGCGGCAGAGGGCGAAGAGAGGGAGACAGTGAGGCGAAAGCGGCAAGCGGTGGAGAGAGAGAGGCATAGAGGTGGGGGCGACGGGCGGTGGAGTGCAAGGAGAGGGAGACAGGAAAAGGGAGAGTGAGAGAGAGACAGAGACTGGAATAGTTTGGGGATTTTCCACATGGGTATATTGATAATAAAATATATTATTTTTAAATGGCTAGTGCGAAGAAGAAAAACGTGGTGTACATTCAAAATCTTTCTTTTGCAACACCTCCCTTTCTACCCAACTTCTATTCATTTAGTCTCCTACTCTTTTTGTAACCCACTTCTCCTACTCCCGTCATACTCATGCTCATAGTCTTTTCTTCTTTTCTTTTCTTTCGAAAAATACACTTTTGCGTAAAATATAGATCACTTGCATATAATATGCTTGCTAAATTTCCTAAAGTTAGTTATTCTTCAAAAGTATGCATGATGTTTTCTTTTAATCATTAACGAAGAGAAAAGGATTTCGTTTAATTTCTTTCTCTTTTTATTCCTAACCTATTTGGTGCAATTTTCTCCATCTTCTAGGATTGCCTAGTTCCTCAGTTAAAGTGTGCTGAAACTCTCAAGTCTTCATTTGCAATGATCACTAACTAGTTTTTTATTTATATCTATTTGTAGAATAGATAGATGTTAAATTGACAATGTATGAACTCACCCAAGCTTAGAAGGGGTTATTGGCAATTGTGCTAGCTAGTGTTATATTAAATTTATGATTTTCTTTGTATTTGCAAAACCCCGTGTCATTTTTGTTTCATACAGTGACCCTCATAGGGAGTTTTTTTTTCTTCGTTTAGGCCACTAAATTGTCATGCCTAGATGATAGTTTCGATCTCAAGAATGATCATGTTGGGCCCCACATGCCAACAATTTTCTCGTCATTGACAAAGGCCCATGTGGTGAGAGAGAATGGGATAACCGTGACGAATACTTGGAGACGAAAAAACGCGGCTTCGTCGTGTTTTACGTAGAGAGAAAGTAACGCGTGGGAACGACAAACACGTGTCGTGAAAAAGAGACGGATCCAAAATGGGCGGAAACCGAAAGTCTAAAAGCAAATTGTCGGTGTCATTGTCGTTGTGCTCGATATGGACACGGCCGTTTTTACTTTCGAGACGACTAGAATACAAAAATGAAAAATCTTTGATAGAAAAAACAAAAAAGGTGGGCCAGTGACTTAGAAACATGCCACGTATGATCTGATCTGAAAATGTCAAAGATTTCCCTCTTTGTCAAGGATCACATTTAGAAGAAAGCCAACCGACCCAATTTCCACTTCCACCACATGCTCTTGGATGGACCCATTTGTGGGGGCAACTTTTTTTTCTAGATTTGGTTAAGTTTAATTTTTGGCATCCATTTGGTGACATGAAATTCCCATTACAACACCTACGGCAGTCCAGACAATGCCTAGGTGGGTGCCACCCTTGCAAATGTCAAACAAATGAATATATATATAAATATATATATATAATTTAGGGGTTTTAGATTAACTAACAATTATAAATAAGAAGGGAATGACTTTTTATAGATGTATGAGTTCAGCCATTTTATTATGAATTTCTTCAATGATATTGAATGTACTCACCGCGAACATTCTCTTACTACAATTTGTGAAGATTTTGATCAAAAGATGTACCTTTTTCATATTTAGAAAAAATATATATATAACACAAAGATTTGTGCTCCACTCCACTCCCTATTTGGAACCCTACTTTTACTACATGAAGAGGATTGATTACCTTCAAAATTGAAGGTATTTTTCATCAATGTTTATTGCTTTAGAATATGGGTTTAAAAGAAATTTTAACTATTTATGATGTCCTAAATAAACTACCGAGTTTCGAGAAATAAAACAAAAAATAACAATTCTCAAAATACTTCAATGCACGAATGCGGTTAAGTCTCAATGTAGTGGGAAAAGGGTTCAAGGACAATTTGGTCCAAAAAAAATCGAAGTAGACTGTATAAGATGCTTTTGTACATTATATGAATTTGATGATGCTTTTGAAGGTATAGGGATATTTGAAGATGCTTTTGGTAAGGATTTTTTTTTTTTTTTTTTCTATCTCATTTACTCTTATTCCATGATATCTAGGAATGTTTTAACATTCTAGGATACCATGAAATGGCCTACTTTCTCCTTTCTCTTTTCCTTTCTTTCCTTTTCCCGTCCTTAAGACATTTTTTTCCATTGTTGCTGCCCCTCTTGGTCCCCTAGATCCCACTCCTCTTCTTTCCTTCTCGAGATCCCACCTCCTCTTCCTCCTTTATCCTTGTGGTCTCTTGTTACTAATGGTGTGGTCCTCTACGACACCACACCTCCTCTTCTTCTCTTCTCTTCCTTGCCTACATATATACAAGTTTTATTCAGACGAGGCTGGTAATTTGATGGATGACATCTTACAACAGCAGATGCTATGAAAATTTAAATAAAACCTTTCATTATGTATTATTTACATGGGTCCCAAGATTTCGAAAAACAAAAAAATAAATTCCAGGATCAAAAAATGTATTGCATGATATCCGGGAATGCCCAGTAGCTGAATCCTTTTCTAAAAAATCATAGAAAAGTGTGTTATATATGGGACTCAAGTCCATATTTAGTCATCACTCAAGAAGCCAACCTGATGGTGAGCCGCCTTCTCTCAAAAAACAAAAAATTATATTCCACGATAGATATCATTGAAGTCATTCCATGATGACAGGGAATATGGAATTGAGTACTTAAAGAAAAACGAGACCCACTGTCAGGATGGCCTCCTGAGTCCTGACTAATGAATAAATATGTAGAGTTCCATAACACCCTCACTATGATTTTTAAGAAAAGGATTCAACTAATAATATCAAGGGGCGCCTAAAATCCAATGGAGACAATCCAAGGGAAAGAAAGAGGAGAGAAAATCCAACATTTAGCTCAGAGAACTAAACACATTCCCATGTTCACCTTATAAAAAAATGGAGCATTATCAACAAAATTATTTATTTAATTTAGAAAAATAAAAGCTTACTTAATCTAGCTGCAACGACGCAGCTGTTTGCTATTTCAAGTCATTACTTGACACAAATAACCCATGAACTGCAGCATGAAGAGCACAAGCATGAACTTGTGGGAGCCAAGCTATCCAACGGATAATTAGTCAAGAACAAGTAAATATAGAAGCACAAGACTACAAAATCCCATTGAATATAAGCAAGCAATTGCCAGTCTTATACTACAAAATCCTAGGGGATGACCACAAGTATTCATTTCAGAATTGAAACAGACATGTGAAATAGTTATGCCAAGCAAGTTTAGTTTAGTATTAGTGCTGAGAATCCAAAACAAAGAACAAGAAGGCAGGACAGTTTCATCCAGCCAAGACTAGAGTATACATTCTAGTCATCCTGGGCCGGGAATCAAAGCATTCAAAATGAAAACTTGGATGCATGCACAGAAGTGGGCACAGCGTCCGAGCTACTGTGGATTTCATCACCACACAACCTGGGTGCAGTCAGCACCACTTTGTCATGAGCGTATATTACAATCTTTGAAACGATGCTGCAGAATTCCCTGCAGAATCATAAGGGCTTCTATTTCAGTTGAACCCACCCATGAAGGTAATGGCTTGGATAAGGTAGAAAAAAGAGGCATTCAAATATCAGCAGCTTACTTCCAAGGATCATCTCCAACAAGTATCATATCATCCTTGTCATCTTTGTAAACAACTTGCCAACCCTTCTCAGGGTTATTTAAAAGCCCTTTCATGTTGAAAAGCCGCTCCAACTCTGTTATCAGGCCATCGTACCCATCAAGCTTCGAGAGATCAATTACCCTGCCTACAACACTCCCTTGCTTGTGAACCTGCAGTTTTTATCTCATAATAAAGAAATAGAGAGAGGTACTATATGACGCTCGATTGAAAGACAGCATTTTTATCTGGCCAAGCAATTATAGCCACCTTTCAGAAGGATAAGCCGCTGCTGCAATGCACCATGGGATAAGCCATGAGGTTTACAATGAGTTATCCAAATGGCAAGATTTTAGGGGATACATACTATCCACCACAGGTTTCGCCAATATGAATGAAGTGGATCAACATACAGTCATACACTAAAATGGTAAAAGGTGGCCCTAAAGCCAGATGTTCAAGCATATGCTCAATCGAACATTTATATTCCTCAAGAGAAATGAAAGTTAAAAGGCTAAGGAAACAAAGTACAAAATTTGCTTACTTTAGTGCAACCACGGGCAACAGATTTCGTCAACCCTTGAGGAATTGGATGTGACTGCCTTTCCATGGTCTCCCAACCCATGCCAGGGAAAGTGGCCTCCAAACTCAAATCCTCAGTCAAGGATGGGGAGGCAATAAGAGGAACATCAAGTTCATTCACTACTGGAGCCTCCGTGGTCAAGGGAAATCCAAAGAGTCTGCAGCCATTTTTAACAGTAGGAAGCACACCTGGACTGTCCCGACATTCTGCTTTGCTAAGAAGAGGAGTATGCACGGTCCTAGGTTGGTTCTGCTCTATTGAGATATGGTATGGGTACATTCTTTTCAAATCTTGAATTGCTTGATGGGGTCCATCATGTGAATGCTCAAAATGTCCAACGTAGATACCGTCGTCTCTTCTGCTCTTATTGTTCATGCCATATTTGGAATTAGGGGACAGAGACGGAGTACTTGCTTGGTGAAACATTAGCACAGAAGATGGTGAAGGCACCTGGACAGACTGCTTCGGAGGATGAAGTTGACTGTGGTAATATCCTTCTAACAACATGGGCTTTCTGCTTCTGGTGCTATGCACATTGGCCCCTTCAAAATTTCCAAAGCCACCATTTTCGTGGGCCCAGGTATCAACCTCACCTTCTCTGCATGGAGGTTTCAAAGGGACTATTTCTTGACCTTGCAAGACCTTCTGGAATCCAAGGGATGCTCCAAAGCCTATGCTCTTATTACAGGGCGTGTCAGGATTTATCTGTGGAATTCTGACACTATTTCCCATCCCAGTTGCCCAGGAAGCGTGGGGATCAGGAATGAATCCCCTCATTTCAGGCTTTTGATGATTAGAAACATCAAAGCCATCATAAGGGGTTCTGAAACCCATAATTTCTTGACCTTGCAAGACCTTTTGGAACCTTAAAGATTCCCCAAAGTCTGGAAACCCATTTCCATCTGCAAACAAATTAAAGAACAGCGAGATATTAGAACTAGCAGAAGTAGCATTAGCATCAGCAGAGCAGGTGCTGATGGTGGCAGTAGCAGAGGCAGTGGTAAAATAGTGCATAATGCAGAGGATATACATTATACAGCATAAGAAGCACATGCACTTTCACAGCTGCAGCAGGATAGCAAAATCAGTAGCAACAGCTGCTGCTAGTAGCACTAGTGGTGGGCAGTGGTAGCGTGGTGGTAGCAGTAGCAGTGGCAGTAGCAATATAGTGTATAATACGTGGTACATACATTACACTATACATGAAGCATATAAATTTTTGTAGCCACAAGAGCAGCTCTGGCAGTGGTGGTTTTGGTGGCCACGGCAGAATCCAGTGCATACAATATACTGTATATGGAGTATACATAATTTTTTGCAGTCACATCAGCAGAAAAGCAAGAGCAGTGTTGTTAGTGGTGGTGCTGCTTCCGCTGGTGCTAGAGGTAGCAGTTGCAGTGGCAGTAGCAAAATAGTGTATAAAAAAAAGTACATATAATAATACTATTTATGAATTATAAATATTTTTGCAGCTGCAGCAGCAGCAGCAGAGTAAGTGCAGATGCTGCTGCCAGTTTTAGTAATAATAATTGTAATAGCATTAGTTTATGATGAGGTTATCATCTTATCAAGAATTTGTGTGCATACAACACCAACAGATGTACTAAGTTTTCATGTTAATGCAGTGAAAAATCCTGAAGACTTTCATCTCCTCACAGAGGCCACCAATGATCAAGCATATCTGCAATAGCAGTGGTGAAAGGACCTTTGTTTTTTTTTATAAATAAGTGGAAGGACATACTAGGAACTGGAAGATCTCCTTCAACCGAATGCATACCGAACTTGGTTCTCTTCGACCCAGGCAGTGATGAATCACCAGAACCCAAGAAAGAACTGGATGGCTCAATCTCCCATGGAGAGATTCTATTCTGTCGTTTGGACCCTACATCATTTTCCCACTTAACCTGTAAGAATGAGAAGAAGATTCATCATATCCATAACAGAGTCACAGAAGAAAATCCAAACGCTTGGTCATAATAAAAGTTCACATAATGCACAGTGCATACAAGTGTGAACAAACTAACTTCTCGGTTTACATGTCATGAAGGGTTCTTGGGGAATGAAACCATGGGAATTGATGCAACTCAGATCTTATTATTTTAACGATTGAGGCAAAAATGAAAATTCAGGCAAGCTAGCATTAAACTCAAACCGAAAGCTGTTAAACGTATTTTTCCAAGATTTATGGCTTCTCCCCTCTGCATTTTTTGGGTGGCATGGACAGCAGAGGAAAAGGACACCACATTTCTGCATTTCCGACTGTAGAATCATTACTAGACAGAAATCACCAATCCTATTATGCATTGCTGCATATCTACAACAAAATGGATAATCGTCCATTCCACCAAAATATCCAATCCAATAGACAGTTTCAAACACACCAGCAAACTCATATTGGAAGAACGATAAAAAATTCAGATAACCTAAAATTTACCAGTATATTTTTGCATTTAAGTGGAAGGGAACAAACTGTAGGGATTTTCTCCGATTATTTGAGATTCAAATTTGGGTTTATGCTTCAAGAGGGAAAAAAAATAAATACTTTTTTATATATGAAGAGAAATGGTCCACTAGCTGAGTTGCTACATGGTCCATGTAACAATGCCTTCTGGCCAACTGAAAGAAGAAGTATATTCCCTAACAGAACAGCACACTTCGTAAAGAAAATGACCCGTAAAAGAGTTCAAGATTGGGGAAAAAAGGTATGGGCAGAATCATGTTAGCATTAGTTGCAGCATAAGAAGACTAGAAGAGGCTCTAAAAAAGGCATGACACAGCATTATCATGGAGGCCATGGAAAAGGCATGACAGAAAAAACAAGACAAGTACTAAACACAGGACCTCTTTGGGATAACTAGAGGGAAACCACACCCGCAGTTTCACTCTACCGTAGCAAGCCCTATTGAAATGCTTGATCGAGACTGACTAAGGTGTCGTAGCACAGAATGGGGTCTGCCACAGACTTCCACAGGTGAGAAAGAACAAAAATAAAAAACAAAAATAAAAATTGAAGAAAAATATCTGTAGGAAACTAGTGGTTACTCAATTAAGCCACATACATTTACAAATAATATAAACAACTCAATATTCTCAAAAATATATATATATATAATATAAACAACTCAACTTAATACAAATGCAATAAAAGCCCGTTTAAAAGATTTTTACAACTGCACTTACAACACTTTCTTGCCACACACCAATTATTTTAACTTACAAAGCATTTAAAAGCACATACACCTGACTCGCTTCATAGAAAAATTACTCCAAATTACAAGGCACTCCACACTTCACACAAGCCACTTCTTACACACTTAGGGCACTCACCAGTCACTACATTACTCTCAAGGCACTCTCTACACATTGCACTCATTCACCACACACTCCAAATGAGGCAAGCACCTCTATTTATAGGCTTTAAGGAACAATGTCGAGGGCATGCTTATGATTGCAACTGGGCCACGTGCCCTTCTCCATGATGTCAATTGTAGTGTCGGTTTGCAAGAGGCGGTTTGCAAAGTCAGTGATGGAATTTTCTGGAGAGAGATAGAAAGAGACTCTAAAAGGAAGAGAGATAGAGAGGAGACAATAAAGGATCTTATGACAGTGTTATCTGGCATTTTAAATGTTAGGCACCACTGACTTTCCACCGCCTCTCATGACTCTTTCACTAACTCTCTTTCTCTTCCTCCTTTCTCTTTTCTAGCTTCTTCTAGAAACAACCAACATTCACCGACTTCACAAACCGACCTTTACAAACCGCCACTTACAAACCATCTCAATGAATGACAAACAAAGACAACATGTGGCCCACCATAGTTGCACATGAAACACACCACCGACCTACCCAAAGCCTATAAATAGAAGTCCTTGCCTCATTCATTGTGTGTGTGTGTTGAGTGAGTCTGGTTAGTAGAGAGTGCTTTGGTATTGAAGAGAGTTCTCTGAGTGTAGTATGAAGAGAGTGCCTTGAAGTGAGGTGTGGTGTGTGGAGGTGATAGTGTGATGTGAGTGAAAGGTGAGGTTGAGTGATGGTGAGGTGTAGAGTAGTGCAGAGTGATGGTCGTGCTGTTGCAATACACAAAGGGAATAATTACAATTTTGTAACTTAAAGTGGGTCTTTGTATCATTTTGTATAAGTTGCATGCAATGCATTGTAATATTATTGAGTTGTTAGTGTTATTTGTAATTGTGAGTTATGCTTAAGCTTAATTGGGTACCTCCTATTTTCCTACAATATCCTTATAAGGGATGCAAAAAGAATTTACTTCCAAAGCTATCTCCATTGCTTTTACATATCCCTATATAAAGAAAACATAAACCCTAGAACTCCAAGCGAAACTGATGCAAGCACTATACAAAGGCTTGATCGAGATTGAATAAGGTGCCAAAGCACAGAAGGGTCTGCTAAAGACTTCCACAAGGTAAAAAATCCCGCAATGAACACAAAATTTATTACTTCAAAATTGTAACTCCATTGCTCACATATGCCTCTATAAAGTAAACAGAAACCTTAAAACTAGAAGTTCTCAAAAAAGGAAACTATACCCTAACTTTAAAATTTAAAAAAAAAAAAAAAAAAAAAATCTATTTAAGAGTCTAATCCACACTCAATAAGAAAATAACTACTCAAAATTCCAATAGAAAAGAGAAATTCCTTTTGCTTTGGATGAGTTGTCAAAATATCCCATCTTTTGGGTCTGAAATTTGGACCACGTGTTTGACTAGGTCGGCCCACAGATCTTGCCTTAGTTGTGACATTGGAGAAAGTATAAATTAAGATTACTTGAATAAACTTCAACAGCCAAAAGAACTGTGTTGATAGAAAGTATAAAATAAGATAACTTTAATAAACTATACCACTAGGCATCTCCATTTGGAACCAGGCCATTTCGCAGGGTCTATGTCACCAATCCCTGTTATCAGCCCAGTGTACCTGAAAAGAGAGAATAAATCTTACTGGATGCACACTGCGTCATGAAAAGAGTTCTAAGCATATATATATATAGATAAAATAGGCCAAACCTTTGGTCAGCTGCATCTTCAGTTTCAAGCTGAGTTTTGAACCTCATTCCAACAGAAAAAGAATAATCAAAGCTCTTAGAGAACTTCCTGTAAGGTATAATGAACTCCGATGCACTTGCCCTGAAAAACATGAAACTAAAGCTAAACATCACTGGACATTAAAATGAAATCTAAAACCACAAAATGCCAAGGCTCAAACAACCGGAGGTTGTGGGTTTATTTTAATTCAGAGAACAGAAGTAATGAATTTCATAACACAGAACAAGCTCAGATCATATACAAACTACAGAAATCCCAGCAAAATACTACTCCTGAAATACAAAAATCTATGTTAAATATGCACTGTTGAGGAGAAATACCATAGTCAACTACACCACTGGGAATAGGCATAATCAGACTTTCTTTTTACATATCTATTGTTATTTGGGTACCATATTAACTTCTTTGAGCTTAATTGAATTGAGAAATAGGTTTGATTGTACGTCTTTATGAAATCTTTTTCCCCACATATATACATGGTCGACATTCTAGGTAACCTAACCATAGACATGCTGGCCGTGAATACAAGAGTTTTTCTTTAAAATAATATTGGGATGCTTTCTCTATAACTGAGAAAAAAATTTGTCCAACGAATACAGCAAGATTTTCAAAAAAAGAAAAAACCAATATTTGACAGTACTTTGATATTTTCTTGAAATACTCGACACTAGCACTATGAGAAATGATCATATGATGATTAATCCATGCAGTCAACTTCTACTGACCCACATAAGGCCCACCATTACATGATCTAAGCCATTCATATCACCCTCCTCAATGAGATGTTTTTAGTAATTAATCTTGGTTTCCCACTTTGATCCATCCAATATTGCAAACCACTCCTACTGACTAAACTTGGGCCACCACCCACTCATTGGTGGGCTTGTCATACCATTAGTTCCCCATTCTGTTCTTTTTCCATTGGTTGGACTACTTATTTCATTTAACCATTGTTAGTAGTAGAATCCTATTCTGCTTGTCGTGTGTTAATATCATAGTTGTGGTGAAATAAAAAGGGGACAATTCCTCATTGCCCGCTGGATGTTTGGGTTGCCTCAAACCAACAATCTTCTTCCTACTTCTTTCTTTACTTTTGTCTTTGAATGTGAGGTTGTTACATCCGATATCAGAGATCGTATCAGGGCAGTTATTTCTTCCTTGGTTCATGGCATTAACACACACGATAGAGAACGGTATCAAGAAAGTTATTTAAGGGAAGCAATACAAGCAGATCAAGTGAGGATGATGGGAATAGCCAACCAAGTTATCATCTATGGAAACACAACTTCAACGGTCAACAGCGAGATCAAAAGCAAGAAGGAAGAGTTTTTTCATGGAGTTTGAGGGTGGAAGGAAGAGTTATCATCTATCATTTATATAATTAATAAAAACTGCTCTTTCAGCACAAGAGGTTCCAATTGCTTCGACCAACCATATTCTTTCTCGTTCTTTTTTTCTGTTCTTTTCTGTTGGGTTTGAGGGTGTTACTATGACTGCCTTAGATCAGCCAAAGGTGGGCCACAATGGGTGAAGAAATGTGAGATTTTTATGATAAAACTGTTAACTTTCCTAATTCTCCATGACAATAAAATTTACAAGGACAAGATTTGTGACAATATGCATGAGATATTCCAAAAGTACAAATAGATGGGCAATTGCACCATTAATGTTGGGGCTCTAAATCAAGCATCATGTTATTGTCCACACCATTCAACTTCCACAGCAATAATCTTCTAAAACAATGATATCTAGATCCTCCAAATCTCCTTAAAAGCATGTGTGTTATTAGGATAAAACTTGGGTATGGAATATGGATACAGGTATTTTTCTATGCATATGAGTATGCAAGTACAAAAGAGAAGTCTCTATCCCTCAAGCTTATAGAGGTTAAAATTAGATTCTACAAGCAGGGTCAATGCTTAGAAGTACAATAGGAGGATTTTGTTCACATAAAAGCAACCTCTGGGATTGTGTAAATACTGAGATTGATATGATGATTTCAACTATTTATCAGATATAGATACTTTTTTACTACTATAAACAGCATCATTGGCAAAAAATCAAACACAGGCATTTTGGCATTTAAATTACTATTGAGTGCTTGTGTGTTTTAGATCCATTCAAGACTTAGTGAAACAAAGCAAAGCTTAAGGGCAACAAGAGTCACAGAAATCATCAGATTGGGTTTGAGTATCAGAGAATGGCTAATAGATAGCTAGCTTACATAGCCAACCAGTAGAAATAACCAATTGTATTCACCAATCCAATCTTAGTAGCTTCAAATACTGGTGACCAGTATTTGTTTGGTGCTCTCAGACAAAGCTTCCTTCAAAAACAATCTAAAAAAGCTATACAGCTGAAAGCCTGATTCTTCTCATACCTTGGATTGTAATAAATGTGAAATGCGCTCTTCGAGGATATAGCATTCGCCACTGAGGCAAAGGTGCCTATGCCCAACCTCCGGCCACAGAGAACTGAAAAAGGATTGCCACCTTTAAGCTGAACTGCTCGTCGGATTCCCAATCTCAGCTCCCCATCTTCACCCCTACACAAACAAAAGGCACTCAATAGAAGGAAAGATCTCAATGAACAGCAATAGAGTGCTGGTCACGTTAGTTAGCTGGCCATCTCTAAAAAAAAAAACAGAAAATATAACAGGAAGAACTGTGTTCAAGTGAAATGTGATTTTCTCATTGTGAAAGATCTCAATTTATAAACGTTGGTTATAATCAATCCAACTTATGACCTTGATTTGTGTCAATTGCATTTATCCTTTGAGTCAATGACAGCCTAATGGAATCACAATATATATAATGAGAATTCATTCAAGATACATATGTCATGTGCCATAATTTATGTGCACAATAGTCTATAGTACCGTTCTAACATCACATTTTTAGAACTGTCCCATCACTATATACCTGAGGAAGAGCACAGCATCCCCTGATACAAGCTTTTTCTTATTCACAAATGTGCTCCATCCAGTTGTGAGCAAATGTCTCCTTGGCTGACCTGAAGTGTAAGATTCAATAAAATAAGTATTGAATCGTAAGATTTACCATGAAATGAGATTGATTGCATGCATCAGAATTTTTTTTTTTCTTTTGATTCATTAAAAATCATTGGGTTCTAACATGTGTAACAGGATTTGACAACAATGCATATTAATGCTAACAAGTATCACAAAGTCAAAACTCATCTCTATAATTACAAGAATGCAATTTCTCAAAAAGCATGAAAAACGATGGCTGACATCATTTATTCCAGAAGGACACAAAAAATTGAAGTATTGCTGTAGAAATAAATGACAAAACCAAATCTGCAATACATTGTCTTAAAAATTTTGTTCCCGAACAAAACAGAGTTTTCTGAGACAAGAACTCTCATCAGTGGAAAGTGATGGGATTTCCCCAAGGCTGATGTGAATTTTTAATTCTGCAAGTTATAGGTGTTCAAGGACAACCAATGGGCAGATACCCAACTAGTCTTCTAACTAGCATAGAGAGGAAAAAAAAAAACTCCAATTCAATCTCAAGACAAAGTAGACAAGATTTTTCAATGGAAGCCACATTTGTTCGCCCAATTGACAAATTGAATAAGAGCTCCAGAGTGCCATTAGCAGCAGCAACAACCCTTCAGATTCTCTTAACTACATTGCAATTATGTATATATCCTTACTCTGCACACAATCATTTTGTATACCCACAAAGAAACCAAAATACTTACCCCTGTAAATGTGCCGAAACTTCCACTCGTTGCCATGTAAATCTTTAGCAGTAAGTTCCTGGGAAGGCCTTTGCAGCTCATAATCCTACCACAAAAACTTAAATAAATATCAAATGAAACAAATCTCTCTCTCTCTCTCTCTCTCTCTCTCTCTCTCTCTCTCTCTCTCTCTCAGATGCATTACCAGGAAGACAATTTAACTGCAAGGGATCATTACCAAGGGAGGGAAGCAGTCTTCCGCAGCTCGCCGCGGAACAGAAAACCCACCATGTGTGCTGGTATCTGAGGCCGTGAGCGTCTTGCAGAACATATGGGGCGTAATAGACTTACTAAACCCTTCAATTCCCTCTTCTCCATCTCTCACAATTTCTCCAGCTTGAAATTTCTTTTCCAGTTGCTACACATAAAAATCCAACCAAGAATCATCAGAAAAGAGGTTAGAACTTTGAACTGATAATCAAAAATAAAACAAAAGGAAGAAGAAGAGCAAAACCCCAACCTCGCTCTCAGGAAACAGAGACACCTGAGCATAAACTTCATCCGTGGCAGCTTCTGCCTGAAAACGAGCATTTCTTACAATTTTCAACCACCCCCATCAGCAGAATAAGAAATCAAAGAAAACCAACACTCATCAAATTATAAAATTCCACGGCGAGAATTCCATGAAAGATCTAAGAACAATCACGTTCTCAAATAATTAGAGAAGACCCAGAACGGAAAAACCCAAAACCCACGTCAGAAGTCGCACCTTAGAACTCCTCAACAACAAAACAAGATCACATTTTTACGAGAAAAACCCCAGAAAGGCCGAAAACCAAGGAAGACCCAGTACCCAAAACCCAAAACCCAAAACCCACAACCCATCAAGAAAAAGTAAAAAACTTTTTAGAATTTTAGCACCCATCAACAAGGAAAACGCAAGCGGAAAGAAAACCCACATGGAGTTTCACATCAATCACACGGCAGAAAACGTGGGGCGGAATATCAGAAGCTACAGAAGGGAAATAATCAGCAATCTGCTCCAAATGCCCTTGAGGAAAATACACCACGAGGCTCCCCTTCGTAGGCAGCGAAATGAGCGGCCCAGCACAAGCGTGCCAGAGCTCCAAACAAATAGCAGACGAAGATGGAGACCCAGAAAGAGATGGAGAAGAATTTGCAGGTGGGTCTTCGAGAGCCTCATCGTCGATGCAATTGAGATCGATTCCCATCAAACCCAGAATGGAAAAACACCCAAAATAGCAGCAGAAGGAGATTTGACGAGTCTATATGAGGTGGGGTGGTGAAAGATAAGAACTTTCATGTCTGCATCATCGGGTGAGTGGGTGGTCGCAGAAGCAGCTTAACGTGCACACACCCTCAAAGATTCCAAAAAGAGATGGGTCAAAAGCGAGACCGACTCCACATCAACAAACAGACGTACTGCTGCAGTGCTGTCTACTCCTTTCGAATCAAATTGCATCAAATACTCCTTTCCTTTTTCTTCTTTCTACCCCATTTAGATGGGGAGAGAGAGAGAGGGGGGGGGAGGATGATGATATTCTTTTTTCTTTTGAATATTGTTGGTGTTTGTGGTGGTAATGCTTGCTGTTGTAGTGCGGCTGCTGTCGCTGGTGCTGTAGCATTCCAGCAGCTCACTGTCGCTCGAGTGCTGCAAAGATAGTGGGTGTCTGTCAGACTAAAAAAACAAGTAGTAAATTACATCACTTTTTCTTTCTGCTGTAACCCCTACATGTTTGGTCTATTTCTGAAATGGAACGTTGTAAAACCACCACCACACCCCACCCCAATACGTTAATTTACTTATAAAGTGAAGTGAAGGGAAGCGAAGCTTTAATTTAAATAATTTTAAATTTTTGAGATCCACTTAAGTGCAATCGCAATAGAAAGGTCTTACTGTGGATATGATCTTGAACGGAGTTTATTTCAATTATATCGTCAGACTCATTGATTTTGAGGTCTTAAGGTTTGATAGGTTTGTAAAATTCAATCAAATGATGAATGTAATATAGATTAATGCAAAATTAAGGGGAGTGTCAAATTATAGAAGGTTTGAGAGGGTGAGGAAGTTGGATTAATCACAAAGGGCCTCATCTCTCTTGTGAAAAACATTGTATTGAGAGGGGTTTTCCTAATAAAATTCCATTGAGGAATCAATAATTATAAAGGTACAACTTTTGTTGAAATGTTCATTGGAGTCAATTTCAAGAACGGGTAGAGAATTGCAAGACTCATCGAGAGTTTTGAATGGTCCAGACATGTGCAGCACACCAGGTAGAATATAGCAATCATTAGTTTTTCATGGATATAAAAGGTTTCATGTGATCTTCTTACCTGTACGAAGAAAAGAACAGTTTGATTAATAGAAGTACTATTATCCAAATTGATGCTTCAAAAAAAAAAAAGTAAGATGAGTGTCAAAATTTTCATTATCAATTATGGGGGTAGCACAATATAAATAAATGCGAAAATTTGGGATTGGCATTATTTCCTATGGTGGGAGTCATATGAATGCAAACGGGTTGGATCTAGGACAAAACCGTGGTGAATTTGGACCTAGATTGTTTTTTATAGATCCAATTCCAGATCTAACACGAAACCTATGTAATCCAACAACAAAGTTAAAAAGAATGGATCCAATTCCAAATAATGATTCGAAATTAGATGTAAAGTGCATTTAATTGGATAAAAATAACTTCAAAACTAGATTTTTAAATATGCAAGTAAAATCATTAAATTGTATATAATTAAAGCTAAGTATACTATTAAATATGAATATAACCCAAGATATTTAATTATGTCCTGAGTACATATAGAGAGTTTTAATACATGAACATGATCATTTTACATCCAAATCCTCAAGTCAGAACATGCTAGGATCTTATTTCGAATCCAAATGTTTCATATCCAAAAACAAGCTCCATACTCACTATACTTAGAATTGAAACTTCATATGCTCAGATTATCGGATACCCAATTGCATTCACAAGGAGTCATGAGTGTAAAGGCTTACATTAACCATAGGAGTGGGTGACCGTCTTCAAAACTTGGGACATTTCTTTGATAGGAACAAATTGTCACTTTCCAGAATCTATGACATTTAAAATTCATTTTTTTATCAACTAAATGCTTCTTACAATCAAAATCTCTACAAGCAACTAGAAAAGTAGATTTTGTTCTCTAACCACTTAGCTGCCAGTGGATTGGTAAAAAATTGTGACATGTATCATATATTTTTAAATATTATCATCTATTAAATGCATTATATACTTGGGGCATTCAAGTTTTTGGGCCTCAATCCATAGCATATTAGTTAGAACCAACAAAAGGGTCCAAGGCCTTCAAGTTGCTGGATAATTATAGGTCACTCCCAAACTGTGGAATCCATGGATGTGGTGATCACTGGTCACACATTTACAGTTTAGAGACATGTCCAAATAAGCCTTTTCGACGCATTTGTGCGATGAAAGGAATTTCTGTGCACCCTTTTTTTTAATAATTTGGTGCAATGCATTCTTACCATGAAAAAAAAAAAGAAAAAAAAAAGAATTAAGTTTCTTGGGAGAGGATTTCAGTTTCTCATTGTGGGGTTGGAATGTAAAATTCCTGTCGATGGCAGAAATGGAAATCTGCAAAAAGTAGAATTCTTTGGCTGCAGCTGCACACACCCTTGACCTAGTAACCTTTAATGCATGGCCACACAATGTTCTTTACAAACGGCTGCACAATCAGAGCCCTCCAGGGGAACATTTTCTGGGTCTGCCCTTGCTTGTGCATTTTTTTTTGAACTCACATTATAAAAAGGTAAAACTTCTTACAGATATCATCATGTTTCTGTTTAGAAAAAATCACAAAGTATTTTGATGGTATCCAGATTTGAAGAAAATTACCCAAACAAACAAGAACCCAACTAGGACTATTCATTGCCATCTTTCCCTCCAAACATACTTGTGCAGTTGTACGATGAGTGATGGACGACTGTGATGAGCTGTAGGTGAGGCCACATGACAACATCTTGTTTCACCATTTTGGTGGGCCCCACATTTGCATTATTACACCTCACCATTTTAAGTTGACCTCTCCAAAATACACACCAATGTGCAAATGCATTTTCGAAAGGACCTACATGTAGATTTCTCAAGGAGTTATACAAATACATAAAATGACAGGGGGCATATGGGAATATATATATATATATATATATGTGTATAATAGTAACAAAATCTTGGGAACCGAAAGAGACGTTACAACGCTCACAAAAATCTTTCATTTATTTATAATTGTGATACAATCTTCAAAGGAAAATAATAGGGTGAGAACTGTTCTCACGGTTTTGGTGGAGCCCACCTGTCACCCAATTCAAGCCATGTAATGGATAGGGACCTTCTTATAGTCACATGCCTCAAGGTTTGACACCAATGTGAATGAATTGAACCATTGGATAAACTATATATACATACAAAGGACTGAACTTGTCGGCCATGGATGAAGGGGTTAGAAGCATGGGATTGAGGTCAAACTTGATATTTAGGGTGGTCTTGTATAAATCTTTCAATCTCCACCGGTTCCATCCCAAAATGTGACCCCCAATGGGCCCCACAAAAAAGTTCCACGGAATCTCCGTGAGAATTGTTCTCATTGGATCAAATCCCTTCTTCAAATGCTCCTTTTTGGATGTTTAGAATTTCAGAATTTCAAAGTAATTATTGTGTGTGTGTTTTTTTTTATTTTCTTTTTACACTCATAAATACTCACCGATATACACACACTCTTCCAAGTTTCATAACCATTAGCACAAGTTTTGTAAAAGAGAGGTGCCTCACTATTAAACTATTGTTGGATGGACTGACCATATATTGTTTCATTGAAGACCACTTGCATTTAAAATTAGGAATCAAATAAGTTGTTATGATTTCTTTTAACAATTTGCTATGATAGAAAGGCCCACACCATGCCACAAATTCTAGCAGTAAAATTGAACCTATGGTGGCACTACTAATAACCATTGTGAGTAGACCCTTTGTATTGTACACCACCCTCTTTTGGGCTTGCCTTCTTTTGTACTCTAGGTCTTGATAAGTCTTTGTCGTGTCTTGTTGGTCATACAGAATAGTAATATTATTTATGCTTGAACCACTCAATTTAAATGGTTATGCTACTGATGACATTAGAGATATATGATGGTCTTTTTTTTTTAAATTGATATTGTAAATTATATATTTTTTTACATAAGAGTACTAAGATAAGTCAATTGAGCAAAATGGAAGGAATTGATTGGTGATACAGAGTTCAGCTGGGTGTACTCTGACCTTTTTTTTCATTGCAAAGTGTTCTGTGATATACTACTGGCCACAAATTAAAAGTTTATGGTACACAAGTGCCCTACTAAATGTATGTTTCAGGAATTAGAAAAAAGCAACCGACTGATTTGCAGACACATTGATGTGATCCCAGTAAGGTTCATCAACTGACCGGACTAAGTTTTATTCAACTTCTGGTTCATCTAACTGCCAAGGACAAAATTAAACAAAATGTCATTTCTAAAGTAGGTAAAAATGTCCAATCAGCATTACATTTGATTTGCCCAATTCCACAACCTAACAAAAATTTCTCAACCGAAAAACAAGCCCATCAACATTCCAAATGCTCTTTGGATTTCTAGAATTCTAAATACCAATTTACTTGAAAAGCCACTTAGGGCTATTTGTTTGGAGTTATTTCCAATAAAAAGTAAGAGATACTAGGAATTTTTAAAGTGAGAGCTTCTTCTTAAGCATTTTAATGAAGTATTTGATTATAAGAATTCTGAAAAATCAATCTCATCAATAGACACTTTCAATATTTAGAATGCACGAAACTCCAGTTTTCTAGATACTAGAGACGGGATTAAGTGAATAGAACATTTGGAACTTCACATAATTAGAATGTTCAATAGATTAGAACATTTGGAACTTCACATAGAGACTGCATTAAGTGATTTCTAAATCCCCAATACAAGAATTCTTAAAAGCCTTCTAACTAAACAAGCTCTATTGCATTCTGAATTTTTAATCCCAAATAAGAACTCTCAGAATTCTTCTAAGTAAACAAGCCCTAACTTTTTTATTATTTAGAATTATAGCTTTCTTAATGCTGAACTAAATATAACCATCTAAAATTTTACTCTTTTTTTTTTATATAACATGGGTGTGTTTAAGGTCTCTAATCTAACAATACTAGTACATCAAGTGGTGCCCGCTAAATCTATACAAATGCAGACTAAAATAAATTTAGGATGATTTTAGATATAAGAAAATAGAGCGCAAACTCACCACATCAGATGACAATACACCAACTCACATGTGACTAGCACCCAAAGTTTTACTTGAAAAGGCTAATTTTGAAAAAAGAATTAAAAATTCTTTCAAACAAAAAGGCACTGCAATAATCTTGAACTACATTATTCCTATGCTCCATTCTATTGCCAAATATCTCAATGTGGCCCTCTCCAAAAGCAGTAGCCCTCTCTAATGGCCCCACCCATATAAGCTGTACCTCTCTCTCCCTCTCCCTCTCTCTCCGAACTTTTTGCAGACAAGAAAGGAAAGCAGAAAGCAGAGAGCAGAGGGTTTGTTATTCGTCACTATCTTTGGTCCCGCAGGAATCTTCTTTCTTTTCCTCTTTGTATTGTATCGTTGAAATCAGCTTTAAAAGCAGCGAAAGGAAGCAGCAGCAGGCCTCGTGAGCCTCTCCTGCACAGTAGTCACTGCACAGACAAGAGAGAGAGAAGAAAGACAGGGAGAGAGAGAGAGCCAGAGAGGTCCCTCGACTTTTACGCGGGTGCTTTGATAGAGCTCTACATGCAGAGATGCAGACACAGACACGCAGCTTTTCATCGTACCTCTAGTCATGTCAACCTCTCCCTTTCCTTCCCTGTACGACTCCTACTATCACGTGGACTGTCCTTGACCCTCCACGTGTCAAGTCCTGGGCCTCACGATGCAAGAATGTAGATAAGGGATGCGAACCCACGGTACTAGATGAGGATGCTATCCTCCCATGATAGTCTTTCACAACTCAAATGGTAAAAATAAAAGGATACATGGTGCATAGTGCAACTTTTACTTTATTTTCCGTGATGTGTGGTGTGTGGGTATCTTGGGGCAGATTTGGGGTTGAGCATAGTGCAATCTCAATTTCATGCACATCAAACTTAATTGTGGGTGCATGAAATATAAGGACAATACCATCCATCTGTTTAGTAGCCATCATCAAGAGATTACCCCCTTATTTATAGTGATAATCTAATGGATTTGATTATTGGGACTTCCTTTTAAATCATAAGATCTCTCTAAGATAAGCTTTGTGATTAGTTGAGAAAATCTCTCTAACATAAGGTTTCTAAGTAATTGAGTTGATCTCTCAATTCAATTGATTATGGCACAAATTCTATGATTGAATAGAACATCTCTCAAAGAGTTTATACAAAAAGGAACAAGTCATTCCTCAAATGCACCGGAAAAGGAGAGACAGGGAAAATCTGAATAAAGGATATCATTCATCCAAGGTTGATTTGAGCCAAAGCTGATGTGGAAGACTACTAGCATTAGAAGAAGACTTTTTTTTTTTTTTTTTATGGGATGATGGAGAGAGAATCCCTCGGGGACATTTTGGGAATTTGAGAGAAATACCCTCCGAAATGTTAGCTGCTCTCTCTCCCTCTCTCTCTCTCTCTACTCTCGGAAACCACGCGTTACGAAATGATGAGGAGGTGTCTGACTTGGGACAGATGGTGGGTAGGGCCCATTAAGAGGAGACCAGTCCTTGTCTTGGGACATGGGACCCACTTATTGTTGATCATAGAAGTATGTCTCTCTCATCAATTTAGAGAGAGGGAGAGGGAGAATCAGGGTAAGAAGTTAACGTCCATCTTTATGCATTCTCTTTTAGGTCTAATGTACTGCTACTATTACCATAAATTACAACTGCTAAGCGCATGTTAAAATGATAAAAGAGTCGGATAAAATGAGCTCCATCAAAAGGATTATTAAGATTGATAAAGGGTAAGTGATGAAGGGTTAGAGATGAAACATGGAGATCTAGATGAGACCTTCCTACGTATTGAATTATTAAGGAGACGGTTGGGTATTAGTTTTTGGTCTTTTCTTGATTTTCCCTTTCAAAGAGTTTATTTAATGGTCGGTTTTAGATAAGAGTTCTTTTTTTTTTTTTCCTTTCCGTTTTGTGGTGGGGTGAGGGGCGATTTAATTAGGGGTTTTCCAAATGCTGTCTTGTACTTGATTTCACGAATCCTCAAGTACAATATAGAATTTTTAAAACTTAAATTATGAGAATGACAAATGCCAAAAGTGACTTTTGGCAAGGCTGATTTTATGAATTTCTTATCACCATTCAAATGGGGGACTCAAAATCTTTGGAGGACACTATTATTGCTAGTAGAAATTTCAGAGTTGTCAAAAATATCTCCAAACAAAAAGCCCTTTTAAGGCACGCCAAATAAAAAGGCCTTTAAGTAGTCCAAGTTCTTTAGAAATAGCATTATTATAAATATGTTTATGAGCACATCATTTATCATGAGCCTCGCTTGACAAATTTTAGGTATCATCATATGATAACACATTATTTATTGGCTTCAACCAATTTTCGCTCAAATAAGAGTAGTATTTACCATAAGAAGAATGATGTGTAAAACATCCAAGTTTTCCACATAAGCTTGCAAATTGTTTCAAACTGCGCCAAACTAAAGTATCTCTTCCTTCTTATGAATGTATCTTTATCTAGATAGATAACTATTTCAAATGATATCCTACTGTAACGTGTAGCTACCCTGAATAATGTAAATTGGCCAAATCCCAAACTCTAGGTACATTTTAATCAGAAAAGATCGCATGCAAAATTATGCTTATTTGATTTATTATTGATGACTTGTAATAGCATCAGCAATGAGAAAAAAAAAAGCATCTAAAGGATGAAAACGATATACTTGCACCCTGTAGAAGTTAGGAACCATACCATGTTGGAACGATTTCTGCTTTGAGATACTTAAAAAGGCATTATCTCGTTCAAGGGATCCATCATGTGCACTTTCCTAGCACACTTTTTTAGACAAAGATTTATTTCCTACTTTTAGTCAATGAAAGAAGAAATAAGATTTATGTTGATGGGTGCAATGACAATGTGGGGTTGCTCGGTTGACCGGCAAAGTTGATTGCGAACCATGCATGTTATTCTGTTGTCCAATGATCGATCTCTAGGGTATGTTAACACTCTCAGTGCTAATGCCGGTTGGAGTAAAATATATGAGAGGGCATTTAATTAGACTCCAGATTATCAGGCTTCCTGGCATTATATCTTTTGGATCGATTTCTTCGGTATCATCTTAGATTGGATTTTTTTTCTCTCTTATCCTTGTCCTCCAGCAATAAAAACATACGACACAAATTTTGTGTTCTTAGATGTTTTACTGTTTTCAAATGTCCCTACATTTTTTCCTAGTAAGAAAACATTGTTCAGGCGAGGCTCAAAGATTTCACTGAGTCAAGTGCTTTAAATTCATCTTTCGAAATTTAGATCCCAAAATTAATGATCCACCTTAATTTATCCTTGAGGGAAAAAGATTTTCTAACGACGCTGTTCTGCCTCTTTGAGGGCCTGCTATTCCCCCGGGCACATGAAGTTCTTGAGAAAAATTTCACTCCTCTCTATTTTGAGTTTATATTCCTACAACCATAATGATTATATCTCTTATTTTAATCACAATGTTTTAGATGTGGTCATTTTGAAAATAGAATAAAACTATTTGTAGAGAGAAAGTCATCTCGAAAATAATAAAATTGGGTAGATCAGCTTACTCAGTTTGAACACTGGACTGGGCATAAATCTTACAGGCCAGGCTTGAACAAGCTTCAGGTCGGTCTGACCAAGACCATGAACACTCCTATCTGACACTATGTCACACAAATAATCTCCATGACGACTGCAATCGGATCAGTGAAGATGTGGGTGGAAAAAGGGTTCTTATCTTGCCCACTGGCGAGATAAACTACAGACATTTTTGACCCAACAAATGTATTAACTTGTTTCTTTTCTGCTTTATGACTCTCTGCTTATAAATGCTATTGCTTATAAATGCTATTTAGGGGCTTGTTTGTTTCATGTCATTGAATACATGGGAATTGCAAGACTTTTATTAAACCTAAAAAGGATAAAAGTTGCAGAATTAAATGTAAATTTGAATATGAAAAATGAATAAGGGGAGGTGAGAATGAATGCCCAGACACCACAACTTGTAATTCAAATCCTAGAAAATTGAGGGCTGCATCCGACGAAGGTACCTTATATCCTACATCCTTCACATCAAAATCCAAATCCATCACCCCTCACCTTAACAATTCTTCATTAAAGCTCATTTGACTTTGAATTCTTATGTAATCAATTATTATGCATTCTATGCTTGGATTGGATCATTTTTCAAATAGCCGAGTAAAAAACATTATGGCAAATCTTGACCTTGAGCATGTATTTTAGGTGGCCCATGTGGAAGAGTGGTTATTAAAACTGGATCATCAATACCCCCTATGTAGTTGTGCCTCATAAATACCAACATACAAAACAAAATATCTAGTGGTTATGTCCACAAAACAGAGAAGTTAGAAAGAAAACCCACATCTTTTTACTGTCATTCAGTGATGTGATTTATAGATACAGAAGTAAACAAAAACTATTTTAATGCCAACACATTGATAAGATCATTAAGACTGCATTTTTTGTGGCTCTTTTGAGAGAATCAATCAAGATTATTGGTAAAAGCATGATTATTATGGTAGTATCATGATCGTACTGCAATATTTTTGTGAGACTCATGAAATTATTTATATTTCTTTTCAAATAAATTTTCAGCTTTTCATATTTTGTAACCCAATATTTAGAGTTTGATTTTTATAGATAAAGAGTGCATGGTATAGAAAAGTAAAAAAAAAAAAGAAAAGAAAGCTACATGTATTTAACATGCACCTAAATTGTATCTTTTACATAATTATCATTAACCAAGAACCGACTTTTTTGACTGGGTAAAGAATCAGCTGATTCAAGTCAACTTGATCCTTTGGATTCCCAATTTGTATATCATAATCAAGCTTTTATATACCTAGATGTCCAACTGCTCTTGTGCTCCCCAAAAGTCTTCTTGTTAATTTGTCAATACAACATATCTTAGTAAAGTAAACTACTAAAGTTGGTATTGAACATTTAAGAAGTCACAAGAGTTGATAGTTGCAACATTGTGTCCTTTCATCTTTTAATATCTCAAATAGGATAATTGGTACCAAATCTAACCCGAATCCAGAAACCAAATATCTCAGCGACAAGGGTGTCACGTCTCACATAGCTGTCTAGAGATTGATCCGTTAGGTAGGCTTGATTTCTCACAGTTGTATACCACTCACCTATCTAGCCAAAAAAAGGTACAACAGGACCAATTACAGTAACAGGGTAGGCAAGGTTTCACGTAAGATCGGTATGGGATCAGATGCTACTCAGATCAAGTAATAGTTTTACCGACCCTTACCAAACCCATTCTGCTGAATCCCTACCAAAAGCTTCTAAAAAAATATGAAGCAGATGATGATGATGATGATGATGAAAGACCAAAGATGGTGTAAATTAAGCCCATTTATCTATCCATAAAATGACAAGCCCAAGAATATTTAATGGACCCATAGTCCCATACAACCGGCCCAATGCAAACCCATTTTACCAGCTACAGTATTTTTGGAACGTCCACTATTTTGTTCAGATTTTGTATAGAATCAATGATATTGAGAGAAGCATGACACATCCTAAGATCCCACACATAATAGTTCCTCAACTAATTTTTCAACAAAGACATAATCCTCAACTACCGATGTGTTTCTAATCTAAATTGTCGGCGGACAATAAGGTTAGGAGACCTTAACCATAACTGGCTCAACCACTGATTATGACATTAGAGAAGAAAAGGGAAAATACAATGCTTGCAACAATCATGTATGTCTCCTAATGAAAGTAACAATAAATTGTGATAGGCCAATTTACCCACCAAAGCAATCATATAACATAATACAATTGCAACTAACTTGTCTTGTATCAAAAATGCAACAAAATGGTCTTTATATAACTCATGGCCTATATAGTTGTTTGGAGAAGTGGGATTTGCTCGGGAATATCTAGAGTCCCTATAACGGGCACGTTTGTGCGGCTAGTTTTCCACAGAAAAAGTGAGAAATGCATAAACACTTTTCTCTGGTATAGAAAAAACTACATTTGGTGCAGCAAAATGAGCTAAAATTTTCACAATTCCATAGAAAAAATTAGCTAAATTTTCTACAATCCCACAGAAAAACCTTTCCCCGTGGGATTTGGAATAAAAATACTACAGAAGAGAAAAGGTCTTGTGGATGTACACAAAAATGAATACTACTCCTAATTGGATTCACAAATGCTCAATGATCTCAAATTATAAAAACTGGAATTTAGAGAATTCTATAAGCCAAAAAAAAAGTTAAAACAATAGGCTGAATTTCTAGAAACTTCAACAGCATAGCATACTTTTTCTTCCAGTTTAGTGTGAATCTTGGTGTGTGGGCCATCCAAGGCAACCCAAGGGATGATTTCTTACGAGATTGAGAGAGAGAGAGAGAGAGAGAGAGCCTTTTACAGCTTTCTTGGAAAGAATACAAGAACACCAGCTAAGATGATGAGAATACAGACAATCCATGTACGATCATTGTGATCAGATATTTTCAACAATTGATCCTAGTAAATCTTGACTGTTCCTTATTTAGCTGCCATAAAAGGTGATGCACCTTGAGTTGAGTCGACTCAAATGAGTCGGAGATCAACAAGTTGAGTCTGATGTAGCTCTTAACCATGGCCCACTTAGGACTCACCAGTTGATACCTGGGTTGCCCAATTAAACCTTTGCATTAAGCAACAAGTTCGTTTGCATTTTCTATCTAGGAGGTTAATTGATTGGATTCATTTCTTAGAATGTATTATCTTGTCATTGAGTAATTAGGATTAATTTCCATCTAAAATCAATTACTTACACTGAATAGAACTTTTTACCACTTTTTCTTTAGAAAAAGAGATGTAAACCAATTAAAAAATGGGACATTTGGTAATAAGATTTCTTGGGAGTTTTCCCCATTAGGGCATTTGGCATGCAGATTTTTTTTTTGGAGAACTTAGATACGGATGCAAAAGGCTTAGCAAACCTCACCAATGTCATCAAGTTCAAGTTTGGCAGATCAAATTGACATGCTCTTTACTTCAGCAAACGCAGGATATTAGATAGGATGGTGGGATTTTAAGCTAAAATTAGCTAGTTATGGCACAACAGGCCTAGTTTGCATGGTGGGATTTTAGCTAGTTATGGCACAACAGGCCTAGTTTGCATGGTGGGATTTTAGCTAGTTATGGCACAACAGGCCTAGTTTGCATGGTGGGATTTTAGCTAGTTATGGCACAACAGGCCTAGTTTGCATGGTGGGATTTTAGCTAGTTATGGCACAACAGGCCTAGTTTGCATATGGTATATTTGGAAATCCAGGAACTCCTACGGGCTCCACACACAATAAAACACTCCACCTACTGTATCAATGGCATGTGAGGGCTACAGGGATACGGTTGCATTTCACCCATCCAACCAAGTAGCAGGGATTGGTGGGAGGGGTTTCAATATTTGCAGGACATGAAGTCTATGCAACATAAGCATCGTACACAAAGTGAGGATGCCCCCATACAGAGTGAAGCTCAAGCCCCATTCTAGGTTTTCTGTTGTATGTTTGGGTTCAGCTGTAAGTTTCCTCAGGGTGAAAGCTTTGTACTTGCATTCATCTAATAAAAATCTCCACACTTACCTGGAAAAAAAAAAAATCTACAAAGCATGTGATCAGAGATCTAACCACAAAAATTCTGTCATCTGATTATGATCTGATAAGAGATTGGAATAGGCAATCTCGCACACCATCAAAGGTATGATT
Organism: Persea americana; assembly: GCA_029852735.1. NCBI lineage: Eukaryota > Viridiplantae > Streptophyta > Magnoliopsida > Laurales > Lauraceae > Persea > Persea americana. The sequence goes on from CM056813.1 coordinate 1,244,415, forward strand.
CAAATATAGTAACCAAATGGGTGATTCAAGGCCCAGTGCTGAACTTAGTGGTGATTCAATCCCTCTCTCATTCAACTTACACAATTCCAAATAACCTGAAAGGGATGATGACAGACTTGTATGAGCCATTTTTCAAAGAATGTAAACTTCCCATTTTGTCAAAATAGGTCCCAACATTTGTTTATGGCATCAATGCAATATGCAGTTGATGCTAGGTTTTATTCTGATCAGCTCACCATGAATTCCATCCTAAAACAAACTTCAACCAATGCAACATCCACAGTAAAAGATTATGACCATCCAAACACATCTAATCCCTCAAAATCATTCATCAAGTGGCAACAAAACCCTTCAGAACATTCAACTCCATCCACAAGGAAAAAAAAAAAACAAACAGCAATACAAACTACCAGAACCACCCAAAACCCAACCTTTAGATCCCCATTGCCTTTACACATAAAAGAAGAAGAACAAGATCAAGCGCGCTCACCCCTGATGCGGCGGGCAAGCTGAATATCTTTCGGCATTATCGTCACACGCTTCGCATGAATCGCACACAGATTCGTATCTTCAAACAGCCCCACGAGATACGCCTCAGCCGCTTCCTGAAGGGCGGCCACAGCGGAGCTCTGAAATCGAAGATCTGTCTTGAAATCCTGCGCGATCTCACGCACCAGGCGCTGGAAAGGGAGTTTTCTGATGAGAAGCTCCGTGCTTTTCTGGTATTTCCGGATCTCTCTCAGGGCGACTGTACCAGGACGGAATCGATGGGGTTTCTTCACGCCGCCGGTTGCCGGAGCGGATTTTCGGGCGGCTTTCGTCGCAAGCTGCTTCCTTGGGGCCTTGCCGCCGGTGGATTTTCTCGCCGTCTGCTTTGTTCGCGCCATTGAAAGGAGAGAGGGGAAGAAGAAATCTGGGGTTTTGGGAAGAAGAAGAAGAAGGCGGCTAGGGTTTGGGAATTTGGGAGGAATGAGAGAGGGAAGGAGATTTGAAAGGGATTTTATCGTGGGAGAATTTGAATCCTCGCGGGTAAAAAAGATTGAATCCAAGCCGTAGGTTTGGTCTGCTAATCGACGGTTCTTATTAGATTTCGTGACTTTCACGCGGATCGCGAAGTCGTGCCTTATCGACGGTCCTGATTAGTCTTCCTGTCTTCACGCGGATTGTAAAGTCTCAGAAGAACATAAAAGAGATCATTTTAAAATTCAAGGAGGGAAATCCAAGAATGGGCCCACCGCCCACCTTAGAAAATCTGGTCCGTTCAAAATTACTGTCCCTAATGTATCATGTATATCAAATTTTACTAGAGTAGGAGTTGGACTCACTATATAATTAACAAGTAAATTGAGAATGTTATTAATTATTAATCACTCTTTTTTAATCAAATGTCAACTTTACAGGAAGATCAACTCCCATTGGATTTTTTTAATCAAATGCAGGATTTCTATCAAGTCAAGGCCTCAGAGGGTTCAGTCTCAAGTTTGAACAGTTTGCATTTCAAAAGTGGGCCCACTGACCAATCATTTGCAAGTATGGCATGTGGGGGAGTTGAGGGAGGCATTAGCCTATTGAATAAGGGTTTTGAGATCTGCAATTAGATCTATTGGTTTCCATTTTATAATCCAAATAAAGAAGATCACAAAAGTAAAAGAGAGTCTAAGCTTAAACTATGTTGGACTCATTTGTTTTTATCTAATTGAATTTTTACTGATTATTATATTTTTAGACGTGACTAAAATTGAAAAAATAAAGGTGAATGTTTATATAACACTAAACACTCTCCCTTCCATTAAAAGGAAATTGGAGGGATGGAATATGACACTTCTTCACCCTGCACTCCTTTAATAATTTTTTCATATGAAATACTAGGAAAGTCAAGATCGATTCTACATCTCCTTCTTATATTCTTCGACCCGCACTTCTTTAGTAATTATTCACATGAAGCCAACTCACCATTTATGTATTCAAATGCATGCAAATAGATGAGCCAGAATGTTGCAATCAGAAGACACTAATCCTCCTTTTATTTCTGCTTTACCAGTGCATAGATGAGTGACATCTCCATTTTGTCTATCCTCCCTTGAGCTATATTCTTGGGATATTGACCATATAATTGATTTTACATTTGACATTTTCCCCACAATAGTCATGCTTTAAATATTTTCTGCAGAATTGTTTGTACAATAATGTGCGATATCGCACGACTCTAGGATATCGCAGAGTATGATGTGTGTGATATGGCACGACCTTAGGACACCGCGGAGTATGATGTGTGTGATATCGCATAGCCCTAAGATATTGCACGAGGGAAATACTTAAAGTTTGATCTCTCATGGGCAAATGTCAGCTCTAAGGGCAGCTCTCCAGGCAATATCCATATATTCTTCCCCATAAAAGCTCCAATTAAGTCCTTTATTTATTTATTTTCTGAACAAGAGGGATATATATTAAGCACATGGCAAAGCAGAACAGAAGAAACTACAACCAAACCCATAAAACAGACAATAAAACCCTAAACACAAACATGGCAACACACGGACCATCCAAGAACAACTACTAAGACTAACTACTACTAAAGACTAACCCTTAGAAGAACCGCTCCTTACCCCACTGGTAAGGAGTTGGGTTCTTATTGGGGAGGTCTGTGGTTCAACTCTCCCCTCCCTATATATTCCTGCATGTGTATATGCGGACTTTCTTCCCACTTCGGTGGGATTTCCTTCCCAGGTGTGCCGGGTTTTCTTTCTACCTCGATGGGCCTCCTTCCCGCGTGTGCCGGGCTTTCTTTCTACCTCGATGGGCCTCCTTCCCACGTGTGCCGGGCTTTCTTCCCACTTCGGTGGACTTAAAAAAAAAAAAAAAAAAAAAAGGTCCAAGAAGCTGGGGTACCAGAAAAAAAAAAAAAAAAACCTAACCCTTAGATGACTACATTATACCTGCTGGAGCATAGCCTCCCAAAAGGGGGAAAAGTGCTTTTGACTTTGTACACTTGCATTGAACAATTGTAAAGATATTTCTGTTTCAAGATTAGCAACTACAAAACCGTCTGGGATAGTAAAAGAAAAGGCCCTTTGTTGGCACTCATTTACGTCAGCAAAATATTACCCGTGTAAGTGTGAAACTTTTACTCTTAGCCATCAGTACAATTAACGCTCACAATGGGTCATGAGATCCAAATCCATCAATCACCTTCGATTTCTTCTTAATCCTGTAGTCCCTATTATTGCAATTTGAATCATTTGAATTTTTTTTATTAATCTAATAAACCATGTCTTTAGTTTTACATTTCAAATATTTTTAGATTTTGAGAAATACATGGGAAAAAAAAACACATAGCTCTTCACTTTTACGAGCCTCCAACATAAGATTCGAACCATTCAATATTCTCGTACAAATGATAAACCTCCAACATGAACTTTCATACCTTAGAATAAGCAGGAGTAATGCTGCATGCAAGTTGGGCTCATTGGCTCTACTAGGTACAGAATGTTTAGTCTTGTAAGTTATAGGTGATGCATCTGCTTTACATCAAACGCTGAGCTGTAGATGAGGCATCTGCTTGACCTCAAGACTATTATTTCTAATTGATGGATCTACAGCATAGTAATTAAGAGTTATCTCACCACTGGATCTCTCTGGTGGTGGATGTAAAAAACTCCGAAGGAGTAAGAGTTCATAAAAACTCTTAAAATTTGACGAAGGTAAAGATCAATTGAGGAGATAATAGTTCAAATTCAAACTATGCCTCATCTCCTCTCTACAACATTAGATTTTCAAAATGCAGTGTAATGCACCATTGTAAAATACAGTGGCCATGCAACCGGACCTTGAATCGATCTCAATACCAAAGAATGAAATTGTCTCTAAATGAAGAACTACTACAATTCACGTCGTGGGTAGGCCTTTATATTCTCATTTCTCAAATTATTGAATGAGTTGTTATATTGGATCTTCATAGTACACAACAATAACAATAATAGTAGGAGCACAACAATTGACTCGCGGCAGCCAAGTGTAACTATTAGCAGTGTAGGATACTGCAGACTTATCAATGAGGGAGAGTTTTATTTTTCAAGTAAATTAGTGTTGCTTGATTCTCTCCTTATGGAAGGAAAACTCATGGCATGTGGCTAGCTTTAAATTGAAGACCATGAATTTGCATCAACCCAGTCGAATGCTATTGGGCTGAGGAGAGCATCAGGGATTCCAAAGGAACTGACAACCGACAGCGCATGAGGCCTCAATTCACTGCACAGCTTCACCACTTCTTTCCTCACGACGACAGCATTGTCAGGAGAAAGGTAGCCATATCGCAGAAAGGACGCATCTTCTTCCAAGATGGTCACCACATACATAGATCTCAGCAAACCTAACACAGTCTGCAATGCAAAAAAAAATCATCAAAATAGGGGAAAAGAAACAAATAAAGAAGAGGAAGAAGAAGAAAGGAAAGATAATTATGAAGCCTAATATACTCTGTCTGGAAGTCAGTACTGAGTAATACTTTCTCTAATGATCCCTGTTTAAAGCTAATTTTGTCACTCCACAATCTAAAATATGCAATGGCACTAAATTCTGGCCGGAGATGGGTTCTATTCATATAAATTAATAGGATAATCTCCTTATCTCCTCCAATCTCTAAGGGGGTGTTTGCATGCTGCAAATAGGAAGATGGTGGTTCACCCATTTGGGGCACCACATCTAAAATATTGGGGCACAAATCACATTGGTTTTCTCCTCAAATGGATGAAATTCTACAAAGAAACTGGTGAAATCACAAATTTAGCCAGTGATACTAACCTTCTCATTTTATTTTTTTAATTTTTCCTCAGAAAATGTTGTCTTCGTAGAGGAATTTCGCCTAGAGTGCTCTGCACATGTTTCTTACCAGTAACATGGGTTTTCCTCTCAATCGGATAGTAGGATTTCTCACAAGAAACAAGTGAAACCACAGGTCTAACCTGTGCAAGTAATGTTCTCAAACTAATCTCCTTTTGAAAAGTTAATCCCTAATAGGGTTTCTCCAATGAACAGCATATGGGACAAAAATGATATGGAATTTCTACTAGGGGGTTCTCCATCTATATCTCTTACCACGTTACCCCACTTCTCATTTTCACCACATCCAAAAAGAGACCCTAAAAGATGCCTTAGCCGAAGAGATGGAATTCTATGGAATCATATTCCACTGTCGAAGAACATTGTAGATGCCTTGATAACTGCATTGCTTTTCTTATTGCAAGCTTATCAGCCTATTCTCATCACCCTCCAGAACCAGTCCCATAAAGACCTTCAAGACGACATTCTTCACACTCCCCTCTACCAGATGAACCTGGAATTCTGCCACTCCCATCATATTCATTTCAACATTCATGAAGGAGGTGCTACCCGATTCTGCTTTTTTTTCATGTCTTCTTAACACAACTGGTGCCTGTCTCCAAACTTCTATAAAGGCCTTGAAGCAATATGTCCAAAACACAAAAACAGTAATCATCCATTTTATACTCATTAACTTGTATCTTTTTCAACCAATCTACCTATACATTGGACCAACACAAGAAATAGAAATTCAGCAAGGGTAGTTTCCTTTTTCAAAGGGTGCAGACTAGAAAGTCAAAGTTTTATTGTATGTGGCATTCCAATTAAAACCTTTGAATCTTTGTGCAGCATGGGAGGTCCAAAAAGTGGACGCCGGTTAGAGGATCCAGGCATAATGGCTGAAAATAAAAATTCCACAAGAACTCCCCATGTATACTGAGCACTTGATCTTGCAGTCCAACCTTCTATATCAACCTCAATAATAGAAATTAACAAGAGAGTCTATAGGACTTGATCTTGCAGTCCAACGAGTTTCTTTTAAAAACTAAATTTCAAACCAATCTTCGCCCATAAAAACTGTGCCAACTTTAAATGAAGAACTTTCGAGTTAGAAATAAAATAAAGCCTCCAGAGCCTATTTGCAAAGGTCCATCTCCTGAGCCAAATATTTTCCCAAAATGCACTTCCACCGTTTCTCACTAAAACTGTGGATTCCCTTTAAAAAAGCTTGCCAACACAATTGGCTGATCACAAATGTAGGAATGCCTTCCAACACTTGGATACAGCCGCATCCAGCTAACTATCAACGAACATTGAGCATTCCTCAATTTTTTTTTTCAATCTCATAATGCATGCCCAAACCATATCGTGCAACATTCCCTCCATTTTCTCTTTTTAGGGAAACCACTCCTGATATTCCGCTTTGGACTGCCATTCCTAATTTGTCCTTTGTCATTATACCTCCTCATGAAAACTTCTCAATCAACCGCTGCATACCAGGAAAATATCTGAAACACATGATAAGATCATAATTGAGAAATCAACATATACCTTCAATGGTCCAGATGATGTCATCTCAGCCTCCAAGAAAATTTTATATATTGCTCGGTCTGTGAAGGCCCTAGCCAAGTCTTCAGCAAGTTGATAGCTCTGGTACATGGAATAAAAAAGTTAATGCAGTAACAGAAACACTTACCAGGACGAGTGCATACTTGCAGTATCAGGGAAAGAGATCACAGTAAGAGAAAACTTACCAGGATGACGGCATACTCCTTGCTTTCTCCCTGCGCTTGGTACTGAGAAACTTCAGCAGCAAATCGGTTCAGTAAATCTCGCTCTCTCAAGCATAATATCGCAGTCTGACGCAGATGGAAAATATCAATATTGGGTTGGGCATAGTTTGTAAACAGTGGGCAAAGAAAGATAAAATACATTACGTGGAATTGGCTGCTCCTGAGATCAGATCTTGTCAATTGACCTGGTAAAACAGGGCAAGGGTTGTTCATATGTTCTAATCCCAATCCTTTAAATGGTTGCTTCTTCTTCTGAGCTGCCATATATTCTGCAAGGAGTATCTTGCTAACCTGATTTCACATATAAGTGCCAATAATTCAATGGTTTCGAATTGATTAGAAGAAAACAGAAGGTTATCGGATATTACCTGCTGCATTAGTACATTGTTGTCCCCTTCAAATGTTGACTGTACATCGAATTCACCTTTTAGATGGCCAACACGATTCTCTGTCTTCAAACCTTGCCCTCCACAGGCCTCACGGCATTCCTAATACCGGAATTTTGTTGAACTTATAAGTTGTAAGAAAAACTTAAAGATACAGAAAAGCACAGTAACTCCAAGATATATGGAAGCTGTAACCTGAAGAGTCCTCATGTTGTGCCAGGTAAATGTAGCTTTGAATGCACTTGAGAAAACATGAATCATTTTGATGGCCTCTGGTGTTCTCTTTACATAAATACTCTTCAACCAGTTGATTCCACAGCTCATAGCACATCTGTTTAAGGGACAAACAAAATCCAGTGAAAACTGTTTCATAGACTTTGAGGTACACACATACAGTAGTATATTCGAAGTAAAGTTTGAATGTATTACGGTTGAGAATTGTCAGCAATACAAATAAAAGTCTAAAATCCTTAAGATCATGGTGATTTGAAAAGAAATACTTGCTAAAATACAAGCACAATAATACAGGAAAAAGATAATCAAAGTTCCTCAATAAAGTTAAAGTAGAAAAGTTGGCTTATCAATGTAGAGCAACCAGAGCTCATCCATGCATACATGGCTTAAAACAATGAGAGATATGCTTCTGATGTGAAGAAGTCAGCACAACTCAAAATGTAACATGCTTGCTATCACCCGAAGAGGAATAAGAATGGCGCGGGTAATTCAAGTACACTAAATCTTAACATAAAAATCAACGAGTGAGGCAATTACGTCTTTGCTAGGAGAGGTAAGAGCCTTCGCTGATGACTAGGGTAGTCGAGCAATAGAACTTCAGGCCCATTTGGTGACAGAGAGAAAGCTCGTCTTGTCAGCGCGTATCTTATGGCAATTGCTAAACTAATCTGAAAAGAAAGGGAATAAAAAACATGGTATGAATTACCCATCACCTTCATTTAGGTATTTTCCATTAAGAGTACAAATGTATAACACCCTGCTTTAGCATTAGATATACCTTTGATACATAAATTGAATTTGCTGCAATGGTTATTCGGCCAGACGTAAGTGGAGCCAAGAAAGCGGCAAATCTCTGAAACATAATAAAATATATACTTCAGCTGAAAATTGCATAAATTAAATAGACTGAGCAACAACAATTGTGCTGCAAAACCGTCTTTGCCTTTTCAGAGCTGCCTCTTGGGCCATGACAGGTTTTGAAGTTTGGACTATGCCAAAGTTGGGACCCCGAATAAGTCAATGAACAATAGAAGTAAAGAAAATTTGAGTTGTCACCTGATCAGGGTCTTTTATTGCAGTTAGATATTGCCCATCAGGTGACACATCAGCAACTGAATTCAGCAAGTTCTCTCGAGGTATCCGAACATTGTCAAACCTGAAAATGGGTGAAGCAATTGCATAAAACTTAAAATAATTAACAATTTTAAATGATACATTTTTCTATACTGATAGATGTTATCCTGAGAATGAAAGAAGAATAGCACTGGAATACACATTTACTACCAGATTCGGCCATTGTCAACTCCATTAAGGCCAATTTTATGACCACAATCAGCAATCCTGATGTTTGGGCAAATAGTTCCATCTGCATCTCTGATCTGGGCTATGAACGCATGGACGCCTTGGTTACATCCATTTATATATAGTTGAGAGAAAACTATAGTATGTGTTGCGTGCTACAAAAGGATTACAACCATATATCAGAACAATTAAAAGATGGCATTGCATCATAAATTTCATAAGTAAAAAAACTGTTATGCTAGAAAAACTTAAAGAAAAAAGAATCTGACAATGAAAAGAAATCATCAAAATATCCCTTACATTAGCAGCTCCGCCAATCCAGTATTTTTGAGCTGATTCACAGGGAGTGTTTATAACAAACTCTTGAGTCTTTGGGTCGTAAGTGGTGACTGTTTCAATTCCCCTCACCTGACACCGACGAATGAAGATATGATTAAAAACAGACTTATAGATGGAGACATTAGAAGCCGTATTTGGACAAAGTGATTGGACAGTCTCATACATTACTCCCATGCCCCAATTCGGACATTGCAAAACAGCCTTTAACCAAATAATTTTCAGTGTCCTTCAACCACTTGTCATGATGCCGCTTTGTGCCAAAGAACTGAATCGCACCACCCCTACAATTTGAAAATACCCAATTCAGTAGGCCACCCATGGAAGTCATCAAGAAAGTCAATTAAAAATTGTAGTATTGCTGTACATCATGACAGACAGTGAACTTTGAAAATTACCCATTTCTAAGAATAATTATGACTGGGATTTCGCATTAGAAGTCCATGCTAGCAAAGTACTGCATAGATAAATTGTTTTTGGCTCTCTCTGGCGTTCCATAATTTTTCTCCTTTTTAATCAGTAACATGACTTGAACCCGCAACTTCAAGGTTGAAATAGTGAGCACGTTCAACTGTACCAAAAGCTCATCTTCCATAACAACCAAATCAATATACCTTTAGAAATCTTTACCTGATGCAACATGATCCAGAAAACTGCTCTCTGAGAGTTTCTAGTCAAGATGATTGTTGCCACAGACGTATCAAATATTTGACAAAAAGTAGATGGGTCCATCCTTAGAAAAGCAAAAACAGAAACAAAAACAGTTCTTCCATCCGATTAGGATGTGATTTTAAAGTGCAGCTAATCTAGATAGTGATAAATAAACCACAATCCGGCCACAAAATTATTAATGCTCAAGAGGTTGGTTACTCACTTATTGATTAAAGACAGGATGATGTAGGACAAGAGGGAGCAACAATATGATGAAGGACAAGAGGGAGCATCAAGATTGAAAGAAACCAGACCGATAGGCACAAGCACACCGTAGCTACCCAAACTTATAAATTTTAATTGCCATTTTGATACAACTATAGGAAGGCTCAGACTCGTACTTCGACAAGGCAAATCAGCTTTGTCTAATTGAGTTCTCCACCATGACAAATTCAACCATTTAGCTCGTAAAACTTCCCATTTTCCCATATGGACCATGGTGAAACTGTTTGTTCCAATGTGTATAGAGTCTAGATAGGCACTCTCACTCTTTCATTACTGCATTGAAGTTCAGTCATCAGGTGCCTCCGTGATCCATCCACACACCAACAACTCTATGACTGGCTGTTGAATTGAAAAAATAATAAAAAAAAAACGATGCCTTCTAAAGCCATTAAACTTGTAGGCCATGAATCAAGAGGTTAGGACAAGAGGCGAACCCAAGAGTTACCACACGGGTGCGGTCGCACCCACGTGATTCCGATTCGAGAAATCCCTTAAATAAGCTCTTCAAATATTCTATTTTATTATTTAACTTCTTCACTGTGGCCTTATACCGCACCACCCAAACCAAAATCAATCCTGGGTCTGCCATTGGTTAGGACTATCTAACGGAGTTAAACAGTCACACCCAGATCTACTGTCTGCCTCCACCTTCATCGGTGGGCCCACCCGTTCACGTACATATATTAGGATTGTAAACAAAAAAAATCAAATCCAATTCATCGGTTCTATTTCCAAATTTTGAGAATCGTTCTTATCTTTGCAGCTGCTATGTTCTGCTACTTTGAGGAAAGACATTGATCATCTTAACAAAAGGCAACACATTCTCCTATTCTACAAAATCTCTTCTTCTCAACAAAATCTCTTCTTTTCGCATTAACTTTCACAACCAAAGTCAACCCACTTGTAATTCAAAACCGAAAACACACACACATCCAATTCGCATCCAACATATCCAAAATCAGAACAACACCCCAATCACAAAAAAAAAAAAAGAAGAAGTCTTACCATAGAAAGAAATGCACCCCAATCTTAATCGCAAGCGAGTGATCGTAGCTCCCAACACACTCCAAAAACGCAAGCTTCCGCAGCTCCGATTCCGGATCTCTCTTCGTCAGCCATCCTTCAAAAACCCCACGACTCAACAGATACCCGATCCGCTTCATCGTCATCTCCCTCTGCTGCTCCATCGTCTGGTTATAATCAGCCGATACGAAAACCTTCCCCCCGCGGCCCCTAGGGCAGAACAGATTGCTCTGCAACATCAATCCGAACAGCCAATCTCGATCTTCGAGATTGTGGCCGTCCATCAGACGCCGTAGATCTCGAGTTTCGAAATCGGACTTGGTTGAGATCTCAGCTGGAAAGTACTGCAAACAGATGGAGGATTCCAGAGAAGGAAGTTGATTCGAATTCCTAGCGTTTTGGAGGTGTCTCGCTAGGATTGAAGCTCGTCGCGACACTTGATCGGATGGTGTTGAAGAAGAAGAAGAAGAAGAAGTTGCAAGCGCCATTAATGGCGGAAAGTGAGGAACTTGAATTAGGGTTAGGGTTTTACAGAGAGGGAGACGGAGAGGGAGAGGGAGAGGGAGGGAGAGGGAGGTGGGTTTTCGAAGGACGTAACAGTTAGAGCGAGAGAGAGAGATATCGGGGTCGTTTACTTGTTTTCGCGGTAGCGGGAACGGACGATAGAGGCCTAACGTGCGCGAGGGGCGTAAGTGCGCACGCTAAGATGGATAGATAGAGATAGATGGGTAAGATCTTCTGTCAGAGTTGGATGACGATCCATGCGCATCCACGTGATGAGATGGCCACTGAGTCCGGGTTCGCGAACCTCTATGTCTTTGACTTGGATAAATCTTGAGCGGCAGGAGTGGAAACGGGAGGCGGACTCCATCATCAAAATGAAAATGCAAACCGCTCAAATTAAAATCTCCATCATAATATAAGAGTTGATTTTCAGTATAAGATTGATCATTTGATAAAAAAATATGATTAATTAACGATATCTTATAAGGTATTATTATTCCTCTCCCACCCCTTTGTTATCGAGTATTATATGTGCCGTATACCCCGAAATAGTCCTTACTCGACGTAATCGGGTAATCCCCAGGCTGAGTGCTCATAAAAAAATTATTATTTATTTTTATTAAACAGTTGATTTTACAATGAAATCAACTTTTATTGGAGTAAGATCTTTGGATATAAAATCTAGGAAGACGGTATTTATCATTTAGGGCTTGGATTCTTAATTGGTGGACTCCAATGGAAATGTGATTAACCCTGCAACACCATAAATGCCATGTCAATGCCTAATTATATTTTTAGACATGTACTGAATCAAATGGTGAAATCTACTTTAAAGGATGTTTTAGTAGAGGGGATGTGATGCATCTTGAACGGTTCGGATTATGCATATTTAGACCCTACGATGAATATCGAGGCATGTGTTACAAGATTTGGGTGTGTAAGGTGGGGTTTTTGGGACTCAATTTGATTAAGTCAAAGTCCAACATTTGGGGTCGTCTCGGAAGTTGCCAAGAGGTCTTTGTCGATAAGGACATTTCAAAGGCACAGCGTGATTCTCATCTATTTCCGACCTGTTTTTCTTGAATCACGTGCCTGCCTCTCCAGCCCCACAATGTGGAAAATTGGCCAGAATCTCTGGGTCTTTCAGTTAGCTCTAGTAGCAGGCCAAATTTGAAGGTAAAAAAAAAAAAAACTAGGCCCAAGCACAACACAGGAGTCAAAATCAGGCCCAAGCGTTCATTAGTTGGACCGGGCTTTGGACTTTCTATAATATAATTTGAGTCTGGCCCGATACAAATTGGGCTCAATTGAGCTCGACCCGAATTGGACTGGGCACAGATCGGGACCGGGGCATGAGCACCCCTAATCAGGCTTTTTTAAGTCGGCCTATGCAATGTGAAACATAGTTGCCCAAAATGAACAAGCAATCCGTAGATGGCAATGTCCATAGTAGATTTTATTACAATAAAATTTTGTTCCACCATAAAAAAAAATAAGGAGATTTAACTGGAAAAAACAGATTAGATGACCACCATATCGAAAATGTAATTTTATGTGTCATTGCACCAAATGAGTCATTTTGTCCGAAAACGTATTTCTTTTAACATTCTCTACTAAGGGCATTCATTTGCAATGTTAAGGGTCGATTGAGACCCTGCGGTCTATCTTAACATTCACAGAACTCCCATTTACTTTGTTTGTAGGGTCTCAATCGACCTTTATTTGTAATGTTAAGGGGCTCTATCGACTCTACAGTGTACGCTTATAAATGCACAAAACTCATCTCCCATTCCCTATTATTGGAAAAAAAATGACTATGCTCAACTTGCTTCCCATCCGTAGGATACTCCCACCTCTTGAAGACCACCATTAAAGTCACATGGCGTTATTTGGTGGAGAACATAAAAGCGCATATGCTATTGTTCGGGGGTAGACCAATGGAAATGTGGAGTTTGTACTTTGATCTAAAACATAATTTTTTACTTTTTAGAAATCATTTTCATTATTCCTAGTTTTATGTCCTCATGGCTTGATGGAGGACCACTGGGAACCACTGTGAACATGCCTGGCAGCTGATGTAAAGTCGTAGTCCACGCTGAGGAAGAAGAAGAAAACAAATAAGAGAGAAAATCGGGCTTATAAGCTCTAAAATGTATGAACGGATTGAACTCAGGGTTGCTAGGAACCCTTAATATTTATAAAAAAAATGTCGATAGGGACCTAATAGAGAATGTTAAAAAAATTATATTTTCGGGCAAAATGACTAATGTGGTACAAGGACACTTAAAATTATCTATTCGATAGGGTGATCACATAATCTATTTTTTCCTGTAAAGTCCTCTAAAAATAATGACCGTACATTACAATTAATGGTGTCATTGATTTATAAGATTTTATTATTAATTATACTACGTGCACAATGGTGGAAGTGGAACCAACTCTCATCAAAATAAGATTTAAGGGCGTGTCATACTATTAAGATTTTGTACCACCATAAAATAGACCGTACAACTAATAGTGTCATAAATATATAAAGTTTTATTAGTTATATATGCACAATGGTGGAATCGACTCTTATAAAAAAAAAAAAGAAAAGATTTCGGAGTGTGACATACTATTAAGGCCATGCATATTACTGTAAGATTTGTGAAATTTATTAAAGGATTGTGTATAAATGAAATCACAAATAGAATTAGAAAAGCAAACGCTTGCCCCTCTATTATTTTTGAATAAATAAATATAAAAAATTGTGCTTAAAATTTATTCTAAATTAAACAACTATTTATTAAAGAATTCAAAAACAATATAATTAAACTATGTAAGTAAAGCTTGAAATCACATGCCTCAAGATCAAGCTTCTTAATACACATATGGGTGGGGGCCAAGTGCTTAAGTGCAGAAAATATATACCAAGCAAGATAATTCCAAAGGAACCCTCCATCGGGGCACATGCATCCCATCGATGATTGGAGAAGTAAACACCTAGCTGATGTTGATGTGGCAAATGGGCCTAATGACCATCCATATGATTTTATGCCAAAATTATGTGGGCCATCAATCATACGATTGGAAACCATGTGTGATAAGGATAGAAAGAGATTATTTAAGAGAAATCTTAGGAAATATAATAAGAAAGAGATGCATGTGCCGTGTGTCATTGCGAAACCCCAAAAGAACATACCACATGCCATTTCCTCACGAAAAAGGCTGCTACTTTAATATATATAACTAGTAGAGCAGGCCTGCGACCAATATAGGCTATGATAAAAGTAAATAACATTTTAATTAGAGGTATTTATAGTTTTTAAATAAATTATAAATTAAATTAATATATAATACATAATACAAACACAATTAAAACTGAACTTCAAAAATCAAGTTTAAAAGAAAAAAATAATTAAAATAATCTAATTGAATAATCTTTTATTGATTGTGATTGGACTAAAACTGTAACATTGAGTAATAGAAGTCGAATGAAAAATAAAGTGAAAGAAATTTATGGATCATCACAAAAACCCCAATACAAAATGTACCTTCTTTTAAAAGAAAATTGCAATTTCATGTTAAAATATTTACTAAAAAGAATACAAAAGAAAAGAAGTACAATAACAAAAAAACCAAAAGAAAAGGAAATCATTCATCCACTACTTGAATCTGACCACAACAAAAGGAAAAAAATTACAAAAAAGAACTACAATAAAAAAATCTATAACAAAATACAAAAGAAAAGAAATCATACCACTTGGTGAATAAAATCTCTTATTTCCCAATGTGGAATGACATCCACGTCTCTTTGCTTTTTTTTTTTTTTTCAAGAACAAAAGAGGACTCAATCTCTTGTAGACCAAAATCATTAAAATAAAAAGTTCAAAAACCTATGAATCTATTAAAGAATTATTTTTTCAAAGAAAACATCAAGCCATTGTAGATAAAGTAGGTATAGGTGATGGAGCAATAAGATATAGATTGAGCTCAGTTTGTGGGTTGCACAAATCGATGGTTAGTTTCAATGGGTGGGTTGGATAAGTTCAAGGGTGAGTCAATAGTAGAGAAATTCTAAGAAAGATTTCTTTTGAGGTGGAATCTTGAATAAATTATGTTGCAATTAGAGAGAAGTTAGAGGGGATTTTAATTGATAGATCTTAGGAAAGATTAGAAGGATAATTTCGGAATGTAGCATTGCAAAAAGTTTTAAGATGCGTAATTAAAAAAATCATTAAGATTTCTAATTAGAAAATTTTCTAAATATTAAAATAAATTATAAATGAATATTAATAAATAATTCATAATAAAGATGGAAACTCATTAGAGAAATTTAAGGTAGCTGAAAATATTTAGGGAAAGATCAAGTAAATAGTAAAGATTTTAGGACCTTGATTTGATTATATTTATGTATGGCCATAAATTGAGTGTCATTTCATAATTCAATGTGGATTTTGGAATTAATTTGCTTCCACAGTGAGCCCCACAGATAAATTAATCCTACCAAATGTCCAAAGAAAAATAAGGAGAAAAATGTTCATAATGAACCCCCCAAACTAATCTTACTGAATATTGAAAAGAAAATAAGGAGAAAAAAGTAGCAGAATATAACCTATAAAAGTGCCCCCCACTTTGGTATCGAAAAAGCTCTTCGTGTGTTGGTACAAAGAAAAAGTGGCTCCCGTAAATTGTGAGTTTAGAAAGAAAGAAGACTTGGATTTCATAATGGGACTCATAGATTTATTTGGTCAAATTAGTAAATATAAATGATAATAAAAAATTCGTGATAAAGATGGAGACTCATGAGAGAAATTTTTTTTGGTTAAATTAGTAAATATAAATGATTATATATTAAGTGTGAATTTTGAAATTAACTGCCTTTCGCACTAGTTTCCACAGATTAACCATATCAAATATTGAAAGAAAAATAAGAAAAGACGTAAAAAAATACTGCCTACAAAAGTATCACAAATTTCTGCAATTGGATCTGACATTAGGGTCCCACACATTGATATGTAATAACATTTAATACATACATGTTCACCAATCACTAAAATCATAGCCAAATAGCCTTGATTATTTTTTTGTTAGTTTAATAATACGTGGGGCCTATTGAAGGTAACTATAGAAAAGTTATTATTGTATACCATATTTTAGGGAATGGATAAGTATCTTATTTCAAGAATATCTTAGATTTGCATTGAAATATTTTAAGTGATTGAGTATTGAAGAATTTTAGTTAGTTTGGTGAGTTTAGATTAGAAGGGTAATTCCGAAATGTAGAATTACAAAAAGTTTGAGTATGCGCCACATGTCACTCCCTCATGAAAAGAGCTACTTTCTT
Source organism: Persea americana (assembly GCA_029852735.1). Taxonomy (NCBI): domain Eukaryota; kingdom Viridiplantae; phylum Streptophyta; class Magnoliopsida; order Laurales; family Lauraceae; genus Persea; species Persea americana. Next base: position 1,261,073 of record CM056813.1, read on the forward strand.
TTATTATATAATAATTATAGAGGGGTTGTGAGCTCTCCATTTCAAAATAGAGGTTCCTCACTATGCCTACAACATCCCCCATATGTTAAGATTTTATCCAAGTATAAATCATAGTGGGATATTAGCAAATCCTTTATTTTAAGAATTACTAGCAAACCATGTCCATGCTATACACAAGCAATATAATTCATAATATTAACAATATACAAAATTTATAAAAAAATTCATTTTATGATATTTTTTGTATAAATTGAATTGGGGTGGGAAATTTATAATAAATTTGAATTTTGATATTTTTCCTATTAGGATGATGTGGTAGTGAATTAATAGTGGGGCTTGGGATTGGCAAGGATTAAAAATATATAAGTAATTAATTAAAATCACGATCTCCTTTTTTATTGAGTAAATAAAAAAAATAACTAACAATTACAAATTAAATTGAAGTCTATATGACACAATGATACAGTTGTAGAATATCATATTAGTAAATGGAAAGCTTGAAATTGGAAATTTAAAAACTAAAAATGAAAAATAAACCTATTGTTAATATATTGTCAATTGAATAAAATGAGAAATAAGGAAAGGAAACCAACAGACCATCAATGGAAAACTGATTAAAACTATATAACAATGTTTTAAAATACATAAATCCAAAAAAATAAATTAAGCCTTATTGTAAGAAACTAAATTAAAAATACTAAATGAAGGAGAAAGCCTTTGAAAATATTATTAGAATCTATAACAAATGATGCAAAGATTTAGGAAAATAGCAAGTGAAGCTCCTAAAAGACACCTGCCAGTGTGTTGGATCATTGGCAAAAGGTGTGGCCGCATGGGTTTCTCCCCACACAACAATGGATGAAATACCGAGATACCCTCATCGGAAAAAGAAACTCTATATCAAAATATAAGACTTCTCTGTTTTTTTTTAAATATAAGATACTAATATAAGAGACCTATAAAAAATAATAAGAATCATTCTTATGTAAAAAAAATACACACATTAAAATAAAACGTATCAAAAGAAAATGTAAAGTGAGATGTTATACCCAAATCTTTTTCTCAAAATTTAACTTTAAATATAGCTATTAAAAGAAACAACAAAATGTTGAAATATAGAAAGAGGAAAGCGATAAAGTTTACAAAAACGTTAGGGCCCATTTGGGTACATGCAAAACAAAACATTTATGCCTATAAAGATTGATAGAACAAAATAATGCAGAATAAAATATTATAATATTGTAGTATCTATTGTTTGACGGTATTTGAAAATTTTAACAAATTATGAATTGAGTTTTTGGAAAACTTGGTAAATTATAATATATGTTAATCAAGGTTTACCTCATTTCCAAATAAAATAAATAAGTTTTATATAAGTTTATAATTTCGTTGTAACATTCTTTGAATATTTTACAAAACAGCTAAAGGAGTTCAATTTTATGTAATCAAGAAGGATTATGTTTTTCGGACAAGGGACTTATGGTAAAGTCGGTTCCTTAGGTTAGTCCAAAATTTAATTATGTGGAAAAAAAAATTACCAGAAAAAAAGCTTTAGATGGTTAGCAGACAAAAAATGTCACTTTAGGGGACTTCACACCAAATCGGCCTCCTCGTCAAAAAAAAAATTTTTAGCTATTTTTTTTAGGGTCGATATCAACCCTCCCATTAACAGGTGAGGGTCGATATTGACCCTATGCAAGTCTTCTTCTTCCTCTCCTCCCGAAATCCAACCCAAAGGGAAAGACCCAAATATAGTTTCAAACCACACTAGATGCTTAGATCAAACAAGTAATCTCTAGGCCTTCAACCAAAATCTTGAGGGACTCTTGCACACAAGGCAACTAGAAATTTCAAGGAAGGCATTTTGGGATTTGATTGTTTATGCGAACATATAAATAATTAAATATATTAAAAAACTTCAAACCTATGCAAACATTTAACTAAATATACAAGTAGTTTGAGCTAGAAGAATCTTAAAATAATTTGCAAATATAGTTGAAGTAATATATATGAATTTCTCTTTAATTAATTATGTAATAAATTAATTTTTTTTCTAATTTTTTAAATATTTTTTTTCTAATTAATGCCTAAATTGAATATTAATTTAATTTGTTATTCAATTATTTGCATGAAACTTAATGGCCATTGCTCATGCTCTATGTTAGTAGACCTCAGGTGGCCTTTTGGGCACCTAAGTAAGAACTGTCGTAGCTTACCACTGGGGTAAGAGGCTGATTTTTGTTTTACTTACTAACAAAAGAGATTTATAGTGATATGCCATTGAACATATAACGTTACGTCGCTAAGATTCTTTTGCTTTTTCATTCCTTGGTCCAAACACTAGCAGATTTTTTTCTTCTTTATATTGTCATTGCTTATGCAAAACAAGCCATGAGAATATGTCTCAAAAGGAACGAATCCTATAAAGTTGGAGAATAAATTCGACCTTTTATTTCCCATCGTCAATCGGCCAAATCAAATATCAATATCATCTAACAAGTTGTATGGACAATGTTCACTTCAAAATTTTCTGCTGTTGAAAGATCAAAAAAGATCCTTAAAGCATGGTAGACCTTTTCCTTTCTTTATTTTTGCTAAGTTGGACTATTAGCCAGAGTAGTACTGTAAACTTGAAGACCCAAAAGACCTATTGCTAGATTTTCAAAATTCGTCACACCGGGTGCCAACACCACTCACTCACGAATGTGTTTATGAGTGCGTGTACAAAATAAAACTAAAAAAGACACACAATATGCCTATTAAATATATTTGAGCTTGTAGACTAGTATCATTTATTCGTGGGCATATAGGGAGAATGTTCTCCTACAAGTCGTGCAGTCCAGCTCTATGGGACTCACTAGCATCAGGATTGATTCTGCACCCATTGAACCTATATCTCATCCTCATTGAAGCCTTTGTTTGATTTCATTCTATTATGAATTGCCTAACCATCCCTACCGCCTAGCAAATTAGATAACCATATTTAGGGGCGTACATGGGCTAGACCTAGCGAAGGCATATCTAGGCTCACCAGACTATACTTATAGAAACACTGGCCCAAGCCCCGCACTGGCCGTAAAAGTCATGTCCGAGCCCACCCATTTAATCAAGAGAGAAAAATTAAGAGAAGATTTTTCGAATCCTCTCAACCCATAAAAATTCTTCTCTTGCATTGATTCCTTATCTTGACCTTTCTCATCGAATTTTGAAAATCCACATAGCCAATTCCTAACTTGGAATGCAATAATTCCTTCCCTCACAAATTCTAAGAGAGGATAGCGTGTTTCTAAAAATGTTTAATTGAATCGCAAAAAAATCTACAATTAAAACTCCATTAACTTTAGGACTATTAAATCAATGACTATGATGATTTGATCAAGTGGGGCTGATTTTTTCACTTTTTCTCCTTTTTTTTTTTTTTTCCCCTTACAAGCAGACCTTCCCATATGCTCTATTCCCATTGATAGCCTTGTATCTTAAGTGGGCCAATCTGCTCATATACACACCATAACCTTAACCTAGTCAGGGCTTATAGATGGGCCCCATTGCATGTAACACCACTTGTCCAAGTCAAAAAGCCTCAAAGATCCGGATTCCGGACTCTTTGAGAAAGAGCCCCCCACTAAAGATGTAACTTTTCCGTTCCGCAGCACTTCCGCTTTCTTCCGCAATCCTATCCTACCCCAAGTAGGATTTCGGAGAGCGGAGAAGAGAGAATAAAAGAGAAAAAACCACTTCCGAAACTCGTCTCCTTCTTTCCCGATCCGTTTCATCCGTTTGGAGTTGCAGAGAATCAAAGAAAGAAAGAAAGAAAGAAATCCATGGGTAGAGGAAAGTTCAAAGGCAAGCCCACGGGTCGCCGGAATTTCTCCACCCCAGAAGAGATGCGTAAGCATACATATATATATATATATTTATATCAATCAAATCTCTCTCTTCTCCACTCTTCAGTTATTTGGGTTCTCTTTGTTTCAATTCATACCTGTTTAGATTTCTTGAAGAAGTGTTTTCAAGAAGAATGTTTTGAACAAGTTTTCACCTTACCTTTCTGGGTTTGTGTTCAAGAATGGTTTGAACAAGTTTTCAGTTATTTGGGTTCTTTTTTTTTCAATTCATACTTGGTTTAGATTACTTGAAAAGTGTTTTTGAGAATGGTTTGAACAAGTTTTCACCTTTCTGGGTTTTGTTTGCAAGAATGGTTTGAACAAGTTTTCAGTTTATTTGGGTTCTTTTTGTTTCAATTCATACTTGTTTAGATTTCTTGAAAAAGTGTTTTCGAGAATAGTTTGAACAAGTTTTCACCTTTCTGGGTTTGTTTTCATTAGTTGTAGTCTTCCACTCAGCCCAATTTGAAGGCATGTTTTGTCAGAACTCTTCTTAATTCAGCATGTTCACCCTTCAATTGAATCACCCAAACTAATGGAAACAACAACACCATAAGAATAGAAATTGTTGTTGTTGTTAAGAACTTTGATTTCCTCTATTGACTTAGATTTTTAAGAATGAAAGAATTAAGAGTGATGATAAACAGATACAAAGGATGATGATAAGATAAGCTAAGCAATTCATACATGGTAGGTATTGTCAGCATCATCGTCCAACCCCACTTGTCCTATCAAGCTGGTTTTGGCATAAAAGTGCTTCTGTTGGACTAAAAAGCTAAGCTGTGTGAATGAGCAAAAAACAGGGAAAGAGCTCATAAGGGACTAAATTGTGGGCAAATAAAGTGACTGTTGTAATCTCCAACTCAAGAAAGTTGTGAGATACTCCTATTCTCTGTGTAAAGTGATTGTATGGCTAATACAGTTGTACAAGGACAAGCACCGAGAGTAGAAATGGAAGATTGCAAAGAAGCTTACATCTTCTTACCGTAAAAACACAATCTTGTGGAGGCTCCAAAGCACATTGGAAACCTTTTGTTTTCATTTGTTTTGTCACTTCTTCTTGCAATTTGTGGTGCATAACTTTGTGATTACACAAGTTTCATATTCACGTGTACTGAATCAACAATTAGTTTCTTCATCATGTTTGTATCTACCGGTATAACTGTTACTGATTATGATCAGTGAGGATGTGTTGATGGCTATCAATGTTATAGCTTGTCAATTGGAGTTCCTCCCATCAGGTCGGTTAACTTCCATTAGGAGCTTAACTTCTTTTTCCTCCTTTTGATCAGCAACAACCCAATTTATTAATAGAGCACAATAGCTAAAGGAAAGAACCGGCATGAGAGAGGTATTATAGATAGGGGCAGGGAGTTTTTTTCTTTTAAAAAGGAAAAGAATAAAAAAGAAAAGAAAAGTTCATCACTCTTATAGGAGCAGCGCCAGTATATGGAAGTTTGTATACGACTCGTCTAGCTAGTAAGTTGCTGCTAGAGCACTGTTCCTTCATGTATGATGAAATTCAACTAGAAACTCATTTATGACAAAGTTTACAGTCCTGAAGAGTGCAGAAGCACCTTTTTAATCAACTAGAAACTACCAAAAAGGATGAGCACACCTGTAGGGTTAACTTTTGGGACTGGGACTATAGGATCATGGTTGGAGTTCTGTTTGGGGGTAAGCTTTCTTCGGTGAACAAGGCATCAACGTCAAGTGAGGGACTTTAAAGTTTAACAATGATGGGGCAGCTGAAGGCAAGTACGGGATGGCAGGAATTCGTGGGATACTGTGGAATCATGGAAGGGAAGTCTGCTTTCATTCTTACGACTGGTCAGTATAAAAAAGTTGAATGAAACTAAGATATTAGCCATGTCTTAGGGTGCGTTTGTGCATTAACTGCGTTTCGCACTACGCGTCTGACCTCTGAGGTAAAAATCTCAAATCCATTGACAGCAAAGAAAGAGGCGCCTTTTTACTGTTTTTCCACAATGAAACGTTTTGCACCTAACACAAGAATCGGAAGATAACGATGAAAAGCGGCAGGATTTCTCGCCTCTTTCCGCGGCACCTGTCCTTCACAAACACACCCTTAGGGTCTTATAGATATTTAAGAAGAGGTATCCCTGTGATATTGCTGTTTAGAGAGACTCAAGGAATGCAGCGTCTTGGACAAAGTATAGTGGTGAGCCATTATGGCTGCTGAACATTATGAGTATAGCGATGACAGTTTCTTTATTTCGTATCTAAATTGAGGAGGCCAGTGACTTGACAAGGGGATAGATCATGAATGGAATTTTTTTTCCTGGATATAAGTAAAGTGACTTGAACACAATTTTAAGGTTGTGATAATGAGCACCTTCCAACTGTGCTGCGGCTCTTGTCAAGAGAGGATTATTGGTTAAACATTGTTTGTAATTTTCTTTTTTCAGTTGCTTGGGGACACATGCATACAATCCGGTTCTCCTGCACTCCATATCATTTCTCTACAGATTTTGTTCATTTCATCTCCTTAATGAAATCATTTACTGTTAAAAGTATGGTTCAAATTTTGTTTATATTGTAAGAATAGCTCTATTTGGGTCTACTTTTAAGATCATGATAAGCCATCAAGTTAGTTTTGTTGCATTTCTTGTTTGTTAATACTTGCTTACTATTAAATTTACAAATGTTACAAAATATAATCTGATTTTGAATATTATTTTTAATTATCTGAAATAACTGCAGTTGCTGGTAGCTCTACTCGTCCTCGCACTTTCAAGCAGGTATGCCGCTTTGTTCATACAAATTAAAATTTATATAGTTTGGACTCATGTTCTGAACTCTTAATATATTTTTTTCATACATCATTTCTTATCCATATATTAAGTAGCATTTATATACTTTAAGTAGTATTTTCATTTGTGCCAAAAAAAAAAAGTAGTATTTTCGTACTCCATTTCTTATCCATATACTTTATATGTGGCTCAATGTGTTCTACTCCAGTGCCTATTAAGGAAAGCTATAAAGTAGGATTCATCTCATGCATTTCAAGCAGATGGTGTTCCTTTTCATGATATATGCAGCGTTACCAAAATTAATTGGCCAGATCTACTTATAGACATAATGCAACACTAAACTACTTCTCTCTCTCTCTCTCTCTCTCTCTCTCTCTCTCTCTCTTCCATCATAAAACCTGGCTCGGATTACATGGGCTTACTGTAAGTGAATAAAATTTGCGCATTGTTTCATGACCAAACTCATGAAAAGAGAATTTCTGAGTATTCCTTTATGTTACCCATATTTCAGTGATAAATTCATTGACTGAATAAGTGTACCAATTTTGTTTATTGATTTCAAGAATTGTGTTCTTGAATGAAGCACTACATAATGAATACTTTATCAACTTTAGCAGGTTTTTTTTTTCCGAGTAGCTTTTTCGTTTTGTCTTAATTTTTTTCTTTTGTATCAGTTTGGGTATTAAAAAATATCAATCTGTTTGGCACTTCAGGAAGAAGCAGAAGATGAAGTGGAATCCGAAGAAGAAATTGAGGAGGAAGAAAATGAGGTGGTTGATCTATCTTACTGATTGTCGTAGTTATCAGTTACTTCTCATTTTGTGAGTTTGTGTTACAACTTACAAGAGGTTTCACTGCAACCACGTCCTTGTGGACTGATTTGCTTGCTATTGGACTTAATGCATGGCAGAAGAGAAAAGGCGCCCAGGGCGTCATTGAGATTGAGAATCCCAATTTAGTGAAACCAAAGAATGTGAAAGCTAAAGATATTGATGTGAGTCCTTTAAGATTCTGATTTTATTTTCTAGGACAGTTGTTTTAAGTTACACTTTGCTCTTTGCTGTTTCAGAAACCCAGAATATTTCCCTATTTTTTAATAGATTTACTTGGCTTTCAAAACACACAAGAAGCCAAGTTCAGCCTCAGCATTTTCACGTCTGAAAGCTTGCATAAATTTTCTTTTGAGACTGTAGGAACTATCATAATATGTTTTTTTTTTTTGTTATTTATTTATTTATTTATTTTGAGTGATCTGGAAAAGTTCTATGTACTAGGAAATTTTTGCCAATTTAACGTGTAAATGTGCACCTTAGAATCCTCCCCAAATCACCGTCGCCATGCTTTCTTATTAATGCCGATGGTTAATGTTATTTTGATCAATTTTTTTTTTAACTTATTCTATTTTAAACACTTCCTGTTGCTTTCTATTTTGTTTATTAACACTAACTAATTTAACTTGTTACTTGAATTTTTAATGCTTTAATTTCCTGTTGCTTCCATGGCAGATAGAGAAAACAACTGAGCTTTCAAGGCGTGAAAGGTGTGTAACTTCTTTTGAATATTTTCGCCTTTTATGTTACTCTTCTTTAGGGCACGTTTGGCAACAAGATTGGATTCCTCTATTAAGAGGATTCTTTTATTCTTCTTATACGATGATATCCTCCATGAGGATTTCTCATGAATAAGATCCATTGCAATCCATGTTTGGCAAACAACAAAGAATTGAGGTTTTGCATATACTACATCCAACGGTCACAATTTTTTTGCCATTTTCTCATAATCCACCATGAATCAAGCACTAAAATTTGAATCGCTAGTCGTTTGTTGCCTTCTAGAGATGATGGATGGTTCAGATTTTAATTATGGGTCCCACAGATATTAAAAAAATAATTTTTTAAGTTGTAGACATTTTTGTAAATACCTCAAAATATATAAAGAATCAATGACTTAAAATTGATCTAGGAGCCGTTTTGAACTTTCTGAACATGATGGACGGTTCGGATCTTGATTGTAGGACCCATGAAATAGGTTTCCAAAGACAAAATCGTAACAAATACATTACTGTCCTGGTCACTGTCGAAGCATAAGTAGAACCGTTTCACTGTGGACAGGATGAACGACCAGTAGGTTTTTGACATTTTTCTCTCTATCTATGATGAATTTGGATGCTAAATTTGACCTCGTAGCATTTTTAGGCCTTTTGAAGAGATGAAACGGTTCAGATTCCACAAATAGGGCCCACAAAAATCCAGATCTCATGATTCAACAGTTTGGACTTTTTTACAAATATCTAAAAAACTATAAAAAATCAATAACTGATCTTTCATCACTTAGCTATTTGGATCTTAATAACTTGATTAACTGTTTGAATTGTGATTATGGGACCCAAAAATGGGGTTTCCAAGCAAAAACCGATTAATCACAACTTAACGTCACTGTCACTGTTCATGCACCTTTCTTTGAGTGCGCAGATTTCCAAAATTCTGACTGACCATATCTTTCCATATGAGGTTTTTTTGTATTTTGGGAAATCCTCCCATACGGTGGCATGGGTTGCTAAACATGGCTTTTCTGTGATCCCGAGGAAAAGAGGCGAGGATTCCGCACCATGGTTTGTTTCCAAACGTGCCCATAGGAGAGATGGCAAGGAGCCTTGTGTTTGGTAACCACTATGAAGAATCTATTGTTTTAGATAGAAATGACAGTTTTCCCCGACCTCTCATAATCTTCATAGCATTAGTAAATAAATTAGTCGTTTATTCATCTTGAAAGTTGGAGGCTGGTTTATCTTAGTGGTTAGCATGATTAGTATTTGTTTAATATCTCTCATTTACTTGTTGGATGGTTCAGTTTTGTGTATGCTAATTCTTTCAATGGAGTGTTTCTCTTCCAATTTACCAGTCACATTTTCTGCAGAGAGGAGATTGAGAAGCAAAAAGCTCATGAACGATACATGAGACTGCAGGAACAAGGGAAAACAGAACAGGCGCGAAAAGATTTAGGTAAACCGCAGGAAACTAATAGTTTATTTTCTTATGATGATTTGTTTCAATTTCTTCATAATTATCATCATCATTCGTCATCATTGTCGTCGCTATCATCAGCATTGTCATTCGTCATCATTGTCGTCGCTATCATCACCATCATTGAAGCCTTATCCTATCTATATGGGGTCAACTTTATGATTCTACTTTTTATTCGCCCCTATTTGACGTCATGTTTGCTGCCACTTCACAATGTAACATGTCACCGTTATGGGCTTCTTGCTTATCCCTTTTCTTAGGGGCTATCTAGTAACTTAGCTAGTAAACTGAAGTGAGGTGAATGGTCAAATTAAGAGACAAGAAAAGAAGAGGGGTCAAATAAAAAACTGATGGCGTTTTGTCATTTAGTAAAATGAGAATGTAGCCTTTAAAAAGAAGGTTTTTTGTCATTTAGTGGCTTGGGAAAGTAACTTTTTTTTACTTGTTTTGATAAAAAAGTAAGGTGTTTTTTGAAATATTGTACTTTTTGATTTGACCCGTTTTCTTTTATTGTCTCTTTAAATGACTCTTCACCTCACTTTACTGGTAAAGTGAATTTACCAAAAGGTGGAAAAGTGAGTCGGGGAAATTATTGCACATTCTAGACCTTTTCTCCTCGCTCAAATGACCGCTTAGTGCTTCATTCAGGGGTGTTTGTGGCCTTCTAAGTGCATCATCGATGAAGCCTTATCCAGTTGGTCTTCTGAGCACATGTGCTTAATAAATAGAATTCATTGAAGGATGGACGCTTTTTTTATTCCTACTTGTCCTTCTTAAAGAAACACTCCTTTACCTGGCTTTGTTTTGTTTAGATGGAGCATAACATGTGGCAGACTTTGTTCTATTTTCATTTGCGTAGATGGTTTATTATGGGGATAAGTACTGATTAATATAAATCATGAAAAATAAGTAAATCCAGTTATCTTGGCCAGTATTTGTTTGCATGTCTTAAGGTGGCCATAAATAGTATTCTTCTAAAAGCTTTTATTTTTATTTTTTTCTCCCAAGAAAATGGTATCGTTATTAGAAAAAATATTGAACAATAGGAGATTAAATTGTTGCTCTTTTACTTGGAGGAGCTTGTTTTTTTTTTACAAGTAACCTTCTTTACAACCATACTAGGATCCTTTTCTCAGGATAGTGGACCTGTGGAAGTGCCGTTTGCACCTTTTTCTAATGAGTCAACCTTTGAGGAAGGAATTTCTTTCAATATATTTAAGTTGCTAGGGAGTCTGTTTCATTCTTTGTACTTGGGTGGGTTTGGATGTGCAAAATATGGCAATCTTTGGCCACATTTTTACTCTAATATTATTGTTTATTTGGTAGAGTTTGAAATACAAACCTTGAAGTATTGCAATGTTTATCTGGAAAAGCACAAACCTTGCAATCTTTAATCTTAATCTGATTTGTTTTCTTTGTGGGCTGTCTAGCGGTTCATAGTTTTTATAATCTTGCTATTACAGTAATGCTGAGGATGATGATAATGATAATCTTTTAATTTTTCACTATTCCACTCTTTCAGAGCGCCTAGCCCTGATACGACAACAAAGAGCGGATGCTGCAAGGAAGCGGGAAGAAGAGAAGGCTGGTACGTTCTTGGATTTCACTGATTTTTATATTTCATTTCCAATATTTGTGTCTTGAAATTGATGTAGCGTAATCCACACAGCCAAAGAAATGAAGAAGACTGAAGCTCGCAAATGACTGGCAGTTCAAGAGAGTTATGATTCTTCTCATATTGAATTTTAAATTACTATCAACTCTTTGTGAGACTAATAATCACTTGTTCAATTGTAAATTGATTATATTATATCACAGGGGCATGGGAAACTAATACTTTGATAATAACTTAATGACATCTTCTATACCTTGTTATTCTATTAAATACTGTGAAGGGAATGAAATGTTTTCGTTTTATGAGATGCGGCTTTAATTATATGTTGGAAAATTGATGATGTGAAGATTCTGAAACATGGAACTGCAAAACCCAGAATGACAAAAAATGAAGGAACTAGAAACAACAGTGAAGTTACGGCGGACTACAGATATGGTGACTGCAGCGCAGTGCCTTTTGTTTGTCACGGTCTGAATTTTATTTATTGCAGTGATGGCTGGGTAAACATTTCCTGTTTAAGGCAAGATTATCTGATGGCCCATGTGAATCTTGGATTTTCATCCTCTGGTTTTAGCCTCTTGATAGAAATCCTAGAAATTCAGTATTTGATAAAACAAACAGGTTCTAAGGGCCTCGTTTTACGGGCTGAAAGGAAAATAATGGTGGGAAGAAGTTTCACATTCCATCTCACACTCCCCCATTTCGCCAATTTTGTTATAGGAATTTGGTTGTTTTTTAAAAAGAAGAAGTGGGATATAATCCCATTTTTGTTATATGAATAGCTAGTTATGTTATACAAATTTGGTTGTTTTGTAAAAAGAAGTTAGATATAATCCCATTTTTGTTACAGGAATAGCTCTTTGGTGAATTTGGTTGTTTCGCGACTGTGAATTTCTGTTATTTTTCTGAAAATGAGGCAATGAGCGACACCAACCTAAACCATTCCCTTTAAAAAAGAGACGATTTTAACCACAGTGAGTTAAGAGCCAAAAAGGCAGTTTTGCCCCTCACGTCCACGTGGAGGGTGGGGGGATCATCTGACGGTCGAACATATTTGACACCCTTACCCCTTGACCGGTCTCTGCCTAAGCAGGGCTATGTCTCGGAGTTCTCTTTCGGGTATCCTCCCTCTCCTTGGCCTTCCATGCCGACACTGATGCATCCGGATGAGCCCTCTTCCCCCACCAGTAGGGCCTCTTCTAAGCTGCCTCTTGCTTCTTCAAGGCCTGGAAGCAGGCATCCTCCTACTGCTGCTATGACTCTTGCAAGGACTGCTGCTTCAAGGACTGGAAGGACTGTTGCTGCTGCTTCTGCTTCGAGGCCGCCTCCTGCTGCTGCTTCTATGACCGCAGCAAGGACTGCTTCTGCTTCGAGGCTGCCTCCTGCGGTTGCTTCTTCTCCCAGGCAGCCAGCTACCGCTGAATGCCGCTGCTTGGGCAACTGTTTATCAGAAGCGGCAATGAGGGAGGAGATAGACTGTAAGGTAAGGGAGTGCGTCAATCCACAACTCGGTGAAGTCATGGAGATTATTGCTGCAATGAAACCGGATGTTGAAATGGTTAAGCCGTTTATAATCTGGAATTTTACTGGCGGCTCTTATTAGCGCCTTGATGATGATGGTTTGATTAGGTCGTTGATGATAATGGTTTATGATGATGGTTTATAGGTCTGATTAGGTCTTGATGATGATAGTTAGATTATTTGTTTTTTAATTTCTCATGTTATAGGAATAGCTCTATGATTTTTAATTTCTAGTTATGTTATAGGAATTTGATTGTTTTGTAAAAAAAAAGTGGGATATAATCCCATTTCTGTTATAGGAATAGCTAGTTACATTATACGAATTTGGTTGTTTTGTAAAAAGAAGAAGTTAGATATAATCCCATTTTTGTTACAGGAATAGTTCTTTGGTGAATTTAGTTATTTCGCGACTGTGAATTTCTGTTATTTTTCTGAAAATGAGGCAATGAGCGACACCAACCTGAACCATTCCCATACAAAAAAGGACAATTTTAACCACAGTGAGTTAAGAGCCAAAAAGATAGTTTTGCCCCTCATGTCCACCCGTGGAGGGTGGGGGGATCGTCTGGCGGTCGAACATATTTGACACCCTTACCCCTTGACCGGTGGGGGGATCGTCTGGCGGTCGAACATATTTGACACCCTTACCCCTTGACTGGTCTCTGCCTAAGCAGGGCTATGTCCCGGAGTTCTCTTTCGGGTATCCTCCCTCTCCTTGGCCTTCCATGTCGACATTGATGCATCCGGGTGAGCCCTCTTCCCCCACTAGTAGGGCCTCTTCCAAGCCACCTCCTGCTTCTTCAAGGCCTGGAAGCAGGCATCCTCCTGCTGCTGCTATGACTCCTGCAAGGACTGCTGCTTCAAGGACTGAAAGGACTGCTGCTGCTGCTTTTGCTTCGAGGCCGCCTCCTGCTGCTGCTTCTATGACCGCAGCAAGGACTGCTTCTGCTTCGAGGCTGCCTCCTGCGGTTGCTTCTTCTCCCAGGCAGCCAGCTACCGCTGAATGTCGCTGCTTGGGCAACTGTTTATCAGAAGCGGCAGTGAGGGAGGAGATAGACTGTAAGGTAAGGGATTGCGTCAATCCACAACTCGGTGAAGTCATGGAGATTATTGCTGCAATGAAACCGGATGTTGAAATGGTTAAATCGTTTATAATCTAGAATTTTACTGGCGGCTCTTATTAGCGCCTTGATGATGATGGTTTGATTAGGTCGTTGATGATAATGGTTTATGATAATGATAGTCTGATTAGGGCCTCTTCCAGGCCTCCTCCTGCTTCTTCCCGGCCTGGAAGTAGGCATCCTCCTAAACCATCATCAAGAGCTAATCAGACATATAAACCATCATCATAAACCATTATCAACAACGACCCAATCAAACCATCATCATCAAGGCGCTAATCAGAGCCGCCAGTAAAATCCCGGATTATAAATGATTTAACCATTTCAACATCCGGTTTCATTGCAGTAATAATCTCCATGACTTCACCGACATTGACGCAGTCCCTTACCTTACGGTCTATCTCCTCTCTCACTGCTAGTTCTGATAAACAATTGCCCAGGTAGCGGCATTCAGCAGTAGCTGGTTGCCTGGGAGAAGAAGCAACCGCAGGAGGTGGCCTCGAAGCAGAAACAGTTCTTGCAGCAGTCATAGAAGCAGCAGCAGGAGGCGGCATCGAAGCAGAAGCACAGCAGCAGTCCTTTCAGTCCTTGAAGCAGCAGTCCTTGTAGGAGTCATAGCAGCAGCAGGAGGATGCTTGCTTCCAAGCCTGGAAGAAACAGGAGGCGGCTTGGAAGAAGCCCTATAAGTGGGGGAAGAGGGCTCATCCGGATGCATCTGTGTCAGCATGGAAGGCTAAGGAGAGGGAGGATACCCGAAAGAGAACTCCAAGACATAGCCCTGCTTAGGCAGAGACCAGTGAAGGGGTAACAGCATAAAATATGTTCGACCGCCGGACGATCCCCTACCCTCCACGGCGGACGTGAGGGTGGAGACTGTGGCTTCCCCACATTTACTTTTTCAGCTGAGACTCTCTCAGCTCGAAGCTTCTCTTTGTTCGCAGCCTCCTCTTTCTTCCCAGCCTCCTTCTTCCGTGCCGGTAATATCGGCCCTTTGCTTTTGGAAGGCGACTGCAGCGTCCGGATTCAGCCATCTTTTCATAATGACGGATGATTACATCAATGCTTCGCCCGAAAACTCCGTTGAATCCATCGAAGTTGAAATTGCTCTCTTCCGCGAGCTGAATCAACAACTGTTCGTCTGATAAACTCCATTTCTTATTCTAATTGGGATAAGGATTGTTAGGGTTTGGGTTTTCCATTTCGTTCGGGAACTGTGGATATGGTTTGAGAGAGAGAGGGTGAGGGTTTGTGAAATGAATATTTAAATAGGCGTTAGGGTTTAGCGGCGAAATTACCCGATGCCTCCTGGGCGGTATTTGTGACTTCTTTAATCAAGCCCAACTTCATTTCAAAACCATATGAGGTTAATTGCTGGTCTTAAAAACCCGCCCCACAACTTATCCATATATTTTGTGAGTAGGGTTGGGTGGGTCATATATGGGTTAGGTCGTGTTGTTTTATATTTTTTTAATTCCAATCCAGTTCAATCTTTCATATAAAAAGGCCATAGCCCCGCTAGGGATCAAAGGTGGCCCAAGTAACATTCAAATCTTCCATTCAGGTCCAAGAAAGGAGATTCTATAAAAGCTCATTCAAGGCAAAAAGGATTTTTTCTTCATTAGAATTTAGTAGGTTTTTATTTATTGAGATATGATTGGTGTTGTTATTATTTGGAGTTCTAATTATTCTAATCGATTGATTGATGATGTTTTCCATTTCCATTAGAAAACTTGGTAGCTAATTATCATTTTTTCTCATTGTTGTAGTCGATGGATTGATCCATTCTTCTTTTATTTTTATGCAATTTCTCAAAGATTTTGATAGGAAACAGATTACATGTAGAAATATCATCTGGTTTTTGCAGGTTATGTTTCGCCAACTTGCATTATGTAGATTACAATTTCTTTTCTTTTTTCTTTTTGCACTTCGATCTTTTTGTCTAAATGTTTTCCTTCCATCAAATGAGTTTCATCAAAGTTTAGGCTGCATTACAATTAATATTTTTTTTATGTTGCCTTTTTTTTTTTCCTTTTTTGTTTTCATATATCATCATCATCATCGTTATCGAAGTCAATATATATTTGGGTTAGTTTTTCTAACTCTATAATGTGGCATTCCCAGAATATTTATGTTTTGATGCCTGTCTATAGATTTCTTGTTGCTTTCCTACTCATTGATTATCTATCTACCCTCTATTTCATTAAAAGTATCTAAGAATATTATCAAACATTTCCAAGCAAAATAACCCATACTATTAACATATTCTTAACAAAAGAGTTCAACATAAAGTTACCGAACAAGTTCTTTACAACATAGCATCAACACAAACTGATCTCAGCATAATACTGGAAATATCATGGGAACAATGCCAAATGGGGTCTTTCTTTCCCTTTCTCATCTTCTTTAATCTGCTTGTTACAAGTTAGATTGTTTTCCATCCTCATAAGCCGTGTTCCAAAATTTAGTTATGCCCCTTTGTTGTCAATTTTCTTAGTTCATTTGGTTAAGACAGTTTCTTTTTTGTCATTTCTTGTAACTTGACAAGGCTTACTACCATGTCACCCTGGCACACAATGGACTGATTTGGGGTTTTTTTTTTTTTTTTTTTTTTTTTGTTTTTTTTGGCCAGATGAGATAAACATACTCTTGGAGATAATTGATTTAAATTTTAGAATATATATTTCATGTGAATATATATGATGAAAAACCTAAAATTCCTTATAATAAATGGCCTAACATAACTCCTTCACAAGCAAAATTTTGATCCTGCATCAATATATGCATCTACTTTCTATTTTAGGATGACTAGCAAACTCCATTTGGTCGATTTCTTCTCATGTCAGTAGAAGTTATCAAAAATAAAAAGATTTTGTTGCGGAGGACATATTGGTCGCCCTCTAAAATGATTACTTATCGGGAGAAACCTATTTGTAGTGGAGATACATATCAAAATAAAAAAGAATGAATAAAATCATTCCATGGTAATATTCATCTATATTTAGTTCTTTTTTCCATTTTTATTCTTTACAAAGACCATAAAAACACTCTTGCTACACAACATATTGTCCTTTTGTATTATATCAAATAAGCATAGTTCTACCTCACAGCTATACACAATTCAAATAATTGTAAGTAGTTTTAGTTGGATCAAACCGCAAAACACGGCTGTTTCAGTCCAGCTACGTCACGCTGGCAAGTCCAATCCGATTTTAGAACATTGAGTAGGAAGTCAAAGGATTGCTAGTTTAAAGAAACAAGAGAAGAGAAAAACCAATGAAAGACAACGGGGGTAAGGTAAGGGAGGAAAGGCATCTCATAGTGGAATTTTGGAGCATTTTCTTAAATAGAATCAAGTGTTCACATACAAAAAATAAACTAGTGTTCGTACTTCCCTTTAGAGAAGCCAAAAATAGAAAATGCAAGGAGAGAGAAAATATACATTAAGACCTCACTACAATTCTCTATAATGTCCCAAGTACATAATTTCAACTCTTGCATAAGCTCCTTGAAATTGCAATAGCTCATTCGTAATCATTAATACTACTTCTTCTTCAACAAATTTGTTGGTATAAATTTTCATTGTCTCGAGCACGGGGGAATTGGAGAGTACCCACCTTATGAGTTGCAAATCCAATAAAGTGCCAAGTCCAACAATCTCAACAGCATGGAGCAGACTTAATAAACAATCAAGCTGTGGTTTTGCACCCCATAACTCAGCCTGTTCTTCGGGTAGATCAAGCCTTCTCCCACAATACTTCTGCAAAACCTAGATTAAGTAACAAATACATGCACAAGAAATCAGATCAGTATCGAACACTTTTAGACTATAAAAGATCAAAATCCGTCATATAAACCACACTTGAAATGTAACTCACGTTGATTTTAAGTTCTTTCAAAAAAGGCGAGCTTCTTGATATGGATAGAGTGGCCAAAACTTCCTTTGAATCCAATTCTATAGCTACTTTAAGATACTTCAGGTGATCATATTTAGCAGAAAGCTTCTCTGGTACATCACAAATAGATAAAAACTAGCAAAAAGAAAAAGGATTGAAATTATTTTGTTAGGAGGAACAATGCATTGCAAAACCTTGTTTGGAACCTAGCAAAAGTGTCTCATGCATTCCAGATCACCAATGAGTTACAGTTATGTCAAGAGTAAATGCATTCCAGTTGACCATAAGCCCTTAGGCAGCGTTTAGTTCGCTGGAATGGTTTTAGGCAGGAATGAAATGGAGAGTGAAATGAGTCTGGAATGGAATAAGGCAGGAATGGTGATTTTCATTCCAACGTTTGGTTCTACTAAAGAATCAATCCAGTAATAGAATGGTGATTTCTGTTATTGCGTTTGGTACGCTAAAAGGCTATCAGGAATGGAATAAAATTTACATAAAAAAGACCAAAATACCCTTTTTCTCTCAACCCCATCCTCTCCCCTCCTAATAGCAGCAAAAGCAGAATCTCTACTTGTTCTACTACTACTACAGCTACCAGAATGTCGACCCAAAAAACAATCAAGCAAGTGGTCTTCTTCAAACTCAAACCCGACACCTCCTCCAAAATCGACTCCATGATCTCCAACCTCAGATCCCTTGTATCCCTACCGCCCATTCTCCATCTCACCGCAGGGCACATCCATCCCAACCGATCCTCATCGTGCAATTTCACTCACCTCCTCCACAGCCGCTATAGGACCAAAGAAGACCTCGCCGCCTACTCGTCCCATCCGTCCCACCTCGACGCCGTCAACACCTCGGTCCTCCCCATCTGCGACGACATCATGGCCGTGGACTGGATTGCCGACCTCCACAGCCCAATCGTGACTTGACCCAATGACGCGATGCGAAAGGACGAAAGAAGAGGCCATAGTTCTGCCTGTTGCAGAAACAAGAACCGAGGAAGAAGAGCAGCACTGCTAAAGCTAGTCGGAGTTGAAAAAGAATCAGAGAATCGCTGCCCAGTAGTCGGAGAAGCAAACCAGCGCCGCCGCCGTCTTTGGCCTAACCGAAGAAGAAGAAGAAGAGGAAAGGCAGCCATAGCAGAATCTGTTGCAGAACCCAGGCAAACCAAAGAAGGAGGTTCTGGATGCAGGAGACTGAGAAGAGGATTCCAGATCCAGGTTTGGCTACCGGAATCGACGCCAGAGAAGTGAAAGAGGGGTGACCATCAAACCAAAGAAGAACAGAGAAAAGGGAAGCTGGAGGAGGGAGGAAGGGGGTGGGAGGCTGGTTGGGGTCGCCGCCAGGGCCTTTCGGCGGGTCTCCTTCCCAGCTGACGACTGGGAGGAGGAGGAGGAGGGTGCAGGGAGGAGGGGTTTGATTTGATAAAGGGGCATTTTGGTTCTGTGGAAAATTTGTAAAGGAATGACCATTCCTTTACATAAAGGAATTGTGATTCCGGAGGTAATGGTCATTCCGCCACTTTTTTACGAACCAAACGCAGCAATGATCATTCTGTTAGAATGACCATTCCATTCCGACGTTCATTACAACAAACCAAATGCAACCTTAAAGTCAAAACAACTACTATTTGCATGGAGTCCCGTCAAATCTCAAACTATGCATAGGCCACCAAGGGCCACGTGTCACACCAGTGTTTAGGCTTTTCCTCGATGGTAATAGGAGACTTTGGGTCTCTAGATTGCCCCATCTTGATCAAATTTATGTGAAAGCCATTGCATGCCATCACGAGGTTTCAAAGTGGACTATTCTACCAAAACTAGTGCAACTGTAAGGTTTTCAAGCTCTTGATGGTCTATTAAAACCAGCTCATTGAATTGATAGAGTGGTCCTTGAGATCAATGATGGGACCTTGCATGAAAAAGTGGTCATGTGAGTAAGACAATATGCCCACTACATAGTACAATAGCTTTTGTACTATAATAGTTATTACTGGATCATTTAGAAAAAAAAGTTACATAAAGGATCATTCTTCTCATAACAAAAAACCGATGAAATGCATTATCGTTACCTTTAGAAAAAAGCGCTTCAATGCAAGTCTTTCTATCCCACGAATACACCCAAGAAACTGGATCAAGCCGCGAGTGTCACCTTGCTCAAGAGCGCCCCAATTGTGTCGGTAATTGGGATGAATAGACACATTAGTCAAAAGTGGACTACTTCCAAGTAAAAGATATTCAAAGTCTCCGTCGAGTTGCAAGTAACAAAGATTCGGAGCATCGATGTTGAGACACAGACCACTAAAGGCACTCAATGTTAGCCTCTCCAAAAGAGGGCTTTTCGAAATAATTCATGTTATATCATTGTCTGAAATGGCAAAATATTTAAGATTTAGGACCAAGAGATTGGGTAAACCTTTGAATGTTGGAGGCACTTCCAAATTGCAATGGGACAACTCCAAATGACACAACTCTTGATGGAAGAAGATACTAGAAGGCACATCATAGAAATCATAATTTTCTAGCTTGAGGATGAGTTTCTTCAGCCCACTCCAAGATGTATCAATGCATCTAAACCTTGGGACATAAATCATGCAAGAAAACTTGAAAATTGAGCCAGTGGGATGCAAGAGGACTTGGTCCACAACATAAGCATACTCCATCGTTGATGCGCCTTCCATCAAGCAATCCTTATCGAAAACTATATCAGGGATGGAATTCCACTTGTACCTCCAGTTTTTTGACAATTTGCTCGTCCTAACTGCATCTCTTATTGGCAGACGGGTGAGGATCAAATTCAGAACATCTTGAGGCAGATTGCTGATCAAATCTACACTTCCATGCGAGGATTGATTTGCGTGTTTCTTATTCTTCAATTAAAAAAAAAAAAATCCTCAATGAGAATATAAATCAGAAAATAACATTGCCTTCTGTGGAAGGATATAAGTACTGACATCTGAGCCTTTCATCCTTTCTCCCATCAACAAAGCCATGACCCAAGACTCAATATTTTCTTAATCAAGTGTACTGGATTGAACACTGACCAATGGGTCGTTTCTTCTCATCTTAACTCATCCATTTACAAACATGTGCATGCACATGAGCAACTTGATGAGTTGGACCAGCCTTTTTTTTTCATTGATATCATTTTGACATTGTGCGGGCCCACATGATGAATGGCTCAGATCCTTAAGATCTCACATGTTGGAACAACTACAATTGTAGACAAGTGCCTTCATGGTGCGTATGACAGCTCTACAGAGACTATTAGAGATTTCAAAGATATAGTCATAGCCTTCCTAGGTTCCAAGAAGGTAACCTTCTTTTAATTTAATTTTCTAATTTTTTTATTATCTTAAGAAAATTCAAATGTAAAACAAAGACTATGTTCATAAGCTATAGTTTTGAATTTAAGAACAACTCAACTGTTGGTAGAATTCTAACATATATAGTTAAAAAAAGACAATACAAGAGTATAATTAAAGTGCCAAAATGGAAAAAGAAAAAAATAATATGGAGGAAAATGGACGATTGTGATTACGTGATGCAAGTGGACTGCAGTGAACTTAGAGTTGGAGATGTTCTAAGACTTCAGGGCATTGAATTCAAACGTGTTATTATAAACTTTTTTCATTTAATTTTATCCTCTTGATGGAGGAATGGACAGTTTTTTTTTTCCTTTCAATGTAGGACGAATAAACTTGATTTTGCGATATTGTAGAAATCCAAACTCATTTTTAGCTTTGAACCTAGGGGGTTTTTGTTTGTCTCAAGTTTGATGATTTAATTTTTTTGTTTGCACATATTTATATTAAACTTTTGATCAACGATCAGTTGAGTTTTACATAAAGAATAGGTGGATTGAAAGCACATATGTTCTAATATATATTGTTTCTATCCTTAATTTGTGAGAGGCACCAAAGTTATAAAATCTATGTTCATATATTTGTTTATTCATTTATATATGTATATATATATACATAAAAATATTCTAATAATCAGTAAGCTGATATTGATATGACCTTAGAAATCACTAGATGAAAGAAAATCCTAAAATTTATTTGAATGGATTGTTTAGATGAATGTTTAGAAAGGTTTTTACTATATAGATGGATTTTCAATAAATGTGTGTAAATATTTTTTAATAAGTAAATAAGTTGGCGATTATTTTATTTTATTTTTATTAAGAAGAACATAATAATCAATAAAGTAGTTGATACTAATATGACGTTGAAAATCATTTGGATCAACTATTTGAATGATTTCATCCACTTACATATTTTTTTACCCGGCATATGCCGGGCTTAATAGATATGCCTAAATATGAAAGTTGGTTTAAATTTTCTTCCAACTTGAATGTCATATTGAAATGTTATCATTATTTAGATTTTTTATAAAAGGTAAAATTAAGTATAATATTTCTGAAATTGCCCGTGCATGGGCGGGCACATTTTGCTAGTGCCGCATGATTATAATCATTAGCCTATCAGGTCCAAGACATCAAGGTATTTAATGACTTAAGATTAACGGTTGGCAAGATCCAATTTCATTCCAAAAATGGTCTGCCATTGGATTGACCTGCAATTTCATAATCTATAGTAACAGGCATAATAAGTGAAGTGACAATGGGACCAACTCTTATTCGAGTAAATTACTTTAAGGGATAATTTGTGTGTGAATTTTATTATAATTGGTCACTATTAGAGAGGTACAACTTTTTGAGCATCTTTATCATTTGCAATAAATAATTTTGGGTTTTTTTTTCCCGGTGATTGTGGTTTCATTATACAAGGGTTTATTACAGAATACAACCTTATACACAAATCTACATCCAAGACCCCAAATTCAGAGAAAATAAATGAAAGCGGATCCCAACCGAATCTAAACCCTAGACCCTCATAAAACCCAAGCCTTTAAATCCCCAAGGCACAAAAAAGAACAAAGGAAAGACCAAGAGAAAGAGAATGCATGCCTTGTTCCTCCTTGTTACCACCATTATATATAGATAGCCGCTTGTTAGAAGCCTATTGTCTTATATCTTCTGTGGTCGGACCCTAAATCAAGAAAAATGGAAAATAGAGTAAGAAATTTTGGATTTTTAGATGTTTACAACTTTGCCTTTGCCTTTGCCTGCTGATGAGGAGATTAAATAAAAGTGTATGTATTCAAAGTTTGAATTTAGGTCTGTTTGTAAAATCAGAGTTGTAATTAGGAAGGTTTTCTAAATTCTATAGAATTCCTATATAGAAACTGTGTCATTGATTTATATTTAGTGCTTCTTCCATTTATTGATAGGCATCAAATTCTAATTGTTACTTTGGACTGTTGAAAATTTGAACGAAAATAAAAAAGATTGGGGTTAGGGAGGGCGAAACCTGACCCAGCCACCACAATTGCAACCCTAGTATTTGTTTCTCTAAAAACCCAGCCACACAACTAGCAGAAAAAAAAAAAAATAATAATAATCAGAAGAAGAGAAAGAGAGAAGCAGAGAGAAACGAAGTGCGTACATGGATCCGCCACCCTCATTGCCTATCGCCGCTGTCGCTGCCCATCGCCCTCCGTCTCTTGTGTTTACTGTTACGAACGAATGGAGATGGAGTGGGAGGGGAGAGGAGGGGAGAGGACAGGTGAGGAGAGGAGAGAGAATTTCATAGGGTTTAAACACCTCTTTACGAACGAAGGGTGGGTTTGGAATTTCACAGGGTTTATGAAACAGGGTTCGTTAAGAAATAGCCCCTCTCTCTTGGACTGGCTCACCTTTTCTTTTCTTTTTTTTCTTATTTTGAAAAATTGATTCACTTAGTGGGCCTTACCATCAAAATTTTAAGTTAGCGTATCGAAATCTTGTTCTCTGTGTCTGTGTCGGTATCTGGGCATCATCACTTGTGACCTATTCTTTCTCTTTAAAGCTAAATTTTAGCCTTAGGAAAAGCCACATTAGCTTCTTGTAGCCCATTTGTGAATGTGTCTTTTTAAAAACACATAATATTTGCCTTTTCAATAAAATGTATTTCTTGTGCTACATACATGCATTTTCAATAAAATATGTCTTATGAGCTACGTATGTGCCTTTTTCAATAAAATGCGACTCTTGGGCCAATTTGTATGGATGTGACCCAATTCAAAGGGATGCCTTCCAACTATATAAATTAAGGTTATTTTCAAAGTTTTGATATAGTCTTCAAAATGAGTAGAAATGCATACGAATCCTTCATTTTTAAGATGAAACATGTATGCCGACGTGGATTATGTATGCCGACGTGGATTAAAGGAATAAATGTTTGGTTTTCATAATTTTTTGGTTGATTTGATTTTTTTAATCATTTTGTTATAAATAGATTTATATGAAAGGGTTGTTAGTTTTAATATATTATTTAGGTCGTACGAGACTGCCCCTATGCGATCATGCTAATTTGTTATCTTTAAAGCTGAATAATGGTTAGAAAAAAAAAAAAAACCTCAATTCTGGACTTAGTTTTAATCATTCTGGCCTTAGGAGAAGCCACATCAACTTCTTGGGGCCTATTTGTGAATGTATCTCTTGAATGTGTCTTTTCAAAAATATATATGTGCCTTTTCAATAGAATGTGCCTTTTATTTGGGCTCATTTATGAATGTGTCTTTTTAAAAATACATATGTGCCTTTTCAATTAAATGTGTCTCATGGGCCCATTTGTGTGGATGTGACCCAATTCAAAGGGATGCCTTCCAACTCTATAAATTAATGTTATTTAAAAAGTTTTTATATAGTATTCAAAATGAGCAGAAATGCATACAAATGCTTTGTTTTTTTATATAAAACGTGTATGCTGACATGGATTGAGGAAAAAAAAGGTTTGATTTTCATAATTTTTTGGTTGATTTGAACTTTTAATTATTTTGTTATAAATAGACTTATATGAAAGGGAAATTAATTTTAATATATTATTTAGGTCACACGAGACTTAACCTGTGCATGGCATCGAGGCTTTATGCTAGTAAAAGAAATGGGGGAAAAAGAAATAAAAGGGAGAGAGACATGGGTAGGTGGGTTGGGTCACGTGAGTTATAATGTGGGCCCCCACCGCGGACTGGGACCAAGGGGGATTGAAGGATCTCCCTTGGCCCTTCATCTCTGCAAGAAATAGCCCTATCCTTGATCAGTATCACCTTCATTTGGGCCCCACAAGTTTATCGTGTACAACCCATTCGGATGGGTGTGCAGTCGATCTAACGGTGTACCATATAGCAGATGGGTGCAAAGGTGGGCCCATATGAAATTCGGTCGGGGGGTTATTAAGATGGACCATCAGTGGACCCTACCCCCGTGCGCAAGATAAGCACCTGGCGCACATGATAACTACTCATCATATATATAAATATATATATATATATATATATATTTCTTCCCACTTAAAAAATATATGTTTCTTGGTGCATGTACCCAAATCAATGTTATTGCCCCCACCCTGAGCTGGACCACTTTCTAGAGAAATTTCTTTGTTTGTTTGCTAGGTTAAGTGATTAATGTTAATCCATCTCTAATCTGACATTTAAAATAAGATCAGGTACTTTACATGGAATTACATTCAATCAAACAGATCGAACATGGCATGACCTGTTTTTTGCTTTGCTACTCCAATTGTTGAATATTGGACTTGACATAGTGAATAAAGATGTTTGGTGCACCTACCAAAGCACATGGGTGGTGTTTAGTTTTACCAATTCGTACTCACCCAAGATAACACCCCATATAACATATTACGGAAAATGGGTGGGACCCTCCTCTATGCATGTACATTACAAGGGGCCACCAAAGTTGGAAAATTCTTAATTCGGACTCAGACTCGCCCAACTCCAGAAAATTTACTCGAAGAGAGTCAATACGATGATTTAGGAGTCATGTCTCCTAAAGAGTATTTTAAAAACAGACTAAATACTTACAAAATTTAGATATAAATGCGTTCATGTGCATTAATAATAAGAAATCCAAATTATTAAATTTATGTGTGCGCAAAAAATCTATAATAGAAAAATAGAAGGAAACAAATTTAAAAATATATCAATCTTGCATATGAAATAATATTTGGTCTAGGCATCAAATGTAAAGATCAAATATAAGTCTCAAATTACATTTCAATCTATGATTTTTAAATTGATAACTCCTAAACTCAAGCATTAATTAGTTAAAAGCAAACATCAATTATTTAACATTTAATTTGCTTGTCTATCAAAAAGAGGCGGAGTTTCCCCTTTATTTAACTTGGTCTTTAGTTAAAATAAGATGACTTAGCAGTCAAATGTCAACTCGCCGAGCTTTCCAACCTTGGGTTGGATCTAAAGGTTTAGTATTATAATTAGAGGTGGTCCAACCGCCAATACTTTTTTTTTTTATTATTATTGTGATAATCTATTTAGCGTCCATAAAATTTAATACTTTTACAAGTGTGTACGTCATTATTAACCTTTGAGCCCCCTAGGAAGATGGTTACATTCATCAAAACAACTCTGGATAAGTCAGGTTCAATATGCCTGCTATTATTTTGTGGTTGGAGATCTTCCTCACTCTAAATTCCCAACATCTGGTGGCCACTGTCACTGTTATTTCTCTGTAGCACTTTCCATTGAACATCATGAAGACCCATTATCATAGTTTTGATTCATTTGTTTATGCTTAAAGGACAAAAAAACTCAATTCACAAAGATTATTTTAGATCAATGACAAGGCTGAAATGCAGTGTGATAATTTTAACAAGTAACCCAAAAGTAGACAACTACAACCACCACCATTTTATTAAGGCTGTCAAGGCCCTCAATTTGGTTGGGTCTGGCCCAGATCCAAGTCTGTTTAAGTGGGCCTAGATATGCATGAGTGATGAGTCCAACATTCGGATTTAAACCTCTTAGTGGGCTGGGTTTAGGCCTATGGTTACAAGCTTGTTGGAGTCTTAAAATTTGTTGGCATAATCTTGAAATTTGTGATTTTATCATGATAACATTGGGGAAATACCATTAAATTAAAAGCAATTTTAAAACAAAACAAAATATAGAAAAATATTGATTAAACGGTCAAAAAAGAGAAAATAATGGACAATGAGAAAAAAAACACTTTATAAAAGTAAAATGTCTTGGGTAGTTTTCATATATATTATAAGCAACATCTGTTCCCCTAGTTGAGTGGTTAGGATAGCCTGTTTTTCTAAATTTCATACTGGACCCAAAGGCTTGGTTGTAAACATACTTAGGCCAGAACACAGGTGACTTCATCCTGAGTCTATTCTTAGTTGTAAATTCGTTGATGTCTTTTTTTTTTTTTTTTTCTGATGATGTGGGTTTCCGATGATATATAATTCGATAGGACTATTCTCCCACTGACACATATAAACTAATACAAATGCACTCTAGGTAAATCTAGGTAGTAAATTTGTTGTTACCAAAAGTCAAATTTTAGTTTGAGAAAATGATCCGACAATATATACCATGGACTGAAAAAAATATGATTCCTTGTTCTGAAATTTGATTTGCTCCATTAACCCACTGGGTGCTTTTATATATATATATATATATATTGCTTGAAAAGGGTACTTTATTAATAGATAAGGGTGGGTACAAAAGGTGGCCTCAGTGGCCCCGAGTCATTACAAAACAATGTTTCCAACATAAAAGTGTCCTGCAAAAAGCCTTCAGCTTCAATAGTATCCGCATTATTATATCTCAAAACAGATGCATTATGTCCCAGAGTGCTATTTCCCCTCATGTGCGCGTCCAAATTCAACGTTAGACCATCCTGCAAACAAAGCTCCTGCAAGTAGATATCATGAACATTTATAGGCAGAGATGAATCGAATAGAAGTCCCTGAGGGGGTCCCAGCTTTGCAAGCGCATCAGCCAGCCTGTTAGCATTAGAACAAGTGAGGACGTAGGATTTGATCTAAGGAATCAAGTGACGAGCACGTGCCATCGTAGAATTTGAGCTAAGGAATCTTGAAGTTTTTTTTTTTTCACAGAGGCATCAGCTTCCAGGGCATTCCCAAGTCAGGTGTGAGGTTGTTTCAAACGATGAACGAGTCGCCTTCAAAGATGACCTCTTGAATACCGAGTCCTCGACACATCCGGGATCCGCAAAGAGCCCTTATATATTTTATGCAGTGTATTTTCTCCATTGACTCACTAGATGCATATTTATGCAATGTATTTTCTGCACAAAAGGAAGCTGAGAAGTGTTCATCCTTTTTTTGCACACTTCATTTTATTTTTGTTGTGAATTTATTATAAAAGCTATTTTGACGGATCGCAGAAAGAGGGTAGAGCGTTCCTCTATAAAATATAAGCATGAGTGTTTTTATTCCGCAAATGTTATACAAATGTATTCATCACGTCGTTAAATTTGAGTTGACACAGGAGAATCAGTGCCGAGTCCACCCGAGTCACTGCATCTAATCAAAACCCAAAACTGGAACCCACATACTTGCAAATGCTTGGCCACAATCCCTCATTCTTCCCTATGTCTCTTTCCCAACCAACAACCCATATTCCCACAAACGAACACACAGAGGGCGAGGAACGCATGTAGCCTCGGGTGGGTGGGCCCACTCAACCAAAGCCACCACCTCTCAACCCAAGAGAGTGGGCCCCACAATCCCGGCCCCATTAACGCCATGCCTCCTTAGTCCTTCCGCTTTCCCACGAGCCGTCCCCTTCCAACTCTCCCTAAAAAACAGGCGAACATATTAAAAAAAAACACAACGTGCCTCGCGTTACTTCCCTAAAGTATACCCCTCAGAACCTCCACCGTCCAAATTCAACCCCGATCACGCCATTCTCCACGTGCCCCTCTCCCATTGGCCCGCTCTACCGCACCACAGACTTATCCAGTTCCCAAAGAAAGACCACCGTTTCTTTATCTCTTTCCACGGAAAGCAAGAAGGAGCGCTTATTGTCTTTTCTCTCTCTCTCTCTCTCTTGACGGAAGGTATTATTTTTCCCCTCTAGGGTTCCAAAGGAACTTTTCGGATTCCAAGCCAAATTTCACGTTCTGAATCTGATTTTCATGTGAAAGTTGTCATCTTTGTTTGATTGACTTGCATGGTTGGAAGAAATTGAAATCCATTTCGAAAGGTGGCGATCATCGCTTACTTTGGTTTTTTTTTTTGGTGTTGATTGCGTTGAGATTCACTGATTAATGCGATTTGTGTTGTTTCAGTTTCTGAAGGGATTTGGATCGGGCCGGTTCTTCGATATCTTGTTGATCGAAAGGTAATTTTAGGGTTTTTTGTCATGTAAAGGAAGGTGCTTTTGCTGTTTTATGTTCTTCTTGTTCTTCGATTCCTCTTGTTTTATGGGATTGGAGAGTTTGATCGTTGGTCTGATGAGATTTTTCGCTTATGTGGAATCTGCGAGGAGAACCCATGAGTATTTTGTCACATGTCTGGAAACGTTTACCAAATTGTTCTCCGCAGTTTGGTTCATGGCAAGTCATTATATGCCATTGTTGATGGTTGAAGAACCTAATTCATTGTCTGATTTCCATGAATTGCATCTGGGGTTTCCTTTTTATGTGTAAAAGAATGGATTTTGTGGAGCTTTTGATGGTGTGCTTGGCAAAGTCGGGGGGCGCTGAAGCAATTTCGCTTTTGTGCAAACACATTATTGGCATCATCATCATTAGGGGATGGAAGAACTTATTGGATTCTATGAGGTTTCAGTTTTTGTTTCTTAAATTGTTAAACGTTTGTTAATCTGCATTGAGCAGTGGCTTGTATCCATCCAACCTCTATTTGGGAAATGGGAACTCTGAACAGAATTTTCCGTTCTCATCAAGCACGTTGCAATCATGGAAATCGTTGTGATAACTGCCTTACAATGTCTGCTCCGATAACTGCCTTACAATGTCTGCTCTCTCCCCGTAACTTCACCAGTAGAGCACATGGGGTCCGCTGCATTTCTCTGCGGTGCTTTTTTTGGATCTATACATGTCAATGAAAATAATTATTCTTTTTTTTTTTGGTAGGTAAGATCCAAAGATGATATCATCTTACTTCTAGATAACATCTTTTAACAAAATTTGTCCCCGATAAATTTTTGAGAATTTTTTTTTATTACTTTGCAAATTTAGGGCATGTATTTGTAACCGCTTTTCAGTGGAAAACGGAAAGTATAAGAAGGAGGTTTTTTTTTTGTGGAAAACCTTTTGTATTGCTCGGTGTGAATGATTTTCCCTGAGGAAAAGTATCAAAATCAGTGAAATTTTTCACAAGCCTGCAGATAAGTGTTTCCAACTACCTTGGGAAAGGCAAAATTTCCCTGGAAAGCGGAAGTCCATGGTCTTCTGAATCCACAGATGCTACACAGATGAGCCCTTTAGTGAATATGCTATATGCACTGTGCATAACTTTAAAGGAAGTATCAATGGAGTTATATATTGCAAAGTTTGTCCCATAAGAGTTGATGAATTAGTACCATTTCTAAAAAAAAAAAGATGTTATGGGCCTGTGGCACTATCTTAGCTTGTACTCTTAGTGCGTGTCTACTGTCCATTAAGTTAATGAAAGGTGCTGAGTTTTCCTCTTGTTATTCTGATTCTGATATGAATTCTTTCTCTCTCTACAGTGACATTGTTCTGAGTGTGTACTGGGTTGAGTATTACAGTAGTAGGTAATGTAGAGGAGCGCTATAAAAACGCCTGGGTTTGTTTTCTAAAAGTTGCTTCCATTTGTGTGGGGCCCACCTGGATCCATCTGAGCAAGGGGGATGAGAAGGATGATATGGAATAGGGGTTGGCCAAATATCACTCTAATCAAGCTATTCTGACCCTTGATTTTAGGGTCTCAAAGTTAAGTGCTTTTATGTGGCTTTTCGCATTGAGGGGGGTCGAGTTATGTGGCATATCCCATTTTTGGCTGTTGTATGGGTCCGATGGAAAGAAGCAAACTTCCGTTGCTTTGAGGGGTCCTCTTCCTTGGTAGATTCAATGTTAGAAAAGGTGCAGTTTTTCACCTCCTCTTGGGCATCTGGGTTGATATATCTATGGAAACCATCTTGGGAATTTGGCATGATGTAGCATCTTCCTCGGTGTTCAAACCTTGTTGCCTTCCTAGATGGTGCCCTCATCCTTTGGGTGTCATCCAGGACTGTGAGGGGGAAACCATTCTCTCTTTCTCTGCATTGGTTGGATTTTTCTCGGTGGATAAAGCAGAGGTGAAAGCCATGCGGATAGGCCTTTATTTAGCTTGCCAATTGAACCTTTGGAACATACTATTGGAAGGAGACACTCTTTTTTCTCATCAGATAGGCTTTGGGCTTATGCAAGGCGTCTTGGGCTATCATAGATGTGGTGGAAGAAGCGATTGATTTGGGCAAAGCTTTGGAAGCTTCCTTTGTGCATGCAAAGAGAAGTGCTCATTCGACGGCTGACCATTTGGCCACAGAAGGAATCTCTTGCCAAAGCTGGATTATTGAATCAGGATCATGTTCATTTGTCTTTGGTCTAGTCTTGCTTGCTTTTCTTGGTTTTAGGAAGCTTTGCATGTTGGTTTCTTTTCAGTATACTTATCTTGTACTGATTAGCTCCTTTTAATATAATTTAGTTGCCGTTCAAAAAGATAAAAACTGAAGTGATTTTGTAAGTGCATCTTTTATTGTCATTCAATCCAATAGAAGATAATGGTCTCTTAGATCAGTGTCAAATAGAAGAGAACCCCAATTCACATTGGGTGTGGGGGGTGCATGTGTGTGGGTTTGGATCGATCATAGGTGGCTCCATTATTGAAATAGGATTGGATTGGATTTTTCTTTAAGCTGGCTTTTTTGAAGTTTTGTCTGTAATGTGACCCTTGTTTGCTTAACTTTATGATTGTGTTGTTATTGTACTTTCAGTTTATTTAATGTATTATGTTCTTCCTACTCTCCCCTTGTCCTCTCCTTTTTTATCTCTAGCAATTGTGCATTTGTACCAATTCTATAGCGAGGTTGATTGTAATAAAACACTTGTTGCCTTAACTACACACACACACATATATATTTCTTATCATATTTTCCAGTTTAGTTTACATATTTCGCTCTCCCACTTGTGTCATTGTCGATATTCTTCCTCTCCCTTTTCTCTGTCTTCAATGATTTTTAGCATTTCTTTCCCTTTTGTTTTAATTGTTTGTAATGTCGCTGAGGCATGCCATTCAAAAAAAATAAAATACTGAGGCACAAGTTAGTTATTAATTATTATTATTTTTATGATAGTTGACTATAAAATTGGTCCTTGTTTAAAAAAAAAGTTCCTTTTTCCTTGATTGTTGTTCATGGTATCGTGACTGGGGCAACATTTTCATTTGCCAAAAATTGTGCTCCTGGGCATCCTTCAGGTGTGAAAATATTGAAAGTACAACTTGCTACTGTTTCTGAGGGTGAAGTTCCAAGTTCTTAAGGAGAAATTGCCTTCATTACCATTAATGGGTTTGGAGTCCGTGATCAGATTGAAGAAATTGCTTCTCTTTACCAAGTTGGTTACCATTTCTATTTGTCAGGGTCAACTTAACGACATTATTTCTGTGCCATTCTTTTGTTTTTCAAGTGTTGATCACATCAGCTTTGTCAGTTGATCCAGTCCCTTCTTACACTGTCATGCTTCCTCTTCAAGGTATTGTCTGACAAATTTCTGGCACCTTTTGTTTCCATTGCTCCACATTATCTCCCTTTTGGTTTAGGGATGCTTTTCCTACATCTGCATCATCCAGCACGACTTCTCATTCCATTTATTTTGTACAAATCCATTGGTATCAGTTCAATATTCAATTTGTTATTCTTAGACTCTTCTTATACTATTTTTATTTTTGTGCAAAATTTTATTATATTACTTATCTCCTTTTTACCAAGTTCACCATCATTGCTTCTCAGACAAATTTTCTCCATTCTTTTACTTCCACTCATCCTCGCTAGGTTTTTGTTGATCAGTTCAGCAAGGGTTTGATAAGCAGTTTTGGTTTGCTGTGTAGCAATCCAGCATGATTGGTTCTGATGGGCATCTGTTTGCTAATTTTGTGGGATTGGCTTCAAAGTTTTTGCAGTCCTGATTCCTTTTGTTTGCATACTTAATTTGCTATTGCTACAGATTCAATTCATGAGAATTATTTGTTCAGTTCTGAATGTGACTTTGAATATTACATATCACGAGCACGCATTTTCTTAGATGTTGTAGCTTGAGTCATGCAGGCTCTAAATTAATCAGCGAGTGTTGGCCGATTTTTGTATGAGAGCTCTGAACCAAGAAGGAAACTTCTGAAAAATTCGACTGTAGCAAGATTTTTCACTCAAATATACCTAGCTTGGAGGAAATTGCAAACTTATTCACCAAGTCTGAGACAAATGAATCATTTCACTCACTTCAGTGACAATCATTGTTTCACTTTTACATGATGACATTTTTAACATTGACTGGAATATCCTTTTAGTCTTAATTATAGCTTTCATATATAATTCTCTCTCTCTCTCTCTCTCTCTCTCTCTCTCTCTCTCTCTCTCTCTCTCTCTCTCTCGGTATATATATGATGCATTCTACGAAACCCCTGGGCATTTTCTAGCAAAAAACGCCCCTTTGTGTTTGTCGAATGAGATGGCTGAGATATTCTTCTTCTGTGCTAATTTTTAGAAAGAAAAGTCAAAGCATTGAAAGCATCTAAATTCCTATTTTCATTTAAAAAAAAAGAAGCAATCACTCGTATTATTCTTTCTCTATTTTTTTTTTCTTTTTTGATGCCAATTACTTCAACACTAAGACTCCAACAGTCTAACGACATTCATACTTCTCTAATTTTTCTCCTCAGTGGGCCATATTATTTTTATTATTAAATCAATGACAATTAATGTTTGAGTACCAAATTAATGCCAATTCATGGAGTTAATAATTGCTTCCATCATAATATGGGAACATTAGAAATCCATGATTGGGGCCCTCTTATTTTTGTGATTGAATTCAATCATAGTTAATGATCAGATTAGTGTAAAATTAGAAATAATGTCAATACATAGCGGTTGGGTAAATGTGAAAGGCTTACATTTATCTAAAGGTAGGTGTCAATTTGGAAATAATGCAAATTCATGAGGATCGATTATGTGAAAAGCCAAGCCCAAAGGTGTGCCACAGTATACCAAATAAAGAAGGGAAAAAAGGGAAAGTGAAATAACTTATCACTCTCCCTCAAATTCAAAACTCCTATTTTCTCTCCTACACACTCTCCTATAAAGGTGAGTAAATAAAAGTAGGTGGAATGAAACCGTTGGAAATTGGAATGTAAATGCTTGTGTTTCATTGGATATTAGATAGGGGAGGAAATGCCCCTTTCTGAAAGGGGTAGTTGGTAGAATTTCTCATGTGTTTGTGTGTGTTTTTTATTAGATAGGTGGAATTCTACAAAATGCCTTTCCTAAAAGGGGTGTTTTTAAGTTATAAAAAAGGGGGCGTTTTTAACCCTATGCAAACACCCAATAAAAAACAATCTTATTAATTGTTGTTTTACTGCATTCACCCACTTTGGAGTTGATGTGGTGGCATAAGGCATGGGTTTGCTCTCTATGTCTTGTGTTTGAATCCCGCTTCAGATTTGCCCGGTGTGCGTTTGTGTAGGTTTTGCGGGTGTCACCCGAGGGATTACTCTTGTTGGGTCAAAGACTTGAGAGATGCCTACACGAGTAATCCCCCGGGCGGCGCCTGCAGAACCCACACAAACGCACACCGGGTAAATCTGAGGTGGGTTTCGAACACAAGGCATGTGGCATAAGGCATGGGCTCGCTCCCCATGTCTTGTGTTCGAAACCCGCCTTAGATTTGCCCGATGTGCTTTTGTGCGGTTTTTGCGGGCACCACCCGGGGATTACTCCTATTGGGTCAAAGACTTCAGGGATACAACTACATCATTGAAAAAAAAAGGTGTTTTGCTACATTCAATAGCTTGATATATAGACCATGAAGTTATAAAGTATTTACTGTTGTTTATTCAAAAGGGGTATTTAATGTTGTTTTTTTTTTTTCCCCGAAAGGGGCATTTAATGAGAAATTGCCCAGAATGAGGAACTTATTAAAAATTAGTGACTCTCCTTTGAGGGGCCCATTTTAAGTAAAAAGTTTATGTCAATCAAAACAAAGGTCTCCAACACTTCAAAAGGAGTTGGACCTACCTTGTGATTATAAAAATATAAGTTTTTTTCCCTCTCCAACACTTCAACAGGAGTTGGGCCCAACATGAGATTTTTCTTTAATCCTCTAACATTATTCCCAATTTGATACCAATCCAATTAATTCCCATGAATTATCATTAGTCCCAATTTGATACCAATCCAACCATTAAAGGTCATTAGATTCAATCACAAAAATAATAGGACCCCATTAAGGAGAAAGAGTAAAAAGTTTTTATTGTCATTGGACTCCTGCTTTTTATGTGTTGAAGTATCATTTAAAAGGAGAAATGGTAGGGAAGGGATATAGTGAGTATGTTTTCCAAGTGAGTAGGAATTTAAGTATTTCCTTCCAAAAAATCAGCATGAAAGAAGAAACTAAGTCCATTGCAAAGGGGAGTTTTACTTTACAAAACGTGAGGGCATTTTGTATCGCTCCTTGTATATACACACACACACACACATTCAGTATCCTATGCATGTAGCATGCATGGAGTGTTTTTCCATGCACACCTTGATGTGAGGCCCACCCGATGGCCCACTCCAGGATGGGGTTGGGTGGGATTTGAAGATCCGCGCGGCGCCCACCTATTTACAAAAATTAGCCTCATTTGATCGTCCTAATCCTATTTATCCACGGATCACAAGTCCAGTCCATTTGCATGGGTGTATAGTCGATCCAACGGTCCACTTCATTCGCATGGATGCAAACCCAATGGGCATGTAACCTAAAGAGGGGCAGGGGGTGGGAGTTGCGATGCAACCCCGAATTCGCAATCGACGTATAGATCAATCTCCCGAAGGACTATTCGAATCCAAGGATGGATTTAGCCATACTTATTTGAATCCTACAATTCCTATCCCGAATCTTAAGGAAAACGAAAAACGATTCGTATCTATGAATCCCATTTACAAATGAATCTTAGGATTCATGTGAATCTTATGATTTGATACTTGTTTTATCGAATCTTATGATTCAAGCGATTTGGCTAGGCGAGAATAGCGATAAGCAAAAATTTAATATTAATATATCTTTTTCCTTTTTTCTTTCTATATTCTTTTTCTTTTTGCGCTTTTATTTTTAAAAGGTTGTTTAGTAGTTAACGAAACCTCCTAAGAATTTTTTGCGGCTTTGATAAGGTTTTAAAGACGAATAGAGAACATGCATTTAAATAAAGCATTTGATTGTACGTATTGTGCTTGTCTATAACTTCTTTTTTAAAATCTATTTTGGCTTTTTTCTTCATGCACACTTTCTTAACTTCAAGAGATTCTACTGTGTAAGATTGATGGTTTGGATTTTATTTTTATTTTTATATTTTGATTTAAAGATAAGAAAAAAAACATATTGATACTTTAAACTTATTGAACTATTTACACATCATTTATTTCATATATATATGTTTGTATTAATATATGTCATGATGTTCTTGATATGATTGTATGATAGACTTGTTATTATATTTATACTGCTATAAATGGGAAAATGGATGGTTATGAATACTTTTTATTTTTATTTTTATTTTTCTTTGAATTTTTAATTATTTTTTATTCTTATTACAAGAAATAAAAAATTCTACGATTCATGATTCGATTCGATTCATGGGTATGAATGATTTGCGATACGATTCCGATTTTGAAAACTATGGATTTAGTCACTAGGGCACAGTCATGACGAGGAGAAATACCATAACTGAGAGAAAATCTCAAACTTATAAAAAGTTAGATTTAATTGATAATTAGCATTCCATTATAACCGAGCCATAATCATATCCTTATTTAGAGTAGGATAACTTGGACATTACGACTTTCCTAAACAATAAAATATACTAAACCACTCAACTTGTTTAATAATCCAAGTAAAATAAAACTTCTAATTTAAAGACTGCTAAATAAATAAAAAATGCTTAATTAAGACTCCTAAACAACCTAAACTTCTAATTAAACAGATGTCATGTTGGGCCTTTGGATTGGGCCCAGTGGTCTGGCCTGCATCAGGTTGTTTGTGTGGTCTGGTCGAATGGACCATCAGGTGGGCCCCACTATGGGTGTGCACAATGCACACAGCATCATACTTTCTTGAGTGCTAATGGGAGTTCTTTTAATAAGGTGATATCTTGATACAGCCGGGATATTCGACTGGCTGATGGACTTTCATGGAAACGTGAAGCACCAAAACAAGGAACCCCTGACTTGGCTAAGCAATCCTCATTCATATCTGCTTCTCCAGGTGTGATGAAAGAAACGGGCAGTCTAAAATACTTAAAATTTAACTTAATTGAAGTCCCAGTGGATTCTCAAATGCTCTAAGTTTAGATTTTAGTAGGCCGTTTAATGACATTTCTAAAATCCCTTTCACCTACTGGGGGGGACCCAAAACTAGGACTCATATATAGTTGTCCTTTAACTGTGAGCACTGTTATGTAGAATCTCCTTGAGTGAAAGCTAGGGGTAACCTCACCTTTCTCAATGTTTACAAATCCATCCGTCCTTGCTAGTAACACCCTTTAGAAGTGTGGCTTGATTGAGCGACTGACTCCTTCCACTCAAGCCAATTAAAATCTAATATTAGGTAAGGAAATGAAATAAATTTAATAGCCAGTACAAACATGTCAGATCAGTCCTAATACAATAAGTTTTTTGAACTATAAAATTTTCCTTGAGTTGTGTCTAAGAAATTTTTTTTTGATAATGGAGGGTGTCCCAGCCCTTTGGGCCGGACTAATCCCTATGGGAGTTGTGTCTAAGAATTTCTTTCTAGAATCTAGTTGTTGCCCTCATGTACCTTATAATTTGTAGATTGAGAATAAATTCCTGCAACCAATATGTTGATTGCCCATCCTTCTAACCTAGCAAATCAAATTCTAGGAAATTGATTGCTTCTTCTGGATTTCCAGTCTCCACCATTAATTCTCCTACCCTTCAATATAAAAAACCCTATTGGGTCAATGGTCAACTGCTAGGAATTCAATATGAATTAGACAAATTACTTTTTCAATGAGGGGAGGACAGGCCAGATTATGTTATGTACAGATGCTAAATTGCGTGAGTGTTTTTCATGGCTAATCTTGAATTCTGAGTTTCTGAAAGTCATGAGATTCTTTACTATCTTTAGAATACAAGCATACGTTAATTATGTGATCTTGAATTTTGGATTTCACCTTCTCTGCTCCTTTTTCTTCCCATTTCAATATTATCCACATTTACTTCAGTTTTTGTTTATTTTTTTCTTTGGAAGCAGAGGTATGGCCAATAATATGAACATAGGGTGCAGGGATTAGCTGTATCAAAACCTTGTTCTCTGGAGGTAGTGTGATCAAGCAAAATGTCACAAAGGAACATGCTATGCACCCATCAAGTTAATGATGTCGAAATGGAGCCTGCTGACAGTCACTTTCAACCAGAACCTTCCAGCCTTTTTGGTGACATGGTTGATTTTCCTAATGCAAATAGTCATCCGGTGTTGCCACTTTCAGGGAACATGACAAATTATGACCACCATCCTATGGATTACACATTCTATGGAAACCAGTACAACAATCTTCAGCATAACCATCCTATTGCTAATCTTGGCTTAGGTGGCACAGGTCCTTCTAACCTCTCATACAATTCTTATATTATCCCTTCAGCTGCCAATAGAATTTGCCCTTTGCCTTTGAATCATGGTTCTTCTGATTACATGCCATCTGCAAGCAATCATGGAGTTTTTGGAATTGGTATAGATGAGTATGGAAGGAACCACCACTTCATGGATAATGTCAGAGGCTCCTGCAAAAGAAAGAATGCCGAGGGGTTACCAGGGAGCTACTACTATGTCAATGCAGCAGCAAGCTCTAGTTCATCTTCTTTGAGCGGCCCTCTCAATTCAGGATTTCAACAGTGGGAAGAACCTTTTGTACCCCGGGTTGGTGTTTTGGATGCTGCTACTTTCTCACCTGCTGAATACAGAGGAAGTGGAGTCCTGTCAATTACAGAAGAACCGCAGAGAAGCGTGAGGAGCAGATCTGGTGCTATCAGCCCCCAGTTGGACTCTGCTGTTGCACACCATCATGGCCAACTACTTCAAGGGAGTCACATTGGGCAGTCCTTCCAGTCTGCTGGCGGTGCCTGGCCAGAACAATTTGGGAATAATGGTGGCAACGGAGGCACTTCAAGTTGGAATTATGGACCTTCTATGCCAAATATGCATGGTAGTTTTCTTGATTTGATTTCTCGCTCTTTTAGATTTTCTGTATTAGAAAATCTCTGCAGTTGTTTGCTATGAGAGGACTAACTTCTTGCATATCAAGGGAAACGGTTATTTTTGTTCTTTAATAGTAGGTTCCAAACCTTGATTTCGAATAGAAAAAACGCAAAAGTTGTATTCTGCGCAATATATTTCCTAGTTTGCTGTTTGCACCCCAGATTCGGCAAAACAAGCTAATTTTTTTTCCCTTCTCAAAAGTGCTAGCAATCTGTGGTACATCTAAATGCACCCTCCCTCAATTACGTCAATCACTGTTCTTGATTGGGTTGGATTTAGTCTTTAAACAATATGATTATTTTGAGAAACAGCCAAATGTTGGGACACCCAATGGTTTTTTTCTTTTTCTCCACAATAATGTTTTGATCTGCATGTTCGTTTTTGGTCTCAACTCATTAATTAAAAGCTATGATGCCCAGATACGGCATGGATACGACATAGACATGGCAAGGACACGGATTTTACACATAGAAAGTGAAGTATCGTATACGATACGACACGATGCATTGCCCATTTCGAAGTATCCGTGCATCATAGATTATAAGCAGTGCCAATTCACGCAACCTGTGTCAGCAGTTGGTTGAATATTAGTATTTAGTACCACAAATTGCAACTTGTTTGAATACTTTGGTAGAATGGATGGTTACGTGTCTCAGCAGTAGCTCATTAGGATGTATGGGTATTGGGTGCCACAAAATTGCAGCATGTTTGAATATCTTAGTAGAATGGAAGGTTATGTGCATTTTAGGAAAAATTTCTCTGCCCCAATTTTTCGATACTCATGACAAGAGCCCATAAAACAGTGAGAGGGTGCTCATTGTTGCAATAGGTTACTGGTTCTAGTCTTGTTGTCAGTTGAGGAAAGACAAATGATATTCTTTCAATTTTGCACTGCTCCAAATGCACTCTGGAATGGATAAACCATCCATTCTTTCTTCCAAAATATTCAAATGGCCCATGCTCGACAAGTTCAAAATCGTGTACTTCTATGTTTTATGAGAAGGCTGGTTCTGGTAATTAAGAAAAAACTCCTTAAGGTCTGACTTGGTTGCCTTTAGGGAGAAGCATCAATGGAGGTCCTCCAGAGATAGGAAGCATGATTGGTCAGGGTTATCAGGACGCTGCATCTAATAGAAATTCTGGGATCATCTTGCATCCTTCTTCAATGCACCATCAGCCCCCTCAAAATATGCAGGGCATGCGAGGTCACACTTATAGCTATAGTCCTCAAATACCAGCACCTTCCTACAGGCACCCGACAAACAATTTGCATCATGGAAACCTAAATCCTTCTCGGGATGGTCCAGAGTCAGCTTCTAGGTATTCCAGATCTTTTGCGTCTAATGGGGACCGGCTATCCAGGCCTCACCGAAGGGCATCTCAGGCAGCTCTAGATGACATCAATGGACGTATGAGGCTATTATCATCGGATGTGAGCTTCAATCTTCGTTTCATTTTTTAGTTATTTCTGTAGTGGGTCTATGCTTTTTAATTTATATGATGAATCAGCATTTAAATTTTCTCATGATAAATGTAGGATGTTGCAATGCTGGAGTTTTCAGGCTTTTATGGAGTCGGGAATTTTATTGACCACCATAGAGATATGCGGTTGGATATAGATGACATGTCTTATGAGGTAAAATGCTTTTTTGTTATTTATTTATTTTTCAAGAGACATTTGCACCCACAGACAGTTTGAAGACAATGGGTTTGTTTCATTTTTTAACATATTTTTTTCCAAACTCATCGTCGTCGTCGAAATCATCATCATCATCAAAGCCTTGTCCTAACTATGTTGGGCCGGCTACATGAATTCTGTGTTTCATTTTCTTGTTAGGTTGCACTTCTTTAGACCCGTCTTTACTACTTTCATCCATGTCCTCTTTGGTCTATTCCTCCTTGGTGGCCATCAACCTGCATAGAAAAACTTTTTCTTAATGGTGGCGTTGCTGGCCTACATTGGACATATGTCCAAGCCACCTCAAATGAGTTACTCTTAATTTATCACCTATTGATGCTACTCCCTAAATGCTTCTACAAGCGCTCATTTCTGATTCTATCTTTCTTAGTTTTACCATATCCATCTCAACATTTTCATCTCTGTTGCACTCATTTTGCTATTTTGTTTCAAACAAAATGAAGTCAAATAATATCAGTTGAGATTTGAGAAAGCTTTGAAATTTGTTTTCTCGACCAAATTTCCTAGAACAATATTTTATTTTTATTTTTTATCATTTACAGTTTTTGTTGCCAATGTAGGAATTACTGGCTTTGGAAGAGCGGATTGGAGATGTAAGCACCGGGCTATCAGAAGATACCGTTTTGAGCTGCCTAAAGACAAGAAATTATGTTCCATGTGAAGCCTCTTTACCTCCTGGCTGCTCGGCAGGCATGGACATGCAAGAGAATGGGACTTGCATCATATGCCAGGTATAAATTGATCCTATGATAAATTGTCCGAATTCCTTTATATGCTTGAAGGCACCGTTCTTGTCAAAAATCAGTGCCAATAGCTAATTCAGATTTGCATCCATATTTATCTTATTTTTTCCATTCAAATAAAGAATTGAGATGTTTTAAGTAATCTTTCCACAAATATTAGGTTTTTAGTAGGGAATTTTAAAGGCAAACAGTCATACAATGTTTCATAGGTTATATGGTTTAACCATAAATCCTGTTAAATTAGATTGTCATTCTCTAAACTCTTAATAATTGTTTTCCACTAACCTCTATTCATCGCAAATGAGGATTAATTTGTTTTCATTCTTGTAACTTTTGAGATTTTCTTTTTTTTTGTAGCTTCCAAATTTTAATGTTCTATGATCTGTTCCATTATGTAACTTTTGGTAATGCTGAAATGTTTCCAGCATATAGATTTAAGTTGGAGTGGTTTAGAAATTCTTTCCATATCATTAACTTAACATAATTTTAAAATGCTAATGGTATATGCTCTAAATCCAGGTTGAGTACGAGGCAAATGAGAAGATTGGAATTCTAGACTGTGGACATGATTACCATGCGGACTGTGTAAAGCAGTGGCTAATGGTGAAGAACATATGTCCGATTTGCAAGACATCAGCTTTTTCTGTGGATAAGAAAGATGAATGACTATAATTTTTTTCATAATTTAGGATTGTAAATAGACAGTATGGTGATAAACTATATTTCCCGTGATGAACTCTTCATTCATTAACTTCAAATCAAAAGATGAACTCGGCATCTTGAAACTGTACAAAAATAATTGAATTTGTCCAAGTTATTATAAATTAATAAACGAAAGTGATCTTCAGCTGCTGTTTCATTAACTGCGCCTTACCCCATAAATATATATATATATATATATATTTGACTTAAAAAAGGCCATTTAAACTTGTAAATATATATATATATATAGTATGTATTATTTTTCATTTTTGATTTAATGGAGTTGTGACAAAAGTATTTGGCATGCTGTCAATACACCGCACAGTCTCCTCCTTTATCCGAGCTTAGGAGCTGCAGTTACAAATGGATGATATAAAATTGGTGATATATTCAAAGAGATTGGTTTGAGTTGATTTGGACATATCGAACGGAAGCCATGACATCATTGAGACTCAGATGGAGAACAAAATTCATACAAGTCTTTGATTATGATAAAACTTTTTTTTATAATTAAAGTAAAAAAAAAAAAAAAAAGGGGTTCAATCCTATTTATGTAGGAGTATCTTTTAGTATTGTGTTGACCATAAGCATTTTTCGGATAGCTTTTTTCGAATTGATGATAATAAAAGAACCATGACATGTGCATCATTCGAGATTGAATCTTTTGAATTGGACCTTAAGATAATTGCAAATGTTTGAATATCACTTGGAAACTGACATTTATGTAAGCTAGTCTTGCAAAATTCTTAACGTGGATGGAAAAGGAAGCACTAGTCACCACAAACAGAGCTGCATTCGTTGCCAATCAAATACCACCGTTTCTAACAGCAACAGCTGTGCAATCAAGACGTTACTGTGCTGATCTCAAATATGTTCTTAGATTGGGTTATGCTGAGACCATTAAGAAAAAAAGGATTGGGTTAGGCTGAGATTGGATTGCAATGAAAGTGTGTTGTGCAGAACTTGTTTAACAACCTTGTGTTGACACTCAGCAGCAAGTTACTACAAATTTGCTACCTAGCCTTGAAAGTCAAATAAAACCCCGTCCCCAAACCCCTCCCTGCATCTGTTTGTTTTTGCAAGAAAGAAATTGTAATAACAAGCACACGTGACTGTCTACAAATGGGAAGAAATAGAATACCCATATAAGTTTAATTTTCTTCTTTTCGAAATTAAACTCCTTACTTCCCTTGGCATTATTGAGTTCAACCATTTTGGGAGGTTAGCCAAAGCCAATGATCAGGATGCTCTGGCAAAACAAAGGGTGGTTAGGGTTTTTCCGTTCATTACTTATACTATGTAATTTTAGCCTTTCTTCTTTTATTTTTTGGGTATAAGGCTCTTACTGGTACTTTAATTTTATGTTTTGGGTTGCATGCGTATCCCTCTCTTTTTACTTATAAGGTTTTTTATTGTTATTATTATTATTATTATTATTATTTATCGATACAAAAAATACAAGCGAAAGAATCAGAATCCATCTTAACCAAGCAACAAGAGCCTTTTCTTCCAAATACTATGTGGGCATAGAAGGAGAATTGAAGCAAAACTATAATTGGGTTTTATTTTAGGTGTACGAGATAC
This sequence comes from Persea americana, assembly GCA_029852735.1. NCBI lineage: Eukaryota > Viridiplantae > Streptophyta > Magnoliopsida > Laurales > Lauraceae > Persea > Persea americana. The sequence goes on from CM056813.1 coordinate 1,305,022, forward strand.
AAACACATATATGAGATCACCAAATCTTCCAATTGAACGGTCTTGTTGAATGATCATGGTCATCACATTGTCAAAATTCAAGTCAAATTTAATGATATCAAAAGCCTCTATAACCAATTGATTTAATTGATTGCGAAATTTAAGGAAGTGGTATAGAAGCTGAACTCGGGCAGAACTCGGAGACACATCAGGTAATTCCTTACTTGAAATTTTAGGCCAAATTTAATAATATCAGAAGCTCTATATCTAATTGATCGACCAATTTATCCTATTGATCTCGGAAGTAAAGTGTCATGTGATGATTGTAAGCTGATCCTCAGCATCCAACATGTAATTGGTGATGCCACTTCCAATTGTACCTCTTTGATGCTTCAGAGCTTCTGATCTCAGGGGACTGAATATGATGCTTTGCTTAATGAGATGTTGCTTCACAAGAGAATATCTCCATCTTGTAGGTTTTTATAACCCAAGCAAGGGGGTGGGACCGAAGAGAGCCAGGAGCTCGAACTTCGAGCAGCGAGATAAGAACTGACGCTTCTTACCACTCGTGTAAGGAGCCGTTCTTCTCTCCATCTTGTAGTTAAAGGAGGAAATATCACCTTTGTACTCTCCATGCTTCATCATTATCGCCATCATCATCAACCTTTTGTGTCCGGCTTTGTGAGTTCCATTTTTTCACTCAATCCTATTTCCAGCTAAGTTTCATGAACTCTGCAAACCATCACACTCCTCACTATTTCACTTAAGTTTTTTATATAGTCTATTCGGATGGGTGTGGAGTAGACCCAATGGTCCAATCCATTTGGATGGGTGCAAAACTCGAGGCCCATGTGAAATTCAGGGGGTGTGTGGTCCAATTGGATAGACCATCAGGTGGGTCTCATCCCTGGTGCAAAAGATGTGCACCAAGGGCACGCCGCGTACCTAATAACTACTATATTTATACAGAGAGGGATTATCAAAAACTCCCCTTTCTACTCCCCTACTTTTTTAGACCATGAAGCCCATTTTGAGCAAATTCAATCTTTTCACACACACTATCCCTTCATGAATTGCCCACAAGTCCAAATTTTACACTCATCCAACTTTTGTTCAATATTGGATTGAAAACCTAAGAAAATGATGCCTCTAAAGTCATTAAACTTTAGGGCCATCGATCAAGGTGTTTAGATGATCGCATGTGGATATGAGGGTTTGTATGTGCCCCTAGGGATTAGTTCTCTGCCGTCTAGAATCGAGTGTGCCTTGGGTTCAAAGCCAAAGACTCTTAGGTTGAGCTAGATGGGAGATACTCTGGGTTTTATATATATATATATATATATTTATATATGGAGCGCTACACAGTGCTCGGGTGCTTTTTTGGATAAAACACCCCTCCTAGTTGGCCCATTGGGATGGATGATGATCATGAAAGTCAATTAGATGGAGAAATCTATATGAGGCCTACCTATATAGACAAGCTCAAGTCCATAAGATCATCCTAATCTTTTGATTTATGCTCCTAAAATTTAATCGTTTAGAAGCATCATTGGCATCATTTTTTTTTATTACGATTTCAACTCAATGGTAAGGAAAAGTTGGAAGATTGCTAAATGGGGGGAGGTTAATGACCAATCATTTTTATACGGCTGCAAATCTGGAGCGGCTCAAATACATGGAGATCAACTCCAGTGAAGCATCATTAGCTGGAATACGAAGGTACAGGCAAAATTAACTTTGTTTGATAAGAACAACTTTTTTATTTATTTATTTGTCTATATTCTCAAGTGTGCAATTCGCACAATGACATGTGAATTACAGTAGGGAATGATACACAATAATGATGTACACAAATCTTCAAAGAATAGTACACAACATTGTCATATGAAAGAATACAGAATCTTTATGTACATTCAAATTCCCAAGTTCATCACAAAGTATTTCAAAGTCTAATCATGGGCTTCCATCCTACGTATGACACCATCAAAGATGATTACATTGTTCTCGTACAACTTTCCATATTTTGATTGCTCGCAAAAGCCGCATGTAATCCTTGACTCTTTGCTACATTCTCGAACACTATCTGCATTGAAGCCGTCAAATTGAGAAAGAAAACAAGACAATTTAGTATAGCTCAAAAAGCCCAAATCACAACTGATCAAAAAAATATTTTAGCAGAAGTGACAGTTATCCAATTTTATTATACATAGGAACTTAAGGTATAATGAGCACCATTGAAGGATTATTAAATAGGTGAAGGGTGAATGATATTAATTGATGGGTGTAGGATGTAAGTTACCGATGTAGATGCAACCTTTAGTAGTTTAGTATATGATTTGAATTACTAGGGTGGTGGCTGGGTATTTATTTTCCACCTCCCTGTGATCTATTTTCTATTGGAAGGGAGATATATAGTTTGATTGTCATTTTGGAAATTCACACTTGTTTTTTCAATTTTAACCATTTTTAGAAATGGAAGTCTTACAATTCCTATGTATTCATTTACATGAAACTAACTAGCTGTAAAAGAAAAATATTGATTACAAACAATAGTAAGGAAATACAGAACATATCTTCTTTGAATGCGGAGTAAACTATGTGCATACAACTGCATTCTAGATGCTGATCTTCTCTGACCATGGGCAAGCTTTAAGATTTCACAATGCATGACTAACAGATGTTGTTGCTTTTTCCTTTTTAGAGGGGTGAAAGAAGGATCCAAGTGTGTCATGCCATGATGCCATTGTTGGTATGAAGTGGCCAAAAACCAATTATAAAGAACATATAAAGAGTTCAACACATACCCTCCTTTCAAGTACTAGGCAGAGCAGCAACCCCTTTTCTTAACAGCTGATACATCATCATTGTTGGTCACATTGATGGTCTGTCCCTTGGGCAAGGTTGCTGGATCTTCCCTGGCTTCAAGAGCCCTCTTGCTGACAACACGATAGATCTGGGTGAGGACTTCTGTGAATGCATCCTCTACATTCATAGATTCCAGCGCTGACGTCTCCATGAAGTAGCTGTTCTCTCTCTCAGCAAATGCTTGTGCATCCTCAGTGGAAACAGCCCTTAGGTGGCGAAGGTCTGCCTTGTTTCCAGCAAGCATGACCACAATGTTAGAGTCTGTGTGATCTCTGAGCTCCTTCAACCATCTCTCTACATTCTCAAAAGTAACGCGGCGGGTTACATCATAGACAAGGAGTGCACCAACTGCTCCGCGATAGTATGCACTTGTAATTGCGCGGTACCTTTGTAGGAGAAATGAAAGGCAAAGGAATGTTAGTTTCTGTAAGTAACAATGGATCAAGTGTTACAATTTCTTAACATTGATAGCATGCTACAATGAGTTGTTAACATTATGAAGAAGGGAAAACAATGTTCCTTTCTATGATAAGTAACAATGGACCAAGTATGGCAATTTCTTAACATTGACACCATGCTCCATTTAGTTGATCTAATTTCTCAACATTGATAGCATGCTACATTGAGTTGTTAACATTATGAAGAAGGCAAAACGATGTTACTTTCTATGATAAGTTAACAATGGAATAAGTATGGCAATTTCTTAACATAGACACCATGCTACATTGAGTTGATAAAATGGCAAAAAAAAAAAAAAAAACATTATTACTAGCACTGACAAGACTTTGAATGTCCTATGGCAAAAAAACATTATTACACATGCATAGTTTAATCTCTAAAACTAGCAATTTGTTTTTGTAAAATACTATCGGGATTAATTTTACGTATGAACATTTAACTAACCTCTAACAGAAATCAAAGGAGAATTGTTTTAAAAGCATCTAATAATGGTTAAAAACTAGACAGACATAACTCATCTAATCTGACTAAATATAGAGCTACCGCAACTTCAACATCCTCCATCCATTGAATTTTGGGACATCACGTGCCATTTTTTCCCATGCTCATGATACTACAAATGGAAAGAAAAAAAATAAAAAAAATGAGGGTGACAAAAACAAGATCCCCCTTTTGTTCCACATTCCCTCCTCATGAATCACGCTAAAGATGTCCCGATTGAAATAGACACACAATACAAAATAATTGAGAAAAAAAAAAGAGAGCAATTCTGCAAAAGATTTAGATTCCAAATTCAGAAAAAGGGCGAGGAAAACAAAACATAGATTTTATAGAACTTGTTTGTTTGCCTTATAATAGATAGGAACTTAATAAATAAGATTTATACTTATAAGTGGTTAAAAATGAATATCAAACGCGAATATAAAAAATGAGAATCAAATAGTCTTTCCTTTTTAGAAAAACATAAAGAGATGGTAAATGTATAAACTGGCCTTCACCCTGTTAATTCATTTTCCATCTTCATGTCATTCTATTTCTCTAAAAATGAGGAATTGTTATTTGATGCTTTTTTTTTTTTTTTAATTTTTGAAAATTTACCTTTGTTATGGTCTCTTGACTTACAACATGTTAACAGAGTTATAGCGATCTTGAGATCGAAAAAGAAAATGAAAACAAAACATGGAGATTAGATTGGATGATAAGAGAAATGGGAACCTCTCTTGGCCGGCGGTATCCCAAATCTGGGCTTTGATGACCTTATTCTCAACACTGACGCTGCGGGTGGCGAATTCGACGCCAATTGTGGATCTTGATTCCAGGCTGAATTCATTCTTGGTGAATCTGGTGAGAAGATTGGATTTTCCCACCCCTGAATCTCCAATCAAAACCACCTTGAATAGGTAATCGTAATCATCATCAGCTCTATAAGCCATTTATAGTTATTTTCTCTCTCTCTCTCTCTCTCTCTCTCTCTCTCTCTCTATTTTGAATTTTTCCACAGAGACATGCGCTAGGATTTGATTTACCCTTGTCTCTCTCTCCCTCTCTGATTTTGATTTACGCCAATTTCCGACGCTTGTATCGGAGAGAGGGGGAGGGGAGAGAGGTGGAGAGAGAGGTGATGTTGCGGTTAAATAGTAGGAAGGCTGGAGAGAGAGAGAGAGAGAGAGAGAGAGAGAGAGAGAGAGGGAAGGAGATTCAAAGCTCAATAAAGAAAATGTTAAAAAAAAGGATGCTGGAAAAACTATACCACCACCTTTTCCTTCTTCTTACTTGGCATTTACTATTGGGGGATTATTATTATTTTTACTTTACTTTCTAACCGATTTAGCACTTGATTGTAAGGTTGTAAACGCCCATTAGTTGTATTGTTAATTGTACCTCTGTTGATATACCCACCATAGTCATTAGCTGTATTGTTAATTTCTTCTTAGTTGGCATTAGTAATCGACCCACCATGGTCATGGATTTCTCCCGGAGGGCAGCAAGATCTGACCCAAATGCAACTCATAATATACGGCTCGGTTACAGATAAGGAAAACCTGAACTGCATTTAAACGGGTCAAGTTAAAGTCCATCCTCTCAAATCACCTGCATATCTAAACCCATTTAAATTTTTTCCGTTGTTTAAGTTGCAGGCCATGACAAGAAATCATGATGTCCCTAATAGATATTAACCACGACAACCATAATATTGTAATGATTTTGAAAACATTCAATCCAAATTGACTTGTATTGAATATATTCAGGAATAAATGATGCCTAATGGTTTTGCGTATTACATTTATGTATGTAATGCATAAATGATGCATGAAAATAAGGCCATTTACACTGAAATCATCCCTTTTCTAGTGACTAGCTTTATTTTATCTCACTCATATGGGCCCTGTATTTGTATTTCAAACCGTTTAATTTATTTAAACCCCAATATCTTGAAGCCGATTATCTTCAAATCTCCATGCATTTTGAATAATTTGTGAAGAATTTTCAACTTATAAATCTAATTTTCCCCACTTTTATAGACCCCAATTCATAATATGAATTGTTACAGGTTTTTGTATTAACAAGAGGATGAGGACGTGGCTGTTTAGTTTCATGCTTTCATTCTATATGGATTTTGGATTGCTTTAATAAAACTATAAAAAATTCCAAATGCATCTAAAACCATTAAATGTACTCATAACATGTAACACTTGCACATGGAACATACCTAATCCGTTTTCTAATCCATGCCTACAATGATTTTTGAGAAATTTACAAGAAAAGTCCCTGTAGGACCCCATGCGTCTTACCAAGTCCTCGTATCATGTTGGACATGGGAGGGGTCCTCACGTGACCCTTCTAATTTTTTTTTTTTTTTTTGTCATTTAGCGATATGGTTGATATCAACCATTCCGCGGTAGTTGCTCTCGATTTGCAAAACCCAAATAGAAATTGTGTTTTTCTCTCTTGGTTGCTGGTACTGCAGAGCGGTGGATGGGGCCAGGGGAGGTAGGAAGAGGGAGGATACGAGGGAATGGAGGCAGGGGAGTAGGGGGTCATCTTCGTCAAAGGAGGGAGGATCACCATAGAGGGAAGGGAGGAGGGAGAAGAGGGGAAGGGAAACGAAGGCGAGATTATAGGGGGAGATGAGGAAAATGGCTGGGCTTGTAAGTAGTGGGGGAGGGAGGAGATGGGGCCAAGGACCTGCAGATCCAAGGGGAGTGAGAGGAGGCGAGGGCGGATGATTTAAATGAGAAAAAAATAAATAAAAATATAATAAAATAAAATGGCCATACGGGGACTCCACTTGATTTTTTTTTTTAAATATCCTTTTGGTCTCAACTTGAGTCTTGGAAGGAACAAGACTTGGTGGAATCAGCGGACGATGCTGCGATGCTCCTGAGTAGCTGCAACTTGCTCCCTCAGATCTCTTACTCCTACTGCCTTTCCCTTGCCTTCTTCATCTTAGTCTTCTTCTCTTTATCATCTTCAACAACACTTGCAGCAGCAAATCCATCCTTCATCATCGGAATCTCCCCTCAAGGTCCCCTCTCATTTCTTTCTCTCTGACCCGGTGCTAATTAGAGATGTTTGATCGTTTGATTTCTCTCTCTGTCTCTCGGTTTGGTTTCAGATGAGAAATATTTCGATTCAGAACTTATCCCATGCAGGGACGGATCCAAGTCCTTCTCCAGGGATCGTCTCAACGACGGATTCTGTGATTGCGTCGATGGAACTGACGAGCCAGGTATTTTATTTTACCATCAAACCCTAGTCTCCTTTGCTTCTCAATCTTCACATTCTCCAAATCCGACTCAAATTTTTGGTCTTTTGGAGTAACCCATGATTTTATAAGAATCCTAGTCTACAGGAGTAGAGTTTTTGTAAATTTCTTTTGTTGTATGCTCTAGTTCTGTGAACCCCATGACCTTGTTTTACTTTTCTGCAGGAACTTCAGCCTGTCCTGAAAGCAAATTTTATTGTAGAAATGTAGGTAGCACACCTCAGTTGTTGTTTTCTTCTCGTGTGAATGATCAAATTTGTGGTAAGCAATCTTCTTGTAATTCCTCATCACGGCTACAGGATACTTCATTTTATAGTTACGTTTCCAGAAAGTCCATTTTATGCTAGGGATGTAAAGGGGTCAGTTTCCTAATTAAAACCCATTAATGAGAAGATGGAACTAAAACCGGAACAGGTTTCAAAAGGGATTGTCGAAAATTGAGATAATATGTCGGATTGTGTCAGAAAATTGAGATAATATGTGGGTTCAATAGGAACAAATGTGGAACAAAATCCGAACCCGAACCCAGACCCAGACCCAGACCCAGACCCGTTTAGTTATCAGGGCCTAAATGAGGGGCCAAACTCGGTTTTTAACCAGTCGAAACATCCTTGTAATTGGAGAATCGGGGACCCATACATCCCTGCTTCAAGCTAGTCGTGATAATGTTTTCATATATGTTATCATAGTATCAGCTATTCTGCTGTTGACCTTTTCTTTATGATTGTAGATTGCTGTGATGGTAGTGATGAGTATGATGGCAACATCAATTGTCAAAACAGATGCATCAAGACTGAGAATGTTTTACAGAAGAAAGATGAAAATACATTGACTAAAACAAGTTCCTATGTTGTCAATGTACATGAAAGGAATAGTAAAAATAACTTGGAAGACCTGATTCAAAAGTTGAAAGGTACCATAATTTGTTTGTGAGATCGTGATGTTCCAAGAAAAAAGGAAAAACAGAAGAAGAAACTAACACTAATATTTAAATGGATTTTCTGATTGGCAGAGTTCAAGATACTTCTGATCGTAGAGGTGGTGCTTGTTGGTTTTATTATGACTTTTGGTATTTTCCGTCGGCGTATCAGATTTAGAAGACGACGATATTGATTATAGAATCCACATACAAGATAAATGATTCTCTGAAAATGACACTTTACAGTCTCTTGGGGAATTTGTTTTAGAGCGCTGTTGTTTTACAAGCCATAACAGTTCCAGTCAGTTTATATTGATATTGTAAATTATTTTAGTAACTGTGCTTCTCTTTTTTTCTATAACATACCTGTTTGCACAGATTTGCTGGTGAAGTTACAATGACAGTTTTCTGAATGGTATGTTATTTTTGACAAATTGTTGCTTATGGCTCTAAGCAATGCTTGTGAATCATTGTTACTTAACTTTTGTTGTTGTATATTAAGTACCGACACGCCACACATGAACATGCACATGAACCCATACACATATATGTAAATTTATATGTTGAAGAATGATTTTATAAAAAAACAAAAAGAACAAATGAACTTCTGACAAATTGATGTCCTTCAGAACCCCTTGGTTAGCCTATCTAGGTACATGATGGGAAGTTGCCAATGAGAACCCCTGGTATCATGTATTTCCCAATGAAATCTGCTGAGTATAAAAAAATGTGTCTGTTTTGGCCTCTGTTTTTTTTTTTTTTCCATTTTTATTACCCAAAATTATTATGATCATGTACAACACAGGTACCTCTTTCCTAAGTTCATTTGCTTTTCTTCAATCGGATTTAATAGATCAGGCTCATTACAAGCTCTTTAGTGGGTCTGCTAATTGTAGAAAGGGTTGCTCTTTTTGCTTGGGCAGAAGGAAATTCAAGAGAGCCATGGAAGTTAGTTTTTCTGGTGAATAAAACCCAAAAAATGTTGGAAGCAGAGACCTGGCCTAATAAGGCCGCGAAAAGGAATTAATAATGGCCAATATTCTACTTCTACCGGGATGGTATTTCCTCCACATATATGCTTGCATAAACATGATTTGTGTTTGTCATAGTCATACACTATCTTTCATATTTGAAATGATTATGATAGAGTCTGTAATTAGTGGAACATCTGTGAAGCCTACATGACGGGCGCCAGTGAACACTTAGCTTTCTATTGATGTTTGAACTCTGAAGTCTTGGTGAGGCGTTCATGAAAGTTTGCTTCCAACATTGATTGTGGATCAAATCCTCTAGTGAAAATTCAGGGCTATGCTGGTAAATAGTGAAACTAAGCCAGTTTTTACTGCCAGTCCCAAGCCCAGATAAAGGAGGGCTGTGTTAGATAGGTTGGCAACCAGCATAAAAATTGTTACAACCATAAACATGAATTTTGAGATAACATCAGAAACAGAATTCATGTAGTGTATCCAACATAGTTGGGACAAGGCTTTGATGATGATCAGTAAATAATGAATTTTGTACTAAAAGTGTTTTTTATAAAAAAAAAGAAAAGAAAAGAAAATGAAATAGAAAAATGAATTGAGTACTAAAAGCAAGTTTTTTTTTTTTTTTGAAATGACAACTTGTATTGAAAGAAGAAAGGAGCTATACAAAAGAGCTTTACAGTATAAAAGAGTTATACTGAGAAGCGGCCGGGCAAAAACCCCCAAAAACAGCCACCTCCCCTGGGGGGGTGCGCTTAAATCTGTGCTATTTGTCGCTTATTAGAAACTTGTAATTGCACAACCATGTGACTAACTGGTCCAAACTAGAGTGATGGATCAAACAAAACCCATCTGAAAGTTAATATGAACAATCCACTCATGCGTCAAACGGAGACTGGATCAATTGAGAACAGTTAAATGTTGCATGATGCTATATTACTGCACATAAGGGAGAATCCCAGGCTGGGGTTCTTTTTGAAGGTTGATGGTGTATGTATCCTTGCATTTTTATTTGATGAAATTGAATTAAGAAATATATGTAATTCATGCATTTCACTTAAACCAGAAACAGGCATAATCAGACACTGTAACACTCAGTATAAATGCAGGAAAAAGTGCACAAAGAAAGAATACTTGAATGCTCACAAAATGATATAGAACATGCAACAAACAAGAGGAGGATGGTATTTACTTTGAGTTCCAAAATGATAGAATCATTTATATCGGTTCATAATTCATTTCAAATGAATTATAAACAAATGAACTATAATATTACAAAACAAGCATTTCCATGCATGACCAAAAGGTGAACCTAAGACTATCTATTAATATCTTTCCCATCTTTGATCTGAAGTCTTTCTGAATATATTACAAGGAAGCCAACAAGCTTTCCAAGTAGTCATTTCCAAGGTCCTGTAACTCTACCACATCCAATTCATTTCTGAAGATCTCCTCTATGCATGCCAGCCTCTTCCACATGGGTGTTTCAATCATAATGTCATCATTATAATCCCACTCATTTGCTGCTCTTTTTATGGTGTTGCTTGATCTCTCATCATGGTCAAGAACTGGGTAATGATATCCACCATCAAGTTTGAATCTGTAGCTTGTTTTACTTGATTGAGAACAACTGGAGGTAGAGTTTAGATCATGTCCTAGAGCTTCCTCAACTACTTCCAATGGAAAATTGAGGTAAGTCCTTGGTCCTCTCATTCTCAGTGCAGCTTTGTCATAAGCCAAAGCAGCCTGCTCAGCTGTGGTGAACGTGCCCAGCCAAACACGAGCTCCTTTCCTTGATGAATCCCTTATCTCCGCTGCAAACTTTCCCCATGGACGCCTCCTTACTCCCCTGAAATGCCTGGTAACCATCTTTTCTCTTCTTACTTCTTTTGGTTCTGAAGCTAATTCAGCTCCTCCTGAAGTACAATTAGATGCAGAGGGCTCACAATTGTTTCCTGCTGTATTTCCATCCAGCAGTTGCTCCCAATCTTCCTCTCCCATCGACATCCATCTCCCAAGACTAGGAAGCATCTGTTGCAGCTCTGCAGAACCGTCTCTCTTCAGGTGAGGCAGATCCTCCCACGTTTGTGATGTTGATTTCTTGCCATGTTCTTCATTGTGGGCGCTGCACTTCATTGGTGCACCTCCTGCGATGAAACTAGCCCACATGTCCGCCAAAAGCTTATCTGATTCTGCAGTGGCCATATTTTTGTTATGAGACCTCTCACCCCAATCTATCTGTTAGTTACAGACAGAATCAATCAAATAGGAAGAGAGAATTGAATAAGAGACGACGCCAGATGATTTTCCTGGTCAGAACAGCTCAGCTTGAATTTATCCATGGGTAGGAACCGATTAAGAAACTTGGGCTCCAAACAACTGACCAGCTAATTTCATGGAGGATTGACTTGTGTGATTGTGTAATCATTTGTTCATCTTATTTTATAGTTTGATGATTTAAAAAGTCTACAGTTTGAGGAGGATGAAATGCATTCCATTCTTAGAATTCATGATCTAGAAGACAACTACAGAAAAACACACAAACACCAGTTTAGTTTATTGTTATAGGTTTGCTGCAGATCCAAGGAAGGGGCTTGTGTACTTGAGAAAAAAAAAAAGAGGGGGAAGTCTTCCTTCTGGGTTACATTTCGTGTAGGCCCTGTGAAAGTCTGAACCCTTGTAAACTCATTCTAAAGCATTTTTGTTCCTACTGCTGGTAATTTCTCTTGGGTTTTCCACTATTGTTCACCTTGATAATGAGATTTTAGCCGTTGTATTCTTCACTCCCTATTCCCAAGATCTGCCATATTGTTCGTTTGTACCGCATGCTTCATGCATGGTTAACACTTAGCACACTAAACTTTTTTTTTTTTTGAACTATCAAAAGTTTGAGTGGTGTAACAATGTTGTGTTTGATGTAAACCTTCATTGTTAATGGCCTTTGGGTGTTTTAAGCCAGCTAAAAAGAGGGGGAAAATCCCTTGGAACCCACAAACATGGGGTGTGAACTCGTACGTGCAAGGAGTGATAACTCACACATGCGATGAGCGAGGGAGGAGGCCAGGTTCTAACCTTGGACCTTCCCACCTGTGAGAACTCTACTGCTGATTTTGTGGGTAAGATCCTCCCACTAAAATATCCAAACCTCATAATAGTCTTGTAACCTAAGCATTGCCAGCAAAAACAATGTCAGGATACACCACCTTTTGGAGATAGATGACTCGAAACAGAGATTCAAACAACAAATCTCTCGGTGTGTATGACAGTATGAGTATTTTATATCATATACTAATGCTATAATACTAGACGGTACTCTGTATTCGATGTATGTGAATCAGTTTGAGTCTATGTGGAGGATTTTGATTGTGCAAGAAATCCTAGAAAAACGCGCTCATGGCCTCTTGAATCCTTTTAAAATGGAGAATGTTTTGGTGGCTTGATCAACGCATGAAGACTTCGGTTGCTTATTTAAATTTCATTGGCCAGTTCAAGAAAGGTAATGAGGTGAGCCTTTGGAAGATGGTAGCTGAGGTTGCAAGTTACAAGTTTGGGTCTGGTTGGTTACCTTGAAATACAGGTAAATAATGTACATGCTGAATTACCAGGTACTTTCTCAGGAGTTAAAAAGTATAGTCACTGACTTAGTTTGGCTGGAACAAAATAACTGGTTTTGAGAAAATCAAGCTCTAGACAATTAGCAAGTCTTATTAGTTTGAAATCAAGCTAGTTTATATAGATTTGTTCAAAACAGGTTATTTCAATTTGACATATTTGTAAATAGACTGTTTGGCATGTTTCTTTTAAAAAGTAAAAACAAATTTGTCGCACTAGTAAAAAATATATCAACAAAGTTGTTGTATGGTAAATGCAGTGCAGGTAAATTTCTCAGAAAGTAGAAAATAGCGCTAGCAAATTCGTCATCCTATGTAGTCCCTTTTCTTTTGGTAAAACTCATCCAATGAAGTTATATCCACAAACTGTGTTTTTTTTTTTTTTTTTTGGTAAATTATCCACAAACTGTTGAAAAAGAAAGCAGCACATAGTGTTGATTTAGACATTGATGCATGTTTGAAAAAGTCCCCTTTTAAATTAATTCTTGGAAAAAGGGAAAAGTCATGAAAATTGATTGAACCAAATGTCCCAACAATGTAAAGCATTCAAACATCCATTAGAATCGGTTCTAAGTTAAATAGACACAAAAAGGTAAAGTTGATAAATGGCACAAAGGGGAAACTCGAGTCCTAATATGAAGATAAAAGGCTGTGAATGAAAAGTAAGGGTGCTCATGAACAATGAGCTGAATTTGTGCGGTGTGTTTAGGCTTGTACGTTTGAGATGGGCCTGTTTTTTCGGCCCAATAGTTAAATAGGTCAGGCCTGAGCCTATGACCAACTTGTTAAGCACAAAGAACATAAATTCTGCAAATGGGCTAAGCTTTTTATGCATTGGGAGCCCTAGGAGAATCCCTTCTTTTAATCTCGACCCTTTATCTGATGAAGATAACAGTGAAAAGTGAAGCATTTTCATCTCCAAATTTCTCCAAAATGTCTCTACTTGGACTAGCAGCAGCCAAACTCACCTACCCAACTCAAAATACTAATCTTGACTAATCACGTTTAGGCAACGGGTCTTAAAAAAGGGGTCTGTGGGTTAGTTATCCAACAACAATCAGCTCTCTAAATGACATTTTTGCGATCCCAGTGGATAAGTGTGATCCTTCACTGACTATTATTTAGACCGTCCTTATCAGGCCTTAGATCTGATCTTTTAAGGTTAGTACGATCCTGGCTCCATCATACATGTGCTTTCTAACTAAGAGCGTGGAGATAGGGATGAGGGATACACCTTGAGTCCAGATCCTCTTGAGTGTGAAAGGAGTGGAACTCTTTTGTAGGGGTTACCTATAGAAAATCCAAATAATTAAAAATGAACCCCTCCACTTGCAGTGGATGTCTCTGAATCCTAATCCATTAGAAGTTAGTCACGGTAAGATTGATCAAATTATTAATATAGTCATATCCATGAATCGCTTTATCAATCATATGTTCAATGTTACGTGGGACAAACTACTTAGAATGAGATTTAGAGACATGTAATATAAGGAAGGGCATTCATTTTGAGCAGTTCAGATTTTTACGAGACAATCCGGACTCTATATCAAAGGGCGGAATGGCCCACCAAACTAGATGAACGTTAGTAACCTCTTGGAACTATGCAAGGGCCATCTTCAAAGACTTGAGAAGACAAGAAGCTTTGTTTGCTTCCTTTAGGTTATGTGCTAAGGACTTTGCAGCAGGTCAACTTCCAATTGCTATTCTATTCCTTTTTCTTGGGCCAACGCAACCAATGCCAGGCTTTTCAACCAAGGTTTCGGATTTATTATATGTATCTCAGCATCTTGCCCATCCCAAGTCCACATTGCCCAACCCGAATGAAATCAATATTACATTTGGGTCTTTATGGCCTGGATTTGAAGCCCAAGTGGAATTAAGGGCCAGGCTCAGGCTTGGGCCGTGAGTTTAGACCACCACAGAGAGACTAAGGCCCTGTTTGGCGTCTCTTATCTATATGAGATAGTTCTCTTTCAAATGGCCCTATTTGAAATAGATGGTGTAGAAATAGTTTGTTTGGTTACATAGAAAGAATGATTGAAATAGACATTTTTAAAATAATGGTTGAAGATTTTTCATAAATATCTCAAGATCCATGAGGATTCAAGTATTGAAATTTGACATTATAGTTGTGTTTAGCCTTACAAAGAAAATTAATGGTTTGGATCTTGCATTTGGGGGCTATTGTTTTAAAAAAGGTAGATATAAATGTTTGTGGTTTTTTTTGTAAATATATCTAAATCTATTATGATCCAACGGCTAAATTTTGGACCCATAGTCGTGCATGATCTTCTGAATATATCCAATTATTTGGATCATTACTTTTGGTGGCTGAATTTAACAAAGGAAGAAGAAAAACCACATTGCCTGTGTACAATTTCAAAACTCAGTAAAAAATCAAGGTACATCAACGGTAAAAAACGTTTTTATAAATATCTCAAGATCTACTTGGATTTAGAGGCTCATTTTTTGACCTGTGGCCATTTTTGGCTATCCAAAGAGAATCAACAGATCAGATCATGATTATGGGGCGTACAATGTCCAGAATATTAGATCAAAGGGCTTACTTTTTTCCGCAAAAATCTCGAGATTCGAGAAAGGTCAACGGCTGAAATTTGGATACGTGGCCATGTTGGACCTTCTTCACATTTCTAACAGTGTGGATCATGGTTGTAGGTCCCATAAGGTAAGCAAAAATATTGAAAAAACGGTACTGGCATGATTCACGTCCATTTTACTGTTCATAGCAATGTCTTTCCGCTTAAGACACTTGTGTCTATTTGAAATCCTGCCACTTTCTTGACTACATGAAAAAGACATTTGATGTCTTATCCTCTTTTCAAATGGACACAGTAAAATGCATTCCCAAAACACTTTAATATCTGTTTTGAACCGATTTAAGACAATAAGAGGTAAATTTAAGAGATGCCAAACCGAACCTAAAAGAATTATTTGTAGTATAGACTACAAAGCAACACAGTTTGCATCATTGGTGTTTACATTTTGGATCCCACATGTGTGGGCTACTGGGCTCTCTTTTCAATTTGTGTGGACGACCTCTCCCCACATGTGTGGATACTCTCTGGTTCCCAGCCCGCTTGGCAAGGGTGCCAAAAAAAGATTCAGATGACCAGAGCATTATATCAAAATTGGGTCTCTTCCTGATGTCTCTCTGCAATTTAGACTGTTGTAGTCTGAACTAGGGTTTCCCATCTCCCTGTAAATTACAATTCAGAGGAGGTACCCTTGTTGGAGTTGACTACACCACCGGATGCTTCACATCTCTTAATGGGAATGAGATTCTTAACCACCAAGCCCAGTTGGATCTCAATCCAAATTCTCGTGGGGACACCGATTAAGACTTTTAAGTAGGAGAGACTTAACTCTTTGGGTTGGGTTAAGAATGGCTTCTTAGTCGAGTGGTAAGGAGAGTCAGTTCTTACCTGGCTATCCAGGGTTCTACGTCACCTCTTCCCACTTGTGTGAGATTTCTTCCTGTTTGTACGGGCCTCATTCCCACTTGAGTGGGCTATTTTCCCTTGTGTATGTGGGCTCTCTCTTAGGTCCCAGCCCCTATTGGCTGGGGTTAAAAAAAAAAAGAAAAAGAACTCTTTGGGTTTGGGTTTATTGGATGCTTAATTTTATACTTACTTAATGGCTAGATGGACCACATGACCACATCTAAGAATATTGTCATGAAGCTATCGTGACAACTTTTGTAGATGGGTACTAGTTCCTGTCTTGGGTGTGGTTTATTGCTGCTTTTGCTATATAAAAACAGAGAGAGCAGCACCTTAAAGGCTAAAGGGCTCAGGCCTGATTTTTCTCCCCTGTTATAAATACCCACCCTTTTTGGAAACACCTGATGAATGACAATTAAAAGAGGTAGATTATCTGATTAAATGATCATAACCCTTAAGTTTAGTAGTTATGCATTATCCAAATTTATTTATTTTTAAAATGGAACACCGACTCATGCTCAAATTAGGGTCAAACTAAGATTTGGGAGGTATTTTTATTTTTAAAGAAGGTTTGGATTGTTCACAAACAAGTAGGGTTGCAAATGAGAATCCGATTATTTGAGGTCCCCCCATTCTAAGTAAAGCAGGAATTAAACCTATTTTTGGATTATTCACGTGCAAGTGGGGTGGGGTTGCAAATGGCTATCACCATTTTGAATAAAGCAGATATGGCACCTATTTTTAGATGTGAGGGAAATTCGGAACTTGATCCATGTATATAGGGTCTGGATTGTTCGGATCAAAATAGGATCCCTGTATGTTCTGATCCTATAATGCAAATCCAAGACGAATACATTCAAATATTAAAAATATATATAGGTCTTATTGCCTACTCAGTTTGAGTTATATTCATATTTAAGAATCCACTTAGCTTTAATGATATACCAATTAATAGCCCCACTTAAAGTCCTTTTTGAGCTCCTTTATATGATTATATTAATGCACTCCACATCATATTTTAGATTTGGATACAAAATGGGACCGTATTTTTTAAGTTGATGCCAGATGCGAATGCCACACATAGGTTCGTGTTGGACCTCAACCCACAACAAAATCCATATCTATAAAGATGGATCCACCATGATTCTGCTCGGATCTGACCTATTTGCATTCCTACAAGCAGGCCTTACATTCTAAAAATATGAAAAGGCAATAAGGAGGAACAGCTTCAAAACGGTTGAGATTTTAAAGAAAGAGAGAGCCAAAACTAATTGGGATAGTTGGGATAGTAGTGTACAAGCTTTAATGGCACCCCTGCTCTGCTTTGTATTGTTTATTTATAAGCATGAAGTAAGCTTTAATAGCACCCCTCATTCATGATAAAAAAATATCAATGCAGGTCGCCTCTCAATCAAGTCACTATCTCATACTCTGGAAGACTGTAGACATCTCCAAAAGCGTCCCCTTCAAAATGGGAGAACTTTTATGTAAGGGCCATCATTTACTTAAATTCATTGAAGCTTTTATACTTACCTTTTAGAGAATTTTACAGGAAAAATTTCGGAATTTGGCCATTTCTTGCCAAGGGCCCGAAGATTGTGCCGCATAAATTCGGTTTTCTTGCCATTTTTTTATACCTTTTTTTTTAGCGACGATAGTGTAGCCCAGAAAAATTTGGTGGATGCTAACGTCGCTTATCTTATCGGTAGAAAAGTTATGAATACAAGTTTTTCACTGTCCATATGGGTGGAAAAGTTGTGGAAAAGCTGCGAATATAAGTTTTTCGCTGTTCATATGGGTGGAAAAGCTGTGAATACAAGTTTACAAGTTTTCTGTTCATATGGGTAGAAAAGTTGCAAATACAAGTATTCCACTGTTCATATGGGTGGAAACGCTACGAATACAAATTTTCCACTATTCATAAGGCGGAGAAGTTGCGTCCAAACCTGCAAATACAGGTTTACTCTTGTCAAGCAACCTTTCTCTCTCTTTTTCTCGTGGATGGGTTTATGGGTTGAGGGTAAGCTCTAAATGATAATGTACGAGTATAAGTATAAGATTGTTCTTGGAACTATTCTTCCATGTTATGTCTGCCATTTTTTTTCTTTCCCATCTCTTTCACTTTTCAAGATAAATCTTGAGAATATGAAAAGAAGAAAGAAAGAAATAGTATGCCGGTAAATAGTTATCTTTTTATAAAGCCTGTAATACTATTTTTCCAATATGATTAGGAGAAAATGGAGTGAGGGAGATAAAGCAATAGGCAGGAGAAGTGAAAAAAACATAAGAGGAAGAAGGGACAAAGGGAGTTATATGTTTTGTGAAAACTGTGTAGAGCAATGCCAGCGTTGCTCCTATTAGACATGAGTGACGTTAGCGTCGCTCCCCTTAGTATTAAAAAAAAATATAAAAGAAGTTCTGACGGATCCGTTTGTGCTACACAATATGCGGGGACCCTTCATAAGGAATGATCAAATTCCGAAACTGTTTCCATAAAATCCTCTATGTTTTTAAAAGCGGTTAAAAATAAAGAAACAAATGTGAATATCCAACATGACCATCACGTAATCTCCCATCTAATGGAAAACAAAAACTACGACCATCACCCCAATAATTTAAATCCTTTGAAAGTCAAGGCTCATCTACTTTTTTTTTTTTTGGGAAATTTCCTTACAGTTACCTGCCTATTCTCATTTTTACAAACGACCATCTCTACTTTAAATTTTACATGCAACAACCTAATTTCTCTTACAAGATTGGTCAATGATCTTAAGAGCAGTTTCAGAGGGCAATAACCTTTCAAGGATGGAATTTTTCAAATAAAAAGAATTAATTGATATTCATAAAGAGTCAAGTCTTGTAACATAATTTTGCATTATTTACTAAATAACTTATTTTTTTATTGGAGGTACTTTTTTCCTTTTTCCCACCCTTTGAAGGGCTCAACTGTGTAGGACATGGAAATATAAAACCAGACAAAGTCCAAAACAATTTTTTATTTTATTCCTAGTTTCGTTCCTCCTTACTGAGATACACTTGGAGAGATTCTGGTGGGAGAATGAAAAACGATCATCTTCCAAAATTGGCCTTTCACTTCTATGCCTTTCAGAATTACTTCTTTTCTCTTTCTTTCTAACTGATTAAATTGGGATAAGTGAAACTCTGTGGTGGGCCGTACCCATGGAAATGTAAACCGTTCAAATACATGTTCCCAGCTGTAATGGCATGGTCAGATCTTATTCTAAAATAAATTGGCTCAACCATTAAATTAACCTTATAAAGAAACACATGGACAACATATAAAGTCCATGTGTTTCACATATAAGGGCCCACTTTCTTGAATATGTAAATAAGTTGTAATCAATTTCAATTTAAAGCATTGAAGTCATCATGGAGTACAGATCTTTGGAGACTAAAAAACATTGCTAAATAAATCTATAATAATTTATTTAAAAAAAAAGCTGCTTTTAATTCTCAGTTGAAATAAAAAATAAAAAAAAACAAAAAAATGATTAAGCTTTTATGGTAAACACAATCTCCTATAAGTACTCTTCTTTTCTTCTTTGAGGCACAAGCCTAGTTTTATTCAAATGCAAATTTGATCTTTATTTACAACCACCTAACTCAAGTTAAAATGGGACCAAATATTAGATACAAATTCTATTTTTTCTTATTTGAGTTTTCTAAATATTTGAGACCACTATTCACTCCTACCAATTAAAAGGCACATTGTTATGGTTTTTTTAGGTCGATGCAATGTTTCAAAACCCGGCCTAATACTCAAACTTATTCTTACTCAAAAGAAAATCTAATTTTTATTCAAATCAAAACTTGATTTCTGCTCAATTCACATGAACTAAATTAAAAGGCATCAAAATATTAAACTTAAATATCAATCCCTCTTATTTAAGACTAATGAGTTATTATTCTTTTATCCATAGATATATGGTTCCTAATATGCTCGTTACTACTAAGTGTCGTGACTTCTGTATAAAAATGCAAGCATAAATTTCCCATTCTATATTTATCTTACATGTCCACTAGCTTAGATGGGAGATAATCATTCATTTTGGTTATGCGTTTTGAACAAAACTAAGTTTAAATTTGAATAAAAATTGAACTTCAAAATTGAGAGATTAGATTTTGTTTGAACATATTTTAATTCAAGTTATCTAATCTATAAATAAAAATCTTAAATTTAAATATAATTAGGCTTGACTTTATGTTCAAATGACTAATTATAATAATCGGAATAGAAAATTTGAGAAGAGTGTTGAGAGAGAGAGAGGTATTGACCATTAAACTTTTGGGCCAATATGGAGATGATAGAAATCACGGTTGGAGCTGATTTTTTGCAAAGAGGAAGATCCTAGGGAGTCCTTGAAATCCCCCCACCCCCATCCCCAGGTGGGCCCCACCATACACTTGAGCTTACCCTATCCTAACTTTAAGCTTAGGAGAGCTGGCCCCGTATATAATAGGGCGCAGTATCAAAGCCAAATGACTTATTCCCCTTGTGAGATAAAAATAATTTTGAAATATAGGACTCTATTTTGAGATAATTGGTGGGACGCACCCATTAAATCTAAATTGATAAAATGTGGACCTAATTATGAGATCATATCCAACTTGATCTCTATCTTTTTTCTTTTTTTTTTTTCATCAGTTTGTAGGGTGCTGCCATTTGTTGAGATGAAAGTGATTTTAGGGTGGGTCAAAGAGATAAGAATTTTAGGGAGGAATAGTGGGGAAGGAATAATGATAAGAAGAGAGTAGATATCTAAACTAAAACTGGGAAAAAAAGGGTAATCTTCGAATTGTGTATATATAAACAAATTGTTTCAAATATCAGTTTGTAAGTTTGGTACATGACATGCCAGCAGTACACACAAACATATAAATGCGGAAAAGAGAGATTCAATATCTCCTGCCCTTTTTAAATAAAAAGGCTGGAATGAAGGGGAAGATGCCAGGTTGTGCCTTGTGAGTGGGTCGGTACCTTAAATGGTTACAACTACCATCGTTGCCAACCACCATGAAATAAAAACATTAAGAGAAAAGAATGTTGTCATAAGTAAATATCCACAGCTACTCATTCCTTTCTTGCGACTCCCAACTGAACCCATTTAAATGCATGACCAGCAGCATTATTATTTTTTGCTAGAAGCATGACCAACTTTAATTTAGTGACATCCAAGGTTGCAAACTAACTGAGCAAAGGCCACTTCTTTGGCTCGATCTTTAGGTTTTTTTCTTCTTTCTTTCAGGTTTTTTTTTTATTTAGGTACGCCAATAAAGGGGACTGGCTATTTAATTTGGCACTCATGAGAGCACCTGCACACGCAAAGAGAGGACACCCACTACGCGTGGAGGGAAGACTCGTACATTCGAGGAGAGGGCACCCACACACGGGAGGAGAGAAGCTTATAACATTTGAGCAAGGAGAGACCAAGGATCGATTCCTGGCCATCTGGGTGAGAGACGGGGTCCCCAACCAATTGGGCAACCCCATGTTCTCGAGTTGATCTTCAAATTGATAATGCTAAGGCAACGTTTAGCATTTTTTAATTCACGTTATCATATGTTTGCATATGATCAATTTGATGATGCCGTATGCCTTATCACTTGATATAGGAACTACTTTTCAGTGATTAAATGGAACCTCAAGACTGAAAGAAATCGAATTGGTAGGCTTGACACGGACCCTAATTCTTGAGGGCCATAACTTTCAATTCAACAGTTGGATTTCATAATTATCAAATGTCAATTAAAAGCTCTAAATCAAGGTTGGAAAACTCACCAAGTTCACTTTTGACTCTCTAGAGTAATTTATTTTTTATGAAGGGCCGAGACAAATACAAGTGAGACTTGGCCGATTCACCTCATTTTAATCATTTATTTTCTTTTTGAGCCATTTTGATAAGTAGATTTGATTTTGAACAATTAATGTGTATTTTTAAGTAATTATGCATGAGGTTTGGAGTTAAAAATTTAAAAATGGTGACTGAAATGTAATTTGAGACTTATTTTTGGTTTTTTACATTCAATACTTGACTAAGAAGTTATGTATTATGCAATATCTTTTTTATCTTATTTTTCATTATAGTATTTTTCTTGCATATATAAATTTATTAAATAGAATCGATTATCATAAATGCATGTAACGAAATATATATTTATATTTCATAAGTATTTGATTTATTTTAAAATATTTTTCAAGTTATTTATAAAAAAATTAACTACCTTGAGTCTCTGCGTAGACTCTATCTGAGGTAATTTTGTTGCATTAGACAAGTTAGGTCCGTGTCACAAGTTTTCTCTCCTTGCTCTAATGAAGAGATTAACACGTCAAACTGCTACAATGGTTAGAGCCTTAGAGTGTTAGAGATTAGTGGCTTAGATAAGGATTAGCTTGGTTGTTAGAGATTTTAGGTAATTTGAATTTTAAATAATTGTTTATTAGAGTTGCTCTTCATTATATAAATTGAGACCATTACGGTGAAATTATGGGAACACAGTGATTCTTGAAATTCTTTATCGTATCAGAGCTGTCATGATTATATAATTTATGGTCGATGATCTAGCAATCAAGTTGGGTACGATCTTGCTTATGCAATCATCACCGTCAAATTTCTTTTATTTCAATAAAGAAAATAAGCATCATCTCCCATCTAACCATCAACTCAAGCCTAACGATCTTCTCAATCTCAGTTTGCATGATCCAAATTTCTGAAAGAGATTATGTCAGATCTGGTCTAATGGACCACCGACATCGACAGAATCAACGAGAGCGGATTGCGACAGTGATGGATCCACAGACGGGCAGTGATCCCCAAGAAGAAGATGTGATCGTTTTTGCAAAATATTTAGAATATATAATTTATTTTGAGATCAAGAGTTTCTATTTTTAATGCGAACAATCACAGATCCTTTCCATGAAAAGATCATGTAATTGAGGGGGAATGTTAGAGATTAGTATAAGGATTAGTTTGGTTGTTAGAGATTTTAGGTAATTTGAATTTTAAATAATTAATTATTAGAGTTGATCTTCATAGTATAAATTGAGATCAATTCTCAATTGAATGTTACGGTGAAATTATAGGAACACAGTGATTCTTGAAATTCTTTATAGAGGTCATTTTCTCGACCATATCTCACATTTAGACATCCAAATCATGATTACTTTTTCTTTTTTCTTTTTCTTTTTTTCAGATTTTCTGGATTTTAAACCAATTAAAGCTTATATGTTACTTATTTTCATTTTAGGACTTTATTTACATTTTTAATGTAGTTAGAGTCTTGACACTCTTGACTGTGGTTTTCATTATATTTAGTAAACTAGTCATTCGTAAGTAATAATCAAGTTCAAAGTATTTAAATTTTCCATATAAAGAGTTGTAAATGAAGATTCTAGATAATCCATCTATATATTCAACATGTCAAATTGCTACAACAGTCAAAGCCTAAGGGGTTATTTTCTTGACAAGATCTCACCATTTAGACATCCCAATCATGGTTTTTTTTTTTTTTTTTTCAGATTTTTTGGATTTTAAGCCCAATTAAAGTTTATATGTTACTTATTTTCATTTTAGAACTTTATTTTTATTTATTTTCATTTTTTATTGTAGTTATAGTCTTGACACACTTGACTGTGGTTTTCATTATATTTAGTAGACTTGTTATTCGTAAGTAATAATCAAGTCAAGTTCAAAGTATTTAAATTTTCCATATCAAGAATTGTAAATGAAGATTCTAGACAATCCATCTATATATTCGCAACTCAAGAATTTTAGATTTCAATGTTTTGAGATGGGTGACCATTAATTTTGTTTTCCCCACACATGACCCACGTTGCCAGATAAAATCTGTGAAAAAAAAACTTCTTGCACTTATCTTTGTAGGAGTATCTGCCAAAATAGAATAGTCTCAGAGTCCACATGTCAACAGAAAAATTATGGTCGTGGCCACTGGCCACTAATGAGGGTGGCATTAAAGTAATTTAATATCCGACCCCATGTCCAAAATGGAGAATTTACAAGACTCAATACTACTCCAGCTTCTGCATAAAACTCACCACCAACATAATTCTGTCTATAATTTTATCTGACGTATTGATGGCCAAGCTGAGAGTCTCCTTGTCTCTTGCTATCTTCTTCTCTTTGCTGTTTTCTCTCCTCTCTCCAACTCAACCTCACCCCTTGGAGAAACCATGCAACGCATCAATCTCAGCAATGTTTGTATTTGGAGACTCTACAGTCGATCCTGGGAACAATAACTACGTGCCTACCATTTTCAAGAGCAACTTCCCACCTTACGGAAGAGATTTCATACAGCACAAACCCACTGGAAGGTTTACAAATGGAAGACTCCCAACCGATATCTTAGGTAATTTACACAATCCTCCTTTCATCTAGGAATGGCAATGGGTCGGGTTTAAATAGGACCTGCCTGCCCCTCCTATTAGAGGGAGGGTTTGTAGTGCATTGGTCAGGTTCGAAGTGAATTCCTGTTTTTAGACTCTAACCCAAGTAGAGTTTAGGGTAGATTTTGGTTCTGAGTAGGGGTGACCAGAGTCAAAGGATTTGGGTAAAATTATCAAAAAAAAAAAGAAAAAGAAAAAGAAGAAGACTAGAGTCAACAGACTCTGCCGACATTTTGGTGACATTAGTCATTATCTCTTTAAATCCAAGTTAGCTAGAGTGGAATTAATCCGTAAAAGTCCCTTAATTTTAGATATAACTAAGTCTTTATGTACAAGCCTTCACTAACAGTAGATAGTGGGGATTGTTTTCTATAAGTTGTATGCTTGAACATCATTCACTGCATGAATTTTATTATTTTTTTAAATACCCCCATCTCTTTGGTAGTAACAGAAATGTATGTGTGTGTGTGTATCATTGTGAATTATTATTTGGGTGCGAATAACTGAAGTATGTTAATTCTTGCATGCAGCATCATATGTATGTCTCAAAGAAACTATACCTCCTTACTTGGACAAGTCTTTGAGCGACAACGACCTACTCACAGGCGTTAGTTTCGCATCCGCTGGATCTGGATATGACCCACTTACACCCTCACTCAGTGTATCTCTCTCTCTCTCTCTCTCAATATGATTGTTTTTGTTGTTGTTACTAGTAGTAGTGCCGCATGGTTTCAATATGTTTTTGTTGTTGTTATTACTACTAGTAGTAGTAACAGGAGAAGAAGAAGAAGAAGAACCAATGGTAACAGTTGTAGCAGAGGATGGAGTCGTTGGTCCATTGTCCTTAATCTTCCAGTGAGGCCCACCTAAGAAAAACTCACTGCCATTAAGAGTTAATTCCTACTGTTGGATCGGATGTGATCGCGTGTTTAGGTGTTTCATTGGTACGATATATTCAAGTCGACAAATACTGGTCACTGCTTTGCATTCCATAACTAGTATGAAAAAATGGATATCTTTCACACAATAGTCCAGCCGGGCAGGGCCTAGGGCCCATTGTTTTGTCATTTTTCTTGGTTTGGGGGTTGGGGTTGGTGAGAATGATAATATGGGCTCGACTCTATCATTGGAATCAGGGTGGAAAAGTCGGGCCCGCTTGTTTAACACGAGACTCATATTTAACCCGACCCCTTGTCATATTGGGGTGGGTAAGGCAAATGACCCGCATTAAAAGCGGTCAAGTTTACAATTAACCCGTGTAACTCGTTTGTAACTTCAAAAACTTCCCTAGGGTTGGATTTCTTCTCTCTTTCCTCTTTTCATGCAAGAGATTTCTTTTTTATTTACTTATTTTTTATTTTTTGGCTGAGTTACTCAAGAGATTTCATTGAGGATTTTACCGGGTCTATCGTTTTGTTTTTATTTTTAAGAGGATTTTACAGGAAAAATCCTCTCAGATTCACTATAGACGAAAAAAGACCTAAAACATATGTACCCACCACAGTGGTCCTAGGGGGACCTTTTGGTTTAATATTTTTATTGTTTTACTAAGTGGCGATATCTATGCTCACCCGCATACACGTGCAAGGATATCTCCACTTGTTTCATAACTTCTTCTTCACAGTAATCATTGATATTATACTGGAAAATCTTTCTTTCTTTTGGATGGTGGTTGCCTGGCGATGGAGGTTAGATGGTTATGATAGGTGCAGTTGAAGATGATATGGTAAAAGAGAAATGTGAGAGATGGGTAATATGGATATCGGTTGTAGGTATGAGGCTGGTTTAGGTGGTGTGAATTGGATTGGTAGAGATGAGGGACGCAAGGGGAACAAGATGACGATGGAGGCGAAGGTACTTTAGAGATGGGCAGTGTTTGTATATGGAGACGAGAAAAAGATATTGAGAAAGGTGAGTTGCATAGAGCAAGAATGAATGAGAGAAAAGAAAAGGAAGCAGAAGGAAAAGAAATAAGAAAACAAAAGAAAGGAGAGGAAGAGATGGGTTCAAGAGAAACAAAGAGGTGAGTTACGTGAGATTAGGTGAAGTTTCATTCGTTTAATGGTTGGAAGGAGATGAATGGGTTCAGATGAGTCTTTTAGATTGTTGGCGAAAGAGGAATGAAAAAGTGATGGCTTGAGATGGCTATATGTCAGAAAATTAACTAGTCCCCACATGCATCCAAGTCTAAGACTGGTGAGTTCACCATATCACGAAGGAAAATATTGTACAGGTAGGGGGTTAGCTGGTAATTGTGGAAAAAGTTGGATGAGGAAGAAAGAGGATGAAGGAGAAGAAAGAAGAGGGAAAAACAAGCGTGGTTATCTCCATTCATTTATGTGCGTAAGTGGGGATATCGCCATGCCACTGATAAAACGATGAAAAAAAAACCAAACAAAAAAGGGCCCTAGGACCACTACGGTGGATACACATGTTTTTTGTCCTTTTTTGGTCTACAATGATAAATCCCATGACCACTAAGCAAGCACTGTTCATATCAATGTCCACATGACCACGAAGCAAGCACTGTTGCACCTGAAGAGCCCTTCAAATGCTCAACTTGCTTCCTTTGCAATGTGGAGAGATCAAGGTGGGACCGGGGGATGCAAGTTTATCATCACCATATATCCAAATGCCTATCATGTGCTTGGATGATCCTCCAACTGTCATCTGAAGAGCCATCCTAAGCTACCGTGTGGCAGTCTGTCCTCATATTAATGTGAAAGGACAAATGTTCAAAATACAGGCTTTCTTCCGGCTAGCCTACTTGAGAAAGCTGTCAAGGAAAAGTTCTAGAGATTCTCTTCTATACAAGAGGAATCCATAAGAGGAATCCATAATACATTTTGTCTAAGGCTTCTACTCTGAAGGACTTCATGTGGCTCCTACTTAAAAATAATCTAAACCATTCAAATGAATGCTCCCATATTCTTTTGTACCTCCTCACCACATTCTAATAAAATTAGAGTTGAGCCCATCACCGGATATTAAACACTTTTAGAGCACAAATAAAATATATAAAAATTCAAATATTTTCGGAGAAATCAATCTAGGGGTGGGCCCAATTAATAGTGGGATAAAACTTGTATAAGAACACAGAGAAAAGGCCAATGATCCTTTTAGGTAGGTGTTTTAGAATTTTGCTTAGCGCAGCCCACTAAGTAGCCTCGCGAGAGTGGAAGTGGGTGCCTTTTAAGATTCGGACTTACCATAAGTGAGGGTTTGAATGAGAAATGGCTGAATTGGTGGATAATGGAGATTCATGCTATTCTCTGCAATCGTTTTTCCCTTCCTCTTCTTACTGTCACGACCTGGGCCCGAGCTCTGATTATTACAGACAAATCTCGAGTCGCGATCTCCATATTTACTCCCGTAAACTCCGAATTAATTGAAGTTAATACGAAATCCACAATGGATAATCCACAATGGATAACCATATATTCATACCTGACAAATATACACTTTTTTGCATAACATATATACATTAACGAAACAATTAAAACTATACGATTCGTTTACATAAAAGTAAGGTTCATACACACATTTCATTTCACTATCTATGTCAACCACCGCATATTCTAGTATAATGCAGGTGACATCTATTCACATTTCAAAATGAATGTATCAAAATTATTTTTCAAAACACTTTTCCAAAATGTTCAAATCACATTCGCGCTCCGATTCACGTCTATTCAATCAAACCTCCTGGAGGAATTTGATTGGCCTCCTTCCAAGCGGCGTGGCCTCTGCAATACCAGTACGAGCAACTGGGCCTGTAATGTCATCAATAACACTGTGAACATGACGGTTCAACAATATATGCAAAGATCTATGATAGTACATACTAATAAACATGTTTATCCATACTACAATCAATACTCATATCTAAACAATTCAAATCAATAACAGTACCCTATACATTAGAGTCAAGTAATAACAATGACTAAACTTTGGCAATTACAATAGTAGACAGTTCATTCAGTTCTTCATAAAATGAAGCATTCAGTTATCCGATTAACGAATTCAATCAGTAATGTTTCTCATTATTCATCCAATTTTCAGTGAGTATACTTTAATAAGTGGCTTATCATTCAATATGTGTGGGATCTACTACGGTCTTGATCAGAGATCATTAGCATCACCATGGAGCTCCGGAACACCCCATTCCATCTACTGCAGTAGGATTATTCATTAATTCATTTCATTAATTCATTCAGCTCTATACGAGCTTAAGAAACTACAATGTAATGCCAGACTGGGAATCAAATCAAATCAGTAAACCCATTCAGAGCTATAAACTAGACATTCAGGTGAAATGCTCATTATCTAATGTGTGTGTTATTTTCAATAACATCACTTTAATTGAAATTTACACATTATGGTAACCTTAGCTAACACCCATGAAGGTTTAGTTGAAAACACCATTAACATTAGCCCTAATCAATAGGCTTCTTTTCAAAAAAATCAGACCTCAGTCTGAAATTTCTTCAACTTCAGTCACCTTGTCGGTTACCTGTCGGTTAACTGAATTCTGGAACTTGGCTAACCAAACCACAAGTCGGTTAGCTTTCAAGAACCTCACAAATTCTGATAAATCTCTTAAGTTCGGTTAGGTATTTGGTCACTTACCCACATGTGGAACCTCTCTAGAGACTCCTTCCCCTTCTAATTTATTTCTTTCGTCTTCCTTCTACCTCGTCCTTCCTCATATGCTGCAGGTTACACGGTTGGATCGGGGTGACCCGCATCAAATGCGGGTTATGTTTCAGACTATCGAAAATTTGAAATTTCAATGCCAAGTCAATACTCTTGGGATTCAAACTCGCGACTGTTTGACTCATAGTGTTGACTCATTTTAAGTTTTCTTAGCTATCAATTCCTGTCAAAACCTGGAGGCGGTAGTAGGAGAGAAAATACTTTTAAATAAAAATTAGCTGGCTCATTTTAAATATGAGGTGGTTATGGGTTGAGCTCATCCATAGTCAACCCAACCCAAATTTGCCTGATCCAACCCAGTTCCACCCCTACTTGGTTCATCACATTCAAGTCAAAATTCCATACAAGTTGAGCTCAATTCTCAACTTGTTTAAAAAGGGTGACGAGGTGCTTGCATATTACACACAAACTAAAATCAAAAGTGGTTATTTATTTATGAATGTTTGCCTGTAATTGCAGAGGGTGATTGACATGCCAAAGCAACTGGACTACTTTCGTGAGTATCTGAAGATGATTCAGCTGAGAATTGGGAAGGAAAGGACCCAAGATCTCATTAAAAAAGCTCTAGTAGTAGTCAGTGCGGCTACAAATGATTTTGTTGTCAATTACATGGCTCTCCCCTTTCAACAGAAGAAGTACACAATTGAGGAATATCAAAACTTTTTGCTTCTCAATCTCAGACAATTCCTGCAGGTTTGCTACTTGGTCTTATTCCATCTCTGTTCTAGTTTAGTCCATGACCCTTCATCTCCTTAAAATGAAAAATATCAAGGCTTGTTAATGGCCTAAATTTTAGCCTGAATCATATGGACCGATTTTGTGGCCCAACTTTTGCACTTATTCAAACAAACTTTTAAGTCCCTAAACAAATTACCTTAATGATCAGATTTAGTGATAAAAATGGATCGGATGTGGGGAAGAACCATAGTGGATTTGGACCCAAATCCGTCTCTTTATAGATCTGGATCCAGCACGGACCCTACTAGTTATATCTAGATCGGGCATCAACTTTAAAAAAATCAGGGGATTCAGAATAGATTTGATGTGGGGAGGATTAGTATAATTGAATAAAAGGAGCTTCAAAAT
Organism: Persea americana; assembly: GCA_029852735.1. NCBI lineage: Eukaryota > Viridiplantae > Streptophyta > Magnoliopsida > Laurales > Lauraceae > Persea > Persea americana. The sequence goes on from CM056813.1 coordinate 1,335,289, forward strand.
AAAATTTTTAAATGTACATGTGGGGCTGTTAAATGGCTTATATATGATTAAAGCTAAGTAGACTATCAAGTATGAATATAACTCAAGTTATGCAGACCCTTAAAACCTATATGTATTTTTAATATGTGAATATAATTGCTCCAAATTAATCTGAATTTCGAATCCTTGAGCTGGAACATTTAATTCTGGATCCGAATATTGTTCTGAATCAAGTATCAAATATTAATATAACTCAACTTATGTAGACCCTTAAATATAGAGATATATATATATATATAATTTCTTCGGATTCAAATCCTTGAGTCGGAACGTATAGTTCTGGGTCCGAATATTGTTCTGAATCCGATATGGATGGATCTGGATCTTGATCCGAGTTTCTCTCCTAAAAAAGAAAAAAAAAAGTTTAATTTTTGCCATCTTTTTTAACCTACGTCTTTCCTTTATATGATTTTAACATGCAACATCACATTACAGGAAGTGAGGGCTCTAGGGGTTAGGAAGATTGTTGTGGTGGGGCTTCCCCCAATGGGTTGCTTGCCCTTGGTCATAACCTTAGAATCACATAAGTTGGGGTTTGAGATTCCCGAACGTGGTTGCATTGACTCATTAAACTCCTTATCAAGCGACTACAATCAGAAGCTGCAAGACGAGTTGATGGCACTGCAAATGCATAAAACAAGCAGCGGCAGCAGTTCCTCACTTTCACTTGGTCTCCGATTGGCATACTGCGATATCTATCACCCCGTCCTTGACATGGTCCAACATCCAGCCAAGTTTGGTAAGTGGTGCTGAAAATTGAGATTTTTGTGAAGTTCTGCTAACCGAACTAGAAAATTTTGAGAATTCCAATGGATTGCAACTGACTCTTGCTTGCTGTAGAAATTCCCAATATATAAAGTACTCCTGCAAACAAACTCCCCCGAGGGTTTTTGACATGGATTGCTATGTTTAAAAATTTGTCTTTATTTGAGAAGCATGACAATCTTTTTCAACCCCCTAGGTTTCTGCGGTGGGCCCCACTCAATGCATCTGACTACTATTCTAATAACACTAGGTTGACGAATAAATAGTGCTTGTCTCATCATCATCATCTTACTCGTCTCATTTTTATTCAGTCTATAGTGCATTTGAAGATCAGAATTAACATTTTGACCTGGCCTATCAAAGGAGGTCCCACACCAATGAACCCAAATGAAATACCATTGTCACTTGGATTAGATGATATTCACAGTTGGATAACATTTCATATGTAACTAATCCGTTGTTAGGCAAAATGTTTCTTGTGATCAATTCAATATATAGTCCAATTGACTCTAATCGACAAGTAAGGTCCACTCAAGTGGGCCATCAATGAATAAGAACACCCACATTAAATCAAGACCAAGGTCCATCAAGTAGGCCACATGATATATAAAGCTGAATTTTGACAGGTTTTGAGGAGACGACAAGCGGGTGCTGTGGAACAGGGCTGCTTGAAGCATCCATCTTATGCAACTCCCATTCTCCTGCATGTTCGGATGCCTCCAAGTACGTCTTCTTCGACTCAATCCACCCAACAGAGAAGACATACTCCGATGTCCTCAACTCTCTTTACAAAACTATAGATAACTTGTTGAAGGACTAAAAGTATCTCAATATCTCTCCGTCTATATAAACCAGCATGAATAAATACAGATCATTATTATGATAATCATCATCAGCAAAGCCTTGTCTTGACTAAGTCAAGTTAGCTACGTACCAATAGATACAGATGTCTGGCAATACTTGCAAGGGCAAACTAATATTTTGAGCCGACATGAGATGTTCAAAGCATGTAGTTCAATTAGTCAGAGACATGGGTATGAGTGTGAGATTGCATGAATTTGAGTCATTTGCTATAAAAAAAAAAGGAAAAATGTAAATGACCTTAGATGCATTTGGTTGATATCTTGTATTCCTGGTCAACACTCAACAGTCTCATGTTGTCAATTTATTCTTGCTCAATTTATTGTTGCAGTCAATTTATTGTCAATTTAATCGACGCTGTTATGAGTGTTGTTAATAAATTATATCAAGCTATAAATATAGAATGATGGTGAATTGTGTTGCCCTTTCCTTTTGCTTCTCAATGAGCTTCTGTATGGCACTATGGGGTTCTTTGTGCAGCACCAATTTTATGAAACTCAATTTCCTAACTATGCTGTTTTTCCTTGATTTCTTTTACTTCCATTTTAGTTTGAGATTATTCTCAGTGGGCTCTATACAGATGCAGATGGAATATATGACTCCAACTGCATCTTTACTGTATTACCGAAAATGAAAAAAGAAGAAAAACTGCGTCTTCTTTAGTATTTTTTTTTAAATGTCAATGGGCGGGAATTATGCAGGGCACGTGTTTGCAGCTTTAATTTCTCGGGTAGTATATCATTAGTACATGAACTAATCCCACTAGAAGAACAATTACAAGATATCTTGAGAATAAAGCTGCAAATGGGTATTCGATTCTTTCATTATCCAGAAGATCCAAACTACAAAAAATGAGTTTGGAATCTGTTTTAGATTTTAATTCATAAATTGGTTAGTTCGGAATCCAATTTAGGTTCCAATTGATAAATGGATATGGTTCTGGATCCATATAGGTTCCAACCCGTGGACGCAGGACCAAATATGGGTATTTAATGTTGTAAAATGTAGCTCAAAATTAACTTTTTCTGGATATTTTTATGTATAATCTTGGAGGTAGTGGACTTGATACACTGTTATAAAATTAAATATATACCTATTTTAAATAGAATAAAAATGAAAAGAAATTAAAACTGATTTTGAAACTAGATTATGCTCCTCTAGGTACATCTGGTTATGGAAACGAATCTGGGGCTTTCTATCGGAATTGGATATGGAACCAACAAAACAAGTTCCAAGTTAGAATCGGACCCAAAACCGGAACTATTATTTAGAAATGGGTCTGGATCTGGTTCCAATATGGTTTCGAACCCAAAATCGTATTGTCCAATTTTGGTAATTTACTATTAAAGTGAAGTGAAGTAATTAAAGCCTCCATTTAAGGGATATAAAAAGACTATGGGTAATATCAAAAGTACACAAATTTGAAATTTCCTTTTTAACTTTTTTTAAAGTAATATTATTGACCTCTTCAAAAGGGTTGTGATTAAAAATCCTAGTATTCAAGGAGCTTTCCAGAGGAATTCAAGAGAACAAGGAGTCATACAGCTATACAGGAAACCCAATGCTTACTTCTATCATGTCTGGCCACCCCCGTGACTTGCTCGCATGTGTGTGTTCACCACCTCCCAAGTCACTTCCTAGTCAAACACTACGAACAGGAGAAGAAGGCGGTATTTTTTTTGCTGAAAGGTAAATATTGTATGCAGGAGGAAGAAAGAAGATACATGGGGTGAACAAAAGCCCCAGCAAACACAGCAGGCTGCTATACAGACCAGCCATAACAAAAAAAACAGGGATATAAAAAAAGAGAGAACAAACAAAGGATGATGGAAAACTTCTCAATGACAGCTAAGAAGGAACTCCCCAGAAAGAAAAAGAAATTAAGGATGCCTTGCTCTCCACCTCACTGTGGAACCACCTATGGAGGCATAAAAAATGCTAAGAGAAAAATCAGAGGGAGATGACTCCCAGAAAGTCAAGGAATGGGTGTAGGGAACTGCTTGGAATGCGAGCGGGGAGGGTGCCTAGCATCTCCCTTAGGCGGTCAACTAGGATTGACTTTGCTTTGGAAAAAGAAGCCTTCTTTCCATTGTGCTCGTAGTCAATTCTGATAAGCCACGAGACCGAGATTGTCACGCCCCCATTTCTAAGAATAGGGATTATGCGTTAGATTATGGCTAATTAAAATTTTCAACATTAATAAACAACACGTGGCCCCAATCATGTCGCATATGAATCGAAGACCGCTGTGAGGTATATATTATTCCTTAAATACATAGAACAAACAACAGACGCTTCATGAATACAAGTGGTATTTCAAGATGTATAGTTAAGAGCAAATACTGAAATATTTTAACTAGAGTAAAAGTTTGAAACAATTAAACAAAAAATATTATTTGCATAAAAGGCCACACTAAAACTCAGGCCAAATAGAAAGTCGAAAAAATCAAAAGATGAATCTAGCCAAGTATAAACGTGAATGCTCTCGAGTACGGAGTCGATATAGTTAGACAACGCTGTCCGTATAATAATCTGGGAGGTCATTAGGTTGATTCGCCTGAACTTCATCTCTTGTCTCCTTCTCGGGATAGAAGGGCCAAGTACCTATGCACCAAGAGTAGCGTCATCAAACGCGATGGTCGGCAAGCAGTCTATATATATTTATATAACATTAGTAAATATGTATTACGAAGCGGATTAGACGATAGACAAGATTATAGGAATGCATAGCATTTGAATCAAAACAATTTAACATAAATATCTATCAAAGTATGCAGTCCACATAAGCTAATCACTATGGGATAGTTCAACATCACCCTCCTTTACTCTTATAGAGTTGTGGTAGAGATATTCAAGACACAAGATAAAACCCCGGCTAGCAATCAAGAGGGATACCATTCATAATCAAACTTCAATACTTCTTTTCAAATGGGTATCCGATGGTATACATCCATCTAAAATATAAAAATCCATACTGCATCAAAATTCCAAAGCCCTCACACATGGTGGTGCCCCGGCCGTGTTGTACATTAATAACTGAGTGGTGCTTGACACAAAGAATCCTAAACATACAATAGTGGGGGGTTAGGCTTTCTGGCGTAAACAACATTCGTTAACAAAAGAGAGACTACTTTTCTATTATCATATCAAAACCAAGCAAACAAGCTTCTTCCAAACATCAATACCATAAGTAGTCCCCATCAAGCCTTTACAATCAAAGCCACCTAGCCTCAATACTTCAATCAAACTTCAGAACAAATGGAACATCAAAAGGGATCCTAAGTCCATCATCTAAGTTCTTCATATGACCCCAAAACAAAAGAGTAAACAAAGCTAATGAACATGTTTGTTAGATGTAGACAAGTATCAGACGGTACAATTCGGAATAATAAGCGATAGAAAATCCAATCCTAATGATGTGATTTTAAATTCAGTCATTTAATACTGCAACTGCACAGTTATCTTGTTGAGACAGTGGCAATTACAGGTCAATCCCACATGGAGCACTACTAAGTTAAAATTTAAAATCTGATTTTTTTTTTATCAATGATAATGACAAGAGAGATAATAAGAAATAATAATAAAATTGAGAAAATTCTAGATCTAAAGTGCAGAAATAAGATATGAGAAAAAGGTAGATCAGAATATCATGAATCCATTAAGTAGTCCCACCATCATTCTATGCAATTGATAAAATAAATTTGTCCAAAAATCCTTCAAATCAGAAACAAATCAATGTTTCTGATTCGGATAATTTGTCTATCATAGAGTACAATTTTTCATAATTTATTTAAAGCAAAGATCTCCTTCACCTAATGAGATTATGAACTTAACTAAATATCACATATTAATCAAAGATAGATTATCAAATAATTTCAATCTAAGAATAATCTATTAAAAAAACATACATGATTAAAGCATTGCTCAAATAAAGAAAATTAAATAACATAGGTTGTCAATGACAAAAGGCAGATTTATTATTATAATCAATACGCAGGAGACAAAAATATTACATAGATTAATGAAAAGAAACACTTAACTTCATATGATACTTTGATCCAGGGATCTACTCCTCCATTGCAAAAGATGTGATTTTCATTAAGAACTTCATGACAATTACAATCTTCTCTCACAGTCTTCTAACCTAATTATGGAACAGGGCTCCAGAATACTAAAAAATAACTCTTAAATTCTATTAATTAGGAAAAGAAGAGAAAGAGGAGAGAGAAAGAGTAATTAGTGGACGTCCAAGGGAGGGATTGTATCCACGTATGCTTCATTTGGTTCCTTTTATAACTCCTGGTTATCTTACAGATGCATTGAATCTGGACACATTCTCTGCAGATTTGATTTATCCTCATTGATAAGGTATATCTCTTTATCCTTTTTGAATTTGAATGAGGAGGAAGCTAGGCTAATCTTTAGATGCAGTCCCACAAGGGATATGCAGCAATAGATTATCAACGGTGTGGATTTAATTGCAATCCCGTCTAAAAATGAATATGAAAATCTCCGGGCCCATAACTTTGTCAATTTAGCTCCGATTAGCATAATCTTGGGCTCCACGGACATCTACTCTGAATAAGCTTTTTAGAGGTAGGTAAATTTCATTTATCCGACGGTCGGATTGAAAGTTATGACTATTTGAAGATGAGTTATCCTAAGAAAAACGAGATTAACTTTTGAAAGGGCATCAGATGTGGATGATTCAAACTCTTCTTCTTTTATTCCAATCAAACTTTTACTCTTTGAATTATCTATTAATAGTTTCAAATCTACAACTACTGCGGACCTTGCCTTGCGGGACATTTCATCTGCTTGAACAGTTGGTCCTATGAGAAGTCTTTTGATGTACTTAGAACTCTTCAACTGACATGATAAGTGGACCTTTCATTTGATTGATTTGCACCTAGCTTGTATGTGGGGTCCACGTGGTGAATTCTTCAATTTACTTCTTTTCAAGTTTCAATTTAGCAATGTAGGGCCGAGGATGACTATGTATGCTTAAAAGTGGGTTTTGTGACAGAGGCCTGCAATTCTCAGTTTCTGCACATTCTAATTCAACACATCAAGTACTGAAGAGCCCATATTGAAGCGGGACCCATTCGGATAGAGTTCTACTATAACTGGGACTCTTCGGAGAAGAATTGCATAATATTCTAAGTTAATGTAGAAAATGTATGAAAAAGTATGAAAGTTCAGATTTCTAGGTGAAAATGCATGAAATGATGGAATTAAGTGAATAATGATGCAATTCACCAAATAAAGCCCCTAATTCATCCTAAAATGATGCATAAATATGCAAATTCATGAACTCAACACCTAAGTACAGTGTTAATCCCAAAGCATCATACATCCCTACATAGTCAACGAAATGAAGTAGGGCTCACGATACCCGAACAAATTATTTTCGTGCATAGATGTAAAGGAGGATATCCCGTTACCCAACACCGTTCACGATTGAGCTAAGTTGAATCCCGATACGATTGGAATAACCATGAGAAAACTTCGGCTCACAAAAATAAGATTGGAATAACCATGAGAAAACTTCGGCTCAAAAAATTCTTACACAAAGTCAAATGAGTCAAAAAAGAGTAGCCAAGGTTCCACCTAAGTTCACAGACCAAGAAGACAATCCCTTTTAAAAAAGAGGAATTTGGTCAGGATAAACACCATAGTCGGTTAACCGACCAGTTCAGTTAACCGAGGGTTTGACCGACAAGGTAACCGACTGCACAACTCCTACAGAAATGTCGCTTATTGGAATTGGAACCGACATATCACCGAGCTGCAGTTCGGTTAATCGATACACAGGTTCGGTTAATTGATTGCTCCCAGAATTTTGAAGCGAGTTATGTGTTTGGTTCAGAAATGGGGAGTTTCACTCCCCTTCTCCATCCACACCTGTAGACAAAGAAAAATAGGGCCTAGCCCTCTCCAAATCCCTTAGCCATCCTCCATTCACATGTACATACACAACCTATCCAATTAAGAATCCATTTCATTCACATAGAAACCTCGTTATCATGTTTTTCCCAAAATCAAACATCAATTGAGAAAATGGTCATCTAATATCATAATTCATCAAATCAAATAAAGACAAACATATTAAAGCATATATGTAGGAGTAAGGCTCTCCTAAGCTCAAGCTTAGGATAAAATCTCGTAAGCTCATGCTTGTGGGGCCCACCTTTGGTCCATCCAAATGGGCCAAACACTTGACCCATCTAAATTACACATGTCCACTAATTTTCGATCATATCCGAATTTACTAGACCGTTGGATCAACTATATATTAATCCGAATGGACTATTGACCATAAAACTTTTGGGCCCATATGGAGATGATAGAAATCACGGTTGGGGCTGATTTTTTGTAGAGAGGAAGATCTCAAGGAGTCCTTTAATCATCCCCCCCCCCCCCCCCACCCCCATCCCCATGTGGGTCCCCAGATGGGCCCCACCACAAACTTGAGCTTACCTTATCCTAAGCTTGAGCTTAGGAGAGCCTTCCTCTATATGTAGATATCTACTTGCCTTGATGAAGAGCTTCACTGAAACAAGGAAATTTGGGGGAAATCCCTCTTTGAGCTCAAACTTAGAGAAACAACTCCCAACGTAAAACCAATCTACAATATGAATACAATGGGTTCGGGTGAGTCTCTCTAATCCATTTTTAAGTAATAGGATGAAGAAAATCTAAACCTAAAAGCTTTAGGAGCTTACCTTGGAGTGGGTGTTGAATGAGGGGTTTCAAAAGAGAGATGGGTGAGGTCCTTGGAGCTTGAGGAAGAAGAAGTGAAGTTCAGCCGGCAACATCGAAGCTTCGGTGACTAGAAATGAGGAGGAGGCAATGAGGGAGATGAGAGAATGAGAGCCTGAGAGAGTGAAGTCAGAAAGAGGGAAATGAGATAAGGGGATGAGTCCAACGGTTTGGGCTTTTATTAGGTTAGGTTAGGTTAGTTGGGAATTATAGTTTAGTCATTGGGTTCACTAAAGTGATCATTTGGGCCCCTTTGGCACGTCGAATCGAAATGCGACCAAAGGCTAAAGTTCATGAAATGCCGAGACCTATCCGATGCACCCAAACTCGCAAAAACTCATAATCTCATAAAAACCGCTGAAAACTTTCCGAAATTGCAAACAACCCCTTACTCTACCAAAACGCGCTCAGAATCATGTGAGACTTCACACGCGTTATCCAAGCGTCAAACCCGACTCGTTAAGACTCTAAACACACTTAATTAGCTAACATATAATTAATTATAGTTAATATAGTATTAGGGATTGGGGTGTTACAGAGATGATATGGAAGAAGATTGCAGCTACACACTTTCTTCCAGAATTGTCTCTACCTGAAGAGAGATCGGGCCAAATAATTCCAACAGTGAAGAAAGAATAAGAGGAGGATCCCGTGGCAGAGAGAAGCCAATACCATATAGCGTAAGCTAAAGATCAACTAAAAAAGAGGTGGAGGTCAGATTCTTCACTACTTAAGCAGATAGGGCATTTGGAAGCAAGACTCATTCCTTTAGATTTTGCCCACATTTCTGTTGGAATTTTTCTGTGAAGGAGACGCTAGCTGAAGCAAGTGAACCTTTGATTTATGAAGCAATTCCAAACGAAATCTACCTAGGGAATTGATAAAGCTCTAGGACACACAAGATGCCATGCTGCCGAAAGTAAGAGGTTGCCTGAACCTCCTCCTGTCCAACTTGAAAGATCAACAGTAGGCTCCTCTGGGAGAGTAATGTTGTCGGCTCTTTTGAAGAAACTCATGAAGTTCTAGGCAAATGATTTGGAATTCTCCAAGCATTACCCTGAATAATGGTTGAAATAGTCTCCAAAGGAGAGGATTGCAGATAAGGGAATCAGGAAGCAATCAGATCGTGATCGATCTGTCTATCAAACCAAATGCTTATAGAGAACCTGTAAGGGTCAAACGGATGTTGACTGAAGTTCTGTCAGAACTTAGAGTCCCCAACCCGAGACACATCTCGTTGTAGCGAGGGTGAGTCTCGTTATAGCTAGAATGGTGCGGTTTGCCCAGTCCGATCCGGACTCTATGTGAAAGTTTGAGACAGACTCTCTACTGTAAGTGGATTCTTATTAGAAGTCTTATGCACGGATTTGGGATTATAAATGGGGTGGTTCTCACAACCCAAAGAGACACAGATCATCTCTCAAGTTCTTAATTTGTGATCTAATTGAGAGAAATTTTCTCTAGAGGTTTTTTGAAAAGTTGTGCTGCCAAGTACTCTAGAGAGTCAGGTTCTTTTGCATCCTTTGTAGAAGATTATCTTCTTGCCAGAAGATTTGAGAAGTCAAGTGCTGGATTTAGTTTGTTGCAATCAATGGTGTGAAGTCGTTAAAGCGTGAATCGATACAAGGTAACTTCAGTCCTTAGGTAGGGGATATCTGGGGAGAAAATCTGAGTTTCTTATAATTGCGAGATTCATAGTGCTTGATTAGATCCAGTTCGGATCTGTGGTTTTTCACCCGGTTAGGGTTTTTGTAACGACCCGACCCAATCCATGGCATGATATTGTCCGCTTTGGGCCTCGGCCCTCACGGTTTTGTTTTTGGTGGCTGGCCCACAGGCTGCCCCAAAACGCGTCACACCAAGTCAGGAGGCGATCGCACATTTAAGCCCAGGCTCTGGGCTGTCTCTTGGCGATGTGGGATCTTACAATCCCCACCACTCAGAGGAGAGCTGCCCTCGACTCTGATACATTTTCTGTAACGACCCGACCCAATCCATGGCATGATATTGTCCGCTTTGGGCCTCGGCCCTCATGGTTTTGTTTCTGGTGGCTGGCCCGCAGGCTGCCCCAAAACGCGTCACACCAAGTCAGGAGGCGATCGCACATTTAAGCCCAGGCTCTGGGCTGTCTCTTGGCGATGTAGGATCTTACAGTTTTCCATGCAAGAATCTGGTGTCCTTGTGGTGTGTGCTTGTGATTTTATTTCCGCTGCATATTTATTGTTTTTGCACACTTTTTGGCTGATTTATTGAGTAGACCAATCTAGAGATCTCGTACCCTAAACTTTCAGAACTCGTTTCCAACAATCTACCTACTGCCAAGTTGAAGGAGGGAGGAGAAAGATCTTATGCGCTTCCAGATACATGAACCGGTAACATGATTCTGAGGGCTCCAAGGAGAAGTATTCCTAAAGTATCTTACCTTAAACCATTTAGCCAAAGAGAAGAGGAAGAGGCGGCCTCCCAGGCTAGCTTCAATATACAAGCATCATTTAAATCTTTTGTCCTCCTTAAGCCATGACCACTTTTAGCTTTAGGGAGGCAGTTTGTATTCCACCGAAGTAGGTTGCACTTGATTCTTGTAGGATCCACTAACCAAAGAAAATCCCTCATGATCTACTCAATTTGTAAGCATATCTTACCTGGAATTAGGAGAGCTAAATAAACATGGATAGGAATTGAAGACAATACGTGCTTCATCAAAGTCAGCCTCCCTTTAAAAGACAGTGATTTCATTTTCCAACCAGCGAGCTTGGACCTAATAGAATCCAAAATTCTTAAGAAGTAGCCACGCCTTGGGCTGCCTAAAAAGAGAGAGTTATATAAATGCCTTAAATAAATTCTCCACAATCAATATAGGACACAAGTTCTCTTCTATTTCAAGAAGGAAAACTCAATGAAGAAAGGGGGTAGGGCTTCTACGCAGCGTCACTACACCTTGCAGCGATGTTCTTTTCCCAATAAGAGCTCCCCATGTGTTTAGGGAGTATTAATTGCTTTTGTAACAACCCCACCTCAATAATGAATGAGTTTTATTTCCTATATTGCCCTTGGCCATTAAGTACATCAGCACACATGGAGTTCTCATTTCAAAGAAATACTTAGAAAAAAAATATAAACAACTTTGGGTTTGACGTGGGCCACTACACCTCCCAAATCTCCTCCCTAAATCTCTCATCCAGATTTTAAGAGATTTGTGAGAAATTTCAAATAAGACGATCTGTTGCTTTTGTGGACTTCTATGGGCCCTTTAATTTACAATCAAAACCGTTGACCTTCTTAAGAAGGTTGAAAATAACTAGCAATCAAATTCCATGTCTTGGTTTCTCATGGATTTTGGAAAATATGTGGAAAATAATGAACTGTTGGATGTAGTATAGTGTAAAGCGTGTTATTCCACTATGTTAGCCAAACACGGAATGCGATATTTTTTACCTAAGAATCCTCATTGAGAATAGCCATGATTCCATGGGAACAAAAAAAAAACCCTCTAATTTGGATTGGAGATTCCTCTTTTGCTAACAAACATGCCCTTTGAAAATGATTTGAAAATGATAAACTAGGATCAAAATGGGAAAGCAAAGACCTCAAATAAGGGACCTTACCTGCCAATGAAATAAGATCCATGTTGGCTTGGGCCAATGAGGACATATCCATGCCTTTGAAAGTGAGATCTAGTTTGCCTTTTACTTCTTTGAGTTTAAATTTCACATCAACTATGTGTGATGGAGGGATACTCCTTTTGTTATAAGCTTTGGGCAAGGATAGTTCTACTTCTAGTTGCTCGAAGATAATGCTTCATAGTGGGGAAGGGTTCGAGATCCTCATCCAATCTGGGTCCCAATTCTCCAAAGGGAAGGGGGTCTGGTCTTAAATTCCCTGAGCTAGCGATTCATACCAAAACCTTGGGGCATTAGTAGAGGCAACATAAACACATTTCAATGCTCCTCCTTAGGCGGCTGGTTGGCTTTGATACCATCTTAAGTTTCTTTAGCTAGCCATTCATACCAAAACCTTTAGGCGTTATTAGAGAGAACATAAATACTTGTCAATACTCCCCCTCAGGTGGAGCCCACTCCTCAACATCTGGCCCATTGGGTAGATGCAATAAAGATGGGGTAGGCCAAGGATTCGGTGACTATATTTGGAGTTGTGTATGTGTGGTCCATTTGGATGGGTCATAAGGTGGGCCCCACTACCATGCATACATATATATAGTCTAGAGCCTAAATGCGAGGGCCCCCACCCCTTACTCTCATAGTACCATGAGAGTAACTCTCATATGAGCATTTTCCATGTATATATATATAATTCAGGTCGAAATAGGTATTCATGGATTTATTGGTGAATTATGTCCCCTCAAACTAGATGGCTAGATCTTCACCTTTATTTGACAGGAAGGCATTGCTTAGAACTTTTGGGAATTTGATAGAGACAAATAGGCCTTGATTGGATTGGGTTTGGGCATCGAAGTTTGGAGATGGCAGTTCCGCAGTGGATCTATTAACCTAAACCAACCGGAGTAATTTGGAAGTTGAGTTCAACCAAAGGTTGGGTTTAGACCAGTTAATCCATCCCTTTGACAAGCGAGCCTAGGGCCCACAAATATGAGGGTTTATTTTTCTTATTTTAAAGCCCGATGGTAGGGTAGTGCCTAATTTTAAAAAACCCACTACCTCGAATGCTAGGCTATGGCTTGACCAAGCCATACAGGCCATTTGACAATGAAACTCTATGTATTCCATTTCTAAGCAAACAAATAGGCCCGTCTAAATTATATTTGCTATGTGTTTCAGTTCCATGCAAACAAACACACCCATTTTGGCAGATCCCATCAATGAATTCTTATGTATTCCAAATTCCATACTAACCAACAAGCCAACAATCAACATACCCTTCGTGCATGCATGTTTCTCTAAAAATCCAGTGAGGCTCATGTCCAAGGTCTTTTTCTCTGTTTTGACGGTTTGATCCCACGGAGTACATCGTTTCTCCTTAATATCTTAGGTTTACTGGATATACATATGGTCCTTTGATGAGTTTAGAGACATCTTGTGGAAATTGGAAAGATCATCAAACATGATAAACTTATTTTGGAACAAAGGCACATGAGTCGTTGGGTTTTAGTTTTGAGCGGGGGGCCCCCATTGATATATCAAATTCATCTTTGAAATCTAAGTCACAGGAGCCAAACGCTTCAAATCTAGCTTTTACATTAGCCAAGGGTTGGTGTTAAGACAAGACTTATGATGACGTAATCACAAAAACCAAGATCCTTAATTAGATATTTTCAATTTCAATGATGTTAAAAGACAGTTTTGGCAGAATAGTGATATAAAGCCTAAGTCAGATGGGTATTTTTTTTTAACTAGGTTAAAAACCATGTAGGTTGTCTTCATTGACAGTAGCTCAACATCAACGCATAGCCACTAGCTAGCTTGCCTTTATACGTGAAACTTTTGTTCCAGCAATTTTAAATGGATTAAATAAATTTAGTAACCTTTTATTAATCGATAATTAACTTAACTTGAAATAACTATTCGATTTTCATGATTTAACTTGTGCATTACACGAGATCTAACGCTGGTCTTTCTTAAAAGAGGAGACTAAGCCCAACCACCGGTCTTTGTTAAAAGAAGAAATCCTTGTTTGGTGGTTATCCTGTGCACACGAAGCTAAATACACCCCTTAATGTGGGGCCCACCTGGGGATGCGGCTGGGTGGGGAAATCTTAATCTGGTTAGGACCTACTTGTTACAAAAAATCGGTCCCATGTAATCATCCTAATCCCCTTTATCAATGGCCAACAAGGTTCAGCCTTTTGAAAAAGAACCCGTCAAACAAATGGTGCGGACCATGTAGATGGTTGTAAAAAATGGTATTGGCCTAATTGAGGGGCGTCCTCTATGTGTAGTTCATTCGGATTAATCATTAGCCAGGCCCCACTAGGATGACACGTGGATGGTGTGCGAAAAGAAAATGCACAGCGTAAGTGCCCCACGTCCCCATAAGTAAAAAAATGGAAAAATAGCATTGGAACTGTGTGGGATCAAACCGCAGTTTTGCTACCACTCCAAGCAGTGTTAAAGTTGCATTTGCAACTTTTCCTCCCCTCTGAGCGAAGGAAAACCTACATATGCAACATTTCTGCCGTTTTAAGCAGCAGCAAAGCTGCATTTGCAACTTTTCCTCCCATATGAGCAGAGGAAAACCTCCATATGCAACTTTTCCACCATTTTAAGTAGCGGTAAAGCTGCATTTACAAATTTTCCTCTACTCTAAGTGGAGGAAATTCTGTACATTTTCATTTTGTCACATCTAGGCCTATGTTGAATCTATCGTAGGTCCCATATGAAAAATGCATGATTTCTATTTAACTACATGGTAGGGCCCATTTATGAGAAAAAGCGAGCACTGGGGAAATGGTTTTCTATTTATAAATAAAATCTATGTTTGTTGCAGACATTTTTTTTCTTACAGAAAAGTGTAAAATGTGCTAGGTTTTTTTGCAATTGCTCATAAAATAAATTCCTATAGAGGTTTGAAAAATATATACTTTAGCCGATTTTTTGCAGCATGTATACAAACGTACATAGGAGATTCTACCAAAAGTCATGGACTAAAGATACTTAACCCAACTACAATGAGATAGGGTGGTCCACACGACCAGAGGGTGGCCCATCGATTTGGCCAACACCGCTTCCGAGGAGCCCCACCATGGACATTAGGGTCATGGTGAATTTCCCACAACGTGAATGATAAATCTTTTTTGGACCCATGGATGCCATCAATCATTGATTTTAAGGTAATTCACACAATCCAAACAACATGTGCTTTTAAATTCACAGCAGTAATTTAGACTAGTCATGGACTTCAAAAAAGATCCCTAACATGCCAATCTAGAATCAAGATTCATCACATGGTTTTAGATTAAAATTGACTAGAGTGGTAGAATAGAGATCTGAATTTGACAGGATCAACAATCCTTAATATATTTCTAATCATCGGATTAAAAGAGAAAAATAAAGAAAAACATGCATAATAGTATTGTAATTTATCCACTTACTTGGTGATTTACGGTTTATAATCTTCGAAAGGCCAAAAACAACTAGAGGTCCAGTTTTAGTCGTTGATTCATCACAGATTTTAAGAAGTTCGTGAGAAATTTCAAACAAGACAATTTGATGTCTTTGTGGACTTTTATGGGCCCTTTAATTCACAATCGAAACCGTTGACCTTCTTTAGAAGGTTGAAAATATCTAACAGTCAAATTTCATGTCTTGGTTTCTCATGGATTTTGGAAAATATGTGGACAATAATGAACTGCTGGATGTAGTATAGTGTAAAGCTTGTTATTCCACTATGTTAACCAAACATGGAATGCGATCTTTTTTCCCTAAGAATCCTCATTGAGAATAGCCATGATTCCATGGGAACCAAAAAAAATCCTCTAATTTGGATTGGAGATTCCTCTTCCGCTAACAAACATGCCCTTTGAAAGTGATTTGAAAATGATAAAATGGGATCAAAATGGGAGAGCAAAGACCTCAAATAAGGGACTTACCTGCCAACGAAATAAGATCCACGTCGGCTTGGGTCAATAAGGACATATCCATGCCTCTAAAAGTGAGATCTAGTTTGCCTTTTACTTCTTTGAGTTTAAATTTCACATCAACTATGTGTGGTGGAGGGATACTCCTTTTGTTATAAGCTTTGGGCAGGGATAGTTCTACTTCTAGTTGCTCGAAGATAATGCTGCATAGTGGGGAAGGGTTCGAGATCCTCATCCAATCTGGGTCCCAATTCTTCAAATAGAAGGGGGTCTGGTCTTAAATTTCTTGAGCTAGCGATTCATACCGAAACCTTGGGGCATTAGTAGAGGCAATATAAATACATTTCAGTACTCTTCCTTAGGCGACCAGTTGGCTCTGATACCATCTTAAGTTTCTTTAGCTAGCCATTCATACCAAAACCTTTAGGCATTATTAGAGGGAACTTGTCAATACTCCCCCTCGGGTGGAGCCCAGTCCTTAACATCTGGCTCATTGGGTAGATGGAATAAAGAAGAGGTAAGCCAAGGATTCGGTGACTATATTTGGAGTTGTGTATGTGTGGTCCATTTGGATGGGTCATAAGGTAGGCCCGGCTACCATGCATATATATATCCTCCAGCCTAAATGTGAGGGCCCTTACCCCTTACTCTCATAGTACCATGAGACAAATAGGCCTTAATTGGATTGGGTTTGGGCATCCAAGTCTGGAGATGGCAATTCCGCAGTGGATAAGGCGGTAAAATTCCAAACCAATGCTTATTTTTCTTTTTTTTAGATCTCAGTTGGGTCACGGGTCGGGGCTTTGGTCCACACAATGAGGGATGCGCATGCATGATCAACGTCTAATCTCAACAAATACACACTAAACCACTTGTTTGGCAAATTTACTTTACTCATGAAGTGAAGTGAATGGTTAATATAAGAGAGAACAAAAGTAAAGGTTTGGTCAAATAAAAAGATGTGGGAGTAGGTTTTTGAAATTTTCTTTTAAAAGGAAGAGTGTTTTCTTTGTAAGGGTGCTCATAGATCGGTTCGGCCCGCGTTGGGTTGGGCACGGGGTTTAGGCTATAATAGATTAGCCATGCCTAGATTTTTTTAGTTGGACTGAGTGGTTGAGATACAAAATCCCAATCCATCGCAAATATACATATATAATTATAAGGAATGGAGTAGTAGTAGGTGGACTCAAACCCATGACCTCTCGCAAAAGGTGATATGACCAGCCCAGTTGAGCTGGCCTAGGACGTGGTAAGAAACTCTTTTCTTTTTTTTTTGTCATGTAAGTCTAACATGGGTCAAGGCCAGGCAACATCATTTCCATGCAGGCTAGGCTCAGGTCAGCAACTTCAAGCCTAAATCAAGTTTAGGAGGGGCTTAGGCTTCTAATTTAGAAATCAAGCATTTTTGGACATTCCTCGGCCTAGCCCGGCCTGGTCCGTGAACGCCTCAAGCTTTTCTTTTCATTCAGGCTTAGGATTCTAGTTTAGAATTTGGTGCTTTTTAACATTTTTTTTTTTTTTTTGTTAGAAGGAAGAGGTGATTTTTGAAATTTAGTATTTTTTTATTTGAGCCCTCTCCTTATGTTGTCTCTTGAATTGACCATTTACTTTACTTCGCTGGCAAAGTAAGTTCACGAAATATGAAGCAGTTAGAGAGTGAGAAGTGAACAAACAAGGTGGTGTCCGGCTGTGATTAAATCTTATAGTTAAAAATTAAATGTCATATGGGTTTTTGCGATCGGTTCCTTATAGATGAAAAGTGAGTTTCGTTATGGAGTAGGTGGGGGCAGAATGGGCTCTCTCAAACCAAGTACGGGATGGACTCAACACAGAAGAATTTATTCAGTTTATGCTTACCTCAGTTTAGGCGCAATGTGGGTTACCCTCTCTAATTGATCTAGTCTTAACCGGACCACTTCCTATCCCTAGGATAGGCATATCTCAGTTGCAAAACGGTTTCTCAGGGTTTGATCGAGCCGATCCTAACTTGTGTCTGGCCTTTTTGGTAATCATAAAGTCTTTTGGGATCTTCCTGCTAAAATCCTCTAGAAAGGAAAAAGAATAATTCCCAGATACTTTTGATTGTTATTTATCTATTATCTTTGAAGTTAACATATGTTTGACTGCCCATTCGGTTATGATCGTTCAGACTTTTCTTTCTTATTGAATTTATTATTTTAGCCCAAGATTGCACAGAGTCTGAGTCTCTGCTAGTTTATAAGCAAGAATGAATTCCATGATAAGTACGTATGTATTTAAGTTTCTCATGGCTATGCAGACCTTTAGATTTCCAAAATAAATGTCTCTTTGGCTCTATGAAATATTTGATTCTTTGATGGCTTTATACAAGGTGAAAAATTGTTACCATCAGAAACGAGAGATCATGATATCTGGGATTGCGAATATACCCGAAACCAACAAAACCAAGATTTGAAAAAAGAAAGGCCTATACTCGCAAACACACCCTAGTTGTCTCCCCAACACAACTTTTATGTGCAAGTACACATCTATGTATTTTTTTCTTTTCTTTTTTTTTTTTTTTCTGTTTCGGTCCTAAATAGTTATAGGGCTTGATTTGACGCATTCCAATAGTCCTAGGGCATATTGGTTAGTTCCATAACATTTGGTATCAATGCCGGCCTCAACGTCTCCAGCTTGAGTCGCTGCAAGGGCTTTTTCTACACATGTACACATCTAAGTTGTTCTGTAATGGTCTTGAATAGGTATAGGGCTTGATTTGACGCGTTCCATCACACCTACAAGTAAAGTTTGAGAATATACTAGGCATTGAATTCGATTTTAATGGATCTGACCATTAGTAAGTGGACCCCACGATGATTTCCACAACCCAGTTTAACAAATGGGTGTTTCAACTCCGCATTTTTATTTCTTGGAAGGAGACTTGTAGGGATCTGACCCAGAGGCCCAACCTAGACCAAATGCATCAATGGTATATGTACAATTGCAGTTTTACCACTAATATAAATGGCGATAATGCTACAATTGCGATGTATATAAGATGAATAAGAAGGAAGAATCAAGGGTTGTTAATGCCTATCACTAGAGCCTGTTTGTTGGCATAGAATACATGAGAATTGAATACGTAAGAATGCATAATCAAACGAACTCCATTGAAGAATTATTTGGAGGTTAGGGCTGAAGGACTTGATTATATATATATATATATACATATATATATATATATTTATATAACCCTAGACATCTCCCACCAACCTAGCCTAAGAGCCTCTGGCCCTAAGTCCAAGGAACACTCAATTTTGGATAACCAAAAACTAATCCCTAGAGGCACATGCAAACTTTCATTGTAAAGACTATTATGTGAGTTAAAAGAATATAAGGTAGAGATGTAAATGGAAATTTGACTTTCTTAGGACTTGAGTGATGGTGGGGTATTTATTTCCTATCTTCCCTTATTCATTTTCCATCAAATGGTAGGTTATTTAATGGTCATTTTTATTACTCACCTTTCTTCAGTTGTTTAACCATTTATAAGAATACAAAGTCTTATAATACCTAGAAATATAATCACATGAATGATGAAACAGAGAGGCCCTTGTTTTCTCCACACATCCCTTCAATGCTTTCGCAACTCATGTATAGGCAACATTACAAATCTTAGAATACACAAAACAGTAGGAGGTTTAAAAAAACCAAAGAAGAAAGTTAGTCCTTCACACTGTCATCACCGGAAATACTATTGACCTCGATCCATTTTATAATTCTCTATGGCCAACCCAAAACATTAGACAAGAATATGTCCATAGCTTTTTTACCCAAAAAAAGAACATGTCCATAGCTGGGATGTAGCACATATCTAAAGATTGTCAACAATAACCTTTACCCATGTATTAGCATTTTGAAAAGAACTAATAGGACTTATGACACGTTTGTGTAGCCCATTTTCGTGGAAAATGATGTAGTTTTCTTCAAAAAAACTTCTTTTTCATATGTTTGGTGGACCAGTTTTTTGCAGAACTGCTTTTTCGTCACATCAGTTTTTTCCTTCCTAAGCATGAAAATAAACTTCCTATGGAGGGGGGATATGGAAAGTCCATTTCTATGAAAAATTGACCCCCGATTTCTTCACTCCCACCCTCACTCCACCCAGCCACCCTCTTTCTTCCCCCTCCCCTCCCAACCCCACCGACCCAGCAATTTTCACTAAAAAGTGATGTTCACAAAATCTACACTAAACAACATTAAAACTCATTCATTAAGAAAAAACTTTTTGCACCAAACATGAATTTCTGACTTCCTTAAAAAACATTTTCTAAGGAATTTAAAAACCATAGAATTTGTTGATGTGTAAATTTCATCTTCCCATGAAAGTTGCCTCTACACAAAAGTGACCATTCTTAGATTCACTGCTATAGAACAAACTTTTTCTTTCTCTTGGGAGTAAAAGACTACTATATAGCACTTGAATTTCTCTTAATATTTTAGTTGCATATTTAAAAGTGATCAATTAATTGGACAGCAGACTTGACTCTTATTCGAGTAAACCCACATTAATCTTTCTTTAATTTCACATATCAACATTTGCCTGCCAAACATGACCAGAAAAGCTTGATTTCAATAAGCTTATGACCATAATTGAAAATAAATGCCTCATCCTTATACTGCAAAGAATATGTCACTCAGCCGATTCATAAATACTAGGAAAAAGAATGGTATTACAATGCCAGTCTTTTCAACATACAAAACTGCTTCTCTTCATGCCCATAATTCAGGCTGATAGGTAGTGTGGCATGATAATTGGCAGCCTCTGCCATGACCGAAAAATATCAGCTACTACTTCAAATTCTAAGCTGCTTTGAAGCTTCGAGACAGAGCCTCATAGTAGTTCTTTTGCTGCTTCCCCATAGCATAAGACGAGAGATAAGATTAGAAAAAATCCCAATTGTAAAAATTCTGAAATGCTAACGTATAATAACTAATATAGTAAAATAGTTTGCCAATATATTTTCATACCTGCTCTGAGACTGAAGGAGAAACTTTTTGCAAGGCTTGCTCAAAATGTGATGTCTTGATAAGACATTGTCCTGTACTTGGATTGCCTTCACCTATAGTCATTTCTTTCTCTTCAACTGCGGCCATGGCAGCTTCGTTCATCTAGAAAAAATACAGAAACTATTAGACAGACGTGATCCACAAAACAAATGCCACACGACCTAAGGATCCATCTACCATCTGTCGCAGGGGGTAAAACTTCAATGGAAACCGGTTCTAAGTAGCATGCTTGCAGTAATAGGTTAGAAAAAGAAAAATGAAAGTCATACTCATACCACAGCCGCAAGATCAGCTCCGCTAAGATTCTGACATGCATCACTTTCACCAATGACCTGCAAATTCACATCACCAGCAAGAGGCTTCTTCCGGGCGAGGGCTTTTAAAATTAACACACGCTCATTGGCAGTGGGTAGAGGAACATATAGGAGTTTGCCAAATCTACCTGGTCTAAGTACAGCGCGGTCCATCACCTCAGGCCTGCCAATGGATGCAAAAATACATGGCTGTAAGCCTGTAACTAATAAAAATGAAATATAATCTACAATCTGTAAGAGTTAAAAACTTGAGCTTACCTGTTTGTGGCACCAATGACAAAAACACCCCTCCTTTGATCAGCACCATCTAGCTCTATAAGTAGCTGGAGATACAAGCTGTAGATCAATTAACATAAAGTCTGAAATACCTAAGAGTCTAGGAAAAAGAGGGGTCCAAAAAAATATGTAAAGAACCCAAAAGAAACCCTGTGAAAGTAAATACATGGGATAGCTATTTAACCTGGTTAAGTAGTCTCTCAACCACCCATCCCCCATCTTTTCCCCGCTTCGTTGTTAGAGCATCCACCTGCAGCAATGAAGGAGCACACACCAAATGTTCCAGTTAGTTTGAAAGAGACCGGTAGTGTCTTTGGCAACTACATTACACCCTAGGCCACCTAAGCAACAAACTCACTAGCAAGCAAAAACTATACAGCCTTTTTTTTTAATTGATGTAACGTGCTTTGAACACACAACCTTGAGGATGCAATAGTGAGCAAAACTGTACAGCCTTGATAAAACCATCAACCAGAGTGTTGTTGCAGTGACAGTGAAAAGACAACCACGAGACCTTTTTACCTAAAGCACACCGCAGTATCTGTGCTAAATTTTCAGTACAACACTTGAATAGTCGATGGGATCAGATTAAAATATACATCTGCAGTTTTGTAACCATGTGGTTTATTTAAAATTAATTGCAGGGGTTTACGAGCTATAAAATTCACATGAGCTCAAAAAATAGTCCGAGGGCACTGACTTAAAAGTTAGGCCATGACTTTGTCTTCCTAGGGTCCATGGTAAAATAGAATTAGATTATTATAGAGAATAAGAGCCCATGGAACAGTGAAAGGTGCTGACCATTGCAACCTTGAGGTCATAGATTCGAGTCATATTCTGTGACGACCCGGGCCCAATATAACATGATATTGTTAGCTTTGGCTCATGGGATTTCAACCCAATATTGCCACATGGTTTTAGAAGGCCTCATGTGGAGTCAAGGCTAGGCCACACTTATACACTCAAGGGCCCCTGGGAGACAAAGGGGCTAACAAACAAGACAGGCAAGCCCAGGCACGTAGAATCTCACACTCTCCCCTATTAGAAATAGAGGAAAATAGAGCGGTCCTCGGCTTTGATACCATTCTGTGAGGACTTGAGCCCACTATCCAACATGATATTGTACGCTTTGGCTCTTAAAGCTAGGCTGCACTTATATGCTCAGGCCAAGACTTGAACATTTCCGATGTGGGACTTAGTGTAGTCTAAAGCCCCCTGGGAGACAAGCAAGCTAACAAACAAGATAGACAAGCCCATGCAGTTGGGATCTCACATGTTCCCTATAAAAAATAATAATAATAATAATACAAAACATTTGAATATGTCCCGCAACTGTGCTACAGCTCACGAAAGTCAGAAGAAAAAATGCAACAAAATTCCATGTACAGTTAGGATGGCAGCTGAGTAGAGCAACATATATGTTGCTAGAGGTTGTTAATATCGTTACTATTGTATCATATTTAAGGATATGAGAGAGCTTTCTTTCTCTTTTGCATTATTTAGCCTGTATGTTGTCAATCAGATAGATCAATAGCGGCTTATAGTAAAGAATGACCACATACAGCAGTCTCAACATGATTAGAGCATTTAAACCTGAGGAATCTATGGTAATACAGCAATGCCTGAAGACTAGCCAAGCCCATGTTTAGACTACTTGGTGGCTACAGCCTACAGTATGAAGAATAGCAGCAGGCAAATCAACTATGAGAACTCAAAACAAAACAAAAAAATTTCTGTGCTAACCTGATTCAGCTTTTAATTACAAACAAGAGGTCATCCCCACCATTAGGTCAACTGACCCATCTTGTGGGCTGCGTGGGCCAACTTTTTTGTGCAAAAATCATAGCATTTAATGGTAATGGGAACCACAAAAAGTCAAACACCGCCCCCCCCAACACCACTTCTTCACAGAGGATATGCATGTGGTTCCTCACATTTAGGAGATAAAATATAGTGTGAACAACCAGAAATTAATAGAGAATTGATCATGTACCTCATCAAAGAAAAGAATGCATGGAGCGCAAGTGCGAGCACGACTAAAGATTGTTCGGACTGCCAACTCGCTTTCCCCGACATACTTGTTCAGAAGCTCAGGGCCCTAAACACAGCACCCAAAAAAAAAGAGTGAGAGAAGTTAGAGAAGAGCAAGGTTAGACACTTAAATTGCACCATAATAAAGATGAAGGGCGCACCTTAATATGTATGAAGTTGGCACCAGCCTCATTTGCTACAGCTTTGGCAATCAATGTTTTACCACATCCTGGAGGCCCATAGAGCAAAAATCCAGTCTCCGAATCGACTCCAAATTCCTTTGTAAAAAAAAAGAAGAAGAAGAAATCACATTTCCAACAAAACACATTTCAAATTTCATGCAATAGAAGAGTATAAGATTCTGAGAGGACTCTTAGTGCATGGAAGCATTGCAACAGAAACTAAGTTACACTCCTTGAACTAAAGATAAAATCAAGTTCCATTTTTTTTTTTACACTTCGATTCAAAAAATTCAATACAAAGTAGAGGGGCAAAGATAAGAAAGTAAACACAGAGGATTCTGTTGCGATGAAAAAGGAAATATAAATAAGCACCTCATAATATTCAGGGTGCTTTATTCGTTTAACTATATAACGGTCGAACTCTGTTCGCAATAAACTCAGTCCTCCAACGTCTTCCCATTTAACATTGGGAATTGCCGAAAAGCCTTCTCTTCTAGAAGAAGGTTGTACCATCTTAGCTGCTTCCTGCAAAAGCACATGAATGAAAATAACCATTCATCATGTAAACTTGCTGAAAATATACATTCAGGAATTGAGCAAATTTTAAATGAAATATTCTTATATGAGAACCCACAATGAATCTTTGTGTAGGGCCTTCTTGTAATCAATCCAAACCAAAAACCTGAACCCACTCCAGCTGTATTCAGTTTGATACTTGAAGAGTGATATTCACATGCAGAAGCACCTTAAATTTTAGGTGACTAAATCTTTTGGCCCCTTAAATCAATTGAGTAGCATTAACAAATCAGTCTAAATTTTAAGCTAAAGGCCCATTTGATTGCAAGGAATTCAGAGAAAAATCGTTCCAAAGAAAGAACATTAGAGGCATGCGGTGAAGGATACAAGGAGATGTAAATGGGACCCCCGCTTTCCTACAAGGATTTAGAACTCGGAATCAGAACCCAGTCCTGATTCAGGCAAGTCGGGTTGGGCCCTTTTTTTAATATGGAAATTTTATTTTTATTTTTTTTGTAAAGAAGTATGGAAATCGTAGTTTCTCTACACAACAATACCATTCAGATCTTTAATAGCAAAAATGAAAATAATAGTGTCCCCCTGGAAAGTGGAAGAGGTTGGGATTTAGGAGGTGAAGGGACTTTCAAATATGGGGCTTGAGAAGTGGAAGGGATTTTTAGGCCCATTTTTTACCCAAAAAAAATCAAGGCATCTTTAATAGTAAAAATTGAAAATAATAGTGTTCCTTGGAAAGTGGAAAAGGTTGGGAAGTGAAAGGATTTTTAAATATGGAGGTTGGGAAGTGGAAAGAGATCTCAAATGCAGATATTGGAAAGCGGAAAGTGGTTTTAAATACAGAGAAAGGGAAGTGGAAGAGATTTTTAATATGACCAAACAACCACTTTAATGGTGTATCCGTAAAAGGGGGCCAGAAATTCTAAAAATAATAATAATAATAAAGGAACTCAGCCTGAGTCGGAGCTGACCCGACTCCGTAATGACCCGACTCAGACTCGGCCGATTTTTCAAACCATGCTTTCCTATGATTTGATTTACTAGCGTCATGGCTGGATATTCATTTTCCATCAAAGAGGAGAATGCTTGATAGTGATCTGTGAATCTTTACCTATGTTTTTTTTTTCCAATTTTAGCCACTCTGAATAGGAAAACGTTTTGTTCGAATTCCTAGGAATCCAGTTCCACGCAAGCAAACAGGCTCTAGTTGAGAACCAGATGCTTTAGTAATAGTAACAGTAACAGTAACAGTAAAAGTTGCTATTGCACCAGCCTGTAACACTCAAAACTCCCTGTAAATGGCAGCATCCCTTTTTGACACGTTCCACCAATTGGTCCAGAACTTTAGCAACTTCTACTAGTGTCTAAAGGTTGAAAAGATGAAATGTGTCGACTCGAAGGGCCACAAATCAAGGTTGATCAAGATCTGCAATCAGGAACCATTATATGGCCCAGACCAACACCTTTCAATATTCATCTACTTTCCACAATGCTAACAGCAAATCTAAGATTGGGTTGCAACTAAGAACCATTTTCAGAGTCTCACCTTATCAACACCAAAAGGAAAGCAAAAACAAAAAACAGAAAAAAAAACACACCCATCATCAAACCCACAACATCAAACTCACCAGTAGGCCCCTTAGGTTTCCATGATCTAACATATTGAAATTTTTGTATGTACCCCCATAAGTTTCCTTGATCTAACAGTAGGCCCCTCCAGTCTCAATATTTAGTCTTACATCTTGCATTTTCATTTTAATATTTCCATGTCCCCAAATTCACAAAGACAAACCATAGCGTGCAACCACCGTCAACTTAAAGTGTGAGGTGAGGAATAAGACTTTTGCCCATGTATTTATCCTTTCCATGCAAAACCAGAAAAAGCCCTCACCTACGCGGCTACACCCCCTTTCCCATCCCATGACCTTTTTAATTTCCCTTTTGACTTCCTCACTTTCTTCCTCCCTCACTAGGCCGTCCCTCTTCAATTTACCGCTTACCATCTAGCAACCACTTGCACACCGGCGATGTTTCCCACAACTGATGACCAAAGACATCCTCCTCTCCAACACTTAGGTAAGTTCCATTTTTATTTTTTTTACATTTTTTTGGGAATATAATTTTTTTGTATTTTGGTGTTGTGGGACCATGTGCGACTACATGCTTGGGTGATTTGAATGATTTCAGAAATTAAAGGCTATGGGAGCATAGAGAAAGAGACTCTTTCATGTATGTGGTCCCATCACCTTTAAACAAGAGAGAACGACGTGGACTAGGACTTCCTCCTTTATTTGATGCGCAAGATGGGTTTTGGATCTAAATGGAGAAACTGGATCAAAGAATGTGTGTCTCAAATGCAACCTTCTCCATTCCGATCAATGGCTCCCCGAAGGGTTTCTTCCCAACTGAAGAGGCCTGCGTCAAGGGGACCCTCTATCCCCATTCCTTTTTTCCATCATTGGAGAGGCTCTCAGTCGGATGCTTTCAAAAGTCGAAGATTACAATCTGATCAGTTGTGTCCAGCCTTCTCCTAATGCACTGCCAGTCTCCCATCTCCAATACGCGGATGATACCCCTCTTTTCTGCGATGTCGAAGATGATGAGGTCAAAAATATGGTAGCTATTCTCGGATGTTTTGAAGCTGTCTCAGACCTCAAAATAAACTTCTCCAAGAGCTCCATTCTCGGGGTTTCAGTTGACAACATCTCGTCGCTTCGCTGACATCTTAGGGTGCAAAGTAGACTCTTTCCCATTCACTTACCTTGGTCTTTCCCTTTGCCTCGGTAGGGTTCCAAAATCCGTCTAGAACCCCGTTGTTGAAATAATTGAGAAAGAGCTATCATCTTGGAAAGCTAGCCACTTATCCCTGGGAGGCAAAATCACCCTGATCCGCACTTGCCTATCTCCCTATCTACTACATGTCCATCCTCAAATGCCCTGTAGCTATCATCAACTACATCAAGAAGCTTCAATGCGATTTCCTTTGGCAAGGTCGCAGGGCATCAAAGAAAATCCACCTGCTCAACTGGAAAACAGTTTGCTCCCCTAAAGACATGGGCGGCCTAGGTATAAGAACTTTAAGGAATATGAATCAAGATTTGTTGGGAAAATGGCTTTGAAGGCTTAGGGAAGACTCAGACGGCCTATGGAGAAGCATTTTGTTAGCCAAATACAATCTGAGGAGAAACGGCTAGGACATCCCTGCTACTTCCCAAAGGTGCTCTACCTTCTGGAAAGAAATTTGCTCCACCAAAGACAATTTTGCTCACTCCATCCGTTACCGTGTTAGCAATGGAGAGAAAATCTCTTTTTGGTATGATGTTTGGGCTGGTGGGTCCTCTCTAGCGCTTCAGTTCCTTGACCTTTACAAATGCACCAGAAACTGCAATGATAAGGTCTGAGATTATCTTGACATAAGCTCTAACCGTAACCTGTGGTGCCCAATCTTTAGAAGGAATCTCCCCGAGGCAGAAGAAGCTCACCTCTTCAATCTTTTAGAGATTCTAAATGGGATAGGCGTAGATAGTGAAGGGCAAGACAGCAGGCTTTGGGGCCCCTCAAGCAACGGTATTTTTTTGGTATCTTCCTTCTTCTCCACCTTATCAATCGCTCCTACAACTTCTGGAAGCTGGTCATCTCTCTGGAAGATCAAGGCCACTCAAAGAGTGTTAGCCTTCGCACCTAGCTCGCTCTTTGGAACAAACTTCTTATAATGGACAATCTCCGTCGTCGGAATATGATCGCAGTCCCTACCAGCAGCGGTTTTGCCCGATTACTAACTTCAAAGGAAAGACCATTCCTCCCAAGAAGACTTAACCCTTAATATGAAATTTTGTGTTGCATCTTGGGTCTCCTACCTTCCAGATATTTGGAGCTTATCTCTCGATGCCACTATGTTCAATTGGAGGGAAGTCGCATCTCCATGACTAGGGTCTCTTCTTCTCCCTTTTTGTTTTTCGAGGCATCAATGCCTCCTTGTATAGTTCCCTCCTTTGGGTGGTGGCTATATTTTTTGGGCATGTCCTAGCCGCTTCTCAGTATAACTCTTTTATACTATAAAGCTTTTGATCAATACAAGTTACCATTTCAAGAAAAGAGAATGATCTTGATATCAGCAATAAAGGGAATGTAAAGAGGGGTTCTTTCTCTATTTCTTATGTTGTAATAAAATAAGATAGTCTATTGCATAAACAATGTGTCAAGAAAATAGGATATTAATTAAACAATGAAAAAAGAATAACAGTTTGTTGATCAATGTTTCATGATTGATAGGACTCGTTTTACTCTGAAGCTTGAATTTCATCTCCTATATCATCAACTTAATTACAACCTGTCAACAATTACTACCTATTTTTCTCAACAAATTACAAAACAGTAGTACATCTACATAAATCCATTTTTATCAATACAAACTCATTTCATCAAATCCAAACCGATCATAATGACAATCAACCCTTGAACATTTAATTGGTTATAATTGACCCCAGTCTGCACACAATTCACCATCGATTTGATGAAAATTTCAAAGATTAGCTTCATGTCATGAGGGAGAGACCGTTAGGACCTGGAATAAAGCAATGATATTTCTGTAAATAATGACACATTCATGCCCATTTCTGATTGATGGATGTAAGGGAAAAGCTGTCTTTTCCGCAAAAGTGCACCTAATGGTGGTTGCTTCTTCCCTTTCCTTTGTGAATTTGGGTACATGGAAGGTATTAAAATGAAAAAGGCAGGGATGTATGACTAAATAGTAAATACTAAAACCACAAGGGCCTACTTTAAATCCAGGAAACCTCAAGGGGGGAATACAAAAATCTCATTAATATCTATGGTTTTTTTTTTTTTTTCTCAACAAGTGAAATATGATCAAACAATTCTTTCAAACAGAAGTAACAGTTTAAATTGGAAGGGTTACTCGATCTACATTGTATTTGAAAATAAATCACAATAATGAAATTAATGTGTAAATGAGTACCAAGGAAAACATTATAATAAAGCTAGGAATATTATCAAATAGCAGACAATGAACAAGCAATATGAATATGTGCATTCAAAAGCATTTTAGAAATGGTTGTATGAGGAAAAGTCACCAGCTAGACATGCAAACTTGTGAAGAATTTTAGAAATTGTCTGCTCAGTATCAAAAGGATTAAAAGACTAGCTAAAAGAATAGAATTAGAATATATGATCATCCAGAAACAAGCAAGCAACTGCAAATGGCAAAAACTTTAAGATTACCTCAAAATCTGTCATAGTAATGCTTAAACTCTCCAATTCTTCAGGTACCCAGGGTTTTCTCCACCAAGTTTCAGAAATTTCCTCAGCATTTGATTCTCTAGAGAGCTCACACTTCCTTCTATCTATTATTCTCTTCATTGCTAGGTTTCCAGCTTTATTCACCAGTGCTGCCAAATCAGCTCCAACAAAGCCAGGGGTACACCTGGCTATTTTATCAAGATCAAATGTGCCCTCAAGTCTAAGGTTATGTGTAAGCACAGATAGGATCTCTGCCCGTGCACTTTCATCTGGGACACCCAAAACTATTTCTCGGTCAAATCGCCCAGGCCTCCTTAGGGCCGGGTCGACAGCATCAGGTCTGTTTGTAGCTCCAATTACCAGCACATAACCAGGTGCTTTATCAGATGTCTCTGCCTCTGAACCAGTTTCATCTGATCCAAGAGTCTCATGTGACTCATCCATGCAAGTCATAAGTTGTGTCACGATCCTCCGCTCCATTTCCCTCTGTAGATTTTCCCTCTTCGAAGCAATAGCATCAATCTCATCAATGAATACTATCGAGGGAGCAGTCCTGTATGCTTTTGAGAAAAGGTCACGTATGTTCTCTTCAGATGCCCCTGCAATTTTTATTATATCAATATTCAGCCTCTAAAAAGTTTCCAAATTATAATGGAGATAGTGTCCAAAAAAGATAATTGTGGTCGATCAAAGAAAAAGAACTACAGATAAGATAAAGATTCGTAACAAATTCCAACCCGGGATTTAGAGTGTAATAGTAATAATAGTAACAAAAAGAATAGAGTTGAAGATACACACATAAGTTCTAAGTTCTAACTACTGAATTCACACATACATATAATACATATAATTGAAAATATTCACCTGCAGACTGTGCATCCGAACGGCGCATCATGCGCAGCACATGTTTTTCAGAGGTGGGTCCCACCCCTGGGACGGTCTGGATGAGCAGTGCGTAAGTCAATGTTTTCCATAAATAATACACATATATCAAGTGACTATAACATATGATTTTTCTACAAGGAACATCCACCATTTATATAATCAAATGCGTCAAACATCAATGCCAAATGTTAGAGCACACCAAGAGTAGTAGAGCAATGCCCACAGCAATAATCAAATATATGAAAGAACTAAATTGGGCTCACCCAATTTAACTTGGTGCCAAATAGATCTACCTTGAAACCATGTCTACTGGGTTTGTGCCAGATTGACTTACCTCAAAAGCCATTTTACTATCAAGACAACTCATGGAAAAGTTTAGAAGGAAGGAAAATTGCAATTGGTTTTTTTATATAAAGAGAAAGCATGCAATGGGGCACCAAGGCAGTTACTTTTGGGGACATCGAAGAAAAAAAGAATAACTAGAAGATATGTACAAAGGGGCACTAACAGGTACATACAGGAACTATTCCTGCAGATTACACCAAAATTCTACTTTGAGCTCCAAGTATTGGCCCTGGTTATGGATAACGCAACAGCAAAAAGTCCAATATGAAGTTGCCCGTGTTCATTGTTTGCAGATAGCATGGTACTCATTAGACAGATAAGAAAGTAAGTCAATGATGAGCTAGTACTTCAGGCAGTCTTTGAGTCAAATGGGTTGAAAATTAACAATTGAAGAAACAATTGAAATACATGTCCGGAGGATCAAAGGAAAGAGAAGACAAGTCAAATAAAATTGAAATGTAACTTGGTACAACATCATCATCATCATCATCAGAGCACCAAATCCATTAAAAGCCTTTCCATCAAGCATTCACATATTGAGAATTATAGAGCTGAATGTTGAGCAATTAGATTATCAACCACACAAATACATGTGCTCTTAACAGGGGGAAAAAAAACCTACCTAAACTAGCAAATGCAAGAATATTCACAAAATACAAGAGGAGCTCCAAACCATGTCACCCAAAAAAAATCAAAATTAAATAAACAAATGCATTACCTGAGACACCGGACACCACTTCGGTTGCAGAAATCTTGTAAAAAGGAACATTGGTCTCATTCGCTATGGCATGAGCAAGCTTCGTCTTCCCACATCCCGGCGGCCCATGCAACAAGATCCCCGCCATTGGCCTCACCCCCAACCACCGGGGCAGCTGCGGGTGGTAGAGTGGAACAATCACCTCCATCATCAACTCATCCAAAACCCCCTTTATTCCCCCCAAATCCCTAAACCTAGGCCCTTTCTTTCCCTTCTTCAAATCACCTCCATCGCTGCCCTTCAACACCACACCATCCTTCCTCTTCCCCAACATTACCACTCCCTCCGCCGCAGCTTCGATCTTCTTCGACTTATCATCAACCTCAACTTCCACATTCTTCTCTTCCTCTTCTTTCAACTTCAAAGCACGACTGTTACTGTAATTCGCCCGGAGCATGGCCTTCGTCAGATCAAACTCCGGCTCCACCG
This sequence comes from Persea americana, assembly GCA_029852735.1. NCBI lineage: Eukaryota > Viridiplantae > Streptophyta > Magnoliopsida > Laurales > Lauraceae > Persea > Persea americana. The sequence continues at coordinate 1,367,308 of CM056813.1, forward strand.
GCTCTTCGAAGACAGCATCCTCCGAGGTGGAAACGGCGCCATCTTCCTCTTCAGAAGAAGATGAAGTCGAGGATGAAGATGCCTTATCATCAGATGATGAAGATGAAGAAGGAATTGAAGGGGAAGGTGAAGATGAGGATGGCTTCTGCCTTTTTCTTTGGAGAAAGTCGGATTCATGGCGGAGAATTCGTGCTTCTTCGATGTCGGATCTTTTGAGGGTTTTAGGTTTGGGACGGCTGGGGTCATCATCTTCTTCTTCTCGTTTGGTTCTGAAATGGGAATTTAGGGTTTGAGATACGAAGGTTGTGAAGGGGTCGAGCTTCTTGCGGGCGTACTCAGGGTATTTGTAGCGAAGGTGTTTGACGATTTGATCGACGTCGTTGTGTGGGTCTCGGAGATGAGAGGAGGGCAAGAGATTGAGGCATTTTATGAGCTTCGAGCGTTCGGATGAGAAGGTGGGGCGACCACCGGTCAGCCTTCTCGGCATCTGGGACGGAAAGAGATGGACAGAGATTTTACATTGAGAAAGCTCCTTGTAGGTAGCCGGTGGCCGGACAATTTTTAGGGTTTCGGGGGAACCGTATTCGGCCCGACAAGTAAATGATCTGTTCGTATTAAATTCGAACAGAATGGGTAATTTACCTTTATGTACCCCCTGATTATTTTATTTTAATAAAAGAAAATTTTACCTTTTCAACCAAATTGCGACTCATAGTGCCTTTCCTTCTGTACTTTTCCTCTTGACACCCAATCTCCAGAATACAAGCAACAACATTCTGTAAAAGCAAAAGGGGTGAGGCATTTCCCTAGTTGCCACTATACAAGCAACCACATTCTGATAAATGCATTATCAATGTAACATTTGTATCAAACATTGTTAACCATCTCCAAAATTTATAGAGTAACATCAACTGCATCTTATAGAGTAACAAACTCGAACTTTAGACTAAATTAATGGGAAGTGAATGTTCCCTAGCGTAACTGTACTTCTTCACCTTTACAATTTGCCCACTTACATTTGACATTCATCAAATTATATCTCCATGGATGCGCAATATGCCATAAACAAACACATATCTACTGTGTTAGACATACTTCAATACAGATGAAAATGAAATCCACTTGCATGTTTTGCACAAGGCAAAGTGTGTTCAATTTACAAAAGGTTCAGTTCAAAATACATTATGTAGTTGTAACATATGCATACCGATGTACAAAATATGTCAATGGCAATACCAAAAAACACCATGAAGTTCATATATCTAATGATATCAAGCAGGACAGAATTGAAGGGACCACCGTTGTACGACAATGTACTTGCTCAATATAAGTAAGGAGACAACTGTCGATCAAAACATATACAATTCCATATATTCACTTTCATCCTGCTGGTGGGTTGGGACGCCTCAATCGGTTGCGGCCCTTCCCCTTACAATTTGAGCAGGTAAACTATCTTTTAAGACCTGTTGGGACTTGGCTTTCAATCCGCATCTTCTTTGGCCTGCCACTCTTCCTCTTTAAATGTGGGGGCAACATGCGAAGAGTATCCTGGTACTCTCATTGATGAATATCACAAGTAGGATGGACTATATTGTCGTAAGTTTGACAATAAGTTTCAGTAAAGAACTAGTGCTCACAAAATTCATATGGATCCAGATTTCTGCAATTGATAGAGCCCAAAGCATGTAAACATGGGATTCCCCATACACCCCATTGTCGACAGGTGCATGTCCGAGCATCAAGATTGACTACACCTGAGTGGAAGGATGAAACTACCTGAAACTCCATCAGACTAGCCAAATGACACTGCAGTCGTTAGGATTCTTCAAACTCCTGCTGCGAAAACTTCTCAGCCCATGGTGTCAAACGTGTAGTAAATTTAAGTCCTTGCTCGCGACATGATTCATAAAAGTGCATGAGTTTGGCACGAATCACCTCCACCTATCTAGTGATCGGGAGCTTTCTAGTATCTTTAAGAAGGCCATTCGTGCATTCTACTAAGTTGGTAGTTAACATGTCATAACGACGGCCCTCAACAAAAGCATTCGCCCAATGATGTCTTCCGATCCTCTCAATGTAATCAAATGCCTCCTGTGATATATTCTTGATGATGTTCATGTGCCTATCAAACTCAAAAGGTTTGTATGCCTTCGCAGTATGCCAGAATTTAACAATTATATTATCATCATCGAACTTCTTCTTTATGTTTTGTGAGATGTGTCGGCAACAGTAGCAGTGGACTGCATTGGGGAAGAGGTCGGTAATCGCTTTTGCAAGTCCCTTTTGCCTGTCTGAAACAAACGTCATGTTAGGAATGCATGATCCCAACGCCTCATGGAGAAGGCTGAGGAACCATGTCCATGATTCATACTCTTCGATCTCTCCTATTCCAAAAGAAATTGGGAACAACCTATGATCACCATCTTGAGTTACTGAAACAAAAGGAACACCAGGATATTACCTCACAAATGTGCCCCGTCCAAAGCAATTTTAGGATGCAATGTCTTTTGAAACGATTCCATACTAGCACCGACGGACCAGAAAAATCCTTTGAATGTATCATCTAGATCCCTGTCTATAAAGGCCACCATTCCGGGATTTGTGCGAAATAGTTCAATCAAGTAATCATTGAGTTGGTTGAAGGATTCCTCAAAAGACCACGTATTTTCTTCAAAGCTCTTTTCTTCGCAAGGTAGGCCTTTCTGTAGGTGATCTTTGAACCATAGGCCTTCTGGAAATCTGTGATGATATCTCTCAGTCTAAAATCAAGGTTTTCTCTTACTGTTTCCTTGATGTGATCTGCAATCATCTCAGTAGTAGCCTGATGATGTGTAGATCCTATCATTGGCTTCGAGCAAAAGTGGTTCTGATTGTATGTTCGGATTTGGAACTCGAGGCCCTTGCCGACAATTGATGCATGTATACGCCATCGACAGTTAACATCTCTGCACTTTGCAGTTACCGCAAAGCTGTTTGTCTTTTGATGCTTCAATTCAAAGTTATTGAGCATTGGAAATATACGAAGGGCTTTCCAGAATGCTTCGCAATCCTCAAACAGACGACCATTCCACATTTGTCGTGACAGGTCTTCATTGCATTCATATATAACCTTATCAGCTGCAAGAACTAAAGTGTCCGCAGAATTAAAGAACCCACCAACAAAGGGAGCATCTCCATATCGACCATCTCTTCTTGCAAAAGGTGTGAGATCGATTGCACATGGAGAATTATCCTCTCCATGTGGATCTTCAAGGACATCCATAGCGTCAGCATTCAGCACAAATCCATAAGGTTCTTCTGGCCCATCTAGATTTTGCACACCATTTGCATCGCAATTATGTTCGTCAATGCTTTGGGAGAAAATTCTATCTGCATCATTGTTGAGACTAATGGTGGGTTACAATGGAACAACATCAGCTAAATTTCTCATCCTGGAAGCAGTTGATGAGTAGTTGATCTCTTGATGAATGAGTGATGGTTGTGGTGTATTACACCTATATGACTGTAACACCCTGTCCCGAGTTAATCAAGATTAACTCTAATTAATCGGGATTAATACTAATTGAATGTGTTTTAAGGAATTAATGTGGCTTAAGGACCAAATTGAATTGAAATTATCTCAAATGGGCAATTTAAGCTAAATGGTAAAGTAATGAATGAATTGAAATGAATTTAGACTTAGATTGGGAGATACGAGGACTTTTTCGTAAATACGAATTTTTATGTATTTCGTCGAATATGGAAACTCTTGATAACCGCACTTGTATCTCGAGTAGTATGTTAACTTTCGTAACTGTAGCAATCCCATTCGACGTGAATTGGTTCAAATGACCCTTCATTTGACTTGAATTGGAATTAATCAAATTAAGAGGGGGTTAAATGCAAAAATGGGTTTATAAGAAGATGATAATGAACTTGGGTTCATTTCATCGATCTCCCAGCACAACTCTCTTCCTTTCTCTTTCTCATTTTCTTCTTTCTTCCAATCTCTCTCCATCAAGTATGGTTGGAGGCTGAGCAAGTGATTAAAGAGGAACTTATCTTCTTCATCTTCTCCATCCTTTTTTTAGGTTTGTTGAGGTTTCAAGCTTGTGAAAAGACTCAAAGTTCTTGTCTAGAGACCTACAAGTAAGTGTTTTCAGCTGAATTCAGAACTTCTAAGCGCTATTCATTGAGTTGGAATGATTTCTAGCACAAAGAACTCATTGGAGTTCCATTTATGGATTGATTTTGGTTTAGGTGCAAAAGAGGGTTTCAAAGGGATTTTTCATCTCAAACTCAAGCTAGAAGAGAAGGTTCTTGCTAGTTACTCTACAAACAAGGCAAGTATACTCAATTCTCATGATTAACATATAAATGAACTTATTGGAACTCAAAGGGTTCAATTCCAGAAAATTCGGTTCAAAGAATTCTGAACTTCTGGGAGCAACTCGGTCAGCCGACAGGCTAACCGACAACCTGACCGACGCTTTCTGAGCTGAATCTCGCAGGAGATTTCAGTTTCTGTAAAGCTGACCGAACTGGGTTCGGTCAGCCGACATTGAAGGCTCGGTCGACCGACAGTCGACCGAACCACCTAACCGAATGCTCTAAGTAGCTTTTGAGCTCTCTGGAATGGGAACCAACACACAGTCGAACCGAGTTTGGTTAGCCGACACTGTAGGTTCGGTCAACCAACACCTGACCGACGAGGTAACCAAATTCTCTTTAGGAAATGTCAGGAAATGGTATCAATAAACTGAGCTTCTGGAAAGCCGACCGACAGAGCTCAGTCAACCGAAGTCCAAGGTTCGGTCAGCCGACAAGTGACCGACGTTGATGAGATTTCAAAATTTATTTCTGAAAGTTTCCTAAACCTTCATGGGTGTTAGCTAAACTTATGCGAATGTAAATTTCACTAAAAAGTGATGTCATCTAAAATAACACATACATTGCATAACGAACGTTTCACCCAAATGTTGTTTTAGGAAAATTTACTTGTTTACTTATTTACTTGTTTAATTGTTTAAGTATTTCAGACTTGAGTTGGCTTGTCCTCTCACATCTAATACTGTTATGCTCCTTGTTGAGCTACCACTGAATAATGTATCAAATTAATGAATGAAATGAAATGAAAGGAAATGAACCGAAATGAACAAACCACTATAATGAATTAAAGAATAAGTCTGCTGCAGTAGATGGAGCGTTCCGGAGCTCCGTGGGACCGGTGATCTCTGATCAAGATACTGGTGCACCCACACATTTGATAAGTCACTTAATAAAGTGTATAATATGACATTGAATGAGTCCGTCTTAAGGTTGGGTCATGAATAGTGTGCCCTTCCGCCTATGCCATAGAAGACAATGCATGATACTGACTGCTTCCTTCAGGGAAGAATTAAATGATATTGAATGTTTCCTTCAGGGAAGACTAAATTAAATTGTGCTTGTTTCCTGAATTGATTTGACTTGTTTAGAAATGCTAAACACATTGTTATTATAGAATTGTGTATATATTGTTGAACCGTCGTGTTCACAGTGTTATTGATGACATTACAGGCCAACCTACCCGTCCCGATATTACAGAGGCCACTCCGCCGGCGGAGGAAGCCAATCTGGTTCCTCCGAGAGGACTAAACGAGTGGACGTAACTCGGAGGGCATTGTGTAGAACATTTTGAAACATTTTGGAATATAGATTCATTTTGATGTAAATAGTAGTCACTTGCATTGTATTTGAATATGTATGGTTGACTTGAACTTGATAGGAAATGAGATGTGTAAGTAAACTTTATGTCTATATAAAGAGCTTGTACAGTTTGAATTTATTGTCAATGTATTTTTATATTTCTGTAAAATATACATTTGACAGGTTATATGTAAGATCTCTTGTAAATCTCGCGTTGACTTCAGTGATGCGAGGTTTACGGGAGTAAGTATGATGATCGCGACTCGGGTTTAGCCGTGGTAACCCTAATCTCGGACCCGGGTCATGACAATGACACAAGGAAAATTATATGAAACGCATTAACAAGAAAATTATAAGGGCAAGACAACAATGACATAGCTTACCATGGAGTCATCGGTGGGCAATTAGGTGATCGCATGATACTTGGAGCATTCTGGGCTTGTTTATGAGGTTGTTCTAGGTCTTCACCATCACCATTTGTTGAAATGCTTAGATATAAATAGATGCCGCTGGCTTCATTGTTTACCGCTCTAAACATTGATTTGACATCATATCATCACGTAGACCAACGACTGTGAATGCATACCCATTATGTTAGAGATACTTGATAAACATTGCTTTCCCATTTAGTACCCAATCTTGTGACATCCATAACCTTATGCAGTAGGGCACCATATGTGATATAACTACTTAGGTATACCATATTCTCATCACCACCAACATACAAAGGCCACACATTGTTCCATTCCAGATGTCCATTATAACGGAAAATAAATCATTTTTTATATTGAGACATCCTGCCCAAGTAAATAAGTTATATTGTCACCAACTACAATAAATTATGCTTAAAATATAAAAATAAAATTACAAAACAAATGTAAAGAAATGTAATATGAATACCACCAATTGAAGCCCTTGGCACTCTCATTGTTTTTAATTTAGATTTACAGTGTAATTTAAAAAAAAAATGAAATTTAATAATCCGCCGGTGAGTATTTTACTAGACTTAGCTACATCAGCCAGAGAATGAGATCGTCAGACAACTTACAGTGGCTAACTATGATTCTCACCTTTTGATTGTGTAATGCTCAGTAGTGCTCTCATTAAAAAAAATTGTTGTTTATTTACAATTTGAGCTCTTGATTTTATGCCAAGTGAAACCCTTCAACGAGTCCTTACAAGTAAATACCATCATATAAAAAGGAGGGATTTTTACAAAACCACTGATGAATACAACCGGATGACTACCTTTGTATGCAGGTCCCAATCAACCATTTACTTCAGCATTCAGCAAAACAACCACCCTATCTTTGTAATTAATGCCTAGGACAATAAGTTGGAGTGGGCATTAGGAAGTCCACATGTAAATACCACAGAGGGTTTCACTTAGGAAATGCATATATACCGATTTCAGATGCTACAATGTAGATCAAATCTAGATACCTCTTGAGTGTTGCTTGACAAAGCTAGGTTGTACACCAAAGCAGAGCGATGATGCAGAAGGGTGCCAAGGGGACCGAGCAGCGGTGTGGGAACAAGGGAATAGAAGAGAAATGAAAATGCATTGATCAACACAAGTGCCATGAGGAAGAGGAACGATGGTGAGGAAGGTTGAGGAAGAGGAACGATGGTGTGGAAGGGAAGGGAAGAAAAAACTGGGGGTACGATGGGCGCGCGAAATGAGTCTTCAAAAGAGGGAGTGGGTTGCGGTCTCCTTGAAAAGGCAAAAATATAAACAAAAGAAGGTCATTACCATATGGACACTGTACTTGCCCAGTTGCCAGGTTACCCATCCAGCCGGTTGCCAGGTTACCCATCCAGTTGCCAAGACTCTTTTGGCCTTTCTCAGTTTCTAGGACTGCTTTGACTCTTTTCAGGTATTTAAGCCTTTTTATGGAAATTGTCCCTAAATCTTAATATTTTAAAATATGTAATTTTATTTTTTAATATTGTTGGTAGGATTTTGAATTAAAGTGTTATTGATGTAACATTTTTTCTGAAAAATGAAGATTTTACTTTACTCTTACTAATTTGGTAAAGTACCAAACGGGGGGAAATAGACAATAACTTGTGCTTTATAAGAGCATTTTTTTAAATCAAGTACACTAAAGATCTCTCTTTCTTCTTAGAATGTTGGGGAGATAAAGAATTCTTCCCTGCTGTGTGAACCAGTTAGGAAATTCAACAAACTTAAAGGATGCACAATATATTCTAAGCAACCACAAAAAAGCATTATTGGGAAAAACCAATGAAAGCGAGACCAAATAAAACACATGCCAAAATTTACTTGAATAAAAACCCCCTCTAAAATAAGAGGAAAAAACCATGGAACCTCTAATCAAACCTACTATGCAAAACCAAATAAAGCACATGCCAAATTTTACATGAAAAAACCCTCTAAAATAAGAGGGAAAAACCATGGAACCACCAATCAAAACTACTATGATAAATAAGAGTTATAAACTTCTTCTTAAACTACTAACTTGAGGATTGCACTCTCATATACAAGAAATCAAAACCACCCCCTGTTAGCATCTATGATGGGGGCCCACTTGTGTTTACATGTGGCTGGATCCAATCACAAAGAGACGCTCCTTACAAGGAAGTCTCGGTGGTTGTAAGTAAGGATGTGTTCATCCTTTTGTGTTGATAGGGATAAGGGTTATTTTGAATTAATTGAGAGCTTATCACCAAGTAACCAAAAAGGCTATATATAGATATGGGAGAGAGTGGTTGTATATTATCTCATCATATCATCTCAACACTTATCCAATAACGAGTGATAGTAAAAGAAAGTGAGAGACCCTTAGGAAGGCCGTTTCCCTCTTCCTTTCACTAGATTTGAACCGTCCATCACCATTTTCTTTGTTCAGAGTGTTCATCCTCGTCCTTGGATTGTGAAGAGTGAATCACATGTAGTTGATCTCTTGTAGATAGTCAAAGATCTCCACATCCAGTGCTTGATCTAAGCTTACGCAATCCTAATCATGTTTGTAGCGACCAACCCAATCTGATTCGTGCTTCCACATTGCCTAAAGCTTACATTGGTATGGGAACCTACCTCTGGCTTGCTCACATGTAAATCAAATTGATATTGGTAGCGATTTAGGTAACCCAAAACCTTGATCATTATATTAAATTGATTTTGAAAATTTGGAAATTTGGGAGGGATTGGCATGGTCTAAACCTTTGGACTAATAGATCATGTGGGTTATAATATATATGTATATATATATTGTTACTATAATTTATATGCTTTGGTTATTTGTCTTTGGAATGCTTGCCTCGAGCCCTAGGCATCGCCCACCCAAGGGCCACGTGTGCGCCCCGATACAGGCGGAAGCACAAATCTGATTGGGTTGACCACTACAAACGCGATCAGGATTCTATCAGCTTAGATCCAGCACTAGATGTGGAGATCTGTAATGATCTATAATAGATCAGCCACATGTGATTCACTCTTCACAATTTAATGACAATGAAGGATACACTGAAAAGAAAAGAAGATGATAGACGGTTCAGATCTAGTGGAAGGAGGAGGGGAAATGCTTTTTAGATGGTTATTCTTTCTTCTTAGATTACTTATTATTGGATATGAGTGTTGCGATGATATACCGCTCCTGTCTCTCATATCTATATATAGCATTTTGGCTTGCTCGTGATAAGCTCTCGGTTCGAATATGAATGGAGCTATGATAAGGATAGGTATCTAGTTAGAAAGGTATCTAGTTAGATTAAATTATCTTAATTTGAATTTGAATGGAGAAATGATAAGGATAGAGAATTTGATTAAATTTAAAATAATTCTTCCTTATCACCAAAAAATGATTAACACATCCTTATTTGGACTTCTTTGTGAGAGGCGTCTCTTTTGTGATTGGGGTGCACTCCACATGTAAACACAAGTGGGTCCATCACAAAATGCCAACACCCCCAATCAGAAAATCTCATTTCACTCTCTTGATGTAAGAGAAATGAAATATAATATATCACTTTGTCACTCACAAACAAGAGGGACTCACTATGGTGTCCTGGGGTCGCTTTAACTATTTCTACATCTCTCTTGTTGCTTGTCTTTAATTATGAATGTGAGAAAATAATAGGGCTTTTAGCTTTCTTTGCATCCACATTTAACTTTCTCTACACCACACATGTGAGCTTAGGTATGATTTGTTTGCATACATAAATGATTCATATGTGTAACATTTACACATCATCGTGTTTGCTTGCATATATAAATAATTAACATATTTAAATCAAGTGTGAAATGATGCATAAATAAGCCCATTTCCACAACTACATTTTCACACCACTCACACTAGTAAGCCGTCTCACACCAGTGACAGGAAGAGGCGCTGATATAGTTTTATTACAATGAATTTCACGGTAGTTTTTGGGCTCATCAAAAAACATTTTACGTTAAACTCATCTACCCAATAGGGATGTTAGCAGGGAAGGACATGTTCAAGTTAGAGTGATTCCATACTCCCCCCATCCGACATACTATCCATGCTAAACTCACTTCATGCCGGTTTTTGTGTCTTTAATTTCAAACACGCATCGCAACCTTCCATTCATGTCTATTCCCACTCCACCCCACACCACGGCCCCATATATAACGTTTTAGGTTAGGTGTTTGATGGTATATTCATAGCATGAAAGGCCACATTAAAGGCCTAAAATATTTTTTTCTTGAAATGTTGATTTTATCAAAAGTATTAAATAAGAGTGAGGAGGAAACGGGGGGGATGAAAGGCCGAATGGAAGATGACGTGTAATAAGGAACGTGAGAGGTTTTTGCTAGTTTGCATGGGAGAAGAGGATTCATTCATATTTTTGGAGCGATGCTATCCTCTATGAGGATTTTTAAGGGGAGACAATCACTGAAATCCACCTTTGACAAATATAAGGAATTTGTGCATTTACATATAGGAGATCCAATGGTCACAAGTTTTTACAAATATCTCACAATCTGTGATGAATCAAGCCCTAAAATTTGAACCCCTAGCCATTTTTGGACTACTGCAAATGATGGACGGTTCGGATTCCCATTTTGGGTCCCACAAAAATTTTAAAATTTTTTTTTAGGGTATGGAAATTTTTGCAAATATCTCAAAATATATGAGGAATCAATGGTTGAAAATCCATCTAAGAACAGTTTTGGACCTTGTAAATATGATGAATGGTTCAAATTATTATTATGGGATCCAAAAGGTAGGGTGTCAAAGCGAAGGCCATAACTAATATATTACTGTCCCATTCACACATAGTTCACCGTTCATCTAAAGCTCTGTACTCTTTTCACTTGGGCTGATCAACAACCATTAGTTTTTTTTTTTTTTTTTTTTTTTTTTTGAAGATCCATGAAGAATTAGATTTTCAAATTTGATGACATAGCCATTTTAGGCCTTTTAAATAGATCGAATGATTCAGATTTTTCAAAAGGGGCCCACATAAATTCAAAAATATTGATCCAATGTCTGGATTTTTTTTGCAAATATCTCATAATATATGAGGAAACAACGACTGAAAATTCACCTAGCAGCTGTTTTAGACCTTATAAATAAGATTAATGATTTGGATTGTGATTGTGAGACCCATAACTTAGGTTTCTAAAGAAAAAAGGAATAACCTCTAAAGTTACTGCCATTAACATTGTTCAACTGTTATATAGCCGCTTTTCTTCACTTATGAGGAGATAGAAAATCTGATGGGGGAGGTGGAGACCGAGGACTCTATCGGGTATTTTTGAGGATTTGGGAGGATTATGAAATTCCTTTCGTTTTTCCTCACTTCACCCAAATGTGGGTTCTTCTCAGAATTGAAGAAAACCTAAAATGACTCCTTTTCAAGGATGTTACCCAAACATGCCCTTAATGATTTGTTTGCTTCTTTTAAAGGTTTAAGAGAATAATTTTGAATGATGCCTTTAGGTCATATCATTTGTATTTATGTCTCCTTCTCAATTTGTATCTTGTTTATGTCATTAATTTTTGAATCAGCTCTAATAAAGTAATTATATATGTTTTTATATTAGGGTTTTTCTTCGTGAAGAAATCTTAAAGACAATCAAGTAGCAAGCATCCATAACTTCGGGATTGTGGGATACTAAGATACGTTTCTTGACATTTCCTCTTTCAAACTTGTTTCCTTGTTTAGTACAATTGAAAACTTATTTAGCTGTGGATAGTAGTTATTGATAACTTATTTAGTTGTGGATAGTTGCTATTGAGATTTTATTTAGTTGTTGATAGTAGCGATTGATAACTTGTTTACTTGTGGATAGTAGCTGTTGATGACTTATTCAGTTGTGCATATTAGCGATTGATAATTGGTTTACTTATTTAGTTGTGGATAGTAGCTATTGATAACTTGTTTACTTTGTTGGTTGTTGATATTAATAATTGATAACTTATTTAGTTGCATTGTATTGTTGGTCCCAAGTTCGGGAAAAAAGAGGAGGGTTTAAAGTCCGGTTCACACCGAGTGTTCGGTGACGGTATATTAATAATTATAGAATGTTTAGCTTATATTGAAGATATGCTAAGTCTGGGCCCGGCCTGAGTCTGCTTAGAATGAAATTTGATGTAGGCCCATTCAATCAATCTAGGGCCAAAATTAAATAACCGTACAGACCCATTCAATATTCGAGATGAGATAGCACAACCAATTGACAGCCCACCTATCAATCCATCAGCAAGCCCGTTCCAAACCTCTGCCCGTAATAGGGAATACCCGAGTAAGTGTCATCAACCCTCTCGGTTCTCTCTCACATGAAACTAGATATATATATACACACATATGATATAGGTTTACATCATCACAGAAGATTTTACCTTTTGTTCGTCATCCTTCTTCTTCCTTTGCAAGTCTCTTCCTTCTGCTTCCTCTCTACCTAAAATGGCTGCTGCACTTGAAGATGCAAGTGACGTGGAGAATCTATACGAATATAGCGAAAGACTCAACGAGGCAAAAGACAAATCCGCGGTCAGTCAGTCAGTCACATCTCTCCATCCACAGATTCCTGTGAAGATTAGATTTGCTCTAGGGTTTTAATCTTGGGGTTTTAGGTTTTAACTTCACAATATGCAGAGTTTGATTTTTTTTGCTTCTTCTTTGCAGCATTTGGGAGATTACGAGGGGATAATCATGGCAGTGAAGGGAAGCATGAAGGCGAAGCAATTGGCGGCACAGCTAATCCCGAGGTTCTTCAAGTTCTTCCCCAGCCTATCGAAGAAAGCCTTCTATGCTCACTTGGATTTGTGTGGGGAGGAAGAGCTTGGGGTGAGTCGTTTCAATGGTTAGAGAGGATAATAGAGAGCAATGTTTCTTTCTTTCTTTCTTCATTATCTGCACCTGTACCTGTGTTTTGGTTAGTAGAAGTGAAACTAATAAAAGAAGTGGAAAGTTGGAACTAGGCTAGTTGTGGTGTTGCCCCAATTGATGACAGTTTTATTTTGGGTCAGGGACAGAGCAGGAGGTGTGCGAGGATAGACTTGGACTTGGTGGGAAATCACCCTTCTTTTTTGTTCTTAAAATAGGAATCGAATCGCAAATCGTTGAATGGGATGAGTCGATTCATATTGTAAATCCATCATTTTTCATCTATAGGAACATAAATAAACTGCCAAATAAACCTATTATACAATCATATGAAGAACATCATTGACATATGTCAATATATCAATAAATGATTTGTGTAAAATGGAAAAATAAAAAAAACAAGTTGAAATAGTTTTTTTAATATTTAAATAAAAAAAACAAAAATATCAATCTTACCGGTTAGCATGTCTTTTTAAGTTAAAGAATGTTCATGAAGACACAATAAAAGGTGCTTAAAATACAATGGAGTTGTAAGGATGGATATGAAGAAGTGTAACCTATCCAAAGATTGGCTAGGATAGACTAGAATGGTGAAACAAAATTTATGTAGATGACCCTAACATAGTGGGGACAAGGCTTTGATGATGGCGATGGATTTTTTTTTAAAAATGGATATAGGACAAAACCCCTACAAAACCCCATACGTATAATTGAATGCTTGTCTTTTTAAAAAAAAATGGATACAGGACAAAACCCCGTACAAAACCCCATATGTACAGTTGAATGCTTGTCTTTATTTTTTTAAAAAATGGATACAGGACAAAGCCAGATACGTACAATTGAATGCTTGTCTTTTATCCATCTCTAAAATCTCCCTAAAATCTTAAATATTCTTAAGAGGTTTCGTTAACCACTAAATAACCTTCTACAAATGGAGATGTCAAAAATAGAAAGAAAGAAAAGGTAAAGGTTTATTAATATTATCCTCTTGACTAAGGGAATCGCTTGAATTATAAGATTTGATGGAGCAAGTATCGAATCATAAGATTCACACCTGAATTCTAGGATTCACGTATAAATGAAATTCATTTCATAGATGCAAATTGTTTTCCTTGGGATTTGATACGAATCGTAGGATTCTGACACCAATGGTTCCAAGGACATTCTATCTTAGAGATATTGATTTGGCTGCAAGTAAGAACTAATAAAAGGAGCAGAAATCAGAAACTAGGTTACGCATGGTGTTGTTTTCTGCCCTTACTGCCCCAATTGATTACTGCTGCATTTTGGGTCAGAGCTGGACTGTACAGGGTAGACTTATATTTTGCAATTTTTTTTTACCGCCGCGAGGACATTCTATCTATAAGGTCAGTCTGTCTTAGTGTTGAAGGTTTCCTTGGTTCCAAGTACGGGAAACTACTATTTCTGCAACATGTTTACTTCTCTTTCCATTTTTGTTATTAGCTTGTTCTACTTATATTTTGCACAATTAACTTATCACCTCTGTTTTTAGGCATTTAACAGTTGGTACTTCTTTTAAATTTTCTCGATGCAAAAAACTTTTTAAAGATTTGCCATTTTTTTGAAAAAAGAGTCAAGATATTTGAGTTTGAGCATGTTTTGTTATTTTAATGCCCCTCTGGTAATTTAAATCAGAAGCGGAAACAAGGTAATTATCACATAATGCGGACTTGTAATTTGTTATTAACATAACATGTAATGGTAGCTCAATGATTGTATTATTTGAAAGGGACATAACTTATGCTCATTTTGAACTTGATCAATGGCTACAGATAAGAGTACAAGCAATTCGCGGGCTTCCCCTTCTTGGCAAGGATACACCAGAGTATGTTCCTAAGACTGTGGATGTTCTCGGGCAACTTCTTTATACTGCTGGTAATTCTCTTCTTCAAAGCTCTCTCTTTAAGCTCTTTATTTGTTTGTTTTAGTGTTAATTATTAACGCTCTTGTTACCTCAATGGTTCTAGAGGAAAATGTGGAGCGTGACGCGGTGCACAAAGCTCTAATGTCTCTTTTGAGGCAGGATGTAAAAGGTAAGTTGTTTTAATGTTATTTCTCCATTTCTATTATATACTTTCATAAGGAGGGATTAGGATAATTCGAGAGAATGTATTTTCCATAAGAAAACGGCAGGAGAGTGATTTGGGAGAGGAATTGGGTGTTGCTAATCAATTGCTTGTTGAGACTACGGAATGAATGGAGGAAAATAGCATCGTCTCCATATGGCTAGGATAAGAGATCATAGTGATGGACTGATAGGTTCTAGGTCTTAGGCCCCAGAAGGGCATGGACGTCTTTGAAATTTCAAGCATGAGGCAAAGAAGATTTTAAGTGGATGAGTTAGTTTTAGGGAGGGAAGGAGTGATGGAATAAAATTTTGGGTAGATCTATGGATGGGAGTGTGTTACTGGCCAAAGGTTTTTTTGGACTCCATACCAATAAAAAAAAAACGTTATTTGGAATATGAACTCGTACAAGGTTTGGCATGCTATCTTATAGAAATAGAAGGGCTCCAGGAGTATGAATGTATTAACTATTGACTAATTTAGTTAAAGAGTGGCAGGATGGTATGCAACATTGTGTTTCTGGTAGATTGTAGGGAGGGCAAAGTTGAGTCTTTAGATGTGTTTTAGGTTGCTTTGAGATTATATTTCCTAAGGGGCTGGTTGGTGACATCTTAGAATAGAGTATTGAAAATCATAATTCCTGTATTGGTTGCATTATTCAAAGTGTTTTTTCTTCGTTTTGGTTTTTATTGAAAATTAGAATGACATCGAATGACGAAATAGAAGAGATGGAGAGGGTGGAGGAATGAGAAGGGAAGAGATAATCAGCAAGCAGAATAGGAAGACCAATATAATGAGATATAAAGTTTAAAAGCATCCTAAGCAATGAGCTCATTGTTATGATTTTCTAAATTTAAAAAAAGTATGAAGAATTTAGTGGCTAACTTGTAAATGAACTGAATGGAAATTGATTTCGTGAGGTTCTGAGAAGGGGCTTGCATTTTTTTTATTTGAAAATCTTTTTTGCACGAAGAGTGATTTTCAATGAAAAACAAGTACCGGAATGTGATTTGAGGTGTGTCAAATGACTTAAAAAATAATTTTACCATTAGAATTTTACGTAAAAACAAATGCCCTTAAGGTTCTACTGCTTCATGGATTTGAAGTTTAAATTCTCCAACAAGCAGGTGCAGGTCATTTGATGTTTCAATTGTAACTAGCAGAGGACTATGTCCCATTGGAGTCTAGAAGTTTCTAGGGTAAATAACACCTGGCAATGTGCATCCCCGACCTCTATAAACTATCCATAATTTACTAGGTTGGAATGCCAAGTTCTTCTGGTTCTTCTATTTTTTTAATTGTCGAAGGCTTAATGTGGCATTGATGGTTGATATATTGCTGTGTTTTTCATGCTGTAACTCATGCCTCTCAAAAGTTTGGTTTATCATTTGATAAAAAAGCATTTCTTTTTCCAAATTTATAAGCAAATGTGTATCTTTCATGTTATGTTCTGCTAGATGTTATGAGTCTTTGATAATGATGAGTACGATTGTGATGTCATGTAATGGTAAAGGCAACTTTGTTATCACATGATCCTGCAAAAATATGCTATTATGCAATCTGTTATCTAGAAAAAGATGATACCTCTGATAAAAAGGATAATACTCAGTAGAATAAAAAGAATCTAAAGAATGCAGCTTTCTTGGTGGACCTTCTCTATGCATATCTAATGGATTTCTGGAATTCTGCAGCTTCTTTAACTACATTGTTCCATGATGTTGTGACCAGTGAGGAACATATTCGTGAAAAGGTTCTTAATTTTATCAAGGATAAGGTGGGTGGGATTTTATTTTTAGATCTCTCAATATTAGTGCTCATTATTCTATTGTTACAAGTTTGTGCTAAATATCTTATATGCCAGGTGTTTCCTCTCAAAGCTGAGCTCTTGAAGCCTCAAGAACAAATGGAAAGACATGTAACTGATTTAGTAAAGAAAGTAGGTCTATGAACATGCTCTCCTCATGGGACGATTGGCTTTTTATTTTTCAGTATTGTTTGTCTAAAGTTAGTTCAGGCCTTGCTTTATATGATCCGTTTATTTCTCATAGTGCATGTAATAATACTAACTACTAGGTTCCTTACTTGAGATTATGCTAAATTGATTCTATGCTATTTCAGAGTTTACAAGATGTAACTGGTGCAGAATTCAAAATGTTTATGGATTTCTTAAAAAGTTTGAGTATATTTGGAGAGAAAGCTCCTCAAGAGCATGTGCAGGAACTTATTGAAATTATTGAAGGGCAGGCTGATCTAGATGCGCAGTTCAATGTAAGTGCCTGCATTGTGTATATTGGTATGATGAAATAGTGCTGCAACATGACATTGTTTGCATACTTCATAACTGTTAAATAGAAATTTGGCCCTGTTTTTCATCTGTAAGAATACTTGATTGAATACAGTTGGGCATGTCAGAAGTCAGAACTGTGCCACATTCAAGTCAAATCTGCATTTGTGAGACCACTTCTCATCGTGGCAAACTATTGGTTCTCAAAAACTCCCGACTCACACGCAACATGATAGGTGATGACCCTGTCACCCTTGTTGGAGTGATTCACCATTGGATTGAGCTACCCATGGGCCATTATCGACTCCATTTTAGGCATTGACGTTAATCATGCCTCATGGTATTTTTCTTATGGACTACTGTGGGTGACATTCAGGCCCACGACGTATAACCGGTGGAGATTTAGATCCTAGGTTTTGGTGCCTCCATTGACATGATCCTCATGGTACGGATCTGCTTGACTGTATGATCCATATAACAAATGTGACACTGCAAAGTGTATCCAATATTTTTTTCTTACCTTTTGAGATGAAAAATACTGCAACTCTGGTTCCATTTTAAAGTTCTGAAACCAATTTTTTCCACATTATTTAAAAATGAGTGCAGCGACGAAATGATGAGCGTTCCCTGTCATTCATGATGTATTACATTTGATTTTTGATATACATGTTCATATATGTATATATTGTAGGTATATCGTTCTAATTTAAATTGAGTATTCATACATTTAGATGATAAAATTGCGCCCGTGTATGTATGGATTTTAGTTCTTTGGATTGGTCCTCATGTATCTCAATCTGGGACTTGATATTTTGTGCCCTTATTTACCATTTGCACAAGGTGCATGTTAGCCGATCATACTTCTGTATTGTGTATTTTCATAGCGTACAAGCTTTTATTTGTTTGATATGTGTCGTGATGTTATTGACTTTCCATTTATGTCCATTTCATGCTAAGTGTGCGTTGACATATTGATGCTGTTTGCGCTGTGTCCCTAGTAAATATTTCCTCTCCTTCACACAAGTTTTCATTTTGCATGCTGCACCTTGGAGCTGAAAGCTAGTATCTACCAATTGTGTTGTTTCTCCAACAAGTTGTTCATGTGGTGGCTGTTGAGTGTGAGATGTTTTTTACATAAAGCATAAAGAATTATGCTAATACCTGTGTAATGGTCTGCCGTTCATGTTCATGATTAAGACCTTTAATTTACGTGATTAGGTTTATAATTATTTGTTATCGATGCATTGGCCACCTGAAAGTTCATATATAGATGCTGTAGACATAAAAACAGCATTAAACATTATGATAAAGCTATGGGCTTTCAAAATCTATAATGGGCGGCTCAAACCAGGGGAGAAAGCAAGAAAAAGGAGCAAGCAAGTTCGAAGAAAACACAAGAAGAAAAGAAGGGATAAAAAGGAGAAATGGTGGGAAAAAAATAGGGGTAGGGGGTTACCTATGACAAGCCTTGATCTAATTCCAGATTAATAATTTAGGGCTAGGTAAAAAAGGTTTGTATCAATCCAATGGATCTCATTCATTGGTAAATCTTAGGATTCAGGTGTGAATCGTATGATTCAAAACGTGTTATATTGATTCCTATGATTCAGGTGATTTGTCTAGGTGGGAACAAGCAAGCAAACTGCTTTGGCCACGCTACAAGCATTCACAGTAATCACCTTCCACCGTCTGAGATTATCCATTGCAAGGATACTCCCTTAATAGCGAGCCAAGCAAAAGCTAGGGCCCTCGTCAGGGCTTAGTGCCGTAAGCCCCACCAAAGAATCTGAAGACTGTGTTCCCCCTGTTAAGGATTTATTTTTATTTTTATTATTTTTTTAATTTTAAAGAAGAGGCAGCTGAATATTGGCCATTTATAGAACTTGTCTGATTTTCTGGAATGTAAAATGTATTGATCAATTCAAGCAAGGACTGAAAATGCTCTTCCTCCTCCTCCAAAAGATGCATTTTGAAAATAGGACCCAAACCACTTTGCCGCCTGTTCTCTCCATATAGAAACCCACTGAAGTTTATAGATTTTGGGCACATCAAAACAAATCTGGAAATATGCTAGCTGAAGGGCAATCTCCATTCTCCCACCCATATATCAAGCCAAAAGTGCGTGGGCTCACAATTCCCAACTTGATACCTTATATTACTAGTGGGGCTCCTTTACTAACATAATTCCTTTCTATAAGTCTGAGCTATGGGCAGCATCCGCTTGAGTGTCACATCCATTCCTGGCCAATTCATATTTCACCATCTCAATTTGCTTCCACAACCCATCTGCCTCATCACAGAGCCTCCCAAGCGATTTGCCTAACAAAGCCCGATTCAATAGACTCAAGGGCCTAAAGCCTCTCAAGTTGCTGACCAATACACCCAAAATACCTAGACGTTAAAGGTGCGGCAAACTAACTACTTAACAAAGCCAAGACCTGCTCCTTCTCCTTTCTAGTTTACAAACTGTCCTCCAATCAACTAAAGAAACCTTTTGGATTCTCTGTCCTGCGCAATGAACTCACTGCAGCCACTCATCACACTTGGGAGACTACTATTGGACATTTATGAAGGGACATGAAGTATATGGGAATATTAGAGAGATCAGCGTTAATAAGGTTTATCCTACCCCTCATGTATAATACCTGGCCTTCCATGTTGGCTACTTTCTTTCCACTCTTTCGATCATTGGGTTCCATACTGATTTAGAGGCAATCCCTTCACATAGAGGCAAACCAAATATGATACCAAATGAGAACCAGTTTTGCAACGCATAACTCCTCTAAGCTCTGAAGACAATTTCTTATCAGCGCACTCTTAAAAAAAGCTGACCTTTAGGCTAGACACTGCTTCAAAGCACAGTAACTGAAGATATGACTACCCATGCACTACCACCCCAAATTGCCTGTCTCCTTTTTCTTTCTTGAATATGAAAGAAATTCTTTTATAGGTTTTAGGTAGGGAAAAGTAGTTTTTTTTGGCACCCATCTTGTTGGAGAGAAACTGTGGAAGTGGAATAACCTTTTTGGCTTAGAACTGCAATTATTCGTAAAAGGTGCCTATAAGAAGGTTATAAAAAGAAGCAAAATCATTCATGTATTGTGAAGTGCTATGTGCAGTATGTTCTTTTCAAATGGTAGAGAGTGTAATTGTTAGCTGCAATGAAAATTATGCAGAAGTTCATTACAAGTTGTGATGTATTTGGTAATACATAAGTTTTTAATTATCTTTTCCCCCGTATCTTTCTTGGGCATAAATATATCAATGTTAATTGTAGATTTTGCAGTACAATGGTACTATCGCCATTATATTAAAAATATTCTGCTCTTAGAATGCATTTGGTTTGATATTGCAGGTTTCTGATGTTGATCATATTGATAGATTGATGTCATGCATGCATATGGCTGTTCCGTTTTTCTTGGTATGGACTCAACTTATATCAAACATTATTTTGGTTTAGTCAGTTACATTACATGATATATTTGGTTCATAATTTTAGATCTGTTTCTAACTTAAAATCTTTACTTTTCAGAGGGGTGCATCGAACAGCAAGTTCCTTAACTATTTGAACAGACACATTCTACCTGTTTTCGATAAGGTAATTTTATTACTCTCGTACAGAGTTTGCCATTTATGTTTATTATTAACCTTATTCTCTAATTTGCCTCTAACCTTTTGGCTTGTTTTGTTTAATATCCACTACATTTCTACTCTGAAAGTCGTCCACAAGTTGATGTGCTGAACTTTTGTTCTTGATGCAGATGGACCTCAGGTCACATGTAAAGGGCCCTGGTAGATTTAGGATTTTTATTCACTAATTATATGTCATTAGTTTCTAATTTTATTAAAGGAATTGGAATTAGGATAGGATTCTAGTTTGCTTAGTTTCCTAGTTTAATTAGGTTTCTTAGGTCCTAAGTTATGGTTCTTATTTATATGACATTGTAGAAGATGGATTTTTAGAGTTTGATTAATTGAATTGGGCTTTCCCATGGAGGTGCGTCCTCGTTATCGTCTCTGCAGAGACTTGTTGAAGTGTCTGCGGACATGTGCTTTAGTACTCCATCCAAGCACTAACCCTAGGGCTTGCATTAGTTTGGTAGCAGAGCTGAAGATCCATCACCCGATCGTTTGGAGTTTACCCCTTCCCATCTTTTCCATCATCGATCACCTTCATCACCATTCCCATCACAGAACCCAATCCCTGCCCATTCCAAAAAAATACCCACTGGTCATGTCTAACCACTCCAACCCCATTCTTATCATCTTCCTGAACTCCTAAACCCTGTGTCCTTTTCTGCAAAACCAGCCACGTCAAACCCTAAACCCCAATCAAGCGAATCCCCAGCCAAAACCCCATCACCGAACCATTCCGCCGAGCTAAACCCTTTTCCAATCAGCCACAATCGAAACCCATAAAAATAAAAATAATAAGAAAAAACTACCGTCACAGAAGTCAAACCTCCCTCCCAGATTCCATTCCACCATTCTGAACTCCACACCAAACTGAAGCCTCAATACCCCGAGTCAAACCCCTAAAAAATCAGACATCTCTACCAAACCCAAAAGGCCAAAACCCAGTCAGTCCATCTGCATCAGTTAAGGACTGTTGCATTGGACTCACGTATGGCACTATTTGTTCACATTCTTTATCTACTTTATCATAGTTCAATAGGTCTTAGCAGAATGGGAATGACTCCTTAGCTAGGAATAGAATTCAATGCTCATGACATTGATAATTTTTGTCCTCACTTGCCTTCATTTCTCTTCTATATTTCAGCAATATCCAATTGTAAAATTATAATGCTTGTTAGGCCATGTTGTATGAATATGATTCCTTTCTTCAATCTAACCCCCACACTGTGCCTGAACCCCTCGATTAAAGATGTGATTTGAGTCTAGGGTCAATGGGCTGTCTAGTGGGCTTTGGAAGAGCCAGCTAATAAGCCAGAAGGTCATTCCAATGTGAGAATGGGCTGAGCTTCAGACTGAAAATGTACATATTCTATATATATATATATATATATATATATGTTAACTATGCAGAATTTAACATGAAAGATAGTTGATGCCAATTCTTGCTTTGAGTTCAATGTTAATATGTGATCTAGTTTTGTTTTCTGTTAGGTTACTTGTTTTCAGTTTAGTTTAATGATGGCTTCTCTCTGACAGATTCCTGAAGAACGAAAGATAGACTTGCTCAAGAGCGTTGCTGAAAGCTCACCCTACACAACACCACATGATTCACGCCAGCTTCTTCCATCTGTTGTTCAGTTGCTAAAGGTACAGATGGATACATAATATTTATTGCACGTTTGTGTGGAACCTATTCGCACCACAACTAAAATTTTGAGTCCCTTTGGCTGATTGTTGAGATGTAGTTTATAGTTTATACTGATATGCACATTATTGGCCTTTTCATCCAGTCAGAATTCTGACAGTTTTTTTAACCTGTTAAATTTCGAGGTATCTTGTGAAATATTTGTCAATGCCTTTAGCTGCTGTCTGCAGCAGTTTTAAAATGGTCAGAAAGGTGGGTCTACATTAGTTAAGAGTATTGCGCTTGAGGGGGAATGCAAATACCTAAGTTTTTGTCTTATTTTTTTTATACTGCCTCAAATGGGGGTGTTTTAGTGCGGACTTCTTCCTCTATATCACCTCATACAACCATGTGTTGATTGGACGAATTTTAGATCTACAACAAGCAGGTCCTTAGGAGCAGATGCTTCAGTTAAAAATTCATCCTCTAATCTTTTAATGTTCTTAGTAGTCATTTGTTCACACCCATTTACATATGTACATGTTGCACACGTGTAACATTTACATATACATATGTTTGTTTGTGCCTATTTATACAGGCGTGAAAATGGTGTGTAAATGAGGATATTTTCATATGAAAGTTTCCACACTTGAAAAGGTGTGAAATTATCACACACCCCTTGATTAAGAAGGCGTGAGTATGTAGGACGCCTGGGACAAGTTGCGGTATCGAATCCCTTCGCCACCATATATTTTTTCCTACTCCTGTGGGCCCCACAATTTTAATCTGAAACATCCAAAATTGCTAGTGACCCATTAAGCTCCTAACATTTAGTTTCATGTCTTAAAACATTAATAGATTTTGAGATATACAAAAATTTTACATATGTAATTCAAGCTGTTCAATGTTTACTCATTTGAAAATGGTGCTTCAAAAACAAACATGTTTTTGAGTTTCGCATCTGTAAATTTTACATATGTAAACTCCACATATGTAAATCCCATTTTCACATCTCAGGTAGGCCAAAATTTTGAACTGCAGCTTGAAATAAAACATTCTTAACCAGTTGAAATTGTAGAGAACTGCTTTTGTTTTGAGCTCACAGTATACATGCAATTTGTAGAGGTACATGCTATATCCTTACTGCTAGTTGATGCCAATTACTTCTGCACAGTTAGTCACATAAAACTAATATATGGCAAAATCTTAATGAATGCAACTTGGCCATTCCTCATATTTGAATTTTTTTTCATGCAGAATTTGACTGTCCGCATTTTTGAGTCAAGTGTTGGTTCTGTTTGAAATATTTTAATTTCTTTTCTGTTGGTACATAGTTATAGTCTGATGCAAGTTGAGTATCTTTAACCAATCTGTTGCCATTGGGAGCCTGTATTTTCCAATGTGTTGCCCTAGGAATTTTGAATTCTGTGGCTGCATCACTGCTCCTATTTCACATATTGATTTAATGATACAGATGCATGAGATTTGAATCAAGTGGACGCTTTCCGTTTGTATCCTATCTGTGTATTTTTCTTCTTATAGCTTTGCATAACAACTGTTGGTGTTTTTATGTTCTTCTATCCAGAAGTGCATGCCTCAGAGAAAAGCTGAAGATATGAATTTTACCTTTGTCGAATGCTTATTGTACACCTTTCACCATTTAGCTCACAAGGTTATCCTTATTTTTTATCTGATTCCATTTACGTCTTTTCTTGTGGGCCTCGTTGAATTTTGCTGAAGTTTTATATTTATTGCAGACTCCTAATGCAACAAATAGCCTTTGTGGTTACAAGATTGTGACAGGCCAGCCATCAGACAGGCTTGGCGAGGATTTTTCAGACAATTATAAAGACTTCACCCACAGGTAATCCAAATCATATGCAATTAATTTGTAGAGATTAGAGCATAATTGACGGTTCCAAGCTGTGTTATCATAAAAGCATAGCAATCTTCTTCTTTAACTCAAGTAATTTTTGGGAGATTGGATAATATATAACTTTATTAATAGAGGAAAAGAAAGAAGAACCAGATGAAAAGAAAAAGAATGACTAAACTAGACTATAGTAATGCAGTCTTCCAAATATCCTTCCTTCTATCCCTTAGCTGACACATAGAACTCCCCTTTCAGTCTTTCATCATTGTAGATTTGCACAAGCTAGTATTTGTGTTCTTGCAGTTCCAGAAACCTCGCTGGAACTGTCTCATTCCCTCTCCTGTATGCCCTACTTTAATCACTCATTAACATAATTGCTACCATAATCTATTGGAACTTTTTCTGAACTGCCGAAGCTGAAAGACCACTGTTTCAGTAGTGTTGCTACAGTGCTACTGTTCTGTGTCTCATAGGAGGCCAAAATCTGGGGGACTGTAGATCTGACTCTATAATCTGAAGTTCCCAGTTGCCTATCCTGATGGCCAACTGCCATATTGACGTTGCTGTGTCAACTTTTTGATCCTGCTGGGTTAGAGGATTTTATAATTCCTGTGTCAGTCAATCGCTAAGTCGAGGTTAACTGAAACCGAATCCATTCAGTTTCTGCTGGTTTAGTTCTTGTTGGTTTTGTGAAGTGAAGATCTATTTGTATAGAGAATGTTTTTCATGATGTGTATTTCATTCCACCTGGATTATGGCATCATCAGATCCAGTTTGGGGTGGGTTGCTGGTTTAAAGAAGCCTGGTTGAATTTGGTCATCAATAAGCCAAAAAAGTTTTTTTTTTTTTTTTGGTGGGCTACTGGTCCGGGAGCGATACTTCAACTTGAGGACCTAGGGATCGATCCCTTGGCATGTGTGTGAACTAAGGTGCCAACACCACTCAACCATGAGTGTGTTGGCACTTTTAACCTAAGTAATAGGTCAAATGTTTCATAAAAAAATAACAGAAAATCTTCTTAGCTCCAAGTTTTGATTTGAGGGATTGCATTGCTCAAATCCCCTCCTTTTTGTTGCTCGAAGAAGATACAAATACCGTAATCTCTATCTTTATGTTTTGGCTTCAGCTCCCCTTGTTACCCCAGCTGGCCAGTTCATAAACTATTGCTGTCTGGAACTACACCACTCGCACTTCAACTGGTGCCACATTATGCTCAGCGCCTCTGTTTCACCTCAGGAGGTTTGACTGACAATTATCTTCTACCTTTGGATGGCACCTGGACTAGCTTTATTCTATTCTTAGCAATGGCGCCACATTTTCTCTCATTTTACTTTTCACCTCCTAGACTGATTGGAGCAGATTTCTTCAATGTCCCATTCTCTTTCAAGAAAAAATCTGACAGCAGTTTAATAGAAAGTATGGTTCCTCTCTGGTTTGTATTCAGAGCTGTGAAGTGACCAGTGTACATCTTGAAGGTGCTTCCTTCACCTGGCCGACCTTGTAAGAATCCTTTCTAATGTTTAATTGGTCTCACGGGGAAAAAAAATGATAAGCGCGCAAATTTCTTGCTTCTGTCAACCAATTGGAACATTTTTGAGGTTGGCTTGCTTTAGATTTTATGTGGCTGACTTAAGATCACCTGTGTGATTGAAGATGGATTCATCGGGACTTCATCTTTTTCTATGTGAACTAATGAGGTTGAGAGGTCTGTCACGAATATTGGTGACATTCAATATTGCAATATTTCCCTGAAATGGTCAACATCATAATCATCATTTGTTTGAAGTAAGCTAGGTTCTTAGAATTCTAGCATTCCTAGAAGTGTAAGCAACCATTTACTATTGTGTATTGTATCTTTGTATTGTGCGTTGTTTCTTGTGTGGTGCAATGTTTCTTGTAATACCCATTAAGTTTCCCATGAGACTTTTGGGTTTTCCATGTTTTTGTTCATTGTATAATTTTGCTTAGGGAAGTTTAAGGTGATTAATGATGATTAATCCGTGATTTGAAATTACCCTATAAATTGAGCTATGTATTCCCTCCCAAATCAAGTTGATTGAGTGAAAATTAGAAGTTCCATTACTGTATAATAACCCATTGGCCTTCTTTTCTTGTTGTTTGAGATCAAGAGAACAAGTTTCTTCTCTTGGGTCTCCATTTTCTTTCTCCATTGTGATAAGTAGTTCCATCATCATTATCAGTTGAGCCTTGTCCCAACTATGTTGGGGTCGGCTACATGAATTCGATTTCTCCATTCTGATCTATCTGGGGCCCGATCCTTGGGTAGGTTGCACTTCTTCAAACCTAACCTTACTACTTCCATCTATTTTCACTACAGCCTACCCCTTCTCCTTGGTGACCATCAACTCGCATAGAAAGACTCTTCCTCATTGGTGCTAATGCTGGCCCGCATTGGAATTTTCCCTAAAATTGTCATTTTGGATAATATCAAGATTTCAAAAATTGAAGATATTGCAAAAACGTCTTGATGATTCCCCCAAAACGTCATACAAAAAAAGTCCCCAAGAACTATATTTGTGACAATGGTTGGAAGAACTACGGTTGAAAGACATGATTATGGACGGGCTATTTTCTTTCCCCTTTTTTTGATATCGGTAAAATTTTATTAAACAGAACCAAGTAAGAACTTAGCCACAAAAGCCAAGCCTAAAAAACAACCCCCACCAAAATAAAACCCAAACAAAAAAGAGGAAACTATTCATCAAAAGAAAGTACTGAACAAAAAAACTCCTACCCTTGAATAGCATCTGCCAATACATTAGCAGCTCTTAATGGCCAATGTTTTTAAAACATTGGGTTGTAAGGCGAGGTATTCCAGTTGCCTTGCCCTAAACGTGAGGCATAAGCTTCAACACATGTTGTGTAAATCCCGTTGGAAGATTTTTCTAATGAATAGATAATATTCATAAAACATTGAACCTATTGATATACAGAGAAAAAAGCAAAAGTTTGTAATTGTTTTGCCTTCTAGTGAGTTAACTAGGGTTGACATTTATTAACCCTAGTTTACAAAAGTATTATTATTATTATTATTATTTTTTAAAACCACCTTTCAAGGTCTTAAATTATAAGCTGCTCATTCCTTCTTAAAAATAAGATTTATTAGTAGGGAGTAAACCTCTCAATATGGAGCCTGACTGAAGCGCACACATCATCCAAGACTTGCACCTCAAATAATCCCCCTATGGTGAAGTGTAAGCATAAAATGCTATGCATGCTTTAGACTTGAGCCCCTTGCGGCGACCCTTGATGTGCAAGGCTCAAGCACTATTGAAATCATTTGTCACAAGTTACTGAAAAAAGTAAAAGAGGGATTCCTAGTTGAATTAAAATGTGTAACAGTGCAATGTATGTTCTTTGAGGTTCCAAGAGAGAAAGAAACAGTTCCTGGTAGGCACATATGGGCCTTTGGTGCTAGGCTGGTATTGATTGATCAACAGTGGATATTTACCCATTAAACAAGAGTCTTGGATTTGTTGGTATTGGATCTTTTTAGTGGATTGGCTTGGCCCATAGCCACCCCAGTCTCTCATAGTTGGTACTAGAGCAGGTTTCATCTTGTGATTTCTGACACCGATGTGAATATTTTGACCATATTGCCTCCATGACAATCATCTCCCAGTTTCCACTTGTCCATATTACCTCCATTACAATCATCTCCCAGTTTCTGCATCAGCCACCACAATCAACTTGATTCCTATCTCCCTTGCAGTTCAGACATTGGATCTGAGAATTTTAGTTCAAAACCTGCTTGTTCTTTCACTGGATCTTGCCAAAATTACTTTCACTTATCATCTCAGTGTATTCATCTCCAACCATGCAGCGTTCCTTTTAGACCTACAACTCGCCATGATCTCCCAGCAGTCTCACAGTTGGCCATCACCCAAACCTCGACATAAAAAAACCCATGAATCACCTTCATTGGAGTTGTGGTGCAGGCAAGTTGTAAATAACATTCATATTCAACCATATTTGAATTGCATCATTGCTGCAGCACCTATGAGCAGAGATATAAATGCAACACTGGATATCGATTTAACAACTGAAACATCTGGTAGTCAGTGGCAGTGACAGAGGAGGAACTTCATGCTACAAATCAGGAATGGCTCTTTCGGAAGATTGTCCATTGTGTTAAGGCCATAGGGGTTGCAGTGGATGAATCATAGGAAGGGTGGGCTTCAGTGATAGATTTTGCCCAGTACAGGGAGTATCAAATAGATCTGAGAGAGGAATTGGTATAACAAAAAGGAAGGGGGTGAGAGAGTTGAACAGTTTGTGTTGCTCAATAAATTATGACAGGGTCAAAGAGCAGGAGGAAAGACTTCTTGCAGGCAAAGGTGGGAGGGAGTTTGAGGGGGACTCTCTTTGTTCCAAATGAAGACAGTCTCGTCGTGGAATGTTCGGGGGTTGCGGGGGACGGTGCATAGGCTGATGGTTAAAGAATTGATTTAAAGGGAAAAGTTTCAGATTGCCCCTGTTGCAGGAAACCAAATTGAGAGAAATCTCTGATTCCATTGGCAGGCAAGTTTGGGGAGGAAGACATGTTAGATGGGAGGCTGTAGAAGCTGTGGGTTCAGCTGGTGGATTGTTAATTCTATGGGATTCCAGCTCCATTTCAGTGATAAAAAGTTGGAAATGTGTCTTCTCTCTATCGATGCTAGTGTAGAATATGGTGAATAACTCAAGGTGGCTCCTCACTTCTGTTTATGGTCCAAACGACAGCCACAGGAGGAAGGAGCTTTGGAGAGAGTTGGACACAATAAGGGGAAGGTGGAATGGTGCCTGGTGCTTAGGAGGAGACTGGCATATTATTAGGTTCTCTAGTGAAAAAGAACATGACATCCTTTTCGGACTGGATCGATTTACTTTCCTTGGTGGATCTTCGGTTGAAAGGAGCCTCTTTTACATGGTTGAATCACCAAGACCCTCCAATTATGTCAAGGTTGAATAGATTCTTGGTTTCCAGTGAATGGATGGACTTATATCCAGATGTTTTCCAGATAGCATTGCAAAAGACTGCTTCAGACCACTGTCCAATAATGTTAAATTCAGATCGTGAGAGATGGGGTCCTGCCCCTTTAATGTTCGAGCTAATGTGGCTAGAGGAGAAGAAGACGTTGATCTTGGACCGGTGGAGGGAGTTGGTGGTGGGGGGCTGGCTGGGCCACATATTGGCTGTTAAGCTAAAAATGTTGAAGGTCAAAATAAAGGAATGGGCAAAGGATAGCTTTGGTGAGGTGGGGGCTATAAAAAGTAAAACTGTGGAAGAGCTACAATGCCTAGACAGTAAGGAGGAAGTGGGACACCTGTCTACTGAAGAGAGGAGTATCAAGATTAACCTTAGGGCTAGTTTGGCAACTCTACTAATTGAGTCAAGTGAAGTAAAGTTGATTTTGAAGAAAGAATAAAATATAAGTGGGTTGTGATGGTATTTTGTTCTTAGTTGTTTGTTATGGAATCTTTTTGACTTTTTGTATGGGAAAGTGGAGTTTTTTTTTTTTTTGTTTTCTTTTTTCTTTTTTTTTTTTTGTATTTTAGTGGATAAAGGTAGTTGCTTTTTGACTTTTTGTATGAAAAAGATGGGGGGAGTTTTGAATAAAGTGCATTTGATGTGACATCTTGTCTGAAAAATGGAGGCTTTACTTGACTTTTATTGTATTAGTAAAGTGCCAAACTAGCCCTTTAAGGAAGAATTTCTTAGAAAGGCAAGCGAGGAAGAAATAATGTGGAGGTGGCAGTCTAGATGTAAGTGGTTGAAGGAGGGTGATAAAAATACAAAGTTCTTTCATGGTTTGGCTTCTTCAAGAAGAAGGACGAATAGAATTGCCTCAATTATAGATGGAAGCAATGGAGTGGAAAGGAAAGAAGAGATTATAGAACTTATAAAAGGATATTTTGCCTCCTTTTATTCTATGGAGGAGTGGGTGAGGCCGACCTTGGATAACTTGGACTTTGATGTCATAGGAGAAGAGAGAGCTAGCTGGTTAGAAAGAAATTTTGGCGAAAAGGAAGTCAACAAGCCGATTTCCTCTCTTGCGGGAGATAAGGCTTCCGGGCCGGATGGTTTTCAAATTGCCTTTTTCCCCAGCTTCTGGGTTTTGCTAAAGTAGGATATTCTAGCTTTCTTAGAAGATTTTCATCAAAGGGGAAAGCTTTCTAAAGGTTTGGGTGCTTCCTTTACAGCACTCGTACCAAAAAAAGGTGGGAGAAGTAGGGGTTAAAGATTTCAGGCAAATTAGTCTAATTGGAAGCATTTATAAGATCTTGGCTAAAGTTCTTATTTTGCACTATTTCTAAAAAGCAGGGAACTTTTGTGAAAGGTAGGGAGATTTTGGATGGGGTTTTGGTGGCAAATGAATATGTGCATTTGTGGAATAAGGCTAGAGTCCTGGGGCTAATTTGTAGGCTGGATTTGGAGAGGGCATATGGTAGAGTGGACTGGCAATTCTTGCAATATTTACTTTGTACAATGGGTTTTGGTGTAAAATGGAGAAGGTGGATAAAGGAATGTACTGCTTCAGCTTGGTTCTCCATCCTAATAAATGGCTCGCCAAAAGGTTTCTTTCATGCTCAGAGAGGCCTAAGGCAAGGCGATCATTTCTCTCCTTTCTTTTTCGTTATAGTAGCCGAAGCTTTGAGTAGAATGGTGAGAAAGGTAGCTCATGAAGGTCTAATAGGGGGCTTTAGAGTGGCAGATATCCCTATTCAAGTGAGTTACCATCAGTTTGCAGATGACATGCTGATTTTTTAGATACAAGTGAAGAGCAGATCAGCAATGTGAAGGCGATCCTAAATTATGTTTTGAAGTAGTCTCGGGCCTAAAAATCAACTTCATCAAGAGTGAGCTGATTCGAGTAAGAGTTGGGGATTCTTTTCTCAGTTGGTGTGCAAATCTGTTGGGGTGTAAGGTGAGTTCTCTTCCAGTGTCATACTTGTGGCTGCCTTTGTGTAGATCAGCTAAAAAGGAAGTGTGGAGCCCGGTGGTGGAAAGAGTTGAGAAGTTGTCTATTTGGAAAGCCAGTTATTTATCTCTAGGAGGCTGGCTCACCTTTATAAAATCTGGTTTGGCTAATCTTCTGGTGTACTACCTTTCTTTGCTAAGATGTCCGATTTCAGCCCTTATAAAATCTGGTTTGGCTAATCTTCTGGTGTACTACCTTTCTTTGCTAAGATGTCCGATTTCAGCCATCTATCAGATAGTGAAGTTGCAGCGGGATTTCCTATGGCATGGAAGAAACGAAGAGAAGAAATTTCACTTGGTAGATTGGTCCTCAACTTGTAGACCAAAGGAGGAAGGGGGCTTGGGCCTACCTATAAGACAGATGAACTAGGCGTTGTTAGGGAAATGGTTATGGACACGCTAGGTGGAGAGTCTGATGGTCTTTGGAAGTAGCTGGTGGAGGGAAAGTATGGGGCCTTAAGGAATGGTTGGGATGTGCAGGAAGTCTCTTATAAAACCTCAGCTATTTGGAAGGGCATCCTCTTTGTTAAAGAAAATTTCATGAAGAATATTACCTATAGAGTAGGATCGGGTGAGAAGATTTTATTCTGGAAGGATAATTGGATTGGTGCTCGGCCTTTGGCAAATCAATTCCCGGATTTATGCAGTTGTGTAGTGGATAAGAACGCTAAGGTCAAGTGTTACCTTTCATTTTCGGGCGAGCAAAAGGTTTGGATCCCTATATTGAGGAGGAACCTAAGGGAGCATGAGGTGGGTCAGCTTATTTCCCTTTTAAACCAACTGAGTGGGGGGATACATTGCAGAAGGTGGGGAGGAATAAGGCTGTGGAAAGCCTCTAAGGATGGCTCCTTTTCAGTGTCTTCTTTTTTCTCCTCTATTACAAGGAGTAATATGAGGAACCCAATGGTTAGCATTTGGAAGCTCAAGGCTCCTACTAGAGTTGTAGTTTTTGGATGGCGTGTTCTAAGGAAAATAATCCTCACAATGGAGAATTTAAGACGGAGAGGAAAGGTTGTTGTTAATGGGTGTCCTATGTGTTTTAAGTGAAGAGGAAACGGTGGATCACCTCCTTTTGAATTGTAAAGCTGTTCGATTGCTTTGGAGGTCAGTGATTGATTGCTATGGGTGTAGTTGGGTTTTTCTGAACTGTATAGTGGACCTATTCCAAGCTTGGAAATCTCCGGTTCGATCGCCTAGAGGGAAGGAGATGTGAAGATTGTCCTTTCTTGCAGTCACTTGGACAATTTGGAAGGAAAGAAGTGTACGATGCTTTAAGGGGAAATCCAACCATGTTGTTTCTTTGATGGAAAAAAAATCAAGCTCTTGGTTGCATCTTGGGTGCTGATTGATCAACATTTTAAATCCTACTATGTGGACCAAATTATGCAAAACTGGATGGAAGTGGATTACTCTCAAGTCTGTCTTTTTGCAGGATGGCTCCTGTTCAGTTTTCTTTTCTTGTTGGTGTGTGTTGCTCTTTAGGTTGTCTCTGTGTTGGTGCTTGTTTTCTTTTTGGTGTTTTTGGCTTTGATGTTGCGTTCTTTTCGGTGTAAGCTGGTCAGTATAGATCTCTTGTACTTCTTGCTTTTAATGAAAGTAACCAATCAAAAAAGAAAAAAAAAAAAGAAAAAGAAAAAAAAAGAACACCTAAAAAAACAAAAACATCTGGTAGTGGGATTTCTCAAAGTCCATCTGAAATCAGGATATCTGGCCGTGTTCTGCAAATCATACACTTTCTGTAGTAGATCTTCCAACTCACATCTGCGAGATCAAGGTTCTAAAGCCATTACACAGCCACCTTAAGCCTCAACGCTCAGGTTGGAAATTTCACACCAAGATCCAATATCTACCTGGAATCCGATACGAGAAATGCAAAACCAATTAACTTTACATTGTTCTCTGATTACAGATCAGACCTTACATTAAAGATGAGATCTATTAAAACAGTAAGCTGATCTCCAAGCTCCAAGAATGGTCCTGGACCCAAAAGTTTGCAGATTGAACTTGATACCCCATGGCCCATCCCTGTTCCCCTTTCATCATGAAACACATCTTTGTTGTAACTTGACTTCAATTATTCTCTTTTCAGTTTAATGATGTCAATTTTGTAGATCAAAGAAATACTTGGTCAAGCCATTTCCATAGAATACCCAATTCCACCACTTGCAACTCCGTTTTCAGACTCCTTCCTGCTGTGAATCTCAATCCAACAGCTCAGAAAGTCATCTTTGCCACCATATTACTCAAATCTGAGCCCGTTTGCAACCCATTTCCATTCCCTTTTGCTTTTGGCTTTACCTTCTTCTGAACCGGTGGCAAATTATTTTAGATCCATCTGTTCATGGGATCATGCCCATGATATCACCATAAACAATGGCCATTCAGCTAATCCAGCAACCTGATATTCCACCCAACAACCAGACATCATCCAGCAATCATCCTTAATGGTCCCCATGTGATTTTGAGATGGTGTTTGTTCAGTGAAATGTCAAATGTAAGTGACCTTCCATTCAGAGACTGTTTTGAGTCAGAAAGTGACTGTCATTAGAGCAAGTGTCAGTTTTTTCATTTCTACTTGAATGTTGCCAATTGGTGACAAGTGTCTCTATGAAAGAGTAAAGTATTATTATTCTGAATATATATATTTTTTTGATTGGCAACAACTCATTATATTAACGCAAATCAGAAAAATACAAAAGGCCCCAACCGAGGGAAGTGGCAGAAGGTATTAGAGTGATTTGTTTTATGCTGGATATTCAATGAGTGATTTGTTTTTATGAAAATTCCTGGTTTCATGAAAGATCATTTTGTGACATCTTTTGTGCAGTGTGCCCGAGAATTAATCATGAGACACTGGCTCAAAAGCCATAGAGCCTATTGAAGGGACATCCTGCGCCAATATTCAAATACCTTCTTTTTTTCTTTTTCTTTTTTTGAAATGCTGATTAGATTCATTTCTCCATAAGACTGTATAGTATAGAACTATACATTGATTGATCTTAAGCCAACGCGCTGTGCAAACTCTCCCCATGATTGGTTATATGGGATTCTCTTGTACTATGCTTTTGGTGGTTTGCATATCTATCCATTTTGTTGGGTCCTACATTCTTCATCTATCAATACTCTCTCTCTCTCTCTGAAAAAAGAAAAAGAAAAAAGAAAAAGAATAAATGATTATTGTTGATGTTGATGTGACAGGTTAACAAATGTTGAGGATCTAGCTAGGAGTGCTATGAAGAAACTAACCCAGGGAATGGTGGAGCACAACAAGGCAATGGCTGCTGCTAAGACAGAAGATGCTAAGGCTGACATTGTGAGTTTTTTCTTTTGAGCTGTTCACCTTTACTAATTCCTGTCCAGTTTTTTTTTTTTTTTTCTTTGTTAGCTGATTTTTTGTTATGCCGTTTAGAAAATAAAGAAACAAAACACTACAACTGGATTGCGGACCTGCAATAACATACTGGCAATGACACAGGTAATATATATTATTCTAAAGGGTTTGGTATGTCTTGATTTCATCCATTCTGAGCTTTTTTCCTTTTCCCTTGTCCAGCCATTGCATTTCAAAACTCCTTCATTCATTGGGGATAAGAAGAAGATCAATCTTTCTTGGAAAGAAGCAGCAAAACCTCCAATTGCTTCTTTAGCTGCCTCAGAAAGGTGAGGGAAATGCCTCTCCTAGCCAAAAAAAAAAAACAAAAACCACCCTCTCCTTTCCTGTTTTTTGTGTTGTATTCTACTTATTCCTGTTTGTCTTTTCAGTGGCAAGCGCACTGCACCTGCAGCTAATGGTTCTGGCGCTGCTGCAATGGCTAACAAGAAGAGACGGGGTGAGGGTGGTGTGCAGAGCCAACTTGTTAACAGGGCATTGGAAGGTTTATATCGCGGTGGAAGAAGTGGTGCAAGAGTTCGGGGGTGGGGTGGCCGAGGTAGAGGAAGGGTTTACCGTTAGCTTCAGTGTTCTTCCATGTTGGTGTGCTCTTCTCTAAGTATCCTGAGCAGAGCAGTTTGCTCTTCTGCTTGAATTGGGCCTCATGTGGATTCTGATTTCTACTGGGTAGGCTGATGATATAGAGATTCTGTTTGCAATTAGTTCTTTGATTCGATTGCCCTGGGAGAGTGTCTGCTTAAGAGCTGGTGGAAAGGGATTCTGCCTTCGATGCAGGTGCAATTCTGGGTCTAATTTTAGCTGATTATACCATACTGTAAAATCTGAGACTAGGGTAGCATCATTTTATAGTTCTGGATCCATTGTCACAAACTTTTTGGGGTCCACTTAATAGCGCATTCAATCTCTCAGGTTCTTTGCTGACTGCTGCTCCCTCTTGTCTACACACATTTGAGGGAAAAAAAATGTGTTCCGTTATTCACAGCCATACCTGAAAACTCATCTTGAGTACCTTTTCTTATTGCTAACTCCCATTAATCCCAATTTTCCTTTTATCCAACTGGGGTACCTTTCCAAAAAGAAAATGGGGGAAAGAAGAAGTCTGATGTTGGATACGTTTTGGAAGAGTGTCAAATTGGGTCTGGTGCAACATTACTGGGTTATAAAACTGTGAAAGGCTAATCCATAGATATTATTGATATTTTCATCTGTGAAAGGCTATATATGGAGGAAGGCACTGTGTTTATTAGGATAGAATGAGGAGATTACATTATACAATGGTGAAAGAGAGGTGATTTGTACTAGTGAACCAAGAATGAAGTATGCTATCATCTGACCAGGTTATGCCCAAGAGCAGTGGTGATTTACTGTGAGCACTCTAGAGGGTGTTGCTTCTTCCAAACTTGCGCAGCTGAATTTTATTGTGCCACCAGTCGGGATCATGCACCACACTGGCCTTAACCATGTGAGGAGTTCTCTTTGGCAAGGCTAAATTGATTGCATGATCCCTCTCAGGTACCTGTTGATTCTGGTGTGGCTTCTTCCTGCGCTGATTATTATGGAATCGACTGACCAGAAATAGCAAAAACACTAGTGTCGATGTTCCTCCAGTGATAAGGAAGAGACCCCAAAAGCTGTCTGGGCTCAACCTGCTACTCTCCTGGGCGTCTGTATCAGAACCTGAACTATTGGAAGGAGGAGAGACTAACAGACGCTCCTCTAGTTTGCGGAGCTCCCCGCTTTCTCTTAACCTTAGAATTTCATCGGATACATTTCCCACGAGGGCGGAACCTTTTGAGAACGCCTGAGGAAGAACATCCATATAATATGAAGAAGCAAAAGGTACGTCATTATTTGAACTGATATAATCATAAAACAGAAAGGAAGGAATCCTTTTATGCTTGAGGGCCGAGCTTAGCCGCAAGCAAATGAAACTTCTGACCCTCACCAGCAGGGGGCGTTTGTTTTGCAAGAATTAGTGATGAGAATTCAAGCTGCCCGTAACTTTTTACAAGATGCCAGTGGCTATCCCCCAGCACTTTTGCCTGCTTGATTTTTGAGTTTCTAAAAGTTTTTCCTCGAGAATTAATACTTTTGACTTTTCCAGAATTCTCGAGAATCTCCAAATTTTAGCTTTCAAAACTGCTATCAGGCTTTGAGCATTTGTGAGTCTAGCTAGGGGGAAGCATCGGGCAATTTCAAGTATTTCTTGACGAAGAATTCTCAAATATCATGCGAACAAACAGGCCCCAAATGGACTGACATGACAAGAGGAGGTCACTGAGTCATGTCTAAATGCATGGCTCTTAGCTTTAAAGTTAAAAAACTCTGCTCGACGTAGAAGGTCACCAACCCTAGTACTTCAGTCGAGCCCTGCCACTTACTCGGTCGGGCTCATTCAACTTGATGACTTAATAAAGGCAACTTGAGTAGGTCGAGCCGACTCATAATGAACATACTTACAAAGCCATATCCACCGATTTGGTATATGGGTCCTGTAGCCACAAAGCCCTTCTTATTCTCATCAAGGAATATCTTGATGAAAGCAAGCTCCAGGAAGGCGGCCTTGATCTCTCCACTCCTTAGATCTTGGGCGTACTCTTTCCCTGACAAGTAGGTCTTGATGCATGATTTGTTGAAGTGCAAGACATTTTCTAAGTAGCTTATGAGATAGGACCCATGGGCACACCCCACCTTATATGTGCTCCTTTGGAGTGTCCCCACATCAACAACACTTGGCCTCAGTTGCTGGACAGTGAGCATTGAGGTGAGGTTAGCAGTGTAGCTCTGAGTCAAGACCAATGCCACAAACAACCAGACCACCATGGTCACTCTAGACAAATTGCTCCGGAGTTTCTCCCCTGCTCCAACAACAAAAACAACAATTACAGTAGTGGGGTATTAGTTGAGGGTTTATTGAGTCAGGTCAGGTTGGCCTTCGATGCAAAGGGATATGAACAAACCTATCCGTTTATTAATCGGGTTAGAAATATCAATCCAGAGGTTACTTCTCGAGTTGGGTTCAGCTAACGTTGTTGAGGGTTGGGCCGGGTTTATTTAGGTTGGTTCATGGTTAAGAACGTTAGGCTAGGTTAATTTAGGTTGGTTCATGGTTAAGTGGGACCACCAACTAGTTATTAATTGGGTTGGACATCAATATGAGCTGTCGATTGGGTTCATTCAGGTTAGGCTCGTTGGGTTAGGAATTGTTACCCTAGTGGGGTGGGTCTTCTATGCAGAAATCAGGCTCTAGGTCCATGTACGGCATGCCGCCCAATCCAGACCTACTTATTAATATCCTGGTTTAAATTTCATTAGGGAAAGAGAGTTATCACCAATCCCCAACGTAGAATTGGGGCTAGGGCCCACTGCGAATGTCTTTTTCTTTCCCCGATGAGCCATCATGTACCCATTTGGAGCAACGATGATTCGTGCCTTCTATGATTTCTGGTGCTTTGTTTTGCCAATGTTTTCCTGCCTGTCCTCTGTGCATCCGGCTTTCCCACCTCCCCCGTGGGAAAGTAAGTGCCGCGGAAGAGAAAACACAGCAGCACTGTACAAACACACCCTTTTATAGTGGATGTGAGAAAGATTTATGATTCAGCAACGTGACACCTAGAGCACTGTTTCCATCTTAGGCATGGTCCTCGTCATGGGCCTCACAGGGGCCTATACACCAACGTTGAAACCAGTAAAGAGGGAACCTATAAAAATATTGTGATTCGTTGAAAATGATTATTTTATTTTTAGTTTAATCAAATTTATTTCAATCTGATGGTTAATTCCACCAAAGAAAACGGATTAGCGGTCCACTAAGGTATAATCGAGTTTCATTTTTTGAACAGTTCAGATCTTTAAAAGGTGACCCGGATTTAACTTTGGTTCGCTTGACCTGATTATTAATGAGGTAAAGTCTTATAATTACTCAACAACATGGGGGATATGGCAGTTGCTGTTACCATTAATAGGGAAGAGGGTGGTGAACGAGAGCCAGACCAAGCTGCCGAATTGGCTCCAACAGGATAAGCCCTCTAACTCTTCATTGCCTGACTTCTCTATCAACCAGACGATGAGGCCATTGTACAGAAATATGGCTCCTGTCAGTGCCCACATCATCTTCGTGAAGGGCTTCACGAACATCCAAGCCTTTCCAGGCTCTGCCTCTTCAAGCACCACCATCCTCACTCCCCTCTCTGTGTAGTGCTGAGAGAAGTCTACATATTGTGTTCGATTCGCCACGATTGATACATCTCCTACTGCTGCATCAAATTTCTTCTCCTCAAGTAGGAAAGAGAGAGAGAGAGAAGAACCAGAAGATGACAATTTGCGCAAAAGTCAGATCTAGGAATTCTAGCGAGAATTGCAAGTGATAAATTTCTCACGGAAGTCTCAAATAATGTATTTGGAGCATTGGAATTCTATAAACCAATATCGTGAAAGTCACTTTTGACCTTATTGGAATTCTCACAATTCAGCTTCCTAAATGCTAGATTGTACTAGATTGTATTTCAACATCGTGAAACCATTGTAGACAAGAATTCTCGGAATTCCTCTAACCAAACACTTGTGCTGGCCCACATGTGTTGTGAAATAGGCTTAGATGATAAATAGTTCTTACTTCCCTATAATTTCTCCTCTTTCTATGCTTTCCCAGGTAACCAATAAAGTGCATATAATACTATGAATCCAGATCCTCGTAGGCTTAGACTTAGAGGGACCCTAGTGTCCTTTTACAATGGGGCCCACTTATTGAAAGCCTGAGCTGCTTAAATAAATGCCTTCCTAGTATATGGCATATCCCTCAAATCTTTCCTCAAGAAGAGATGGTCCCACTTTATATTTTGAAGAAAAATGCAATAAATGAATATGGATAATATTGTGTTAATCGGGAATCACATAGTGTCGCTGTGGTTAAGCACACTTGCTCCCATAGTTCCACCCAGGGATCGTTCCTTGGGTGGGCAGGTTTATTCCACCTCCTGTGGCCACTGGGCCAATTAGCAAGAAAAAAAGAAAAAGACAAAAGATTATATTAATTACATTTGCTATCAAAGAAAAATATTATAGTGCAACCAACTCTTATTAGGGTAAAACTTTGGAGTAACTTTGAGCAATTCAGATTTTCAGTAGATAGGCCGTTCACTCATGTTTTCTCTAAGTCAAAGCCTCATATGTCACTGACTGATAACTCTTTACTAGATAAATGCGTATCCCCACCAACAATTGATGTGAATGTGAAAACATCCTAAAATGATCTGGACATATCATTTCTCTCCGACATGACATGCATTATGTTGATTAACAGGACAACATATTTACCTTCAAAAACACTTGCTGAACCAAAGAGTCATAACTACCGTTGTATGGAATGAATTGATAGGGCTTGTTGTAACGCAGACGTTTTAGAATCAGTTTGAAGAGTCGTATGGAGAAACCATTGAAGCATTTGTCGGAAGTTTGGTTGCATTTCACCCTCACATACTTGGGGGATGGAGAGTGCACAGGGACACCAATTCTCATGAGCTGTGCAGTAGTTGCTGGCGTAAAGGCCCATCCTTCCATTGCTACGATCAATAAGAGGAGATGAATAAAAGATTGGAAATGGGACATCTTCTTCTCTTTTCCCTGTTGGAGATGAGACTTTCTGCTTCTTTTGCACTGTTATGTTTTAGATATTCTCTCATTCTTCATCTTCCCCTCCTTGTCATGAGGAGTAATAAATAAGGCAAATGTTCCTGTTCGGCTGTCTTGCACATAATTAATTTCAGCTCCACTCCCCCATATGTCATGGATCCCGTGGATTTTACACCACCGAACCAAATGAATTGGACCGTTGAATTAAAATTAATGTTTTTTTTTTTCTTAAACCTTCTTACTAAGTAGTCTCTCATCTTCCCCTTCTCCTACTGGTCATGAGAGAGGAGTAATAAATAATTAGATATAAGCCAAATCCAAAGTCAGCAGAAAGGGGACTTTCAACGCTGTAATTTTGTCTGACTTCACTGTCATATTGTTGATGAAAAGTACGTAGAAAAAGGGTCAGGCCAAGGCTCGGTCAGGGTAAGCTCTTAGCTAGTTTCACTTCAGATTTTCATGGTCAAATATAAATAGGCAATGTCTACCCTACAGTCTTCTATCTCAGTCTTTCCCCGTAGAAATAGTCTCAGTCTTACTACATGAAAATTTATCGAGTCTGTACTTTACAATTAAAAAAGGGCTTACCAGGCAATGTGGTGGTCCAAGGTGGGCTACTTCATCATACCCTGTGATGTTTTTGTTACCGTCGTCGTTTTCTTCTTCTTCGTGTTCTACTTTGATTCTTCAAACTCGCTTCTTCCTCGATGTTTCCAGAGAAATATTTGTCCTTTCACATGACAGACGAGGAGAGTTTTTGTCCTACATGTTTCTTGAGAAACATTTGTTTTGTCAAATTGATGTCCAATGAGGGAAGTGGTGGTTTTTGGTGTCTGTAGCTCACTCATTTTTACAGGCTTGTCCCACATGCAGTTTGAATGGTAGTAAAACCAATCTCTACCGATCAAACAACTGGTCAAATCATAGATTGCACCAAGAATTTTCTTACATTTTATTTTTACCCATTCTGAAGACCAGTGGAACTGAACGTTCAGCTCCTTTGTAGCAGCTCCGGATAGAGCAGAAACGTGGACGTGTCTTTCAGGGATGGAATGAAGGAAATTAAGATATTCTTCCCACCCACTTATAAATATTCGAATAATTCAGATCGATTTGTTGGGGACATTTTTCATCTAAAAGAGAAGAGACGAACACCAGCATGGCAGGACTGACGACTCTGCCTGCAATGAATAAATTCTTTGCACAGGACAATAGAAATAAAACTGGGCAACATTTCTCCCATTTCCTTCCTTTTTGTAGTGTCTGAAAATCTCATAATTTTATGTATTCATGAAGGTGCGACCGTATTTTGTGGTATGGGAGAGGCCTAAACCAGTTGTCATATGTCCGTGGTGAGTCTAAGTTCTCAGACCAAAGACCAGTTTGTAGCATTTTTATAGCAGATGTAGAATCAATCAACCGTAGCCGAATGAAAAGAAGCACGAGTTGCTCTGGCAGCTTTATCATAACCCTAACATAAATGTTCATAAAAGAAAAGAAAAAAAAAAAGAAAAAAAAGAAGAGAAACAGTGGATTGAGCCAGGCTGGGCTGGCTGAAAGAATATTTGTAAGGTGGACCCCATCAATCATCAAGCTCTTACACGGTCTTCGGTACGTGCCTTGTTGTGGGGACCATATGGGCTCCACTGGGACTTGGGGGGGGATGGAAAGAGCTCCATAGGCCTCTCCTCTATGTAAAAGATCAGCAACGCTGAACCCTATCATCTTGGGCCGGCGAGGCCGAGTTGGGTCCTACGCTACACTCAGGATTTAGGACAAGAATAAAAGCCCACACTTCGTGGGCTGAGCTGGGTCCCCTCGTTAAAGGGCCGAATTGATTGCCCTAGTAGAATATTGCTTCTTCCATTTCCCCCAATATTTCTGAGATACCAATATCATGAGAAAATAGTTTTTTGACTTTATTTTTAAAAAGATAAGGGTTTTCTTATTATTTAGTGATATGATAAAGTAACTTTTTGATTTTTTTTTGTAAGAAGAAGGGGCATTTTTTTTTGAAATTTAGTATTTTTTTATTTGACTCATTTTCTTTTCTTTTCTTTTGAATTGAGTCTTCACCTCACTTCACTAGTAAAGTCAAGCTACAAATATACTTGACATCAATATTTTGATTAAATAAAAAGTAAACTTATCATTAACAAAAGTTATATAGTCTAAGTTTCATGTATTAAAAGTAGTAGATGCAAAATTGTTATATGGTAAAAATAACGCATGTGAACTTATTGTCATATATGTAGTAAAAGTTATATTGGTACTCTTGTGAAAAAAAGGGTATGGCTGCTTAAGACATTCATATCGTTTGTTTTGAAAAAAAGGCAGCGAGTATTAGAGTGGTGAATCAATTTCTAGTGGAATAGACTAAAGCGAGGACTAGCAAAACTTCTGCCATAAATTTTATTTGTTTAGACCAGAGACATGGTTCCTGGTGGTGATCCAAACTTGGACTTGACTCTAACTAAATAATTCAACATATATCTAAAATGTAGGCCCTATCACTTCTGTGACTTTCAAGCTGCCGGCCAAAGCCCTTACCCTAAATGCCCCTTTTAGCACATTATTCTATAAAAACATATATTAATATATAAAGAGAATTAAGAATAAAAAAAAACTTTAGGTGGCCATTGCACCAAAAAGGTCGCTTTAGCCAAACACACACCAAATCAGCATTCTCGCCTAAAAACCCTTTTTTTTTTTACCCTTTTTTTTGAGGGTAGACATCAACTCTCATTTTCTATGTTGAGCCTGACTTGTTTTTTCGAGGACCAATTTAGATTTGAACTCGACTTATTTTCGAAGCACATTTAGGTTCCTAACTAACTAGCCATACAGGTTAATGAGACTCTTCCTTGAACAAATACCTCTAAATTTCAGGTTCTAGTTTTAGTTCTTGAAAAAAGCACTTATTTCATAGCAGGGTGTTTATCAACACATTCTTTGATCATAAAATAGGGATCTTCTCATGGGACTTGTTGTTTTATTATTTTGTTTTTGTAGAGATAATCAAATACGCCTCATAGGGATGTCAAAGGGGTTGGCCGGGCCATGCCAGGAGCGGGTTGGGCCAGGCCGGGCCTCCGTGCTCTGCGTACCTCTTTAATTTATTTTTTTTGGATTAATTTTTTTTCTCCTTGGTTTTAAAATAAAAAATTAAAACATAAGCACGGAGAATAAGAAAGATATTTAAGCCGGGAGTGCTCGACCTACTCCACTAATAAGAATGGGAGGGTTAGAGTATTTATTGATTTTGTAAAAATTGAAAAGGATACAAAATACACCTTATATGACTATTTTATAGAGTGGGGGGGGGGGGGGGGGGGGGGGGGGGGGGGGGGGGGGGGGGGTTTTAAAATGAACAATTTTTTAAAAAATAGCCATTTTTGAACGGGCCAGGCAGGCTGTGCAGAAACGGGTCGGCCGTGCCCATTCCCTTGGCCCAGCATGGCCCATGATATGGGTCGTTGACTGGCGGGCCTCGAGGTTTTGGTAGGCATGGATGGTTAAGAGTGCTTAATAGAGTATTAGTGTCAACTGATTGTGAGTTTGAATCCCAAAAGAAATGACTCGGTGCGAAAATAAATACGCATGTCGTCAAAAGTGTGCCCCGATTCCACTTTGAGGGGAGTGTTGAGGAGTAAATGGTTACCTAAAGAAACTTAATAATAACACTTTTACTTATTTATTTTATTTATTTAATTTTTTTGTAACAAAGGTTACCAATATTTCAATGCTACGCTATGATTCGATGAGAGGTCAACACCATCTGATGTACACTTACCTACGACTAGACTGCATACTACTGGACTTTGTGGTCAAGTCCCCTTGGAAATGACTTGGATGCCTTCCTCTCATTGGGTAATATTATAGAAGACAATTATTGGTAAAACATATTAATTATCTTAGAAAAATGTCATATGTATGACTGGTTGGCCAAACACCGTGTTACCCAAAACATCTGACTTGACTTGACCAAATTGTTGAGAAAAAAAATCTTATCTGTGACTTCATTCAACTGGATTGGCTTGTTTCTTTTCCAGAATCTCTGACTGAATTTGTGATTGTCTTAAATTCAAACTCGCAAATGTGATGGCCGTCTCCTGAGATTTTGGATGTCTGGTGTAGGCGGGAAAAACGACACCTACTTAGATGAAGATGAGATCGGAGTTAAACTTCTTAGGAGGGGGAATGCTGA
The DNA here is from genome assembly GCA_029852735.1 of Persea americana. Taxonomy (NCBI): domain Eukaryota; kingdom Viridiplantae; phylum Streptophyta; class Magnoliopsida; order Laurales; family Lauraceae; genus Persea; species Persea americana. Next base: position 1,412,013 of record CM056813.1, read on the forward strand.
ACTCCAAGAACCTGAAAAGGAAGGAGAAAGGCTAGAGTCAGAGCCCCTGGCTGCCGTGAGCCGAAGGCACTCCGATGCCTGAGTTAGTTCTGAGAAAACCAAACAGGAGGAGGAAGAAGAGAATGAGACAATGTGGAGGTTTGTGAGTTTGTGTATTGTGTGTTTGCATACCTTCATGGGGCTGATCCCATGTGTATATATAGCCGTTCATTCTCTCTGTGAGTGGAGGTAGGTGAGGTGAGGTCCCATCGATCCCTATCCTGACAGGCAGCAATAGGTAGAGTGGGCGACATCCCATCCTTACTTTTCACGCCTTCGGCCAGTTGTCGTACAGGGTTGATAAAGCGAACCTCTTATCGCCATAAATGAGCGATCTTATCGTCATAAATGAATGCCCATATCTGTCAGAGCGCGCCGTATTTCCAGGAGGAAGGTGGTGGCCCACTGACTACAGCGTCCCGGTCCGAGACCGAGGACGGCTTTGGCCGTGGTGCGCTTCTGCACTGGGTTGGCATTTACGCGCTGGCACTCTTGACCGAGCTGCCGAGGACCGCGGTACCGCGTTGGCACTCTTGACCGAGCTACCGAGCTGACGGGATGTGACTCAGAAGCCGAGGTGATCAGCGGGTCCTGCCGTGATCCTCACTTAATTTCGTCATTACGGTGTTTTTCCCACACAATAGCCCCCTAGCTTTTGACTTCCGAGAGCCATCCAGCTCGAGGAGGTCGGAAGCTTGATGACCGTACAGCTGGCTCCTCTACCGAGCTCAAGTGCGGGTTGGTCATATGAGGGTAGTACCGGGACGAGGGAGCTTTGGACCTGGAGGGTCCCCTTGGGCCTGGATGTTGCCGCTATCGTGCGGTTCCCCTCGAGATGTCTCTTCGCCTGTCCTGGACATTCAATAGCCCTCGGGTATCGCGCCAGTGGTGACACGTGTCGCTTCCTTTGGCTGTCTCGTAATTACTTCGAGGAGACGTTAGGGCTGCGAGATGGGACGCCTCTTAAAGGCTCTTCTCGAAAGACGAAACAGCGCCCCTAGGTCCTATAAATTAGGGCGCCTCGCTCGTCTTCACTTTCCTCTGCTTTCTTCAAATCTCTGCTGTGCTTCTGCAAGAGAACTTCTCCGACGCCTGCGAACTTCCGACGATCCTGCTTCCGCAGTCTCCTTCCGTAGGGCTTCTTTCTATTTTCCTCGCCTTCTTCTTTTAGGTAGATCCTTGTCTGAGTTGAGAATGGGGGTCTATAGACACTTGTTAGGAGATTCAGGGTCCATAGATCATTTTAGGGCTTTATACAAGGTCCCCTCCAATGTGGAGGTCAGACCGGATGTCCCTGACGACGGCCTCACCTATCGTGATGGCTGGATGCCGTTCTGGCTGGTGTCTGTAGTAGAAGGGGGGATCCGCTTCCCCCTGCACCCACTGGTCAGAGACTGCCTCTGGGAGTGGAGGTTGTGCCCATGCCAACTGCTTCCCAATGGATACAAAATCATAATGGGGGTAGTGCGGCTCAACCAGATCCTGGGAATTGGCCTTGGTGTCCCGGACATCGAGGACACCTATGACCTCTGCAAATCCGCAGAGGGGGACACTTACTATCTCCGGCTGAGGGTCCGCCGGACTGCGTTCGTGACCGCGCTAGAAGACTCCAACAGGTACGCGGGTGAAGACCGAGTACTTGTCAGAGGAAGATGGGAGTTCGGTGAAACAGAGCCTGCTACCTCAGTCCGGGTCCCTCGAAAAATAGGGATTCCTCCAAGTAAAGGCCGAAGTTCTTTCGGTTTGCAGTTCTTTTCTTTCTTCCTGTGTCTGGCTTTTGACGCGATTTCGTTTATGCAGATTTTCGCGAAAAGAGGGAGCTCGCGAGGAGGAACCGGTGGAAAGTGAACAGCGCCTGGCACGAGCGAGTGAGGAACTACCGCGGCCACAACTGTCGTGCTGCGTGGTCTCTCCTGGGGTACGTGCCCCACTACAGGTCCTTCAACACCTCGAGAAAGGTGTCGGGAATAGACTCCGTGCTGAGCGGGGAAGGCACGAGTCAGAGAACAGAGACGACCGTGGTACCAAGCTCGGCGGTGGTGACCGTTGCGATTCCCGCCGGTCGTCTGGTCGAGTCGGCAGAACGTGCTCCAGCAGTCTCCGCCGCGGAGCCCGCCGGAACTTCGAGAGCCAAGCCCCTGTCTTCCCGAACGAGGCTAGTAGCGTCCAGTTCGGAGGAAGAGGAAGAGGAAGAGGAAATGCTGCGCCAGCGCGGGCGACGCTATGCCGCGGAGGATCTGTCCGCGGCGGCTTTCGGAGACATCGGAAGCGGGGTCCAGGATCCTCCTCAGCCAGTGGCTGCGACGCCACCGGGATTCCCGGGCGGCGCCCCTGCATCAGACGCCGAGACAGTTGGTGCTGCCGTGATTGTGGCTGCTCGGCCCGACGAGGCAGAGGTCGTCTCAGCCCCGCCTCCGGCCGTCGTAGTGGATGACCCACCCCCTGAACATGCTGTGGGGGCTGGAGGTCGGGCTCGCCCCGCCGAGGTCGCTGAGGGCCGGCGACCCGAGAAGAGGCCGAGGGTTGAGGCCTCGCCTGGCCCCTCCTTGCCTTCGCCTGCTGGTGGGACGATCCTGCCTCCTCCTTTGGCTCCGTGGAGGCCGGCCGTCGAGGAGGTTCTGGGGAGGCCGCTGGCCGAAACGGACAGCGCGACCGATCCCCAAGTGGTCGCAGCGCTAGGGCGAGCCTGCGCCCTCCCACAAGACATGGCCAGGTGGGCCGAGATGGACAACGAGTCCCTCCTGCTCTCCTCGATGCGATCCCTGGTGTCGGTAAGTGCAGTGTTTCTCCTTCAGCTTTCAGTCGTGTGTCGTTTTACTGACTTTGGGTTCTCATCTTGCAGCTGCTGCAGAAATGCCAGGTGGGCATCGAGAGGCTCGACGCAGCCGAAGCGCGGGCAGCGGAGTGGGTAGTTGAAAGGGACGAGCTGCGGGCGTCCGTGGCATCCAAGGACGCGACGCTGGCAGAGGTGGTGGCCAAGAACGCCGGCCTCGTTGTTGATTTCGAAGAGTCAAAGGTTGAGGTCCAGCGCCTCAAAGATGAGCTGGAGGACGAGAAGGTCCAGAACCAGCACCTTTCTTCCGAGCTCGACGATCTCCGGGTTGCGACAAAGCAACTGGAGGACGACTTGGAGAGTGCGAAGGGGACAAACAGGAGACTCCTCTCCCAGCGGAACCAGGCGCAAGGTTCCTTGGAGATGGCGCTGAGGGGGAAGGCGGCCGAGATTGAGTCTGCCTTGGCGAAGCAAGAGGCCAGGCTCAAGGACGAGTTCCTCACTGAGCATAACTCCATCATGGGGGAGGAGGTCGGCAAGCTGTCTGCTGACTACAAGGCTCAGCTGCCAGGGATCCGGGACCGAGCCTGGGAGCTTGGGTGGAAGGCAGCCTTGCGCAAGGCTGGGATCGCTGAGGATAGCCCTCTGTTCCTAAATCCTCCAAGTTTTTCCTGCTCGGACTCTCCCGGGGTGCCTCAAGAAGCTCCGGCCACCGGTGCTGATGCCGAGGGTAACCGAGTGGCTGCGGTCGTCGAGGCCCCTCTGGAAGCTGTCGCCCCGGAGGCTAATGCTACTGAAGCGGACGCGGCCGTTTCTAAAGCTACCACGACCGCTCCTGAGGCCAGCACGGTTGTGGCCGAGGTCCCTCCAGAGATTGACTGTAATGTGGAGGCTGCAGCCCTCTGAGGCTTTTTTGTAATTTTTGTAATTCTTTCTTTTATCGCATCTCCATTGTAATTCTTTTATCTTGTAATCAGGAGCTTTGATTAATAAAAACCTTGAAACTTTGCTCGCATTCTGGCTCTCTCCTTGTTTCTGATGAAATGTGTGGTCGACCCTATGTCGCAATGTTTTTGTCTGAGTTGTTGGTCCGGATAGCCGAACTCCTGGCCATCCTTAGGATTGAGACATCCGCCAACGACCGAGACCCGGTGCATAAACCGTGGTCCCGGTCTGCTGTATATCCATAATCTCTCCCCCAGCTTTTGACCTGTTGGCTCCTTGGAGCAGGTCGGAAGCTGAGTAGCTTTGTCAGGCCGGGAGTGATCTTTTTTATGAGTACCCGTGATGCGTTACCGAGACGGAGGAGTCTCGGTTTAGGTAGGGTTCTTCACCTTCTGCTGACGTGGAGTGCCTCATGAGGCTCTTTCGCTGACGTGGAGCGCCTCATTAAGTTCTCTTCGTTAGTCGAGGCAGTTGCCCTTTCGTCTGTCGAGGCATTTATTTTCTCGTCTGACGCGGCATTTAATAGTCCTCTGGAAATGCGGCGCCGTTGCCATGTGTCGACTCTCCGAAGGGCGGGCAATCAAATCTACAGGACGCCTGGGCTGCCCGAGACGACGTTAGGGCTATTCGAGGTAGGGCTGCATTGAAAGCTTCTCTCGAAATCTGAAACGGCGCCTCCATCCCTTATAAATTAGGGCACCTTCTCCTTCTTCCCTCTTTTCGATCCTCAGAATCCCTGTCGCAGTCTGCTGAAGAACAGTACTATCCCAGTTGCCTGCAAGCACTCTGTTCGCACAGCCTTTCATCGTAGGATTTCTTCCTTCTTCCTTCTGTCTTCTCCCTTTCTAGTAGGTAGTCCTCTGTCTAGGGTAGAAAAATGGGCATCTACAGGCACTGGCTGGGTGACCCATTGTCCATTGGTTTGTTCAGGGAGGCATACAAGGTCCCTGCGAACGTAGAGGTTAGGCCAGATGGCCCTGACGACGGTATCACGTACAACGACGGCTGGATGCCATTTTGGCTGGTGTCCGTCGTGGAGGGAGGAGTCCGGTTCCCCCTCCACCCACTCCTCCGGGACTGTCTCCGGGAGTGGGGGTTGAGCCCCTGCCAGCTGCTTCCCAACGGGTACAAGATCATCATGGGAGCAGTGCGGCTCAACGAGATACTCTCGATCAACCTCGGTGTCCCGAACATCGAGGAGGCGTATGACCTCTGCAAATCTGCAGAGGGGCACACGTACTATCTTCGGTTAAGGCTCCACCGAACTGCCTTTGTGACCGCGCTGGAAGATTCCTATAAATACGCGGGGGAGGACCGGGTCTTCGTCCGCGGAGCATGGGAGTTCGGCGAGGCGGAGCCCAGCACCACAGCCCGGATACCGCGCAGAATAGGAGTCCCCCCAAGTAAAAACCGAGCCCCCCCTGGATTTTGTATTTTAATCACGTTTCTTTCCTTCTGCTGACATCATTCTGTTTTCTGCAGATTTTCGACAGAGGAGGGAGCTTGCCAAGAGGAACCGGTGGAAGGTGAACAGTGATTGGCACGAGAAGGTGCGGAAGTACCGCGGCCATCACTGCCGAGCCGCGTACTCGCTTCTGGGGTACAAGCCGCATTACAAGTCTTTCATCGCTCCGAGGCGGGTGACCGGGATCGACTTCGTGCTTCATGGGGAAGGCATCGGGCTGGACACCGTTCATACCGAGGTCCCTGTCCCGGAGACGGTTACTGTCGCGATTCCCAGCGGCATTCCGGTAGACTTGGGTGGACAGTCTCCTGTCCGTGAACCAGCGGCGACCAAGAGAGCCGAGACCGGGCGCAAGCGGCAGAGGCAGAAATTCGTCGTCTCCAGCGAGTCTCGGAGCACATCCAGCTCGGAAGAGTCCGAGATCGAGATGTTGCGCGGCCGTCGCCAGCGCTTCGTCGCGGAAGACCTTGCCGCCGCCGCATTTGGAGACATGGGCGAGACCTCGGGCCCCTCCCGAGGTGCCGACGTCGCCCCAAGTAAGTCGGCGGCGGCTGCTGCAGAGGTTCTCGCTCCCGAGACCGAGACGGTTCCTGAAGCCACCGACGGTGCTCAATCAGGAACACCTGCAGCAGCCGAGGTCGGCGCGAGCCCTCCGGCAATCATCGTTGAAGAATCGCACTCCGACCTAGGCAGAGGGGATACTGCCGAGGTCGTCGAGGCGCGCAGGCCGGAGAAGAGGCCCAGGGTCGAAGCCCCATCTGCCCCGGAACCTGCCATGTCGGTCGGGGGGTCCGCCGCTCCCTCCGATTTTATCCCCTGGAGACCGGACATCGAGGGGGTGCTGGGGAGGCAACTAGCCGAGTCGGACCGAGCGGTCAGCCCCGAAGTGGTTGCCGCTCTGGGACGAGCGTGCGCCCTTCCCCAGGACATGGCAAGGTGGGCGCAGATGGATAACGAATCCCTGCTGCTGTCCTCAATGCGGTCACTGGTAGCGGTATGTACACTGTGACTCATGTTCTCTCTTTCTTTTTTTGCTGTATTTCATTTCGTGACAATTCTGTTCTTACTGCAGCTCTTGCAAAAGTGCCAAACTGGCATGGGAAGGCGGGACGCAGCCGAAGCCAGGGCGGCAGATTGGGCGACCGAAAAGGAGGAGCTGCTAAAGTCCCTGGCGGCAAGGGATGCGACCTTGGAGGCGGAGGCGAAGAAAAAGGAAGATCTTCTTGCCGAGCTCGACGCAGCGCGGGCCTTGGCCGAGCACCTCAGAGAGGAAGCAAAGGAGGCGGTGGATCAAAACGTCCAACTGTCCTGGAAGCTAGACGAGGTCCGGCTTGCGTCGTCGCGGAGGGAGGAAGACATGCAGATGCTGCGGGGGACCAACAGTAGGCTCATCTCCGAGAGGAAACTGGCTGAAAGAAAGCTAGAGATGGCTCTGGAGGGGAAGGCGGCCGAGCTCGCGCGGGCTCTGAAAGATCAAGAAGCAAAACTCAAGGAAGAGTACCTCGCCGAGCACGAGTCCGTGATGAACGAGGAGGTCGGCAAACTGACAGCTGACTACAAGGCCCAACTGCCAGGAATCCGAGACAAGGCGTGGATACTTGGGTGGAAGGCGGCCTTAAGGAGGGCTGGTGTCCCTACGGACAGCCCTATCTTTCAGAATTCCCCCAGGTTTCCTCGCTCGGATTCGGAGTTGCGAGCCGTCTCGGGAATCGCCCCCGTTCCTTCAGCCTCGGAGGTCCCTCCAGCTCCAGCCGCCCCCGCTCCTCCAGCGGTTCCCGAGGCTGCCCCAGCTGTTCCCAGCGAGAGCGCTACCGGGACCATTGTAAATTGTAATAAGGGAGCTGCAGCTCCCTGATTTTTTTTTTTTTTTTTGCCATACATTGTATTCAAACATTTTTTATACATTGTACTCAAGCAGATCTTTTCGTAATAAAACTGCATTTTTTACATATTCTGTGCGTCGCCTGTCTTGTTTGTGGTGGAATGAGTATCGACACAAGCAGTTTGCCGAGTAGTTTGATAGGTACTAAGCGAGGGCGGTTGGTCCTCTGAACAGAGGAGCGGAACCGCAAGGGTGGTACTGATACCGGACCCTGATGTGCATCTGGCTGTGCCGCCCGAGCTGGTGAAGGCACCGAGCTGAGGGCGGTTGGCCCTCTGAACAGAGGCGCCGAGCCGCGAGGGTGGTACCATTACCGGACCCTGATGTGCATCTGGCTGTGCCGCCCGAGCTGGTGAAGGCACCGAGCTGAGGGCGGTTGGCCCTCTGAACAGAGGCGCCGAGCCGCGAGGGCGGTACTGTTACCGGACCCTGATATGCTTATGGCTGTGCCGCCCGAGCTGGTGAAGGCACCGCGCTCAGGACGGTTGGCCCTCTGAACAGAGGCGCCGAGCCGCGAGGGTGGTACTGGTACCGGACCCTGATATGCTTATGGTTGTGCCGTCCGAGCTGGTGAAGGCACCGCGCTCAGGACGGTTGGCCCTCTGAACAGAGGCGCCGAGCCGCGAGGGAGGTACTGCTACCAGACCCTGATTTGCATATGGCTGTGCCGCCCACGCTGGTGCAGGCACCGAGCTAAGGGCGGTTGGCCCTCTGAACAGAGGCGCCGAGCCGCGAGGGAGGTACTGCTACCAGGCCCTGAAGTGCATATGGCTGTGCCGTCAGAGCTGGTGAAGGCACCGAGCTTAGGACGGTTGGCCCTCTGAACAGAGGCGCCGAGCCGCGAGGGTGGTACTGATACCAGACCCTGATTTGCATATGGCTGTGCCGCCCACGCTGGTGCAGGCACCGAGCTAAGGGCGGTTGGCCCTCTGAACAGAGGCGCCGAGCCGCGAGGGAGGTACTGCTACCAGGCCCTGAAGTGTGGTTCTGTCGAAGCTGGCGATGGCACCGAGCTGACAGTTGATACTTCGAACAGAGGCGTCGAGCCGTGGTGAATCTTAAAGCAGTGCAAAGACTCATTCTAGGAAAATCGCCTTTTATTGATATTTGATTTCTTGAATACATTTTTCAGAAGTAGAATTTTTTGAGATGCGTCGCGTTCCATGGTCGCGGGAGCGGCTTCCCTTCCATATCTTCGAGTCGGTAGGCAGATCTCCCGGCTGTAGAAGTTATTCTGAATGGTCCCTGCCAGTTGGGCGCCAGCTTGCCTTCGTTGGGATCTCGGTCGCCAGGAAGTGTTTTCTTCAAGACCAATTCTCCTATCGCGAATCTTCTCTTTTTGACCTTCGGGTTGTATCCCCTGGCCAACTGTTGTTGGTAGGCGGCCAGGCGGATAGCTGCCGCCTCTCTTCGTTCTTCAGCCAAGTCCAATTCTCGTGCTACGTTTAGATCATTCAGACCCTGGTCACAGAGTTCCGACCTCAAGGTCGGGAGGCCGACCTCAAGGGGAATAACTGCTTCCATGCCGTAGGCAAGGGAGAACGGGGTAGCCGAGGTGGAACGCCTTGGGGTAGTTCGGTAGGCCCATAGAACGCTTGGCAGCTCCTCTGCCCATCGACCTTTGGCTCGGTCGAGTCTCTTTTTAATTCCGTCGAGGAGCACTTTGTTTGAGATCTCGGCCTGACCGTTGCTCTGAGGGTACGCCGGGGTGGAATAGATGTTGCGAATGCCGTACTCCTGGCAGAAACTCTTGAAAAGGTTGGAATCGAACTGCGTACCGTTGTCGGAAATGAGAGTGCGGGGAATTCCAAATCTGGTGATGATGTTTTTTCACACAAAGTTCTTCGTGTCTAATTCGGTGATGGAGGATAAAGGTTCTGCTTCGACCCATTTCGTAAAGTAGTCCGTGGCCACAATCAACCATCTTTTGTTCCCTGGAGTTCGGTGAAGTGGTCCGACGATGTCCAGGCCCCACTGGGCGAAAGGCCATGGACTGGAGAGGGGGCTCAGGTCCTGGGCTGGCTGGTGGAGAGAGTGAGAGAACTTCTGGCACTTCTCGCATTTTCTGGCATAGAGCTGGGCGTCCTTTTGCATGTACGGCCACCAGTAACCCTGGCTGATAGCCCGGTAAGCAAGAGACCGACCTCCTATATGGCTGCCGCAGATTCCTTCGTGAATCTCGTAGAGGAAATCGTCGACCTTGCTGGGGTGAACACACTGGAGGTAGGGCCCCGTGAATGATTTTCTGTAGAGCTTGCTGTCTGGGGAGAGCCAGAACCGGGTCGCCTTCAATCTGACCTTCCGGGCTTCAGTCCTGTCCTCGGGTAGCTGGTCGTCTTTCAGGTATGCGATGATTGGGTCCATCCAGCTCGGGCCGAGATCAAGGCACATGAGCTGCCGGGGTCGCTGGAGGTCGATGCTAGGCTCCCGCAGTGTTTCCACTTCAATAGTTCTCTTTTCACCGGCTTCCACAGCCGAGGCGAGGCTGGCGAGGGCGTCTGCATGGGAGTTGGATTCTCTGCCGATCTGCCGGACCTCGGCCCTTTCGAACTGGGAGAGGAGTCCCCTGGCGTGGGCAAGGTAGGCTGCCATCCTGTCATCCCGAGCTTGGTAGTCTCCGCTGAGCTGGCTTGTCACCAGCTGAGAATCGCTGAAAACCACAACGGACCGGGCCTCCAGGATTTTGGCACTGTTAAGTCCGGCGATGAGTGCTTCATATTCGGCCTCGTTATTAGATGCCTTGAAACCAAGTGTCACAGCTTGTTCGATGACGAGGCCTTCGGGAGACTGGAGAACTACGCCGGCGCCAGCTCTCTTGGATGTCGAGGATCCGTCCACAAAGACTTTCCAGGATGAGTCTAGGAGCTCTCTGCAGGACTGTTCCTGCTCCGTCTCGGTGGCGACCTCTGTACCCCTATCACCCCCTAGTTCGGTGTCGAGCGCGGTCGGTGCCGAACTCTGAGGAGTAAATTCCACAATGAAGTCTGCCAGGACTTGAGCTTTGATGGCCGTTCTGGGTTGATAGCTGATGTCATATTGCCCCAGTTCGACAGCCCATTTGGAGATCCGTCCGGAGAAATCTGCCTTCCGGAGGAGAGCCTTCAGTGGGTATTCTGTTACGACCACTATTGTGAAGGTTTGGAAGTAGTGGGAGAGCTTTCGAGAGGCGCTAACTAGCGCCAAGGCGAGCTTTTCGAGCTGCAAATACCGGGTCTCGGCGTCCAGCAGGGTTTTGCTCGTGTAATAGATAGGCCTTTGCTGGCCGTTGTCTTCTCTGATGAGTACCGAGCTCACTGCATGGTCCGAGACCGACAGGTACAAGAACAGTGCTTCTCCAAAAGTCGGGGTTGACAGCAGCGGTGGAGAGGAAAGGTATTGTTTTAGCTGTTGCAGCGCCTGAGTACAGTCCGACGTCCACTGGAACTTGGACCCCTTTCGCAAGAGTTGGAAGAAAGGTCTGCACTTGTCCGAAGCGCGGCTGATAAATCGGTTCAGGGCGGCAGCCATTCCGGTCAGCCGCTGAACTTGTTTTGCCGAGGTCGGACACTGGAGCTCTTGGATCGCGGTGATCTGGTCAGGGTTCGCTTCGATCCCCCTTCTTGTGACCAGGCTTCCTAGGAACTTGCCGGAACCGACACCAAAGGCGCATTTGGATGCATTCAGCTTCAACTGGTACTGGTGTAGGATGCCAAAAATTTGGCGGAGGTCGGTCAGGTGGTCCTGCGATCTCTTGGATTTGACGACCATGTCATCGATGTAGACCTCCACCGTCTTCCCGAGCTGGGCCTGGAACATCTTCGTCACCAACCGCTGGTAGGTCGCTCCCGCATTCTTCAGCCCGAAGGGCATCACCTTGTAACAATAGGTGCCCCGGGGAGTGATGAAAGCTGTCTTCTCCTGGTCGGCCGCGTACAGGGGGATCTAGTGGTACCCCCGGTAGGCATCCAGGAAGCTCATCCGGTCGTGTCCGGCAGTGGCGTCGATGAGCTGGTCGATTTTCGGAAGAGGGAAGCTGTCCTTCGGACAGGCTTTATTGAGGTCGGTGAAGTCCACGCAGACCCTCCATTTTCCCGTCTTCTTTTTGACCACCACGGTGTTGGCTAACCACTGCGGATAGTGGACCTCTCTTATTGCGCCTGCCTCGAGGAGTTTCTGAACTTCCTCCACCACGGCCTCGGTCTGCGGGACCCCAGTCCGGCGCGGTTTTTGAAGCACGGGCTTATGGTTGGGATCCACCTTCAGTTCGTGGCAGATGACGGCGGGGTCAATGCCAGGCATCTCATAGGGTGTCCAGGCAAAGACCGCCTTATTTTCCTCGAGGAGGTTGAGCAGCTCTGTCTTCTCGGTCTCGGGGAGCTGGCTTCCCACGAGAAAGAATCTGTCGGGGTCAGCGGGATCAATATTGACCTTGGTGAGGTCCTCGATGCTTTTCTGCCCCGGAGCCCTGCCGACGTCCCCGAGCTCGGCCTCTCTTTCCAGCTCGGTAACATTGACTTGGGAGGGTCCAGCCTCGTCAGACAGCACGGCCAGCAGGCATTGCCTGGCCATGTGCTGGTCGCCTCTAACGGTGATCACCTCTGTTCGGCCCGACTGGTTTTCCAAAGGAAATTTGAGTTTCTGATGCCGGGTGGAGGGCACCGCCTCCATGCTATGCAGCCACGTCCTCCCCATTATGACATTGTACGGGGAAGGAACATCGACCACTAGGAAGTCGACCTGCCTGCAGGCGCCACCTACTTGGACTCTAAGGGAGATCTTCCCCTTGGGATAGACAGGTTTGGAGCTGAAGCCGACCAGAGGGGTGCGGGCTGCCTGGAGGTCCTCGTCTTTTAGTCCTAACTTCTTGAAGCAATCGTAGTAGAGGACTTCGGATGAGTTGCCAGGGTCGACGAGGGCTCTCTGAACCAAGAAGTTTTGTAGCTTCAAGGTGAGCACCAGAGCGTCGTTGTGCGGTAGCTCGACGTCTTCCAGGTCTTTGTCAGAAAACCATATTCTGACACCCTCTGTTTTGGCCTTCTTCGCGGCCTGCTCTGGTGCCGCGGTCAGCACCTGTTTTTGGTGGGAGGCGCGCCTAGCCTCGGCGCGCGCCTGGGAGCTCTTCTTAGGTGGGGCGGCGAGGTGAATGACGTGGATGACGCCTTCTGGCTCGCTGTCCTGGTTATCAGCGTCCCGCCGCGGAGGTCGGTCATTACCTCGGCCCTCCTGTTTGATGTACTCCCGTAGGTGCCCCTCCTTCACGAGGTTTTCCAGATGAAACTTGTAGCTTTTACACTCGTCGGTCCTGTGCCCATTCTGCTTGTGGTAGGCACAGAACCTACTCTGGTCCCGGGAGGAGGGGTCGGTCGCCATTGGGCTCGGCCATTTGAAGAAAGGCTGCGCTTTTATTTTGTTGAGGAGCCTATAGATCGGCTCCTTAAAGATGGTGTTTACAGCCACCTGGGAGGTCGGCTCGTGGCCAGACCTTCTGCCGCTCCCTGATGCTGCTGCCGAGGCAGAGGGAGTTCGGCGGTGCTCTGAGGACCGGGCCTTGCGCCGATCCGGGGATGGGTCCCTGCGACGATCCTCCCTCCTGGAGGACCTGCTGTCTGCCTTGGCCGGTTGGCTTTTCTTAGTGAGGCCGAAGTTCTCCCGACCTCGCACCTCGTCTTCCTCTGCCAGGATGAAACGATTTGCTCGGGTCATCAGCTCCTTCATGGTGGTCACAGGGTACATGACCAGCTGTGCCCGAAGCGGGATGCCTGGCTGCAGAGCTAGCTGGAAAGACCTCACCGCCAGCTCCTCAGAAGCACACTCGATCTGGCTGTAGACAGTCCAGAACCGGCGAGCGAACTGGGTGACGTTCTCGTTCTCCTGCATCCGGAGGGCCATCAGGTCGGCATCGGTCTTTGGGATGACGCGATGTGCCTGGAATTTTCCCAGGAAGGAAGTTCGGAGCTGTCGCCAACTGGAGATAGAATCCTCAGGGAGAGAGCAAAACCACCGCAGGGGTAGATCCGCCAAACTGGAGGAGAACACTCGATAGTTTAGAGAATCGTCATCCCCCCAGACCGACATCCTCTGGACGTAATGTCGGAGGTGAGCAGCGGGGTCCGAGGTCCCGTCATACAGGGTGAACCTTGGGACGCTGAACTTCTCGGGGAGTGTGTATTTTCTTATTTCCCTAGAGAAAGGAGACGCGCCAGTGTCCTCAGCTTCAAAGGCGGTATATTGGTCTCGGTCGATACCAGCAGTCTCCATGTTCAGGCGGATCGTTTGCTTCACCTGCTGGTAGATCCACTGCTTCAGCTCCTGATCTTCCGAGACCTAGCGTTGCTTCTTCGGTCCTTCGTGCATGTGGCTGCTGCTGGAGCCTTCTTCTCTTTGGTCCCGATCACGCCTCTTACTGTTGAGGACGTGCCTCAGGTCTTGTCCGCGGCCCGGACGCCTGGGCGGCGGGCTCTGATTCTTCTTGCCTTCGAGCTGTTGCTCGAGCCGTTGGATAAGCTCACGCTGTTCTTGGATGAGGCGATTTTGTGCTCTGATGTCCTCCAGGCGGGGGTCTTCGTTTCGATCAAGGTTGGCCTGATGCTGGGACTGTGATCCAGCCCGGGCTGACTTCTGGTGTGGCTTGGTGACTGACTTGTCGCCTTGTACGGGCCGCTGATGGCTATGGCAGGGCTGCTCTGGAGGTGGGACGTCGCGAAGGGAGGGCATGGTCACTCCCCTAGACTGCGACAGTGTCTGGACCATGGGAGACCTCCCCCCAGACCTCCTTTGCTGAGGGGGTGGAGGTGGAAGATTCTGCGCCAGTGTAGGCTGTACGGACAATGCCTTGCCCTTGGAGGGTCCTTCGCCGTTTCTGGTCTTCGGAGGCATGATGTTTACAAGCTTTTTGTTCAGTTCCCACAGACGGCGCCAAACTGTAGGCGGGAAAAACGACACCTACTTAGATGAAGATGAGATCGGGGTTAAACTTCTTAGGAGGGGGAATGCTGAACTCCAAGAACCTGAAAAGGAAGGAGAAAGGCTAGAGTCAGAGCCCATGGCTGCCGTGAGCCGAAGGCACTCCGATGCCTGAGTTAGTTCTGAGAAAACCAAACAGGAGGAGGAAGAAGAGAATGAGACAATGTGGAGGTTTGTGAGTTTGTGTATTGTGTGTTTGCATACCTTCATGGGGCTGATCCCATGTGTATATATAGCCGTTCATTCTCTCTGTGAGTGGAGGTAGGTGAGGTGAGGTCCCATCGATCCCTATCCTGACAGGCAGCAATAGGTAGAGTGGGCGACATCCCATCCTTACTTTTCACGCCTTCGGCCAGTTGTCGTACAGGGTTGATAAAGCGAACCTCTTATCGCCATAAATGAGCGATCTTATCGTCATAAATGAATGCCCATATCTGTCAGAGCGCGCCGTATTTCCAGGAGGAAGGTGGTGGCCCACTGACTACAGCGTCCCGGTCCGAGACCGAGGACGGCTTTGGCCGTGGTGCGCTTCTGCACTGGGTTGGCATTTACGCGCTGGCACTCTTGACCGAGCTGCCGAGGACCGCGGTACCGCGTTGGCACTCTTGACCGAGCTACCGAGCTGACGGGATGTGACTCAGAAGCCGAGGTGATCAGCGGGTCCTGCCGTGATCCTCACTTAATTTCGTCATTACGGTGTTTTTCCCACACATCTGGAATTCATGAATTCAATCCACAAGTCAAAGTCAAAGTAGCTTAACATCCTTGGCATTTTTTTATGTTCAACTGCAAATCGAGGGCGATCCAGGAATTCCACATGGGGGACTGTTTTTTGGAGAGAATTTATAAATTCTCCAGACATGAGTTTGTGGAATTCCAATAAAAAAAGGCCCTAAGAAAGTCTTTTGGTTCTGAGCATAATTTAATCCATTTTAGACTAAGAAAGTCATTTGATTCCCATCATAATCTGTATGAATTATAATCTTATTATAATTAGTATTAGCAAATTCATTGAGTATTGGACAAACCTGAGTTTTATTTACAATTGTATTTTTAGTGGGACTGCTCAAGGAAGATGGCTACAGGATTTATATGGAACTTCCAATTATGAACTCACGTGGACTACCATAAGGGAAATTGGTCATGATGACATCACTGAGTTTATTGCAAGCACATGTTTTGGTGCAATAACATGTAGTTTATGTTGAGTTGCCTTGCCATCCATCACAAATCCTGCAGTTAATGTTGAGTTGCCTTGCCAGCATAAATCGAAAGTTACAAGAAAACTCATAACCCTTACTCAGTTGCTAACTCAACCTAAGGACCGCTTTGATCTTGCTGATTGCTCGCTGTGCACCTTCACCGTGCTTGAATCAACCACCTTGAATGTCTCTTCAAGATGAATCCACTTCAGAAAAGTAGCAGAAAAAACTTCCAAAGACTTGAATTTCAGCACAACAATTTGAAGCTTTGGAAAAGAAAATAACCTCTCAATAGATCTCTAGATTTTTGGATGGGAGGGTGGTACCCTAGAGTTGAGAGAGGAAGGCAATATATAGGCTTTATTTTGTGTCTCAATAATTGTAGAGCAAGTAGGACGTAAAGAAGTAAGTTGAACCAAATTAGAAGGCGGTTTCTCACTCAAAATGGACTTTCTGCGTACTGATCGCTCGAGCGGATGGCTTACTGCCTATAGTCCACTCGAGAGACCAAACAACGGCTCGAGCGACCTCCATTCTGTGTTGCACGAAATCTGAGCGCTCATACTTCATGTTGCTGCACGGTTCCTGTCACGTCCCCCTGAACCCGATTAGAGAATAAACCGGATCCGGGGAGTGAAATTTAGGGCTAATTAAAAATTTTGCCCTTCAGGCCCGAGGATCGTAAGTCTGCTGTGAGGATATTGCATTTCAAACCTCAAGAATATAATACTTTGCAGAAATCATACAATTCGAGGCATTTTAAATATCAAGACAATGAATAACAAATCTCATTTGTTAATTTGAAGTTGTAAGGAAATAGCTACACTAAAAGAGAAGTTAATTTAATTACAATGGTCATCCCAACAATTAAGGCCATTAAACAAAATGAAGTCAATGACAGAAAGGTCCAATGATGAAATAATGAATAAATCAAATCTAAGAATGTTCCGCATATGAATCACTCTCGTGCCGGAAGTGATGACGCTACTCTATGTCATCGGCACGCTACTCTCGTTCCTTCTTTGCTTGTTGGAGATCCTCTGGGATCTCCTCACCTGCCTGCTCCTCATAGTAATTACCTGGGGTGTCTGCACACTAAGGAACTGAGTCAACGACATGTTGAGCAATAGATAAGCAAAGTACAATAAAGCATAACATGCATCAAGTGTAAGAGTAGAGACAAGTACAAGATCATAAGAATACAAGAAAACGATACTAGGCATACAGTATGAGTAATAATCATCAGAATCAATAATAAGAGATCTAGCATCATCTAGCAATCACCACTATCCAAACAATGCAATGCAAGAATCAAGGGGGAGACTCCGAAGATGTCCAAGCCACCTCACGGATTCCAGTAACAATCCCAATTCGGACTACTGATAACAAAGTCCGGCTCCAGGGGGATCCAAGCTCCCGGTCCTGGGAATAGTAGCCCAGTTCAAGCCCGCTCCAAACAATATTAAACATTAAGGACGCCGTCCAAAGCCGACTGCCCACCCTGATGTCCGAGTAACCGGCCCATCAATAAACCCCAAACTGCAGTTGGCCATGACATGCAAACAATAATAAAGTGGTGCTGACATACAAGAAACCAAGACAAGCAAATCTGGCTAGTTCAATATTCAAGACATGATCATAGGGATTATCTCATTCCAGATAATACAAGACAAGTCAAGCCCACATGATAATCCCTTATAACTAGTAAGTCGTGTTTATCAATACTTGATACAGGGATCGTAAGGTACATTCTAAGTCAGGTCCAAGTCCTAATTCTATAAGGAATTATATTTCATAATTAGTTAAGTATTTTATGCCAAGAAAGTGTACAAGGAAACAGTAACAACGGATACAATCCATAAATCAAGGAGGAATTACAAACCAGACCTAGGCAAGTGGTGTCATCCCTATATTCTACATGTTCTAACGGAGTACGTGTGGAATTGGATCAATGATGCTTTTAAGGAAATCCCTTGTTGTACAATCATGTGAAGCATCTATTGATTTAGTTCCATACACATTCGGTTACCCCATGTTTAATACGGGAATACCTAGACAAGCCATCAAAGCATACCAAGCTATATGCTTTGATTTCAATTCCATTAATGGTCACATTAAAGTGGGTTAAGGGTTTCCAACATCTAAGGCCCAAATTTAGGTTAACAGTCTTGTTTTTGACAAAACATGGTCTGAATTATTAATCTCCGTCATTACCTCACTTCCCGATCTCCGATTGTCGCAAAACATGTACCATTGGATTCTACATTCAATGAGCTTTCCAACGGTATATGACTCGCGAAAATCTGACAAACGGTTCAAGAGTTATGGCCTTGGAAACTTGTCCAAACATCAGTCAAATGCCGAGAGTTTGAACTCTTGGAGGGAGAGTTCGAACTCTCGCACTCCAGGCCATCACACTAGTGGCATCGAACGTTCGAACGTCTGGGAGGGACGTTCGAACATTCAACGTTTGTTTCCCAACGTCCAGAAGGTCTAACGTTCGAATGTTTGGAATGAACGTTCAACATTTCCACGCCAATCACCCAAAGATGCTCACGTTCGAACGTTTAGAAGGAACGTTCGAACGTTCATCATCAGTCATTCATTCGAGGGTTCCAACGTTCGAACGTTCGAACACAGAAACCTAAATTTCAACGATCTGACATTCGAACCATTGCCAATCCATTCCCAAACCCTTCTACTATAATCCACTCCCTTCTAATGGTGATACCTGCATGAAATTGAGCCACCGTGCTCTCCCAACAATCCACAATCCAACCATTCATTAATCATCCAAGATTATCTAATTTCAAATTCAATCAAACAATTTCCAACCTAATCTAACATGTTATTTCACATGTCAAATCTCAAAACAACTTGGCATTTGTGCATTCTATCATTCGATCAACATCAATCAATACAACAAAGCATCCATGTTAAATTGTAAATTGCATATCTACTTACCTCAACCAAGAAGATGGTAGAAATTGGGAAAACTCGAGGAGAAGCTCTATTAACACAAAAACCACGATCTAACCCAACTAAACGCAACCTAAAATGCAAAGGAGAAGGAATGGAAGAAAATGATCAAGAACAACCTAAATCTAACCAAAAGGGAAGATGATCGAAAATACAAAGATGAGTAAGGCTTACCCAAACTGATATCAAATGAAAGAGAAGATCACAAGGGTGAAGATTAACTGTTCAGATCTTCGAGATGGTCTCTTCCGGAGGGAGTTCTGGAGCTTGAGAAACGAAGAAGAAGAGGAGGAGGAGGCTACAGGGTTCTCGTTACAGGAATTGAAATTGTGAGATTAGGGTTAATCCCTGTTTAAGAGAAGAAGACTAAATTGCCTTTAAGTGGGTCCGGTGAAAGTATGGACCACTTGAAGGGTTTCTAATCGTTGGATCCCGACGAGCCAAGAGACAAAAATGATCAGCGCGACGAGATATTTCCAACAAACCTAAAACCACGGCGATTGGAATTTTTCGGAAAAATACTCAATTTTCCCTAAATTGCAAACTACTCATTGCTAGAGTCAAACGTACTCGAAATCGAACGAAACTTCGCAAACACTATTCTAATGCTAAAGGAAACTCGTTCATGATCTAAACCCACCTAATTATCTAACAATACAATTAATTATAATAAATACAAAATAAACGGGTCAACGAGCTTACTATTGGGCCCAACTGACCCAGTAAGGTCACGGACCTTACAGTTCCCATGGAATATATGACTTTTTTCATCCATCATGTTGCTACATGGTTCCCATGGAATATATGGCTTCTTTATGTATGAATAATGGAGACAAGACATTAACTTATCAGAATCTGAATTGTGATCGGACCTGAACTCCTTGTCAGATGAACCCTGCATAGAAGAGACAGTGGACAAAGCCATGAAAGCAACACAGGTTTGAAAATTATTTTCAGGAGATTCAGGCTTACTCTTTTCCTCATCTGTATCATCTTCCCAAGATACATTAAGAACCTTACCTTTGTTATTTTCCTTGCGATTTGCACACTTGGCAGCAGTGTGACCATAACCTTGACATTCAAAGCATTGGATATGCTTGGTGGATCCTTTAGATGGGTTCTTTTCCGGCACATATTTGGTCTTGTAGGGTGCCTTGTTGTTACCATCCTTCTTAGCCTTTTGATTTTTCAACATCTTTTTGAATTTTTTAATGAAATATTTCTCAAACTCAGCGTCCTCTAAGTCACAATCTGATTCAGAACTATTGTCCACAGATTTCTAAGATTTGAGTGCGACTTCCTTACTATTCTTACTAAGACAATGGTTAGCTTCGTAAGCCTGCAAATTACCAACTAACTCTTTTTATTAGCAGTCCATTGGGCTTTGGGTTTCTTGATAGTTTTCTCGTTTACAACCATAGTAGGATCGGCATATCCCTCCACTACAGTGTTCGAGACTTGATCGTCTATAGCCCTAAGAAAAGCATTCTTACTTTCCAATAAGCATAATTGGTTTCGTATAAGAGAGGGGGCTTATTAGTAGACGTTTATTCTCTATTGAAATCCATTAGAGATCAGTATTAAAAGATCACACAATAAATTAGTGCAACCGCTCTGATACCAATTGAAAAATTCGGCCTTAACACAAGCTCGGGTCTCAACAAATAGATCTCTACTAGATTTCAAACCGAGTGATTAAACTAGTGGTTAATCCTAGGTCCGATTAAAAGTAAGCAATCCACACAAAGAGAAGGACATATATTTATATGTGCCACTAGTTTAATTACTCAGTTTGAAATCTAGTAAAGATCTATTTGTTGGGACCCAAGCCTGTGTAAAGGCCGAATTTTTCATAATCCCTTCTCACGGTGATTTCATTGGAAGCCTCCAAATATGGCAGCATTTGTGATGGAGTTTGACAGTTGCTCTCCAAAATAATACTACTATTAGTGGGTTCTCATCATTAACTTGTGAATCTATCTACCCTTAAATGTCATGTTTAGCATTTTCTCACAATTTTTCTACAAAGTAACCTGCAATCTATGTTTGGAAATGGTAAATACGTCTCCAAGGATTGGACCAGTGGAAAGCCTTTTCAGGCCTAACCCTTCCCGATACAATCTGAAAACCTCATTTTGTGGATTTATGCATCAAAACCAAAATTTCTAAATTATATGCATCGAGATTTGCCCCAATATTGATGTGAAATCATCAGTTTTACAAATCTTCAATGAGGCCTTGTTCTAGGGGAAGTGAGGCTTTTGAAACGGGACACATGGAAGAACTCTTGAAAACTGCTGTGAAAATTAGCTATCTTACCAAAAAAAAAAAAAAAAAAAAAAAAAAAGAGGAAAAAAATCTTCTGAAGTCTATTGTTCCGTCTAAATTCTAAAGCTATAGTATGAATATCATTAGATCAGTACTAATTAACCTTGATGATATAATGAAATACAGGATAAGATTCAAGGACATAAGGCTGAATAGCCTCATGATACAAGAGGGCTGCGTGATACATATATAACAATAACTTTGGATGGTTCACAGCTAACTTTCACTCCTTAGATCAAACAAAAGACATCTTTTTCTTGGACATATTTAAACTAGAGAACCAATCTAATAACACTTAATTATTTAGTTTATTTATTTAATTTCTTTTAACAATGGTCACAAATATTCCCATGTCATGCTAGTGAGAATCATTAATACATACCGTTGTGAGATCAAAGCCATCTCAGATAAATAGATGAGATATACAATAACAATTGCGATTTATTGTCATCATCAAAGCCTTGTTCCAACTATTTTAAAATTGTGTATGCAATAATTATCGTGCTTATTGTACACCACTCAGTGGGTGGGTGGGGTGGTCTGTGCAACAATTATCGTGCCTATTGTACACCACACAGTGAAGAGGGACGAAAAGTTGCAACTAGCAGCCATTGAACATGGAAGATTTTCACCTACAGGTGGACTGCACACTTTTCTTTGTGGTCCAGGTTGTGGGACCCACTGGATGCATCTGGGATTGAGGAAGAAAATTTTTCTGTAAAACATGACTTCAGGAAATGACATGGGTAGGTAAATATGTAGCACAGGTGCGGGTTGCCCAGCTAAGGAGTAGCACACGAGGAGATAGAAAACCAGCACAAAGAGACGTACCCACCCAACCCACCCAACGCTCATCCTTTGCTCGAGGATACAACGACTATTGTGATCAAAGTACACCACACCCACCGGGGGGTGCAACAACTATTGTGATCAAAGTACACCACACTCAGCGAAGGGGGAGTTGCAATTATTGATATGACCGAGCATTAATTCGAAGTTAACAAAAATCAGGGTCCAGCAGCCATTGAACATGGAAGATTTTCACCTACGGGTGGACCGCACACTTTACTTTGTGGTCCATGTTGTGGGACCCACTTGGATGCGTTTGGAATTGAGGGAGAAACATTTTCTGTAAAACGTAACTTCAAGAAATGACATTGGCAGGAATATAGTAAATACCGACCCATAAAATGCAGCATCAGCAAGTGCGTCTCTGGCTAGAGAGAACTGGGGAAAATAAATCCTTTTTTTTTTTTTTTAGGGTTGCCAAGCTAGGGAGTAGCACACGAGGAGATAGAAAACTTGAACAAGGAGACAGTAAGAGTAGGTGATTAAATATGTTGGCGGGTGTTTTAGCAAAGCAAGGTGTTGAAAGAATTTCTCATTGGGAGGAATTTATTATATATTTATAGTATGAGGGGGTACTTTACTCTTGTACCTCTGTATTTCTTTCCCCCCTTTCTTTCTTTTCTTGTTGTTCTCTCTATTTGTATTCTTTTCACTCTTAATGCAAGTTACTGTTAGCGATAAAAAAAAAAAAAAAAAAAGAGACCGTAACTAGCACAAGCAAAGATAACAAAAACTCGCACAAGAGAAGATAAGAAACTTGGTGTGCAAGGGGAATGCTATTTGGTTTTCAGCATAACCCTTTCTCACTGTAATTTCGTTGGGGCATCCAAATATGCATTTGAATATTACATTCTAGACAATACTAAGAAGCAAATACTAGCATGGCAGCATTTGCCTCTCAGCTTGCCTCTATCTGCACGTAACTTTTTTATTTATTCATGAAAGCAAATACCAGATCACTACATGATTGGTTGTTTTGGGATACATCGTTGTAATTTCATGGAAACAGTATGTAACTTTTGATACTGTAAATTTTTTCTCTACTTGTACCTTTATGTTAGGGATGTAAACGGTTGGTTCTGCTAGCTCTGGTTGGCTGGGGTCCATTTCTGTCCCAAATGGCTTTCGCAGTGGTTTATATGCTTTTGGCAGCAGTTTTTGTCCTCCTCTTAAGGGTGTTTTTTTTTTTTTTTTGGTAAAGTTCTCCTCTTAAAGTTGTTTTCTTGCAGTGACATTTACAACATCTTTTGGGACTAACTTACACTCGTAAAAGCCTTTTTCCATGAGGTGGCTGGGCTAGGTCTTTCTCTTGGGTTTTTGGTGGGGAGGGTAGGGGTGTTAAAGGGCCGGGCTGGGCCGGGCCTGGGGTTGTCTTAGCCTTGCCCTCAATATATGCAGGGCTGGGCTTGAGTGGGCCAACGCCCTGGGAGGGCCTTCACTATGTAGGCCCTTACCTTACCCTCAAAGTCGGGGCCGGGCCAGGGCAGAGCTCGGGGCTTCAAAACAAGAAAACTATTTTTTTTGAGCATTGTTACCAAAATTTGAGTGTGATTGAGCGTTATCTTGTCTCACCTCAATTGTAAAGAAACCATTAAGAAAACATCAATTGTCTTGTCTAATCTCAATTGCAAACGAACCATTAAGAAAACATCGAGAGAATATAAGTCATCTCTAAAAGCTTTCTTTTATCGGATACAGTCATACATGCTTCGATGACTTGGGTTCGGTTGGGTTGGGTTTTAGACATATGGTTTTATTCATTTTGATAAAGAAGGAAAATGGTTAAAGAGTATGATCTATTTCACACTTTTAATATGACTTTCATATGAATTTCTACATATGAAATCATTCCAGTAGTGTCTTATCTTTGAGAGTTTTAAACCATTTACACTCACATACTTTTTATCAATTGACATTATTTTTTATTAAACACAAATCTGACTATTATGCATTCTTGGATATTAGTCGCAAAAATAAATACACTTAAAAGACACTATTAGTTTAAACTTTTAAGAATTGAGAGTTATAATTATCTAATTAAAAGGATGTTTGGATCACCCCATATCCTTAAAGTTCCATGCACATACAAACTAACTCTATAAATTGGTTGACATCCTAAGCAATTCTATAGAGGAAAAAGTGTATCATTATTAATAGAAATAAGAAGTGTATCATTATTAATAGAAATAAGTACCACCCCTTTTGCACTAACAATGATTTATAAAAATAATATAAAATACCTAAATAAGAAGCAGTAAAACTAAAAGAAATGGATTAGAAGCAACTGTGCAACACTTATTGATTATGTATTAAGTACAATACATAACATAAATAATTAAATATGAATGAAGTGAACCAAGTATGTATGGATTTTTAGGACATTTTTTAATAGGTAAGTGGGTATGAAATTGCCTTCATATCTCCAATATTACTACAAAGTGACTATGATAAGGGCATTTTAGTAGATATTTACATATATGTGTATATTATATATAAAATAAATAAATGTAAGAGGGCCAGGGCCAGGGCCAGGGCCGGGCCGGGCTAGTACAGTCCAAGCCTGGCCCTCAAATCACAGGGTCTGCAAAAAATTGTCCTAGCTCAGCCCTAAGGCTTTTAATTAGAAACAAAAACCCTCATTTTAAGGGCTTTTTGTGGGCTGGGCAGGACCGAGCCCCCTTTTTCATTGCCAAATTGACAGGCCTAGGGGAGGGGGCAAGGAATTTCTCCAGGGTGGATTTTGAGAAATACTTAAAACAATTTATTCATTTTGCTGGCAAAAAATAATGCAAAGAATGTAATATAAATTAATTTATTAACATATTATCAAAAATTTAAAACCATGCATTTAATCCAATTCAAATCATAAACTAGTTATTAAATTACCCCTGAAATTGATAAAAAATGATGAACTTGTATTGCTTTCCACATCCGAAAACATTTAGTAATGGGCCTAGAAGATTGGAGAAGAATTGACACATGCTAATGAACAGGAGATATATTTGTGAGCTTGTGTTATATAGATATATGATTAGAATGGCTAGCAGTTAGAGATTCTAGGTAAGCAATTTTATTCAAATTTAAACTTACCATGCCTGTCCTATAGGTCCATCAACCCGCAGTTCATCAGGCGGTGCCAGTGGCTCACTAGATTAGATCTATCACCATTCTTTCAAAAGCATTCATACTTCAACCTCATGAATAGGGAGAGATTAGCCTAATACATAGTTATATTGGTACTGATATATTTTATCTGTAAGATGTATATATCGATAGATGGATGTTGATGTTGATTTTATACAAGTGATGGTGATTTTATACACGGGTGCGAGAGTGGTGGTGATTTTCTACAAGTGATCCAAAAATGAAGAATGATACCATCTCTGGTTTAGACAGATTATGCCCAAGAGCATTAATGGTGATTTACTGTGGGCACTCTAGCAGGTATTGCTTCTTCCGAACTTAGGCTGCTGAATCTCAACGTGCCAGCAGTCAGGATCATGCACCATAACTCCCGTGATTGTGTGAGGAGCTCTCTCTGATGGGGTTAAATTGGCTGCATCATCATTCTCAGGTACCTGTCCATCCTGATGTTGTTTCTTGAGGCGCCAATTGTCATAGAATCGACTGACCAGAAACAGTAAAAACGCCAGTGTCGATGTTCCAAGCGTGATAAAGAAGAGACCCCAAAAGCTATCTGGGCTCAACCTGGCACTCTCCTGGCCGCCGGTTTCAGAACTTGAATTTTCGGAAGAAGGGACCAATAGACAGTCCTCTAGTTCATGGAGCTGCCCGCTTTCTCTTAACTTCAGAATTTCATCAGACACATTTTTTACAAGGGGTGAACCTTTTGAGAAAGCCTGAGGAAGGACGTCCATATCATAAGAAGAAACAAAGATATGTCATTGTTTGAACTGATATAATCGTGGAATAGCAGAAAGGGGAGATTTCTTTCATGCCTGTTGGGGGGTGGGTGGGTTGCTAAACCTTGTAAAAATGAAATTTCGCCTGTTTCTTTTAGTAGAATGCCGGCTTCAAAGATTATTTGTAGAGTGATTTCAAAGCGAGGGTCACTTTTACCCTATGTTTGGGAAAGGGGGGAGAGGAGGGGAGGGGAGAGAAAATTTGAGGGGAAAGGAAAATGGAGGGTAGGAGAGGGAAGGAAAAATTAATTTTACCACCCCTTGTTTGGATAGTAACAAAGTAGGGAAAGGAAAAGTGAAAAAGTAGTGTTTTGTTTGTTTGTGAGGTAGAGAGAAAATTACCAATTTAGCCTTACTTTTGCAAAAAGATAAAAAACCCTCTTTTTTGTTGGGTAGATGGCAGTTTAGTAAATTTATAACAAATACTCTCTTTCCCTCACATTTTCCCCTCAGTTTTGAGGGGAAAATTTTTGAGTGGGGCCCATACGAATTTTCCCCCCATATCCCCTCCATTTTCCCCTGTACTTTTTCCTGTCCCCTCATTTTACACCCTTCCCAAACAGAGGATTAAGGGACAAGAAAAGAACGAGTATTATCAAGATTATAAAATTTCAAAAATTACCTCATTTTTTTAATAAAAAAAATAAGTCAAAAGTCAATCTCTCATTCTACTAAAACACAAAAAGACTTCTTTCCGCAAAAGTCACAAAAATTCCTTCACATGTCATAAAATGGTGAAAAGCCAATAAGGTGATTTGTGAAATTTTGTACTTTTTAATTAGACACCTCTTTTTTTTTGTTTTCTTTGTCTCTTAAAAGTGACCATTTACTTTGATTTCACTTTACAAATAAATTGCCAAACAGGTAAATGGAGTGATGCAAATGCAACACATAAGGTTAATTATCACGACAAGGTCGGACTCATTTGTTAGCTTCCCAGTGACATAGTGCATATATACTTACATAGCCAAATCCTCCAATTTCATAGGTGGGCCCAGTAACACCAAAACCTTTCTTATTCTCATCAAGGAATATCTTGATGAAAGCTAGCTCCAGGAAGGCGGCCTTAATCTCTCCACTCCTCAGGGCTTTGGCGAACTCTTCTCCTGACCTGTAGCTATTAATGTGTGATTTGTTGATGTGTAGGACATTCTCTAAGTAGCTACAGACAAAGGATCCTCTGTGGTACCCAACATAGTCTGTGCTACTCAAGGGAGAACCAGTGGGCCTCAGTTGCCTAACTGTGAGCATTGTGGTGAGGTTAGCCGCATAGCTCTGGATCAAGACCAATGCCACGAACAACCATACCACCATGGTCACTCTTGACAAATTGCTCCGCAGCTTCTCTCCTGCACCAACAACAATCAATCAACAATCAACAGCAACAACAAAATTAAGAGACGTGGGCATTGGTTAGGGGTTTAATGTGTCAGATCAGGTTGGCCTTGATCAGGGGTGCACGTAGTATATACGATTAGGGGCAGTCGCCCGCATCGGGCCTGGGTTTGCTTCCAAAACCCATATTAGAATTTTTGGTTTCCTTCCAATATCCACATGGAAATCTTGGAGCTGTCCCCACATGAAAGCCTGGCTGTGCCGGCCCAATAAAACCCAAGTTCCTGTTTGGATGTGCCCCACTCAGAGGAAATCCTGGGTCCGCGCCCCACTCAGATGAAATGAATCCGTTTATTAGTCGGGTTGGAAACCTCAAACCATCATCAGTGGGATTCAGTTTGGATTGTCCGGTTAAGGTGTAGTAAGAGGCTTGGGCCAGGTTATAAGGTTTGTTTCACAGTTGAGTATCATGTTGGGGTCCACTAAACACTCCATAATTGGTTTGGAGATATCAACGTGGGCCGTGACTTGTCCGTTGGGTTCATCTTGGTTAGGCTCATTGGGCCAAGAATCGCTATTCTAAGTGTGTCGGTCTCCTTGGCATTGATACCAGTATCCAAACTCTAGGCTTACTAACATCCCTAGTTTCAAATCTCATTAAAGAAAGAGAATCATACCAATTGGCAACTTAGACCAGGGCTCATTGTTATAGCATATGTTACGGATCGCCATTTTATTTCCCAGCTTCGACTCTTGTCTCTCCAAGGAATATATTCGATATACCAAAAAACGGGGGAGTGGCTAATTAAGGGCATATTTGGAAAGTCTTATCTATCTGAGATAGAGCTTATTGAAATAATCCTATTTGAAATAGAGCTGTTTCAATCATAGCTTCTATGAAATGACGGCATGGAATATTTGATTTTAATAGAAAATCCAACTTGTCATACTGAAAAAGTTACTTATATGGGCAAAATTGTCTCATAGGAAGTATAGTACAGACAAATTTATCATAAAGTAAAGTAATAGAGGTAAACTTGTCATATTATAATAGTTATATGGCAAGCTAGTTAAAAGTGCTTAATTGCTTTAGACATATATGTACTTACCTTTACGCTGCCCTATAAAATAGGGCAAAATGTCGTAAAGCTGATTAAGTCAGACATCCACAAAATTTTACTAAACAATTTAAAGTATTTAAAATATCTATTTGAATCAATTTAAGTCAGATAGTAACAAAAATGAAGAAATGGAAAAGGGAAACAATGAGCTCAAAGTTATATATGTACTTTGGACCCACCAACTTAATATCTTAACTATTTAAGAGAAGAATATACTCTGTTTTAGCTATCTGAGAATAAGTTTCAAAATCATATACATCTTTTGGTTATATGAGAATAAGTTTCATTTTGATCATCCTCATTGAACTGGTGGGTCAAAAAATTGTGAAAGAATCCCACGATGCATGATTATCATTTGAAAAAATATACCAACCTTTTGTATGATAGGGGCAATTTTATGCACACATAAATCATCCAATTTGAAGTGTCAAAATAATTTGATGGATGTCTATAAGCTCCCTCCATTATAAGAAACGTTGACTCATTGATAAGAAGCTGTAAAAAGGAAAACAAACTAATTATGCTTGTTTAAATCCATTGTGAATTTTAGGAATTTTTACGGATTAATCCCTGTTAAACTGGGGTTCCGCGAGAGATAATTAAAGACAAAACTCCCCAAAATGATAGACTTAAGGGAGATTAATCCTAAAAATCCCTAAATAGTACTCTCATTAAAGAAAGACTTTCTATAGTCATGGATGAACTAAGTCTGCATCAAGTAAGAATGTTTTGAAATGGGTAAAAGGTGAGCTCTCTTGCATGACAAATAGTGATTTATTGAAAGTGATTTTTTGCTATTAGTGTAATCGCGTTTATTTCAAACTGATTGTTAATTCCTCCAATGAAAATGGATGTGGTCCACTAGACTTAGGACTGATTTGTATCATTTGAACAACTCAAATCTTTTAAAGGTGGCCCCTGTTGCTAACAATTAACTTTGTATCTCTTGACCTTATTATTGATGAGGTTAAATCTTATAATACCTGAACAAGGATATATAGGGGCATGGTACTCTCTCTTACCATTAATTGGGAAGAGGGCAGTGACGGAGAGCCAGACCAAACTGCCGAATTGGCTGGAAAAGGATGAGCTCTTTACCTCTTCATCTCCTGCCTTCTCTATCAACCAGACGATGAGGCCATTGTACAGAAATATGGCTATTGTCAGCGCCCACATGGATTTTGTGAAGGGCTTCACGAACATCCAAGCATTACCAGCCTCCGGCTTTTCAAGCACCACCATCCTCACTCCCATCACCGTGTAGTGTCGAGAGAAGTCTACATATTGCGTTCGATTTGCCACGATTGATACATCGCCTACTACAGCATCAAATCTCTTTTCCCAAGTAGGGGAAAGAAAACAGTATCAGATCATTTTGTAATATTAGAAGGAGAAGAAGATGATGATGGATCAGCAGACATGTTGGCATATTGGTTTATCAGTGGGCCCTCATGTATGGCCACAGAATCATCAAAGCGCCCAGGCATAGACTTTGGTAAATTCAGCCTCAACTGAGAGTTGTTATGAATGTAATTATTGGAAGGCATCCTAAAATTATATGCATATTGTAAAGACGTCAAATATATTATATGTACCTTCAAAGAGACTTGCTCGACCAAAGAGTCGTAGCTGCCATGATATGGATAGAATTGATAGGGCATCGTATAGTTGATACGTTCTAGAATCAGTTCGAAGAGTTGTATGGAGAAACCGTCGAAGCATTTGTTGGCAATTTGGTTACATTTCACCCTTACATACTTGGGGCTTGAAGAGTCCCCTGGAACACCAATTCTCAGGGTCTGTGCAGTTGTTGGTGGTGTAAAGGCCCATCCTTCCAATATTGCTACCAGCAATAAGAGAAGAAGAAGAAAATTAGATGGATGAAACTGGGGCATTTTCTTCTTTTCCACTTTCTTTGTTTTGAAACTCGTTTTTTTTTTTTTTTTTTCTCTCTCTCTCTCCTTCTTCCTGTCTTTAATCTGTAGATGCTCCTGTTCTTATGGAGACAAATGAGATGTAATAAATAAAAATCAAAAGGGGCGAGGAAGGGAATCGATCCAAAGATGCACTTTCGTCGGAACTTTCTCGTCATTTTTTAGCAGGCACTGGTCATTATATCAAGTTGAATGACTCGGCTTCAAACGAAAGAACATGTTAGTCTTCGGATCACATCACATCAAAATATCAAGTTGAATGATCAAAATTGAACGAGCAAAACATAATGTGCGTGGTTTTTGTGGACACAAATCAACCGGGTTTAGATGCCAGGACTCACCAAGTTCGGTCCACAACGTTACAGCAGAAAATCCAGATTTTTCTGATATCAGGACTAAGATTTCTGTGATCATAACTAAGAATCCATCAGTGGGGCACACCTTTAAAATCTACAGATCTAGATTCCAAACTGTACATAAAAGAATGAGTCAATATTAAAATAGCAGGCACTGGTTATACAGAGCAGTTAGAATAGGTCATAACAAATAGATATAATTTTTAAGTTCTAATTCACAGCTAGTTTGTTTGGTAAAATTCTAAAGGAAAAAGAAAAACTCATATGTTACAGTGGGGTCTTCACTAAAATACAAATTAGAGCTTTCTATAGGGGCACCTTTCGGTCAATTTTTAAAATTTTAATTGGAATTCGAATCTGAATAGGTTGAAATGCACTAATATTATGCTAATGGAAATGAAAAATATGTACCGTTGAGAGGCCAAAACTATCTAATGTAAATAGATATGATATGTATGCACACTCAGTGAAAAGGGATGATAAGTTGCATTTATAAGGATGGGAGGGTATTTCAAAGGCAAGCAGCTATTTCTAAATATTTATCTATTTATTTACTCTCTGCTAGATAGTTGAGTACTATCGATAACCCATCTCTGTCCTGGGATTGATCCCTATGCACACACCAATTTAAGATTAGATGTCTTTTATCACTGGGCTGTCGATTACATTAAACGTGGAAGTTTTTCACTACAGGGTGGTTTGAGGTCCTGCTTGTGGAACGGTGCTTTGAGGTCCTGCTCGTGGAACATAAACTTCCTAGATATGAAATCGAAGGAGAAAATTATCTATGAAGCATAACTTCCTAGAATTGACATCGAAGGAGAAAAGACTCAATCATACATGACTTCTAGAAAAGAAACCAATAAAAAGTTCATCTATTTGTTCAAGCACGTCGGGACGGGTTGTCGTTTAATTCCAAAGTCAGTGGAAGGGGTGTTGGAATTTGGAATGCTGCAATTTCGTCCCGACTTCACGGGCATACTAAATTTGGTAGAATTTCTTTCTTCCGTTTGCCCAACACTTCTGAGATAACCCTTCTTAGATTCCAACCCATGAATAAAACCGTTAAAGTGTGGATGTTAAAATAGGCTGGCTCTAGCCATATAGACTAATGAGACTATTCCTAGAACAAATACCTCTAAATTTCAGGTTCTAGTTTTAGTTCTTGAAAAAAGCACTCATTTCATAACAGAGTGTTTATCAACACATTCTTTGATCATACAATAGGGATCTTCTCATGGCACTTGTTGTTTTGTTATTTTGTTTTTGTAGAGATAATCAAATACGCCTGTCAAACGGGCCGTGCCTGGAGAGGGCTGGGCCGTGTCATGCCTCTGTGTCGGGAGTGCTCGGCGTACCTCATTAATTTTTTCCTGATTAATTTTTTTCTTCTTTTCAGTATTAAAATTAAAAATTAAAATACAAGTACGGAGAATGACAAAGATATTTAAGTAATTCGGTCAAACTCAACCTACTGCACTGAGAAGAATGGAACGGTTAGAGTATTTATAGACTTTGTAAAATTGAAAAGGACACAAAATACCTTTTATTTGACCGTTTTATAGTGCCGGGGGGGAGGGGAGGGGTTGTTTAAAATGGAAATTTTTTTTTTTAAAATAGTCATTTTTGGGTGGGCCAGGCGGGCTGTATGAGCATCGGCCCACAGTGGGTAGAGCCAAAATGGGTCGGCCTTGCCTGTTCCCTCGGCCAAGCATGGCACCTCGCACGGGCCGTTGATTGGCGCGCCGTGCCTTGCCGAAACGGGCCGGGCTGGCCCATTTGACATCTCTATCGCTCGGCCCATTTGACATCTCTAACGCCTCAAGGTTTTGGTAGGCATGGTTGGTTAAGAGAGCTTCATATAGTGTTAGAGCCAACTGATCGCGAGTTTGAATCCCAAAAGAAATGACTCGGTGCAAAAATAAATATGCATATCGTCAATAGTGTGCCCCAATTCCACTTTGAAGGGAGTGTTGAGGAGTAAATGGTTACCTAAACAAACTTAATAATAACACTTTTACTTATTTATTTTAGTTATTTAATTTTTTTTAACAAAGGTTACCAATATCTTAATGCTATGCTTTCATCTGATGAGAGGTCAACACCATCTCATGTACACCTACGACTAGACTGCATACTGGCCTCTGTGGTCACGCCCCCTTGGAAACTACTTAGATGCCTTCCTCTCATTGGGTAATATTATAGGAGACAATTATCAGTAAAAGATGTTAATTAGCTTAGAAAAATGTCATACGTATGACTGGCTGGCCAAACATTGTGATACCAAATACATCTGACTTGACTTGAGCAAATTGCTAAGAAAAAAATCTAAACTGTGACTTTATTCTGTTGAGGTCAACGTCCACCCTCACTCCTGAGCAGTCATAATCGTAGTCGAGCCCTCGCCCTCACCATAAAACTATTGTTGTGCCGTTTCCTATCACCAATTGGTTTTTGAGATAAGTGTTACCTCAATGGAGTGTAAAATCCTACAAGTGGTATCAAAGCATGGTAGGTTGGGTGTTCGAGTCTCGCGACACGCATTTTGCAAGTTTGCAGCAGGAGTCGCTACGTTCGCTTGACCCAAGTTATATGCTCGCTCGACCTATCAACTGAAGCTGGGAATTCCAAAGACAGATGCATGGTCACTCGGGCGAACCTCCTGATTGTCGAGCGAACATGGGCGCAAAAATAGAAACTTGCCCTGAATTTCTATCCTACTTTGTTTCAAGTTGCCATGCTGATTCCTAATGAAACTACAATACTTGAGGCACGAATCTAGGCCTATATAAAGCCTTTATCTCTCTATTCAACCTCACCTCTCTATCAAGATAAAACTCTAGAGTTGAGAGATCCATCTTCCCCCAAGGCTATCATCTGAAGTGCTGAAGATCCAAGCTCCATCTTCCCCTAAGGCTATCATCTGAAGTGCTGAAGATCCAAGCTTTGGTTATGCTCCATTCTACTCCTCTGAAGTAGAGACTCCTTGAAGATGGCTTCGAGGCGTTTAGTTCAAGTACGAAGAAGGTGCACGGCGAGTAGTCGGTAAGATCACGCAGTCCCGAGGTTGAGTTTCAATTGGGAAGGTTTGTGAGTTTCTTATAACTTTCTTTACAAAGTGCTTGGTTGTCTGGCCGTGGTTTTTTCCCGAGTAGGGTTTTCCACGTATAAAAAAATAAATTTTACTTGTAGGATCTTACACCCCATTGAGGTACCACTTATCCCAAAACCAATTGGTGATAGGAAACGGCACAACAATAGTTTTATGGTGAGGGCTCGGGCTCGACTACGATTATGACTGCTCAGGAGTGAGGGTGGACGTTGACCTCAATACATTCAACTGCATAGGCTTGTTTCTTTACCAGAACCTCTGACTGAATTTCGGATTGTCATAAATTCAAACTCGCTAATGTGATGGCTGTCCCCTGAGATTTTGGATGTCTGGAATTCATGAATTCAATCCACAAGTCAAAGTCAAAAGTAGCTTAACATGCTTGGCGTTTTTTGATGTTCAACTGTAGATTGAGGGGGATTCGGGAATTCCACATGGGAGACTGTTTTTGGAGAATTTATAAATTTTTCAGACATGAGTTTGTGGAATTCCAATAAAAAGAGGCCTTAAGAAAGTCTTTTGGTTCCGAGCATAATTTAATCCATTTTAGACTAAGAAAGTCATTTGATTCCCATCATAATCCCTTCTCACAGTGATTTCGTTGGAAGCATCCAAATATGGCAGCATTTGTGATGGAGTTTGACGGTTGCTCTCCAAAATAATACTACTATTAGTGGGTTCTCATCATTAACTTGTGAATCTATCTACCCTTAAATGTCATGTTTAGCATTTTCTCACAAATTTTCTACAAAGTAACCGGCAATCTATGTTTGGAAATGGTAAGTACGTCTCCAAGGATTGGACCAGTGGAAAGCCCCATGTTTAAGAATTTTCAGGTCTAACCCTTCCCGATACAATTTGAAAACCTCATTTTGTAGATTTATGCTTCAATACCAAATTTTGTAAATTATATGCATCGAGATTTGCACCAATATCAATGTGAAATAATCAGTTATACAAATCTTCAATGAGGCCTTGTTCCAGGGGAAGTGAGGAATCCAAATATTGGAACTCTTGAAACGGAACACATGGAAGAACTCATGAAAACTGCTATGAAAATTAGCTATGTTAAAAAAAAAAAAAAAGAGGAAGAAAAATCTTCTGAAGTCTATTGTTCCGTCTAAATTCTAAAGCTATAGTATGAATATCATTAGATCAGTACTAATTAACCGTGATGATATAATGAAATACAGGATAAGATGCATGGACATAAGGCTGAATAGCCTCATGATACAAGAGGGCCGCTTGATATATACATATATAACAATAACTTTGGATGGATTCAATCAATCATCAATCATGATATAAGAGGGCCGCGTGAATATCACGAGTTGCTCCGCGGCTTCTCTCCTGCACCAACAACAATCAATCAACAATCAACAGCAACAACAAAATTAAGAGAAGTGGGCATTGGTTAGGGGCTTAATGTGACAGATCAGGTTGGCCTTGATCAGTCGACTGCATCAAGCCTGGGTCTGCTTCCAAAACCCATAATAGAATTTTTGCTTTCCTTCCAATATCCACATGGAAACCTTGGGTCTGCCCCCATATGAAAGCCTGGACTTGCCAGCCCAATCAAACCCAACTACCTGTTTGGATGCGCCCCACTCAGAGGAAATCCTTGGTCCGCGCCCCACTCAGACGAAATGAATCCGTTTATTAATCGGGTTGGAAACCTCAAACCATCATCAGTGGGATTCAGTTTGGATTGTCCGGTTAAGGTGCAGTAAGAGGGTTGGGCCAGGTTGTTAGGTTTGTTTCACAGTTGAGTATCATTTTGTGGTCCACTAAACACTTCATAATTGGTTTGGAGACATCAACATGGGCCTTGAGTTGTCCGTTGGGTTCAACTTGGATAGGCTCTTTGGGTCAAGAATTGCTATTCTAGGTGATGTTTTTGTTACCGTCGTCGTTTTCTTCTTCTTCTTTTTCGTGTTCTACTTTGATTCTTCAAACGCGATTCTTCCTCGATGTTTCCAGAGAAATATTTGTCCTGTCACATGACAGACGAAGAGAGTTTTTGTCCTACATGTTTCTAGAGAAACATTTTGTTTTGTCAAATTAATGTCCAATGAGGGAAGTGGTGGTTTTTGGTGTCTGTTGTAAGGAAAAACAATAATCATATAGATCTGTAAACTTTAATCATCTAAGATCCTCCACGTCAAATCATTGAGAGATGTAATGCGGAAACATACCTTGCTCCATGACGTGATCTTCTTCGCAGGTTATTGATCTTCCAATCCAATATGGCTATCCAGAGAAAACCCTCTTGATTCTTTCTGATGATGGGATGTCAGAGAGAATAGGAACTCACCATATGAATTGGGGACCATAACCCTAATATATAATAATAAGAATATCATAAGTTTGCTATTTCTAATTTGGCCCCTCATCAAATTAGATATAGCATTCTGGTATCTACACATTAATCCCATGACAATTATACCCTTAAGCCTTAGAACTTTAAGTCTTAATTAGATCACTTTAATTTAGGCTTAACCAAAGATAGCATAACACATTTAATATTTACATGTGTGGCCCCACATGATGGAAGTTTCCAACACATTCCGCAGCCATATTCCATGGTTGGATGCCTCATAGCATGCTACAAACTCTGCTGCCATGGTGGAATCATTTACGAGTGTCTGTTTGGCACTCCTCCAAGATATAGCTCCACCAGCTAACAGGTAGATGTAGCCTGATGTGGATTTCATACTGTCTTGGCATCCAGCGTAATCGGAGTCGGAATACCCTATGATCTTCAACTGATCCGATTTCCTATATGTGAGCATATGATCTTTTGTTCTCTGTAAATACCTCATAATCCGCTTGACTGCTTTCCAATAATCCATCCCAGGATTGCTTAAATATCTGCCTAACATACCAACAATGTACGCAATATCCGGACGCGTACACACCATAGCATACATTAGACTCCCTACAGCTGATGCATAGGGAATCTTCTGTATTTCCTTAACTTCAAGGTTAGTTTTAGGGCACTGATTTAGACTGAACTTGTCTCCCTTAGAGACAGGGGTGTCACCTGGTTTGCTGTCCTGCATGCTAAACCTTTTGAGTGCTTTATCGATATAGCTTCTTTGTGATAATCCAAGAATACCCCGAGAGCGATCTCGTTGTATCAGGATCCCTAAGACAAAGGAGGCGTCACCAAGATCTTTCATCTCAAATTTCTTTGATAGAAATCTCTTTGTTTCATGCAACATGCCTATATCATTTGTGGCAAGCAGTATGTCATCGACATACAAAACCAGGAATATGTGCTTACTCTCACTGAATTTGTGATACACACAATTATCAACAGCGTTTGTCTCAAAACCAAACGAGATAATCACTTGATGAAATTTGTGATACCACTGACGAGAAGCTTGCTTGAGTCCATAGATGGACTTTGTCAATTTACAGACCATATTCTTTGGGTCTCCCGACTCAAAGTTTTCTGGCTGCGCCATATAAATTGTTTCGTCAATGTCACCATTGAGAAACGCTGTCTTGACATCCATTTGACGAAGCTCAAGATCAAAATGTGCAACAAGTGCCATGATTGTCCTAAAAGAGTCTTTCGATGAAACTGGAGAGAAAGTCTCTTTAAAGTCAATCCCTTCCTTTTGAGTAAAGCCTTTAGCTACAAGACGAGCCTTATACCTTTCCACATTACCATTCGAATCCCTTTTGGTTTTAAAAATCCATTTACAACCAATGGGCTTCGCACCTTTTGGTAATGGGACAAGTTCCCAAACTTTATTGTCTTGCATAGACTTATACTCCTCATTCATGGCAGCAATCCACTTCTGAGAATTGGAACCTTGCATGGCTTGATGGAAGTTGATTGGATCATTTTCTACCATTCCTGTTTCTTCCTCATGTTCTTGGAGAAATACGAAAAAATCGTCCGGAATAGCATTTCTCCTTTCTCTAGTGGATCGCCTTAATGGCACTGGTTCTTGAGGTTGTTGAGTTTGTTCCTCAGGAACAATTATCTCATCTTGAATGGGGGTTTGATTAACATTTTCTTGTTGAGGATCCGGATTCGCTTCTTGATCATTGACAGGTATAGAAACCTGCACATTGTCAAAAGCAATAGTGGGAATCGAAACCGATTCTTCCTCAAAGACAATGTCTCTAACCTTATTTCTCCCCCCAAACTCAACATCCTCAAAAAACGTTGCAGTTCCCGTCTCAAAAATTGACCTAAGTGTGGGATCATAAAACTTATAGCCCCTAGATCGCTCAGAGTAGCCAATGAAGTAGCTGCTTATAGTTTTGGAGTCCAATTTCTTTTCATGTGGCCTGTAAGGCCTTGCCTCAGCTGGACATCCCCAAATGTGAAAATGTTTTAGACTGGGCTTTCTACCTGTCCAAAGCTCATAAGGTGTTTTTGCAGCTGCTTTAGTTGGCACTCTATTCAGAATATAAGCTGCTGTTTTGAGTGCTTCTCCCCAGAGTGACTCTGGTAGAGAGGAATGACTAATCATACTCCTTACCATATCCTTAAGAGTTCGATTTCGCCTTTCAGCTACACCATTCATGCTAGGTGACCCTGGCATGGTGTACTGTGGGACGATCCCACATTCCTCTAGGAAATTAGCAAATGGTCCTGGACGTTGTTCGCCTGAACCGTCATATCTACCGTAGTATTCACCACCACGGTCAGACCTGACACACTTTATTCTTTTGTTGAGTTGGTTCTCAACTTCAGCTTTAAATGTTTTGAACACGTCCAAAGACTGTGACTTCTCATGAATGAGAAATAGGTACCCATAGCGAGAGTAATCGTCTATGAATGATATAAAATACTGTTGGCCATTCCAGGAAGCCGTAGGGAACGGTCCACAGATATCTGTGTGTATCAATTCTAAAACGTCTTTAGTTCTATTGGCACCTAATTTCTTCATTTTGGTCTGTTTTCCCTTGATGCAAGCAATACAAACATCAAAATCTGTAAAGTCAAGGGAATCTAAAATCCCATCAGACACAAGTCGCTCAACTCTAGTCTAGAGATGTGACCTAAGCGTTTGTGCCATAATGAGGCCGAATTATCTTTACTCAGTTTGCGTTTAGTGCCTCGTGATTCCATATGCAAGGATTCATTATAAGCAATAATTGTATCAAGCAAATATAAGTTGTCATATACACATAAAAAACCAGTTCCAACAACATTTGAATTGATAGATAAACTGAATTGATTGTTTCCAAATGAACAAAAATAACCAAACTTGTCCAATAAAGAAACTGAAACCAAATTCCGTCTAAAAGACGGTACAATAAAAGTATCTAATAGATCCAAAAAATAACCAGTTCCTAACAACAACCTAAAATGCCCTATTGCCTCTACTTCTACCGACTTGCCATCGCCCACAAAGATGTGTTTTTCAGCATCACTTGGCTTTCGGTAACTCAGGCAACCCTGTATAGAAACACTGATGTGAGTAGTAGCACCAGAATCTAACCACCACGTGTTTCTAGGTACTGAAGCTAAATTTACCTCAGAACAGACCAAAGTAAGAAATGTACCTTTCTTGGCACGCCAAGCATGATACTTGGTACAGTCCTTCTTTACATGTCCAGGCTTGTTGCAAAAGAAACAACTCTCTTTGTCTTGCTGTTGTTTCTTTTGAGCTGGACCCTTAGCAGCTTCATTATTCTCTCTTTTTGCCCTTATCCTTAGAGGTGCTAGCCAAATGAGCACTTTCGGTCCTGTCTTGCTTCAATCTCTCTTCCTCTTGTACACAGTAAGAAATGAGCTCATTAAGAGTCCGATTTTCTTTTGACAGTTGTAACTGACCTTAAATTGACTGTATAGTGTAGGAAGTGATATTAATACCAAATGCACGAGCAGGTCGTCAGACAGCTCGAGCTTTAGTGCCTTAAGCTTAGAAGCAATAAGAGACATTCCCATAATGTACTCCCGTATGTTCCCCTTGCCATTGTACTTCATAGAAATCAAGCTTTGCAAAAGCGTGCTTGTTTCTGCCTTATCGTTTTTCACAAAACGCTTTTCAATTTCAGTTAGGAACTCTTTGGCTTTGGTTATCTTGTCAGATACCGCACCCCTAAATGCCTCTGGAATGCCGCGCTTGATGATCATAAGACTCATGCGATTTGAGCGATCCCACTTCTCAAAGTTCCTTTTGTCATCAGGAGAACTTGCATCCGTAAGAGAAGCGGGTTGCTCAATCCGTAGTGCAAGGTCTAAATCCATGCAGCCGAGAACAATTTCTATGTTCTCTTTCCAATCCTTAAAGTTGGTCCCATTAAGTACAGGTATTGAGTTGATATTAGCAGATATAGTAGAAACACTAGCTGTAAAGAGAACAAAAAACAAACAGACAAGCATGCTCATGTTATCAACCAAATACTATAATCAATAAATTCAAATAATGGTAAGTCTCATCGTAAGGTACCTAGCACAACATTAATATCAAGTCTTTGGACAATAATATTAATTGTGAAAGGTACTCTTGTTGTAGTGATCAAACATTGAGAATAATTCATGTCAAATAATAAATCTATCTTTGGATTGACTTATTATTCACATGTAAAAAACTGTGTAATCGTCACATGTTTACCACCACAGGTGTGTGTGCAATTCGGCCAAGTATTAACCTTCCTTTGGGCCGACTAAGACCCGCATGAATCTACACACACACAAACATCCAATATTCCTCATGAACAATCTACACAAGAGAGGTCACTTTAGTGACATGTTGTTTCAATTAGCCCATTTAGAATAATGGACTATTTTATTTAACCATAAAAGATATACCATAAAATATTTGAATTGGCGTTGAAGAAAACCAATTAGTTCTCTCCAATTGTCACAACATACAAAAGACTATATATGGTTTTTTTTTTTTTTTTTATACTTTGGACCACCAAAACATGTGTTCCCACGGACCACCATACCACCCATCATCATAATACCTTGGACCACCAAAACATGTGCTCCCGCGGACCACCATACCACCCATCATCTTCCCAAAAACAAAAAACGTTCTGTAACAGAGATCAGTGAACATAATATATTGTAGAAACTTATAACCATTGGATGAACGGGCAGATGGGGTCCACTCCGCATGGGGCCACCACCAACATGATCGCCCCTGGGTCCCCTTCAAGATGTGGGGTTGTGATCTTTGATGAGGTCCACTGATGGGTCCCACAACCGTCAGCCCCTTTCATGATTGGTTTCATGATGTTCTGTTACAGAACATCCGTCTGGGATGTTGAGGCAGAGGAAGCATGGGACCCGCTTGATCAAAAACAAGATCAGGCTGTGCTATGATGGTCGCCCAGGCCCCCCTTTGAAGACCTATGGTCATGATTACGATTGGTGCACTTGATCCATGGCAAACAATGGGTTCCAAGACAGCATACAGAAGAGAAAACGAAACAGTAACCATAAAACCAGTATTCCTTGATGAAGAAGACAACGAAGAAACCGAAGAAGAAGAAACATCTAGATCCAAGATCGATTTGTATTCCAACAGTTTTGATCTTGATCAGAAAAATAAAAAATAAAAAAAAAATAAAAAAACTAGATTCCCAATGGCTTAACATGGAGATGCTCTGATACCAATTGTAAGGAAAAACAATAATCATATAGATCTGTAAACTTTAATCATCTAAGATCCTCCACGTCAAATCATTGAGAGATGTAATGCGGAAACATACTTTGCTCCATGACGTGATCTTCTTCGCAGGTTATTGATCTTCCAATCCAATATGGCTATCCAGAGAAAACCCTCTTGATTCTTTCTGATGATGGGATGTCAGAGAGAATAGGAACTCACCATATGAATTGGGGACCATAACCCTAATATATAATAATAAGAATATCATAAGTTTGCTATTTCTAATTTGGCCCCTCATCAAATTAGATATAGCATTCTGGTATCTACACATTAATCCCATGACAATTATACCCTTAAGCCTTAGAACTTTAAGTCTTAATTAGATCACTTTAATTTAGGCTTAACCAAAGATAGTATAACACATTTAATATTTACATGTGTGGCCCCACATGATGGAATTTTCCAACATCTGTAGCTCACTCATTTTTACAGTCTTGTCCCACATGCAGTTTGAATGGTAGTAAAACCAATCTCTTCCGATCAAACAACTGGTCAATTCATAGATTGCACCAATAATTTTCTTACATTTTATTTTACCCATTCTGAAGACCAGTGGAACTGAACGTTCAGTTCCTTTGTAGCAGCTCCGGATAGAGCAGAAACGTGGACGTGCCTTTCAGGGATGGAATGAAGGAAATTAAGATATTCTTTCCACCCACTTATAAATATTCAAATAATTCAGATCGATTTGTTGGGGACATTTTTCATCTGAAAGAGAAGAGACGAATACCAGAATGGCAGGACTGACGACTCTGCCTGCAATGAATAAATTCTTTGCACAGTAGGACAATAGAAATAAAATTGGGCAGCATTTCTCCCATTTCCTTCTTTTTGTAGTGTCTGAGAATCTCATAATTGTATGTATTCATGGAGGTGCGACCGCATTTTGTGGTTTGGAGAGGCCCAAACCAGTTGTCATATGTCCGTGGTGAGTCTAAGTTCTTAGACCACAGACCAGTTTGTAGCATTTTTATAGCAGATGTAGAATCAATCAACCGTAGCCGAATGAAAAGAAGCACGAGTTGCTCTGGCAGCTTTATCATAACCCTAACAAAAATGTTCCAAAAAGAAAAGAAAAGAAAAGAAAAGAAAAGAAAAAAGAAAAAAAGAAAAAAAAGAAGAGAAACAGTGGATCGAGGACCAATTTAGATTTGAACTTGACTTATTTTCGAAGCACATTTAGGTTCCTAACTAACTAGCCATACAGGCTAATGAGACTCTTCCTTGAACAAATACCTCTAAATTTCAGGTTCTAGTTTTAGTTCTTGAAAAAGCACTTATTTCATAGCAGGGTGTTTATCAACACATTCTTTGATCATAAAATAGGGATCTTCTCATGGGACTTGTTTTATTATTTTGTTTTTGTAGAGATAATCAAATACGCCTCATAGGGATGTCAAAGGGGTTGGCCGGGCCATGCCAGGAGCGGGTTGGGCCAGGCCGTGCCTCCGTGCTCTACGTACCTCTTTAATTTATTTTTTTCGGATTAATTTTTTTTTCTCCTTGGTTTTAAAATTAAAAATTAAAACATAAGCATGGAGAATAAGAAAGATATTTCCGCCAGGAGTGCTCGACCTACTCCACTAAGAAGAATGGGAGGGTTAGAGTATTTATTGATTTTGTAAAAATTGAAAAAGATACAAAATACACCTTATATGACTGTTTTACGCTGGGGGGGGGGGGGGGGGTGGGTTTAAAAAAATGAACAATTTTTTTAAAAATAGCCATTTTTGGATGGGCCAGGCAGGCTGTGCAGAAACGGGTCGGCCGTGCCCATACCCTTGGCCCAGCATGGCCCATGATATGGGCCGTTGACTGGCGGGCCTCAAGATTTTGGTAGGCATGGATGGTTAAGAGTGCTTAATATAGTGTTAGAGCCAACTGATTGTGAGTTTGAATCCCAAAAGAAATGACTCGGTGCGAAAATAAATACGCATTTCGTCAAAAGTGTGCCCCGATTCCACTTTGAGGGGAGTGTTGAGGAGTAAATGGTTACCTAAAGAAACTTAATAAAAACAATTTTACTTATTTACTTTAGTTATTTATTTTTTTGCAACAAAGGTTACCAATATTTCAATGCTACGCTATCATTCGATGAGAGGTCAACACCATCTGATGTACATTTACCTATGACTAGACTGCATACTACTGGACTTTGTGGTCAAGTCCCCTTGGAAACGACTTGGATGCCTTCCTCTCATTGGGTAATATTGTAGAAGATAGTTATCGGTAAAACATATTAATTATCTTAGAAAAATGTCATATGTACGATTAGCTGGCCAAAAACTGTGTTACCAAATACATCTGACTTGACTTGAGCAAATTGCTTGAGAAAAAATCTTATCTGTGACTTCATTCAACTGCATAGGTTTGTTTCTTTACTAGAATCTCTGACTAAATTTCTGATTGTCTTAAATTCAAACTCGCAAATGTGATGGCTGTCCCCTGAGACTTTGGATGTCTGGAATTCATGAATTCAATCCACAAGTCAAAGTCAAAAGTAGCTTAACATCATTGGCATTTTTTGATGTTCAACTGCAGATCGAGGGCGATCTAGGAATTCCACATGGGGGACTGTTTTTGGAGAATTTATAAATTCTCCAGACTTGAGTTTGTGGAATTCCAATAAAAAAAGGCTAAGAATGTCTTTTGGTTCCGAGCATAATTTAATCCATTTTAGACTAAGAAAGTCATTTGATTCCCATCATAATTTGTAAGGATTATAATCTTATTATAATTAGTATTGGCAAATTCGTTGAGTATTAGATAAACCTGAGTTTTATTTACAATTGTATTTTTAGTGGGACTGCTCAAGGAAGATGGCTACAGGATGGCTACAGGATTTATATAAGGGAAATTGGTCATGACGACATCACTGAGTTTGTTGCCTGCACATGTTTTGGTGCAATAGCATGTAGTTTATGTTGAGTTGCCTTGCCATCCATCACAAATCCTGCAGTTAATGT
Source organism: Persea americana (assembly GCA_029852735.1). Classification (NCBI taxonomy): domain Eukaryota; kingdom Viridiplantae; phylum Streptophyta; class Magnoliopsida; order Laurales; family Lauraceae; genus Persea; species Persea americana. The sequence continues at coordinate 1,455,816 of CM056813.1, forward strand.
TGAGTTGCCTTGCTAGCATAATTCGAAAGTTACAAGAAAACTCACAACCTTTACTCAGTTGCTAACTCAACTAAGGACCGCTTTGATCTTGCTGACTGCTCGCTGTGCACCTTCACCGTGCTTGAATCAACCACCTTGAATGTCTCTTCAAGATGAATCTACTTCAGAAAAGTAGCAGAAAAAACCTCCAAAGACTTGAGCTTCAGTACAACAACTTGAAGCTTTGGAGAAGAAAATAACCTCTCAATAGATCTCTAGATTTTTGGATGGGAGAGTAGTACCCTAGAGTTGAGAGAGGAAGGCAATGTATAGGCTTTAACTCGTGTCTCAATACTTGTAGAGCAAATAGGACTCAAAGAAGTAAGTTGAACCAAATTAGAAGGCAGTTTCCTACCCAAAATGGACTTCCTGCCCATTGACCGCTTGAGCGAATAAATGTGCGCTTGAGCGGATGGCTTACTGCCTACAGTTCGCTCAAGCGACCGAACAATGGCTCGAGTGACCTCTATTCTGTGTTGCACAAAATCTGAGCGCTCATACTTCATGTTGCTGCACGGTTCCCATCGAATATATGACTCTTCTCATCCATCATGTTGCTGCACGGTTCCCATGGAATATATGGCTTTTTTATATATGAATAATGGAGACAAGACATTAACTTATCAGAATCTGAATTGTCATCGGACTTGGACTCCCTGTCAGATGAACCCTGCATAGAAGAGAGAGTAGACAAAGCCATGAAAGCAATACAGTTTTGAAAATCATTGTCAAGAGATTCAGGCTTACTCTTTTCTTCATTTGTATCCTCTTCCCAAAAAACATTAAGAATCTTACCTTTGCTATTTTCCTTGAGATTTGCACACTTGGCAGCAGTGTGACCATAACCTTGACATTCAAAGCATTGGATAGGCTTAGTGGATCCTTTAGATGGGTTCTTTTCCGGCACAGATTTGGTCTTGTAGGGTGCCTTGTTGTTACCATCCTTCTTAGCCTTTTGATTTTTCAACATCTTTTTGAATTTTTAATGAAATATTTTTCAAACTCAGCGTCCTCTAAGTCACAATCTGATTCAGAACTATTGTCCACAGATTTCGAAGACTTGAGTGCAACTTCCTTACTATGCTTACTAAGACAATGGTTAGCTTCGTATGTCTGCAAATTACCAACTAACTCTTTTTATTAGCAGTCCATTGGGCTTTGGGTTTGTAGATAGTTTGCCCGTTTACAACCATAATAGGATCAGCATATCCCTCCACTACAGTGTCCCAGACCTTATCGTCTATAGCCCTAAGAAAAGCAATTATTCTTACTTTCCAGTAAGCATAATTGGTTCCGTCTAAGAGAGGGGGCTTATTAATAGACGTTCATTCTCTATTGAAACCCATTAGAGATTAGTATTAAAAGATCACACAATAAATTAGTGCAACCCGTTCTGATACCAATTGAAAAATTCGGCCTTAACACAGGCTCGGGTCCCAACAAACAGATCTCTACTAGATTTCAAACTGAGTGAGTAAACTAGTGGTTAATCCTAGATCCAATTAAAAGTAAGCAATCCACACAAAGAGAAGGACACAGGATTTATACGTGCCACTAGTTTAATCACTCTATTTGAAATCTAGTAGAGATCAATTTGTTGGGACCCGAGCTTGTGTTAAGGCCGAATTTTTCATAATCCCTTCTCATAGTGATTTCGTTGGAAGCCTCCAAATATGGCAGCATTTGTGATGGAGTTTGACGGTTGCTCTCCAAAATAATACTACTATTAGTGGGTTCTCATCATTAACTTGTGAATCTATCTACCCTTAAATGTCAAGTTTAGCATTTTCTCACAAATTTTCTACAAAGTAACTGGCATTCTATGTTTGGAAAAGGTAAGTACGTCTCCAAGGATTGGACCAGTGGAAAGCCCCATGTTTAATAATTTTAAGGTCTAACCCTTCCCGATACAATTTGAAAACCTCAATTTGTGGATTTATGCATCAAAACCAAAATTTCTAAATTATATGCATCGAGATTTGCACCAATATCAATGTGAAATCATCAGTTTTACAAATCTTCAATGAGGCCTTGTTCTAGGGGAAGTAAGGAATCCAAGTATGGCAACTTTTGAAACGGAACACATGGAAGAACTCTTGAAAACTGCTATGAAAATTAGCTATCTTACAAAAAAAAAAAAAAAAAGGAAAAAATGAAAGAGGAAAAAAATCTTCTGAAGAGGAAAAAAATCTTCTGAAGTCTATTGTTCCGTCTAAATTCTAAAGCTATATATAGTATGAATATCATTAGATCAGTACTAATTAACCGTGATAATATAATGAAATACAGGATAAGATGCATGGACATAAGGCTGAATAGCCTCATGATACAAGAGGGCTGCGTGATACATATATAACAATAACTTTGGATGGTTCACAGCTCACTTTCTTTTCTTAGATCAAACAAAAGACATCTTTTTCTTGGACTTATTTAAACTAGAGAGCCAATCTAATAACACTTAATTATTTAGTTTATTTATTTAATTTCTTTTAACAATGGTCACAAATATTCCCATGTCACTAGTGGGAATCATTAATATATACTATTGTGAGATCAAAACCATCTCAGATAAATAGATGAGATATACAATAACTATTGCGATTCATCATCATCATCAAAGCCTTGTCCCAACTATCATTGGGTTGTCAATTTATCTCAGAATTCATGTTTGGGTTGTGACAAGATTTTAGGCTAGGTGTCAACCTACCCAATCCAACCCTCATCCTTTACCTAGTGTGGGGACCCGTAATAAAAAGAATGGGGGGGGGGGGGGGGGGGGTGTCTATACAACAACTATCGTGCTTATTGTACACCACTCAGTGAAGAGGGATGATAAGTTGCAATTAGCAGCCATTGAACATCGAAGATTTTCACCTACGGGTGGACCGCACGCTTTACTTTGTGGTCCAGGTTGTGGGACCCACTTGGATGCGTTTGGAATTGAGGGAGAAACGTTTTCTGTAAAACGTAACTTCAAGAAATGACATTGGCAGGTATATAGTAAATACCGACCCATAAAATGTAGCATCAGCAAGTGCGTCTCTGGCTAGAGAGAACTGGCGAAAATAAATCCTTTTTTTTTTTGGGTTGCCCAGCTAAGGAGTAGCACACGAGGAGATAGAAAACTTGCACAAAGAGACCGTAAGAATAGGCCATTAAATATGTTGGCGGATGCTTTAGCCAAGCAAGGTGTTAAGAGAATTTTTCCTTGAGAGGGTTTTATTATGTAATTGTAGTATGAGGGGGTACATTACTCTTGTACCTATGTGTTTCTTTCCCCCTTTTTTTCATTTCTTGTTGTTTTCTCTATTTGTATTCTTTTCACTCTTAATGCAAGTTACTGTTACCGATAAGAAAAAAAAAAAAAAGAGACCGTAACTAGCACAAGCAAAGATAACACAAACTCGCACAAGAGAAGATAAGAAACTTGGTGTGCAAGGGGAATGCCATTTGGTTTTCAGCATAAACCTTTCTCACTGTAATTTCGTTGGGGCATCCAAATATCACTACAAGAGTTTACACTTTCAGCGACGAATTTTTTCTTCGCCAAAGATCAGAAAAACGTCGGTGAAGGTATTCACCGACGAAAAAAATTTCGTCGCCCAGACGTCGGCCAAAATACGTCAACAAAACATTTTACCGACGAAAAATAATTCCGTTGGCCAAAATACACTTTTTACCAACGCTTTATAGACATTTTACCGACGTTTCTTTTTCGTCGGCCAAATTTTAAAGAAAACTAAATAAAAAATAAAAATATATTTACCGACGTTTTTTGTCAGTCGGCAAAAGATTAAAGAAAACTAAATAAAAAATAAAATATATTTACCGACGTTTTTTTTTCGTCGGCAAAAGATTGAAGAAAACTAAATAAAAAATAAAATATATTTACCAACATTTTTGTTTCGTCGGCAAAAGACTAAAGAAAACTAAATAAAAAATAAAAAATATTTACCGACGTTTTTTTGTCGTCGGCAAAAGATTAAAGAAAACTAAATAAATAAAAAAAAATATTTACTGACGTTTTGGTTTCGTCGGCAAAAGATCAAAGAAAACTAAATAAAAAATAAAAATTTATTTACCGACGTTTCCTTTTCATCGGTAAAATGAAAAAATAAAATAACAAAAATTAATACAATTGTCACCGACGTTTTTATTTCGTCGCTAAAAATGACAAAAGAAAATTACAAAAATTAATGAGACTTTCACCGACGTTTATTTATCGTCGGTAAATAGAAAATAAAAACAATAAATAGACGTTCCCCGACGTTTAAATTTCGTCGGTAAAATGAAAAAAGTAAAATAAAAATCTAAAAAGACTTTTGCCGACGTTTCTGTTTCGTCTCTAAAAGGAAAAAAGAAAATAAAAAAATTAATTATACTTTCACCGACGTTTTATTTGCATCCGTAAAAGTAAACAACTAAAAAATAAAAAGACTTTCACCGACGAAAAAAAACGTCGGTGAAAGACTTTTTAATTTTTTAAGATTTTATTCGTTTTTTCAATAAAAATTTCCTGTAAACCTGTTTATACACTTGTATCAAAATATAGACCTGTTCATATACTTATATTCAATACTAAAAATGCTTACAAACAAATATTACTCAAACAACCATCGCCATTTTTCATCAATCCATTAATCTCATTAATCAACAATGAAACAGTCCCATAAAAATGTCCAATATACAAGTACAAATAAACTAGAAAGAATAAAACACCCGCAAAGTCTGCAACTGATCCCAAAACGTCCATCAATCTGCAATGACAAAAACAAAATTAGAATATTTTCAATCAAGTAAATTATAAAAGAAAGATATACATGTATATATAAAAACCATAAATTAGAATCTTTTTACTCTACCCTTGTCGATTTTCGTTTCTAAGTCCCTAACCGTGAGTCCTATTTGCGAGCAGTCAATTCCTATAGGTTACACTCATCTCGAACGAAGTGCCCGTGCAAGTTTCGGATTTTTCCGGTGTCCGATTCCCGTTCCGGACCCCCGGCGGTCCGTTTTGGAGCCTAAGTGTCGGAAAAGCGTCCCTTTTCTCTCCAACCTCCCTAACCGGGAGTCCTATTTGCGAGCCGTCAGTTCCTACAGGTTACTCTCATCTTGATCGAAGTGCCCGTGCCTGTTTCAGATTTTTACGGTCTCCGGTTCCCGTTCCGGACCCCCGGCAGGCTGTTTTGGAGCCTAAGTGTCGGAAAAGCGTCCCTTTTCGCTCAAAACTCCCTAACCAGGAGTCCTATTTGCGAGCCGTCAGTTCCTACAGGTTACTCTCATCACGAGCGAAGTGCCCGTGCCGGTTTCGGATTTTTCCGGTCGCCAGTTCCCTTTCCGGACCCCCGGCGGTCCGTTTTGGAGCCTAAGTGTCGGAAAAGCGTCCCTTTTCGCTCCAAACTCCTTAACCGGGAGTCCTATTTGCGAGCCGTCAGTTCCAATAGTTACATTCATCTCAAGCGAAGTGCCCGTGCCAGTTTCGGATTTTTCCGGACGCCGGTTCCGGTTCTGGACCCCGGGCGGGCCATTTTCGAGCCTAAGTGTCGGAAAAACGTCCCTTTTCACTCCAAACTCCCTAACCTTGAGTCCTATCTGCGAGCCGTCAGTTCCTACAGGTTACTCTCATCTTGAGCGACGTGCCCGTGCCAGTTTCGGAATTTTCCGGTTGACGGTTCCCGTTCCGGACCCCAGGCGGGCCGTTTTCGAGCCTAAGTGTCGGAAAAGCGTCCCTTTTCGCTCCAAACTCCCTAACCGTGAGTTCTATTTGCGAGCCGTCAGTTCGTACAGGTTACTCTCATCTCGAGCGAAGTATCCGTGCCAGTTTCGGATTTTTCCGGTCGCCGGTTCCCTTTCCGGACCCCCGGCGGGCAGTTTTGGAGCCTTAGTGTCGGAAAAGTGTCCCTTTTTGCTCCAAACTCCCTAACCGTGAGTCCTATTTACGAGCCGTCAGTTCCTACAGGTTACTCTCATCTCGAGCAAAGTGCCCGTGTCAGTTTCGAAATTTTCCGGTCCCCGGTTCCCGTTCCGGACCCCCGGCGGGCCGTTTTTTAGCCTAAGTGTCGGAAAAGCGTCCATTTTCGCTCCAAACTCCCTAACCGTGCGTCCTATGTGCGAGCCGTCTGTTCCTACAGGTTACTCTCATCTTGAGCGAAGTGCCCGTGCTGGTTTCGGATCTTTCCGGTCGCCGGTTCTCGTTCCGGACCCCTCGCCGGCCGTTTTGGAGCCTAAGTGTCGGAAAAGCGTCCATTTTTGCTCCAAACTCCCTAACCGTGCGTCCTATGTGCGAGCCGTCAGTTCCTACAGGTTACTCTCATCTTGAGCGAAGTGCCCGTGCTGGTTTCGGATCTTTCCGGTTGCCGGTTCTCGTTCCGGACCCCTCGCCGGCCGTTTTGGAGCCTAAGTGTCGGAAAAGCGTCCATTTTCGCTCCAAACTCCCTAACCGTGAGTCCTATTTGCGAGCCGTCAGTTCCTACAGGTTACGCTCATCTTGAGCGAAGTGCCCGTGCCGGTTTCGAAATTTTCTGGTCGCTGGTTCCCGTTCCGGACCCCCGGCGGGCCGTTTTCGAGCCTAAGTGTCGGAAAAGCGTCCCTTTTCGCTCCAAACTCCCTAACCGTGAGTCCTATTTGCGAGCCGTCAATTCCTAGAAGTTACTCTCATCTCAAGCGACGTGCTCGTGCCAGTTTTGAATTTTTCCGGTCGCCGGTTCCCGTTCTGGACCCCCGGCGGGCCGTTTTGGAGCCTAAGTGTCGGAAAAGCGTCTCTTTTCGCTCCAAACTCCCTAACCGTGAGTCCTATTTGCGAGCCGTCAGTTTCTATAGGTTACGCTCATCTCGAGCGAAGTGCCCGTGCCGGGTTCGAAATTTTTGGGTCGCCGGTTCCCGTTTCGGACCCCCGGCGGTCCCTTTTCGAGCTACATATTGTACCGTCTGTCATTTGAAATAGCTTTGTATTAGATATAAACCCAGCTACATATCTATAAATTAATAAACTTAATCAAGTTTCTTCATATGAATATAATCAGTACCATTAGAGACATCCTCGATGCAAATGACCTAGAGCCGCTGGTATGATTATATGGCAGCTTGGCTCGACTCTCTTGAGCTTTTTTCGATTTCGCCTACATAGAAAACAACATACAAAGCCATTTTAAGCATGGACAAAAAGAGAAACAAATGAAGCAAGAACATAATTAAACAAGGAATTAAGTAGGCAAGCAGATTTTTGTAGATAACATCCCAATGTTACCTTCCAGGTTGGTGATTCCCAGCACTGCTAGACTATAAGCTGCCAATCAGCTAGACCACAACCCTCTGCCGGGTGGTCCTGGGGTCGAGGAACCCCCTGCTCCAAAAGCTCGAGCTAGTGAGTATGCAGCTCATATTTCCAACTCCTATACAAAACTCCGCATTGGTGGTCAATGTCCGCCCGGAGCTGCATATCACCTTCATAGTCCCCGATATCAAAAAATTACTGCAATTAGGAGAGAGCCATATAAAGATTAGTAATCACAAAATATAAACAAATATTGTAATGAGGATCACAACTATAATAATTTTGGTTGATATTTCTAGTTTCAGTTTACCTTAACAGCAGTGATGACGGAAAGCTTGATCCCACTGTCAAGCTTCTTCCAGCCATGGGCCCTGACCGGGGCAACCTCTCTAATGGCTAACCCAAGATGGTTAACCAGTGATGGGGCATGTTCCCCTTCTGGCCTATGACTGTAGATGGGGATGGACACTGGGATGTTATGACCTAGCTGTCTCCTTAGCTTTGTCACATTCTTCCCTCGCGTAACACCCCTTACACGGCTCGGAACCTCCGAGGCTGAGGCTGATGTTGTTAAGATGACAGTGCTAAATGAGTTAGTGAACACAAATCAATAAATTGAGGTGAACCATTTTGAAATTTAAAAGGTCATAATTTTCTCACCTACGCTGCTCCTGACTGTATGAGGGCTCGTGGAAGGCTGGGATGACTGAGGCTGGGTCGGCGGGAGAGTTTGGTCAGAGGCTGAATCGGCAGAGGCTGGGGGGCTGCCAAATCACGGGTGCTCCATGATCCTCCAGACTGTGTAACCTCAAGAGCAGCTGGCGGAGGTTGTATTGAGGGCTCAGGTGTGCTCTCTACAGGTGCTAACTTGAGTGCAGCTGCGATCTGCCGAGTACGTTTCGCCCTCTTTTCTCGAGGCATATCTGCAATCTGGCTTAAAGCAAAATTACAAGGAAAATAAATAATTAAGCACAAATCAATAATATTAGTAAAGTGAATGTCAGCAACTTACATTAAATGGAAATGGAAATCATTTTGGCATGAGTGTCACCAACTTGAAACTAATATTTTCAAGTACACGTCATAGACATTCACATAAAGATTACCTCATCCGATTGAGACCAAGATGTCTCGTCATCTACATCATCATCTTCGGGGGGAATGTAGTTCTCATCCTTATCATTCCCATTAACATTCCTCTTTCCCTTCTCGTTTGTCCCTTAAGCCGAACCAAATATAATACATTTGGTCGGCGGGAGCCGTAGAGATGCAAGTTTTTCTGCATTCTGCTTAATTGTCTTTTTTCTCTTTAATAAATAATTGGATGCTTGCACTTGACGGGACAGTTCTCCTGGTTTGACCTATTTTTTCCCTTTGTTTGGCATCTTTTGCAAAATAAGAATAAAATGTGAAATGTAGAAATGTCTTATCCATATATGAACAAATCAGAAGAGAAAATGAAATTGAAGACAATGTCATTATGTAAGAGAAGATCTTTATTAATTTACTTAATCGTTACATATGCAAAACCTGAAACAAACACTACATGTTATATTCCATGTCATCATCTTCCTGACTATGAACATCATTTTCTTCATCATCTTCGTACTCCGCTAGTGTTTCATCCTCGTCTACTGACTCATCACTGAGAACGATCTCAGGATCTATATCATCCATAGAGTATTGGACACTAGTACCATCGACGAGGACTGGGACAACAAATGTCGTTTCGTCCTGCTGAAATGCATCATTAGGCACATCATCATCATCATTGCCGTCATCCCGCTTAGCGGGTACATCCCATACTCCCCGAGGCTTGACCCGTTTTACAACTCTCCAATTTTTTCCTCTGCTGGTGTCATTGACGTAGAAGACTTGTGTCACCTGACTTGGTAGGACAAATGGATCATCCTTACACCAACGACCCGTGATATCAATGCTTGTAACATGGTCTTCGATGTTTATCTTGTGCTTGGTACTAGTGTTGTACCATTCACATTCAAATAAGACCACCTTACCCCCGTGCCGATAGGACAATTCCCAAACTTTGCAGATGTAGCCATAGTAGTCATGTTTCAGCCCTTCGTATTCCCCTTCCACGACCAAGCCGCTACTCTGGCTCCTACGGCATTTCTCACGGTCTAGAGTGTGGTATCAGATGCAATTGCAATCACACCCCTGATAAAGATTCACTAAGGATCTAGGGCCATTTGCTAATGACCAAATCTCATCAAAAGCTTCTGGTGACCCTAGAGTTCGCAATTGATTCATCTACATAAGCAGATTAAGACAAATGTATTAGACTAACCGTGTCATTTGAAGTGTAATCCAATAATATCTAGCAATTTAAATGACAATATGTTATATGTCTTACACGTTGTTTAAACCATTCTGCAAATTCTTTTCGTTGTATCCGCCTGACATCTCCACCTCTTTGATCTTGCACTAATTTCTTGTGTTCCCTACTCAAGATAGCTTTTAATGAATAAATACGAGTAGAGAATGAATAAAGGAGTTAACAAGCAATGCATAAATATGGCTAGATTGAAGCACATACTGTAGATACGGCTCCAGCTCGGGGCAATTATTCAGCACAAACCAATGAGCATTGTCACGCTCTCTTTGAGAAGGATCATGTGCCCTTAGCATCAGTCCGATGGGACGGATAGTTTGTGTGAAGACCGACATCCCCGGGCCACGTTCGCCACCATCATCATACCGCTCGACTCGATCAGTCTGCCTTAAATACATTGAGCAAAAAGTGAGACACTCCTTGACAGTGTAAGCCTCGGCAATCGAACCTTCAGGCCGAGCTCGGTTGCGAACGTACCCTTTTAGGGTCTTCAAAAACCTTTAAACAACCAATGATAACAATTATGATTTTCAATGCAAAGCAATTGCACAAATACATAAATAATTCATCAGTGGTCATCAACTATTACCTTTCTATCGGGTACATCCACCGATATTGCACCGGTCCACCAAGCATGGCCTCTCGTGGCAAGTGAACCGATAGATGAACCATCACATCAAAGAAAGCAGGAGGAAAAATCCTCTCTAGCTTGCACAATATTAAAACTATCTGCTCCTCCATTTTTTTCAAATCATCTTGTCTTTGTGTTTTCGAGTAGAGGTCTTGGAAAAAGCTGCCTAACTCGAACAATGTTGTACAGATATCCTTATTCAGAAAGCCGCGCATGCCAATAGGAAGGATGCGTTGGATAAGGATGTGGCAATCATGGCTCTTTAAACCAGCTAATTTATCATTTTTTGAGGTTACACACCTCGAAAGGTTCGCCTCATAGCCATCTGGGTATTTGATCGACTTCAAGAATTCATAAAAGCCATCTCTATGTTTTGGTTCCAGAGTGTAAGAGGCATGCGGCTTCAAGCTGGATCCATCGCCCCTCTCCGCTAGATGCAATTCTGGCCTGATGCCCATATTTTTCAAATCCTTGCGCGCTTTCTCGGTGTCCTTGTTTTTGCCCTTTATGCCCAAAATAGTTCCAACCAAAGCTACACATATGTTCTTCTCAATGTGCATAGGATCAAGGTTATGTCGGAGTTTTTTGCACTTCCAGTAGGGCCATTCAAATAGGATGCTTTTCTTTGTCCAATTCAGTTCTCCATAGTCACGTGGTCTTTTGTTATTCTTGCCAAACTTGACCGGCGCTAGTTCTTCTAGCTGGTTTAGTACCTTTTGCCCCGGTAAATCCAAAGAATTCTTTTCACGCTCAGGCTGACCGTTGAAGGCCTTGCTTCTACGCCATTGGTGGTTCAGTTCCAAGTATTTTCGATGGCCAATGTACCCAATCTTATCTTTCAACTTCTCCCCTAGCGAGCTGTCGTTACACGAGGGGCAAGCGTTATAACCTTTTGTGCTCCACCCAGACAAGTTACCATACGCAGGAAAGTCATTTATCGTCCACATCACAGCCGCATGCATTTGAAAGGTTTGTTTAGTGGAGGCATCATAAGTCGATACACCATGATCCCACAACTCCTTCAACTCATCAACCAAGGGCCTCAGATATATATCGATATCATTTCTCGGTGAGTTTGGTCCTGGAATAAGTAATGACATCATCAAGAATGGCTCCTTCATGCACATCCATGGTGGCAAATTATAGGGTATAAGTATGACAGGCCACATGCTATAAGAGGTGCTCATGTTACCGAAAGGATTGAATCCATCGGTCGTTAACCCCAGCCTCACATTACGTGTCTCCTGGGCAAACTCTCGATATTTCTTATCAAGTTCTTTCCATTCCACTGAATCAGCCGGATGTCGCGCTATCCCATCATCAACGCGCTTCTCACTGTGCCATCTCATCTCTGTGGCTGTCTTCCTTGACATATACAATCTGCGTAACCTCGGTGTCAATGGGAAGTAACGGAGCACCTTATGAGGGACCTTCTTTCGCTTGCCATCATTGACCTTGTACCTAGGCTCTTCACATTCTGGACATTTATCCAATTGAGCATTCTCTTTCCAATACAACACACAATTATGTTTGCAGGCATCTATGTTCTTGTATCCCATGCCCAAGTCACGTAATAATTTCTTCGCCTCATAAACTGATTCCGGCACCACATGACCTTCGGGTAAGAAGTCCTTAAAAATCTAAAGAACCTTGTCGAACGACTTATTGCTACACCCACTTTCTACCTTCACATGCAATATCTTGATGACAAACGATAACATAGTATCTGAGTTTTTGCATCCTGGGTACAAGCCACGTTGAGAAGCCTTCAACAAATTTTCAAAATCCTGCACATCATCCCTCTCCTGAGTATCTTCCTCCAAGTGAGTTCCCCTACGATGGTCCTCTATCAACTCATCGTATTCATCTTGATTCTCTTTTGATTCATCCTCGCTCTCATCCGAATCATCAGGTTGAACTATAGGTTCCCCGTGATATATCCACTGTAGGTATGAGACCATCATTCCTTGAATGTGCAAATGACTTCTAACGGTTACATAGTCATGCTTCCGATGGTTACAGCAATCGTTACACGGGCAGTTAATCAACATTGCCTCGCCCGAATTCGCCTTTGCATAATCAATAAATGAGTTCACCCCAGCTATGTACTCCGCACTAAATCGGTTCTGATAATGTAATATCCAACTCCTGTCCATATCTGACCTAATCACAAGTAATCAGAAATTACATATAGAATCTGCTCACCAATATCTGACCTAATCACAAGTGATCTAAGCATGAAAGTAGACTTCCCAAACAACTCCGAGACTTGGTTTAAAAACTCCTAAATACAAGCTTCAGCTTCATTTTAAGTCTTGAATTTGTGAATAGAGAACTCAGATTTAGCAAGTTCCAATGTTAAATACATATTTACATTCACAAAGTATTGAGTCTTTATTATATCTATTTTGAATTACCATTAATGAATTCAGGGCTTTTGAGGGCTGATTCTAGAATTAACAAGTTAAGGATTTTCAGAACATGTGCCAACACTGTCCAACAATGTTCTGAGATGCCTCAGGTGGCACTCAAATGCAGGACCAACAGTCTTGAGTGAATGAGTGCTAGGTAATCAATCAACCAACGGATCCCCACATTGAAGATACAGGAGATCAAAGGCCTGCTTCTTTGCTCAATCATCATCACTTGATTGAATGACTTGGCCCTTTAAAAGCAGAAACGATCTTAACTTGAGCATTAGAAAAGTGGTTTTAGCTTGAATCATATCAGTGAGCTTCCTCACTTGTACATATTGGAAAGTCTCCTTGTAAAAAATTCACATTTATATTTCTTAAGATATTAGAATCGTTGAAGTTTTGAAAACTTTCCTTTACGAATTGGGCACATCCAAAATAACTGAAATTGGAGTTCATAATCCATCTAACATGGTGTTCTATTCAACTGTTAATACCACTGTGATTAGAGTAATAATAGCAATCCTGCTAATTACAGAGAACTTAGTTGATGAGCTTTTAGACAACCACAATGCTACTGTTGACATTGGAATTGGATGGTCTCTCTGTCATGTTAAGATTTGGTGCATGACATTGAAGTAATCATGGCCCCAACCAGGTGGAGTTTGCTGCTTCACGGCCACGAGTCAGTGACTCAGTCATGACTGGGTTGTGGTTTCATAATAGACAAAGTGTGCTAAAAACTCCAAATCAATCTCGGAGAATAGCATCCAAGACAACTCATTTTAAAATCTTTATTCATTTTTCTACTCACTTTCTACTCATCAAGACCAACATCAATGAATCAAAAGTATTCACCACATAAAAATAAAAAGCAACAAGGAATCCGATATGAAGTTTAAAAAAAAAGAAAAAAGAAAAAAGAAGACTGGTGTGGGGAGAAACGAGCAGTTGTACCTGGAATGAGATGAGCAGCGGCGGGTAGCAGGGTAGAAGACGAGCAGCCCAGTAGCAGGGAGAAGATGAGCAGCCCAGCAGCAGGGAGAAGACGAGCAGCGTCTTGGGCAAACGATTTCTTCTCTTCTTCTTCTTCGTTTTCTTCTCCTCTTTTTCTTTTTTTCTTTCAATAGATTTAGGGTCTTCTTCCCCGCAGAGGCCGCAACGGAAGAGAGGGTCTCAACCAGTGATCGGTTTCGGGCAAAGAGAGAGCAGTGAGAGCGAGAGAAAGAGAGAGAGATAGAGAGAGCAGAGAGAGCGAGAGAGAGAAAGAGCAAAGAGATCGAGCGAGAGAGAGATATAGCAGAGAGAGAGAGTGAGAGAGAGCAGAGAGAGCGAGAGTGAGAGAGAGCAGAGAGAGCGATAGTGAGAGAGCAGATAGAGCGAGAGTGAGAGAGAGCAGAGAGTGAGAGAGGCGTAGGAGAGATTGAAAAGGGTTTTGGTGGCGTGAGAGAGAAGAGAAGGGGAGAGAGTGAAAAGAGGGGTTGTGGTGGCGGGAAGAGGGAAAAAAGGGTGGGAATTTTGCCGATGAATTTTTTTCGTCGCAAAAAATATAATTTTCGTCGGTAAAAAAATAATTTAAACATTACCGATGTTTTTTATTAAACGTCAATGAAAAAATGTCCGACGCTAATTTTCGTCAGTAAAAAAAAAATTCGTCAGTAAAGGACTCTGATTTTTAATTTTCCTAAAAAAAAATTTAAACATTACCGACATTTTACAAAAATTGTCGCTAAATGTTCATTTTACCGACGTCATATAATTCATTGATAATAGTCTCTGATAGTTTTACCAATGTAAAATAAAAATTAAAAAGGATTTTCCGACACTTAGGCTCTAAAATGGTCCGCCGGGGGTCCGGAACGGGAAACGGCACTCAAAAAAATTGGGACATCCAGCGCGAGCACTTCGTTCAAGGGTAACGTAACTTGGCAGAACTGACAGTTCGCAAATAGGACTCACGGTTAAATAATTAGAAGCGAAACACAGGATTTTCCGACACTTAGGCTCGAAAATGGCCCCGCCGGGAGTCTGGAATGGGAAAAGGCTCCTAAAAAATCGAAAACCGGCACGAGCTCCTCACTCGAGGCGAAATTAACTTCCAGGAACTGACGGCTCGTAAATCGGACTCCCGATTAACGAATTAGACTTAAAAACGTTGGATTTTTAACACTTAGGTTCAGTTTGACATCTCTACTTTTCTCCTCTTATTGACTTAAAACAGATTGAATCCGCTTCTAGCATGTTTGGTTCAAGCTTTTATTGTGTCCATTCAAATGGCATTAAGACAAATAATGTTTGTTTCGAAGTCATGAAGTCAAAAAAAGTGGCAGATTCCAATCAGACAAACTCGTCTGAAGCGGATAGATAGTTGTCACTACAGTGATATGGACGTCCTCATTGGACAATCTGGTTTTTCATTTTTTTTTTTAATTTATGGGACTCGAAATCATGATCCGAACCGTTAGATATGTGCAGTACTAAAATAAGCACGGTTGAATTATTCTCACTCCTTGTGGTGGGGCATGACCATTTATGAATGAAGGAAAATATCTCATAGAATGCACAAATCCTTTAAATTTCTCGGAGTTTCCTAAAGATATCATGGTTTTTTTTAACCATTATAGAGCTTACTTTATTATTTATGTATCTCACTTTAGCAATTTTCAAACTTAGAAATAACAACCTTGGCCTCTCTTCATCAACACATTACATGTCCTGAAAGAGTTCCTATCATTGTAGGGGCACATTTGGTAAACTCTTCCCTCCATCTCCTAGAACCAAGATTTCATCACAGAGGATTTTCGAAGAGAGTTTTAGGTTTGGTAACTAGGGAGGATTTCTACCATCTAACTTTTTTGAAAGTTTCTCAAAATACTTAAAAAATGACAACCTCAGCTTTCACTCCTTTGTTGTGGAAAATCGTATGGGGAATTTGAATGGTTTCGATCATACAAAAGGGGCCCAAAAAATAAAAAGAATTAATATTTCAGGGCATGGACATTTCTACAAATATCTCAAAATTTAGGAAGGATCAACGGAGGATGTTTGAATTTCCAAATAGCGTTTGTCCTTTCAGAAATGATGTACGACTCAGATCATTATTTCAGGGCCCATAGGAGCCAAAAACTTGAAAAAAGTACTGTGATATAATCACATTTTCTACACTGTGGAAGATAAATGATCTAGAGTTTTTCACAACTTTTTCACGATCCATGATGAATCACACTGCGAAACTGTTCGTGTAGTTGGTTTAGGCATTCTGAAGAGTTTTAGCGATTTGGATTTTGCAAAAAAGGACCACAGATTTCTAGAAATTGAGATCCAATGGTGTGAATTCTTTTTTGCAAATATCTCAAAATCTATGAGGAATCAACGTTTGAGATTTTATCACATTGTCGTTTTGGGCCTTTTAAACATGATTAACGACTTCGATCTTAGTTGTGGGATCCAAAAATTAGGTTTCCAAATACCAAACCGCTAACCTCTATGTTACCGTGAAATGTTACGGTAGATCCGCTTTATACCGTTGGATAACTTGTGCCCTTTGTACCGTCGAAAAAAATTATTTTATTTTTATTATTTAAAAAAAAAGTAAAAAGTTCTGATTTTACCGACGAATTAAAAATCGTCTAGCGACGTTTTTTAATTCGTCGGTAATAATATTCGATTTTTTACTTTTCTTAGAAAATAAATTAATTTTAATATTGAACTTTGCCGACGTTTTATATAAAACGTCGGTAAAAGTGGATTTCCCCGACGTTTCTAATTCATCGGTAATAATATTTCATTTCTTACTATAGTTAGAAAATAAATTAATTTTAAGCTTGATCTTTGCCGACGTTTTATAGAACACGTCGGTAAAAGTCTGTATTTTACCGACGTTTTATATAAAACGTCGGTAAAATTGATTTTCCCGACGTTTTTTAATTCGTCGGTAATAATAATTCATTTTTACTTCAGTTACAAAATAAATTAATTTTACGATTGATCTTTGCCGACGTTTTCCGAAAAACGTCGGTAAAAGTCTGGTTTTTTGCCAACGAATTTTTTTATGTCGGTAGCAGGCACTTTTACCGACGAATTTAGAAAAACGTCGCTAAAAAACGTCTCTAAAGGTGCACATTGTTGTAGTGTATGCATTTGAATATTACATTCTAGACAATACTAAGAAGCAAATACTAGCATGGCAGCATTTGCCTCTCAGCTTGCCTCGATCTACACGTAACTTTTTTATTTATTCATGAAAGCAAATACCAGATCACTACACGATTGGTTGTTTTGGGATACATCGTTGTAATTTCATGGAAACAGTATGTAACTTTTGATACTGTAATTTTTTTCTCTACTTGTACCTTTATGTTAGGGATGTAAACGGTTGGTTCTGCTAGCTCTGGTTGGCTGGGGTCCAGTTTCTGTCCCAAATGGCTTTCGCAGTGGTTTATATGCTTTTGGCAGCAGTTTTTGTCCTCCTCTGAAGGGTTTTTTTTTTTTTTTTGGTAAAGCCCTCTTAAAGTTGCTTTCTTGCAGTGACATTTACAACATATTTTGGGGCTAACTTACACTCGTAAAAGCTTTTTTCCATGAGGTGGCTGGGCTAGGTCTTTCTCTTGGGTTTTTGGTGGGGAGGGTAGGGGTGTTAAAGGGCCGGGCTGGGCTGTGCCTGGGGTTGTCCTAGCCTTACCCTTGATATATGCAGGGCTGGGCTTGAGCGGGCCAAAGCCCTGGAAGGGCCTTCATTATGTAGGCCCTTACCCTACCCTCAAGGGTCAGGGCTGGGCCAGGGCAGAGCTCAGGGCTTCAAAACAAGAAAACTATTTTTTCTAGCATTGTTACCAAAATTTGAGTGTGATCGAGCGTTATCTTGTCTTACCTCAATTGCAAAGAAACCATTAAGAGAATATCAATTATCTTGTCTAACCTCAATTGCAAACGAACCATTAAGAAAACATCGGGAGAATATAAGTCATTTCTAAAAGCTTTCTTTTATCGGATACAGTCATATGCTTTGATGACTTGGGTTTGGTTGGGTTGGGTTTTAGACATATGGTTTTATTTATTTTGACAAAGAAGGAAAATGGTTAAAAAGTATGATCTATTTTACACCTTTAATATGACTTTCGTATGAACTTCTACATATGAAATCATTTCAGTAGTGTCTTATCTTTGAGAGTTTTAAACCATTTACACTCACATACCTTTTATCAATTGACATTATTTTTTATTGAATACCAATTTGACTATTATGCATTCTTGGATATCAGTCGCAAAAATAAATACTCTTAAAAGACACTATTAGTTTAAACTTTTAAGAATTGAGAGTTATAATTATCTAATTAAAAGGATGTTTGGATCTCCCCATATCCTTAAAGTTCCATGCACATACAAACTAACTCTATAAATTGGTTGACAACCTAAGCAATTCTATAGAGGAAAAAGTGTATCATTATTAATAGAAATAAGAAGTGTATCATTATTAATAGAAACAAGTACCACTCCTTTTGCACTAACAATGATTTATAAAAATAACATAAAATGCCGAAATAAGAAGCAGTAAAAGTAAAAGAAATGGACTAGAAGCAACTGTGCAACACTTATTGATTATGTATTAAGTACAATACATAACATAAATACTTAAATATAAATGAAGTGAACCAAGTATGTATGGATTTTTAGGACATTTTTTAATAGGTAAATGGGTATGAAATTGCCTTCATATCTCCAATATTACTACAAAGTGACTACGATAAGGGCATTTTAGTAGATATTTACATATATGTGTATATTATACATAAAATAAATAAACGCAAGAGGGCCAGGGCCAGGGCCGGGCCGGGCCAGTACATGCTAAGCCTGGCCCTTAAATCGCCGGGCCTGCAAAAAATTATCTAAGCCCGGCCCTAGGGCTTTTCATTAGAAACAAAAATCCTCATTTTAAGGGCTTTTTGAGGGCAGGGCCGGGCCGGGTCCCCTTTTTCAGGGCCAAATTGACAGGCCTAAGGGAGGGGGCAAGGAATTTCTCCAGGGTGGATTTTGAGAAACACTTAAAACAATTTATAATTTTTGCGGGCAAAATATAATGCAAAGAATGTAATATAAATTAATTTATTAACATATTATCAAAAATTTAAAACCATGCATTTAATCCAATTCAAATCATAAACTAGTTATTAAATTACCCCCAAAATTGATAAAAAATGATGAACTTGTATTGCTTTCCACATCCAAAAACATTTAATAATGGGCCTAGAAGATTGGAGAAGAATTGATACATATGCTAATGAACAGGAGATATATTTGTGCAATTGTGTTATATAGATATACGATTAGAATGGCTAGTAGTTAGAGATTCTAGGTAAGCAATTTTATTCAGATTTAAACTTACCATGCCTGTCCTATAGGTCCATCAACTCGCAATTCATCAGGCGGTGCCAGTGGCTCACTAGATTAGATCTATCACCATTCTTTCAAAAGCATTCATACTTCAACCTCATTAATAGGGAGAGATTAGCCTAATACATAGTTATATTGGTACTGATATATTTTATCTGTAAGATGCTATATATTGATAGATGGATGTTGATGTTGATTTTATACAAGTGATGGTGATTTTATACACGGGTGCGAGAGTGGTGGTGATTTTCTACAAGTGATCCAAAAATGAAGAATGATACCATCTCTGGTTTAGACTAGATTATGCCCAAGAGCATTAATGGTGATTTACTGTGGGCACTCTAGCAGGTATTGCTTCTTCCGAACTTGGGCTGCTGAATCTCAACGTGCTAGCAGTCAGGATCATGCACCACAACTCCCGTGACTGTGAGGAGCTCTCTCTGATGGGGTTAAATTGGCTGCATCATACTTCTCATGTACCTGTTCATCCTGATGTTGCTTCTTGAGGCACCAATTGTCATAGAATCGACTGACCAGAAATAGTAAAAATGCCAGTGTCGATGTTCCAAACGTGATAAGGAAGAGACCCCAAAAGCTGTCTGGGCTCAACCTCGTACTGTCCTGGCCCCTGGTGTCAGAACTTGAATTTTCGGAAGAAGGGACCAATAGACGGTCCTCTAGTTCATGGAGCTGCCGGCTTTCTCTTAACCTCAGAATTTCATCAGAAACTTTTTCTACAAGGGGTGAACCTTTTGAGAAAGCCTGAGGAAGGACATCCATATCATAAGAAGAAACAAAGATATGTCATTGTTTGAACTGATATAATCATGCAATAACAGAAAGGGGAGATTTCTTTCATGCCTGAGGGGGAGCTAAACCTTGTAGAAAATGGAATTTCGCCTGTTTCTTTTAGTAGAATGCCGGCTTCAAAGATCATTTGTAGAGTGATTTCAAAGTAAGGGTCACTTTTAATGGACAAGAAAAGAATGAGTCTTATCATGATTATAAAATTTCAAAAATTACCTCCTTTTTTTTATAAAAAAAATAAGTCAAAAAGTCAATCTCTCATTCTACTAAAATACAAAAAGACTTCCTACCGCAAAAGTCAGAAAAATTCCTTCACATGTCATAAGATGACGAAAAGTCAATACGGTGGTTTGTGAAATTTTGTACTTTTTAATTAGACACCTCTTTTTTTGTTTTCTTGTCAATTAAAAGTGACCATTTACTTTGATTTAACTTTACAAGTAAATTGCCAAACGATAAATAGACTGATGCAAATGCAACACATAAGGT
Source organism: Persea americana (assembly GCA_029852735.1). Classification (NCBI taxonomy): domain Eukaryota; kingdom Viridiplantae; phylum Streptophyta; class Magnoliopsida; order Laurales; family Lauraceae; genus Persea; species Persea americana. Next base: position 1,476,212 of record CM056813.1, read on the forward strand.
TAATTATCACGACACGGTCGGACTCATTTGTTAGCTTCCCAGTGACATAGTGCATATATACTCACATAGCCATATCCTCCAATTTCATAGGTGGGCCCAGTAACACCAAAACCTTTCTTATTCTCATCAAGGAATATCTTGATGAAAGCAAGTTCCAGGTAGGCGGCCTTAATCTCTCCGCTCCTCAGAGCTTTGGCGTAGTCTTCTCCTGAGATGTAGGTCTTGATGCGTGATTTGTTGATGTGTAGGACATTTTCTAGGTAGCTTCTGACAAAGGACCCTTCGTCGCACCCAACATAGTCTGTGCTACTCAAGAGAGGAGCAGTGGGCCTCAGTTGCCAAACTGTGAGCATTGTGGTGAGGTTAGCCGCATAGCTCTGGATCAAGACCAATGCTACGAACAACCATACCACCATTGTCACTCTAGACAAATTGCTCCGCAGCTTATCTCCTACACCAACAACAATCAATCAAAAACAACAACAAAATTAAAAGATGTGGTTCTGGGTTAGGGGTTTAATGTGTCAGATCAGGTTGGTCTTAATCAGGGGTGGACGTACATATGTCCTATTGGAGACGGTTGCCTGCATTGGGCCTGGGTTCGCTTCCAAAACCCATATTAGAATTTTTGGTTTCCTTCCAATATCCACATGGAAATCTTGGATCTGCCCCCACATGAAAGTCTAGCTGTGCCCGGCCTAATAAAACCCAACTACCTGTTTGGATGCGCCCCACTCAGAGGAAATCCTGAGTCCGCGCCCCACTCAGATGAAATGAATCAGTTTATTAATCAGGTTGGAAACCTCAAAGCATCATCAGTGGGATTCAGTTTGGATTGTCCGGTTAAGGTGCAGTAAGAGGGTTGGGCCAGGTTATTGGGTTTGTTACACAGTTGAGTATCATGTTGGGGTCCACTAAACACTTCATAATTGGTTTGGAGATATCAACGTGGGCCGTGACTTGTCCGTTGTGTTCATCTTGGTTAGGCTCATTGGGCCAAGAATTGCTATTCTAGTGTTGGTGTCCTTGGCATTGATACCAGTATCCAAACTCTAGGCTCACAAACATCCCTGGTTTCAAATCTCATTAAAGAAAGAGAATCATACCAATAGGCAACTTAGATCAGGGCTCATTGCTATAGCATATATTATGGATCGCCATTTTATTTTCCAGGTTCGACTCTTGTCTCTCCAAGGAATACATTCGATATACCAAAAAACGGGGGAGTGGCTAATTAAGGGCGTATTTGGAAAGTCTTATCTATATGAGATAGAGCTTATTGAAATAATCCTATTTGAAATAGAGCTGTTTCGATCATACCTTCGCATGAAATGACGGTTTGGAATATTTGATTTTAATAGAAAATGCAACTTGTCATATTGAAAAAGTTACTTATATGGGCAAAATTGTCTCATAGGGAGCATAATACAGACATATTTATCATAAAGTAACGTAATAGAGGTAAACTTGTCATATTATAATAATTATATGGCAAACAAGTAAAAAGTGTCTAATTGCTTTAGACATCTATGTACTTACCTTTTCGCCTGCTGTCTGAAATAGGGCAAAATACTGTAATGCTAATTAAGTCAGATATCCACAAAATTTTACCAAGCAATCTAAAGTATTTAAAATATCTATTTGAATCAATTTAAGTCACATTGAAACAAAAGGAAGATATGGAAAATGGTAACAATGAGCTCAAAGTTATATATGTACTTTGGACCCACCAACTTAATATCTTAACTATTTAAGAGAAGAATATACTCTGTTTTAGCTATCTGAGAATGAGTTTCAAAATCATATACATCTTTTGGTTATATGAGAATAAGTTTCATTTTGATCATCCTCATTGAACTGGTGGGTCAAAAAATTGTGAATGACTCCCACGATGCATGATTATCATTTGAAAAAATATAACAATCTTTTGTATGATAGGGGCAATTTTATGCACACATAAATCATCCAATTTGAAGTGTCAGTATAATTTGATGGATGTCTATAAGCTCCCTCCATTATAAGAAACGTTGACTCATTGATAAGAAGCTGTAAGAAGGAAAACAAACTAATTATGCATGTTTAAATCCATTGTGAATAGTAGGAATTTTTACGGATTAATCCCTGTTAAACTGGGGTTCCACGAGAGATAAAGACAAAACCCCCCAAAATGATAGACTTAAGGGAGATTAATCCTAAAAATCCCTAAATAGTACTCTCATTAAAGAAAAACTTTCTATAGTGATGGATGAACTAAGTCTGCATCAAGTGAGAATGTTTTGAAATGGGTAAAAGGTAAGCTCTCTTGCATAACAAATAGTGATTTATTGAAAGTGATTTTTTGCTATTAGTGTAATCGCGTTTATTTCAAACTGATTGTTAATTCCTCCCATGAAAATGGATGTGGTCCACTAGACTTAGGACTGATTAATTTGTATCAATTGAACAACTCAAATCTTTTAAAGGTGGCCCCTGTTGCTAACAATTAACTTTGTATCTCTTGACCTTATTATTGATGAGGTTAAATCTTATAATACCTGAACAAGGATATATAGGGGCATGGTACTCTCTCTTACCATTAATTGGGAAGAGGGCAGTGACGGAGAGCCAGACCAAACTGCCGAATTGGCTGGAAAAGGATGAGCTCTTTAACTCTTCATCTCCTGCCTTTTCTATCAACCAGACGATGAGGCCATTGTACAGAAATATGGCTATTGTCAGCGCCCACATGGATTTTGTGAAGGGCTTCACGAACATCCAAGCATTCCCAGCCTCCGGCTTTTCAAGCACCACCATCCTCACTCCCATCACCGTGTAGTGTCGAGAGAAGTCTACATATTGCGTTCGATTCGCCACGATTGATACATCTCCTACTACCGCATCAAAGTTCTTCTCCCAAGTGGGGAGAAAAAACAGCATCAGAGGTTACATTAGAAGGAGAAGGAAGAAGATAATGAGCTGAGCAATCCATATTTCTTCAGCTTTTGGGCCAAGCGAGAGATGTTGGCATATTGGTTTATCATTGGGCCCTCATGTATGGCCACAGAATCATAAAAGCGCCCAGGCATGGACTTTAGTAAATACAGCCTCAACTGAGAGTTGTTATGAATGTAATTATTGGAAAGCATCGTAAAATGATATGCATATTATAAAGACATGCATTAAATATATTATATGTACCTTCAAGGAGACTTGCTCGACCAAAGAGTCGTACTTGCCATGATATGGCAAGAATTGATAGGGCATCTTATAGTTGATACGTTCTAGAATCAGTTGGAAGAGTTGTATGGAGAAACCGTCGAAGCATTTGTTGGCAGTTTGGTTACATTTCACCCTTACATACTTGGGGCATGGAGAGTCCCCAGGAACACCAATTCTCAGGGTCTGTGCAGTTGTTGGTGGTGTAAAGGCCCATCCTTCTATTACTACCAGCAATAAGAGAAGAAGAAGAAAATTAGATGGATGAAACTGGGGCATTTTCTTCTTTACACCACTTTCTTTGTTTTGAAACTCCTTTTTTTTTTTTTTTTCTCTCTCGTTCTTCCTGTCTTTAATCTGCAGATGCTCCTGTTCTTATGACGACAAATGGGAAGTAATAAATAACAATCAAAAGTCATCGAGGAAGGGAATCGATCTAAAGATGCACTTTCGTCGGAACTTTCTCGTCATTTGTTAACGAAATTAGCAGGCAATGGTCATAGTATCAAATTGAATGACTAGGCTTCAAAGGAAAGGACATGTTAGTCTTCAGTTCACATCGCATCAAAATATGAAGGGGTTTTGACATTTTGGTTCACCTTAAACGGTGTTTTTCTAATTTCATAACTCAAATTTAGATATTGTTACAAGGGGTTTTGACATTTTGGTTCACCTTAAATAGTATTTTTCCAACTTCATAACTCAAATTTAGATAATGTCACCAGAGTCATTTGACTCCGGTCAATACGATTTTTTTTTAACTTTTTTGCACAATATCCGAAGATATCACAGGATGGTCCCAGAATTTATCAATTTCTGTATCACATATTTTTTGCAACTAGTGGACAAATTTATTTTTTATAAAATACAAAAACTGACATTTTATGAAAAGTAAAAACACATCTTATCACCATTTCTCAAATTTTATCATTTGGGAGAAAATCCCCCATGATATCATGGGATCTGTAGCAAAAAAGTTTTAAAAGAAAAGTTAACCATAGTCAAACAACTCAGGTCAACTTTCCTTTGACCACAGTCATTTCTTTGACCTGAATTTTGTTCATTAAATTAGAACATCTCACTTTAAGAGGGACTATTATGTCAAAACCCCGAATATGAAATTGAATGCTCAAAATTGAATGAGCAAAACAGAATGTGCCTGGTTTTAGTGGACGCAAATCAACCGAGACCGAATCCATGTATGTTGCATCCATCTTACAAAGGTCCCAGCAAGTAGAGTTACTTCCAGGTTTCAGATCTTCACCAAAGCAGTCGATATCAGCCGTTAGATTGAATAGAAGCATGACCAAAACACTAAATAGCAACAAATCACCATAATCAGCTTATTAGATTGAATCTTCTTCCATTAAATGAAATAAGAGTCATTTTTTTAAGTGGTTCCCATTTCAGTCCCAACTAAGAAACCTAACGCGAGGTTGACCAAGAACCGGGTTTAGATGCCAGGACTCACCAAGTTTGGTGCACAACGTTACAGCTTAAAATCCAGATTTTTCTGATATCAGGATTCAGGACTAAGATCTCTGTTATCATAACTAAGAATCCATTAGTGGGGCTCACCTATAAATTCTACAGATCTAGATTCCAAACTGTACGTAAAAGAATGAGTCAATATTAAAGGGATGTTAAGTTGCATTTATAAGGATGAGAGGGTATTTCAAAGGCAACACTACACCAAAAACGGGAATTTGGAACGCTTTAGGAACGGTTTAACGGATTAGGAACGGACGGATTAGGAACGGTAATGCGTTCCAATTTCCTATTTTCCGTTCCTAATCCGTTAATCCGTTCCAAAAATAGGAAATTGGAACGGTTTTGGAACGGTTTAACAGATTAGGAACGGGCGAATCAGGAACGGAAATCCATTCCAATTCCCCGTTTTTGGTGTAGTGCAAGCAGCTATTTTTAATTGATCTATTTATTTACTTTCTATTAGATAGTTTAGTACTATCGATAACCTGTCTGTCCAGAGATTGATTCCTACGCATGCACCAATTTAAGATGAGATATCTTTATCACTGGGCTGTCCTTTGCTTTGCGAGCAACCAACTATTACATTAAACATGGAAGATTTTCACTATAAGGTGCTTTGAGGTCCTGCTTGTGGAACATAACTTCCTAGAAATGACTTCCAAGGAGAAAATTATCTATGGAACATAACATCCTAGAAATGACATCGAAAGAGAAAAGTCTCTATCGTACATAACTTCTAGAAATGACATCCGTAGGTTCCCACCGACAAAAGAATTGGAGAAAATGAATATTAAATAAGGTCTTTTGGTTCCCAGCATAATTTAGATCTCCTTGAACTTCTAAGATTAAGAATGTCATTTGGGGCGCCCATGTTAAAAACATGGGTGAGGCACCACCTTCGGAAAATCTAAACCTCTCATTAGCCTTAGTGATCAAATAATAAATTATTATTCAAATTTAATAGAATGGCACATGGACCATCCAGGCCATGCAAACTTTAGGCATTTTTTGATGTGACCTAGGACGACTGCCCCGGGTGTGGATAGTGTAGGTCCTCCTTTGAGTGGACCCCACGCTTCTAGAAACTTTCCACTCACTAATCACCATGTTCTATAATGTATTTATTTCTAAATTATTAATATTACATTTAAGGGAAATCTTGGTCATGCAGATGCATCAAGTGGAACCCCACTACTTGTGGACCTCATTTCTGCTATTAATATAATTGCTGCTTAATTTAAAAAAAAAAATAAAAAATATATATAGTTTTACATTTACCATATTACTAATAGCTTCCTATGCGTGTGAACCTGAGATTAGACATGATAAGAAATTGGATTTGAAACCAATACCGGCCCAACAGCCTGGTTCATGTAATCTATAATTTGGACTTAATCTTTAGGTATGTGTCTAAATCCATAATCTAAGAAAACCATTAAAAAAGCTCTCTTAGTATGTTGCATTCAAGCAATTTGTTAATGTTGTTTTGTTTAATACGCTTGCTGTAAGAGTTGAATGGGGGTCAGAACACCGACATGTTTTGGAGATTAAGGAATTCTGGATCCGAATCTAGCTAATGGAATGATATGCATGTCATACGTCCCTAGATAGACCCACACATGGTATATATGGAAAGTGCTCCGGTGCATCCAGTGTGCAAAGTTGTCAATTTTTCTTGAAAAAAGACGGACCCGTCGGTAGGGACGGGTTGTCGTTTAATTCCAAAGTCCGTGGAAAGGGAGGTGGAATTTGGAATGCTGCAATTTCGTCTTCCCTTCATTGACATACTAAATTTGGTAGAATTTCTTTCTTCCGTTTACCCAACACTTCTGAGATACCCCTTCGTAGATTTCAACCCAAGAATAAAAATATGGAAAATTATTGTACGGACGGCCCAAAACCCAAAATTTACCCAATAACAGATGAAAGAGTCGAAATTTCCGGATAGAAGTTCTTACATAAAAGGACGCCTAAAATTGGATGGTTTTACCCTTTATCCTGCGATATCCTAGGGCCGTAGGATATCGCACCGTTACCTACTTCCACCCCAACGGATGTCACACTTTTCCACCACAAACTGAAGATCTCTGTTTCTATCTTCTCCGTTTTTGCTTGTGGGTTCCTATAGGATATTACCATTCCATGTTCTTTCATCCATAGTTTATACATTTTATTCATCACAGGTATGTGGGACCATATAATTTCTGAATGGGTTAAAAAAATAGTCCATACATGTGGTATTGATAAACCTTTTTTCTACTTTGATTCTTATGATGGAAACCGTAAATCACTTATTAAGATTTAGATCCCTCCATGAAATACATTATTTTGTTCATCTTCTTGCATTTGATGTGTTTATATATATATATATATATATACTGCTCCCATCATCTTGTATTTTTCACCATTAACCTATTTAATAGTCCATTGGTGAAGCCTTTTTTTTTGAATTTCTATGTTATAATAAAATGTATGAAGTTGAAACTCACTAGAAAATAAGGCATTCAGAGTCCTTTATAGGTACTAATATTGTGGCATTATATTGTTCCTATAAATCTCATAACAAAGGATTCGATAGTAAATTGAGAAATTTGTCTCGCTATAGTGAGACCAGACATTGGAAATTGAGATGTTTTCTTGCTATAGCGAGACTACAGACTGGAAATTGTCTCCCTGGGCTGCTTTCTCCCTCAGCAGAGGGTTCCCAAAATCTAAATTTCTGCTAGTTTTCAACTCTCTAAGTCATGGGCGAAGTGTTCACTCATTTGGAATAAGTTGTGAGTCACAAGTAGCATTTAGCAGGGTAAATTCCTAGAGAAATTAAGCATCTCAAGCTACCATCCATAGAGTTAACAATTATGTGGGCTTGTTTGGATAGCATGCATCTACACCAATGCACACAAATACCGGTCAAGTTAAACAAGTTAAACATCCTATATACCATTTCACACAAATACCAGTCAAGTTAAACAAGTTAAACATCATATATACCATTTCACACAAATACATTTCACACAAATACCATTTCACACCTATATACAGTACAAGTTAACCAAACCTCTTCTTGAGCTTCATATACAATATACAGTACACAACCATTTTGCTAAACTTCCCAGGTTGCAGGAATTTCCCATTCGATGGGTAGATTGTTAAGGGCCAAAAAATAATTTGAAACCAAAATTGGTCTATTCTTTATATCATATTGAACCTATCATATACAAAAACTCCATATACATGTATACTAAAAAACATGAAACTAAAAAACACCAACGGTGTCGACATTCATCGACTATTGTCTCAGCATGGCTGCCCTCCATCATCTGATGTTGATTTGAGGAAACTACTGTTTTCCTATTGCTTGTTGTATACATCATGTACAGTCTTTTGTCTGTAAAACCACATGTCGCTTTGTGTGAAAAGCATGGGTCGGCCAAGTACTAGATGCTTAGCGTATGCCATCACAAATTCTCCACAATTTATCCCTGAACAAATTTTAGCTTGTGATAAATATATCCCATCATCCAAATATATCAAACTCTTAACATTTGCAACTCAAACTCACTTATTGTGCTCATTGTAGCATGGTGCTTTCATTAATTAAAGTAACCATTCAATATATATATATATATATATTTGGTAGCATGGTGCTTAAAGACTAAAGTTTTTACTGCATATGAATAATTTGTGGTTTTGAACCCTTGCACTTACTTTTTAGTATTATAAAAGGTTCCAAACTGAATGTATTGGCCAATATGCCTGACAAGCGTCTTCTGTACTGGCGATATGACGGGTAAGTGTCGGTATTGATGATATGTATTGGTGTATCACCTAATACACACTGGAATCCAATTCAGCCTCCAGTTAAATGGGTTAAGGATCTCATGATTCAAGATAAGGTTGGGCTATCATGGAATGTGAATATGCTGAATATGATCAAGGAGGATGAAGTTGTGGCCAAAATTCTCTCCATCCCAATTGGGGGTCAAGATATTCGATGTTGGGGCTTTGAATATTCCCTCAGATCTTCAAGTAGCATTAAAAAACACCACCTTATTAACAGCAGCTAGTGACCCTTGAATTTTATATGGGTATATTATTCAAGATCGTGGGTTTATTATGTAAAAAAGTGATATAAGTTTAACTAGAATCTGAGCCATTCGTTCTTGGTTAGTCCATGAATGGTTTAGAAGTAACAGCCCAAAAAAGCACCCTGGTTACCACCATTTTAATTGTCTCCTTCCTTGATCTTTTGCAGGAAAACATTGAGTTACTTTCTATTTAGTTTAAAAACTTGGATGACGGGTTGGCAACATGGCCTGCCCATCCCTCACAGAAACAATTTACATGGACAACTGTTGTGTGCTTTTTTTAGGGTCGGGGTCTAACCCACCTGACCTGTTGATTCACAAGAAAAGTACTCCTAAGCACAATCACATTCAGAAAGAATGAAAAGTGTATGTAGATGAAAACAAAAACACAAAAGAATATCTTAGTTTAGTTTAGACTATTTTGATTCATGTCCCCACTTCAACCTTTCCCACTAAAAACAATATCTTCCATGGAAAAATTGTAAAATAAGCAAACAACATCATCGCTACTAAAATTTTTGCAAGGGATCTCCAATAATCATAGAGTGGAAGACGAATAATACTCGTAGCAACATCAACAATGCAACCCCTAAATCACAATAAAAACCCAAATCCCTAGCATTAAAAAAAAGACCCTAATCAAGAAAAAAGACTAAAACGAATCAAGATAAAGGAAAAACAATACTTCTTTACCATACCTTAAACTGCTGATGAGTGGGTATATTTCTCGCACTAAAACCCTACATAGTTGAAGATCCACGAAGTTACAGCGAATGACGAAGGAGAATGGAGTGGAAGGCTGTGTTCCTGCAATATTTATAGCAAGACGATGAGAAGAATACAGAGGAAAAGCCGTTGAAGGATCGAAGAAGATGATCATAGTAAAAGGGGGTTTTTACTGAGTTTACACAGTTGAAGATCCACGAAGTTGCAGCGAATGACGAAGGAGAATGGAGTGGAAGGCTGTGTTCTTGCAATATCCATAGCAAGAAGATGAGAAGAACACAGAGGAAAAGCCATTGGAGGATCAAAGAAGATGATCACAGTAAAAGGGATTTTTTACTGAGTTATCTCCGTCCCTATTTCACCTAAGTTTGAAAGGAGAAGGTGAAATTTTTATGGAGATATCTTATAGATGAAGGATATTGAATGGTGCGATATCCTATGGCCCTAGGATATCGAATCCTGGGATATCCTATAGCCCTAGGGTATTGCAGGATTAAAGGTAAAACCGTTCCACTTTAGGTGTCCTTTTATGTACGAACTTCTATCCGGCAATTTTGACTCTTTCATTTGTTATTGGGTAAATGTCTCGTTTTGGGCTATCCGTACGGTAATTTCCCCTAAAAATAGTTGAGTGTACATGAGTCTAGCCATACAGACTAATGGGACTCTTCCTATAATTCTAAATTTCAGGTTCTAATTTTAGTTCTTGAAAAAAGCACTTATTTTATATCAGGGTGTTTATCAACAAATTCTTTGTTCATACAATAGGGGTCTTCTCATGGGACTTGTTTTTTATTATTTATTTTTATAGAAATAATCAAATGCACATCAAGGTTTTGGTAGGCATGCATGGATGGCTAAGGGTGCTTAATATGGTACTAGAGTTAACTGGTCGCGAGTTCAAATCCCAAGAAAAATGACTTAGCGTGAAAATAAATATGCCTGTTGTCAAAAGTGCACCTGGATTCCACTTTGAGGGGAGTGTTGAGGAGTAAATGGTTACTTAAAGAAACTTAATAATGACACTTTTACTTATTTATCTTAGTTATTTAATTTGTTGTAACAAAGGTTACCAATATTTGAATGATATGCTATCATCTGATGAGAGGTCAACACCATCTGATGTACACTTACCTATGACCAGACCGCATACTGGCCTTTGTGGTCAAGGTCCCTTGGAAACTACTTGGATGCCTTCCACTCATTGGGTAATATTGTAGGAGACAATTATCAGTAAAACATGTTAATTATCTTAGAAAAATGTCACATGTACGACTGGCTAGCCAAACATTGTGTTACCAAATACATCTGACTTGACTTGAGCAAATTACTAAGAAAAAATCTTATTTGTGACTTCATTCAACTGCATAGACTTGTTTCTTTACCAGAATCTCTGACTGAATTTTTTATTGTTGTAAATCCAAACAGGCTAATGTGATGACTATCCCCTGAGATTTTGGATATCTGGAATTCATGAATTCAATCCACAAGTCAAAGTCAAAAGTAGCTTAACATCCTTGGCATTTTTTGATATTCAATTGCAGATCGAGATGGATTCAGGAATTCCAAATTGGGGACTGTTTTTGGAAAATTTATAAATTCTTCAAACATGAGTTTGTGGAATTACAATAAAGCAAAGGCCCTAAGAACTTCTTTTACTTCCGAGCATAATTTAATCCTTTTCAAGATGAAAAAATCTTCTGAAGTCTATTGTTCCATCTAAATTCTAAATTCTAAAGCTAGAGTATAAAGATCATTAAATTACTACTAATTAACCATGATGTTATAATGAAATACAGGATAAGATGCATGGACATAAGGCTGAATAGCCTCATGATACAAGAGGGCCGTGTGACACATAACAATAACTTTGGGTGGTTTACAGCTCACTTTCTTTTCATAGATCAAACATAGCTAATCTAATAACCCTTAATTATTTAGTTTTATTTATTTAGCTTCTTTAAACAATGGTCACAAATATTCCATGTCACGCTAGTGGGAATCATTTATATATACTGTTGTCAGATGAAAACCATCTTAGGTAAATAAATAAGATATACAGTAACTATTGTGATTCATCATCATCATCAAAGCCATGTCCCAACTATCTTGGGGTTGTCACTTTATCTCAGAATTCATGTTTGGGCTGTAACAAGACTTTACACTAGGTGTCAACCTACCCAATCCAACCCTCATCCTTTACCCAGTCTCGAGACCCGTAAAAAAGAGAGCGGGAGGGGGGGGGGGGGGGGGGGGGGGGGGGGGTGGTGTTGTGGGTGGTTGATAAGTTGCAATTAGCAGCCATTGAACATGGAAGATTTTCACCTACGGGTGGACTGAACACTTTACTTTGTGGTCCATCTTGTGGGACCCACTTGGATGCATTTGGGATTGAGGGAATTTTTTTTTTTTTTTTTTTTTTGTAAAACATAACTTCAAGAAATGACATTGGTAGGTATATAGTAGATACCGACCCATAAAATGTAGCATCAGCATCAACAAGTGCGTCTCTAGCTAGAGAGAATTGGGGAAAATAAATATATACATTTTTGGGTTGGCCATCTACGGGGTTGGGACCCTTGAGATACTAGCACATGAGGAGATAGATGTTAGGGATTGAAACACACGCACGATCTACGAGAAACAATCAGTCACCCCATCAATCCACAAGACACGGATTTACGTGGTTCGGCAAGATTGCCTACATCCACGGGAGATTCATGCCGTTCACTATTATTGGAGATTCCCACAAGAGTACAAGCACTCACTGTCTCTCTTGTTCTCTCTCAATTTTACCGTAATAACAATGCTCTCACCACCTAGTATAAATACATGAAACCCTAAACCTCTAGACACCCACAACCGTCGGATCTGGCCTCATAACAGATGGTCCAGATTAAACCGACACATTACAGATAAACCCCTGTAATTAAATAAAGTCTAAATCAGGCTTCACCAACCCATCAATCTCCCACTTGAAGACTGATCATACTGAAAGGCTTTGACAATAACAGAACACGGCTAAGAATCTTGATACCTCATCTTCATGCTTGAAGACCAACTGAAGCTGAGCACAGCTTCAGTTTCTCTGTAGTTACCACCTTCATGAATATATCTGCAGGATTCTCACTTGATAAAATCTTCTCCAGTTTTAACACCTTTTCTTCCAGAAGTCATCGTATGAAGTGATATCTGATCCGAATGTGTTTGGTTTTTGGATGAAATGCTGAATTCTTTGCAAGATAAATGGCACTCTTACTGTCACTGTAAAGCCTGTTGGACTCTTGCTTCTTACCCAACTCTTCCATTAACTCCTGTAACCAAATCATTTCCTTACTAGCTTCTGTAGCGGCAACATACTCTGCTTCTGTGGTTGAAAGTGCAATGACATCCTGTAATTGAGACTTCCAACTGACTGTTGCACTACCCAATGTGAAGACATATCCTATAGTGCTTCTGCTTCTATCAAGATCTCCGGCCAAGTTCGAATCAACATAGCCTTGCAATTTGATCTCTGATCCTCCAAAACGCAATGCTGCCTTTGTGGTGCCTCTCAGATATCTAAGAATCCACTTAACTGCTTCCCAATGCGTTTTTCCAGGATTACTCATAAATCTGCTTACAACTCCTACTGCATGAGCAATGTCTGGTCTAGTGCAAACCATAGCATACATAAAACTACCAACAGCTGAAGCATATGGGACTTTAGACATGTTCTTCTTCTCCTGTTCTATCTTAGGAGACAACTCTTTTGAGAGTTTGAAGTGGCTGGCCAGTGGAGTGCTAACTGGCTTAGCACCCTGCATGTTGAACCTGTTTAGAACTTTTTCAACATATTCTACCTGAGACAACTTCAATGTGCGATTTCCTATCTCTACTAATTCTCATGCCGAGAATCTGATTTGCAGCACTCAAATCCTTCATTTCAAATTCCTGTGACAATTGTTTCTTCAAATTGCTTATTTCATGCATATTTGAACCTGCAACGAGCATATTATCTACGTACAAGAGTAGAATAATGTAACAGTCATCAAAACTTTTGAAATAACAACAATAGTCTGCATGACATCGGTTGTAACCTGTGTTGCACATAAACCTGTCAAATTTAATATACCATTGTCTTAGGGCTTGCTTCAAACCGTATAAACTCTTTTTGAGCTTACACACCATTTTCTCCTTCCCTGGCACAACATATCCTTGTGGCTGGTGCATATAGATGTCTTCTTCCAAGTCACCATGGAGAAACGCAATTTTCACATCTAATTGCTCAAGATGTAAATCTTCTACAGCCATAATGCTCAACACACTTCTGATTGTGTTCAATTTAACCACAGGAGAAAATAACTCAGAGTAATCAATACCTGCCTTCTGCTGGAAGCTTTTTGCAACTAATCTGGCTTTGTATTGCTTGCTACCGTCATGTTCTTCCTTCAATTTGTACACCCACTTGTTGTGCAATGCTTTCTTTCCATCAGGCAACGGAACTAAGTCCCATGTCTGGTTTGATGATAAAGATTTCATCTCATCTTCCATGGCTTGTTCCCACCTTGCCCGAGTTTCAACCTGCAATGCTTCTTCATAACATTCTGGCTCACCACCATCAGTTAACAAGTAAAACAAAGAAGCTGAACAGCGTTGTGTAGGCTTAGGAGTCCTAGATGACCTTCTTATCGGGGCAGGTGTTTGAGGATCTACCTGCAGGTTTTCATTTTCATGTACTTTAGGTACATCATTTTCAGAAGTGTCATCCAGTTCTAAATATTCATTGCTGTCCTCATGCACCTTGTCCTTGTTTTTGTGCATCACTTTCTCATTGAATATTAACATTTCTACTTCTAATGATTTTTCTATTTTCTTCATCCCAGAAGCGGTAACCGAACTCATCAAAACCATATCCAATGAAAGTGAATTTCCTAGATTTGGATTCTAGTTTGTCTCTTTTTTCAGTATCAACATGAACATAAGAGATACAGCCAAATACTTTTAAGTGTGAAAGGTTTACCTCTTTTCCGGTCCAAGCTTCCTCTGGTAGTCCACCATCCAAAGGTACTGAAGGCCTTCGATTGATCAAGTATGCAGCAGTATTCACTGCTTCCACCCAAAACTGCTTGGGCAATCCAGCATGTAGCCTCATACTTCTGGCACGCTCAACAATTGTCTTGTTCATGTGCTCTGCCACACCATTTTGCTGTGGTGTATTAGGAATGGTCTTCTCTCGCTTAATACCATTGTTGGCGCAATACTCCTCAAATTCTTTGCTGCAGTACTCTCCCCCATTATCAGACCTTAGGCATTTCAGTTTCAGACCTGTTTCGTTTTCAACCAGAGCTTTCCACTTCTTGAAAAGATCAAATACATCAGACTTGTGTTTCATAGGATATACCATGGATTAAAAAATCGGCCGATACCGAGTCATATCGGCCGATATGACTTGGTATCGGCCGAAACCGAGACGAGATATTGCCTGCGATACCGGTTTCGGTATCGCAGGCAATATATCGCCAAAATATCGGCGATATCTGCCGATATTTTGAAAATATCGGCAGAACCGATATCTCGGCCGATATTTTGCAAAATATCGGCCGAGATGATATATAATGGAAAAAAACCCTACTTTTTTAAAAATCCCCAATCTTCTTCTTCTTCTCCTCTCCTCTCATCTTCTTACTCCTTAGGGGCTGCAACTACTCTCCAATCTCCATCTTGTATCTTTTCAAATCTCAAATTTATTTCTTAAAGAAATATTATTCAAGCCTCAAGGTAAGAGAAAATCAATTTATACCATTTTATTATGTGTTTTTTGTTTTTTATTTTTAGATGAAACATAGAAATCATTTGGTTTGTTACTTTGGTTGTTTTCTCCACTTAGAAGTTAGATCTACATACTTTCATGCTAGATCTACTCATACAAATGATTTTTAGATTTTTATTTTAATTATTTTATTTTCGGATTTTAAAATATTTGAATTATAATATATCATTTTTAGGGGATTTCATCATAAATATGTTGTTTCAATGATTCATGATCATTGTGTGGTTTATAAATGATTGATTTACATACTTTTATGCTAGATCTATATATTTAGTATTTTGAAAATGATTTTATTAAATTTTGATTTTTATAAAAATAATTGTTTTTACTTTTTACTTGTTAGAGCATTTATGATACCAAAGGCTTATTAATAGTGTGTAGATGATAGATCTACATCTACTCATAGTCATAAACATGATTTAGATTTTTACTTTATTTATTTTATTTTCGGATTTTTCAATATTTGAATTATAATATATCATTTTTTGGGGATTTCATCATAAATATGTTGTTTCAATGATTCATGATCATTATGTGGTTTATAAATGATTGATTTACACACTTTTATGCTAGATCTATATATTTAGTACTTTGAAAATGATTTTATTAAATTTTGATTTTTCTAAAAATAATTTTTTTTACTTTTTACTTGTTAGAGCATTTATGATACCAAAGGCTTATTAATAGTGTGTAGATGATAGATCTACATCTACTCATAGTCATAAACATGATTTAGATTTTTATTTTATTTATTTTATTTTCGGATTTTTCAATATTTGAATTATAATATATTATTTTTTGGGGATTTCATCATAAATATGTTGTTTCAATGATTCATGATCATTATGTGGTTTATAAATGATTGATTTACACACTTTTATGCTAGATCTATATATTTAGTACTTTGAAAATGATTTTATTAAATTTTGATTTTTCTAAAAATAATTGTTTTTACTTTTTACTTGTTAGAGCATTTATGATACCAAAGGCTTATTAATAGTGTGTAGATGATAGATCTACATCTACTCATAGTCATAAACATGATTTAGATTTTTATTTTATTTATTTTATTTTCGGATTTTTCAATATTTGAATTATAATATATCATTTTTTGGGGATTTCATCATAAATATGTTGTTTCAATGATTCATGATCATTATGTGGTTTATAAATGATTGATTTACACACTTTTATGCTAGATCTATATATTTAGTACTTTGAAAATGATTTTATTAAATTTTGATTTTTCTAAAAATAATTGTTTTTACTTTTTACTTGTTAGAGGATTTATGATACCAAAGGCTTATTAATAGTGTGTAGATGATAGATCTACATCTACTCATAGTCATTGTTAAATGAATTTCTATTACTATTACATGAATTTCTTATTTTATAGGAAGTTAGTCACAATGGTGCGTGACTTAGATCCAGGTTGGAGACATGGTGAAGCAGTCGGAAGCAAAAACAAAGTAAAATGTAATTATTGTGGACGAGTGCTCAATGGGGGGATTACCCGATTGAAACAACATTTGGCACATGTATCAGGACAGGTGACAAAATGTCATAAAGTGCCACCAAATGTGAGGGCTGAAATGCATGAGCTCCTTGACGCATCTGCAAAAAAAAAACAAGTACAAGCAAGAAGAACCACTGAGGAACTTGATGCATGCAGAGAAGAAATATTTGGTTCCTCCGATGATGACGATGAAGACCCAGAAATAAGGAGGGCTAGGAGAGAAAGTGTGAGGTCACTTCAAGAGGAGGAAGAGAGGAGAAGAAGAATGCAATATGAAGCAGCCGCTAGAGGTAGCCAATATGAGCATGGTGGTGGGTCATCTGGACTAGGGGCAGCGAGTTTGCGTCGGGCAGTTAGTCAAAAACAACCCCGTGTCCGTGAAGATCCAGACATTGAGGAGGTTGAACCTCCTACACATGCACCTCGTAGGCCAGATGTGGTGGGGCCAACAGACCCATTTGCTTATAGAAAACCAACTTCAAAGCAGCCTAGCATTATGAAAGCTCTAAAGGGCAAGTTTGGTAAAGCAAGAGAACATCTAGTAAGGGCTACTGGAAAGTTTTTTTTGCATGGAGGCATCCCACCCAACAAGGCATCTTCTCCTTATTTCGCCACCATGTTAGATGCGGCTGCAGAACATAATACAGGTATAAAGGCACCCACTCCTTATGAGATTGGGCATGTCTGTGTTGAGAAAGAGTATGAGGAATTGCAGGCTTGGGTGCAAACTTTCAAATGGGCATGGAGGGAAAGAGTTTGCACACTAATGTGCGATGGGTGGACGACCATCACACATCGTCATCTCTTGAATTTTCTAGTTTATTCATCTATGGGCACAGTGTTTATCAAATCAGTTGATGCAACTGATTACATCCAAGATGCAAAATATATTAATAGGTTATTGAATGAGGTGATTGAAGAAATTGGGGCAGATTGTGTAGTTCAGGTTGTTACTGACAATGCTGCAAACATGAAGGCTGCAGGAATGTTGCTTATGAAACAAAGGCCAAGGATTTTCTGGTCTCCATGTGCAGCACATTGCCTGGATTTAATGCTTGAAGATATTGCAAAAGGAAAAGTCATGGTGTAAGTGATTGGTAAGATAAAGAAGATCACAAATTTTTTTTATCAGTCATATAGACTCATTTCTATGATGAAAATGTATACAGACAACCATGAACTACTGCGGCCTGGCATCACTAGATTTGCCACCCACTTCATTGCCATCGAATGTGTTTACAAGTATAGAGATGGACTTCTTCAATTGATAAAATCACAAGAGTTCATGAATTCAAAATGGGGAAAGAGGCCAAGTCCCATTACAAAAGAAGTATGTAAAACAATTGAGTCCAACAAATTTTGGCCTCATGTGAAGGGTGTTTTGAATGTTTTTGATCCCCTGATAAAAGGTTCTTCGATTGGTTGATGGCGATGATAAGCCAACAATGGGTTTCTTACATGAGGCCATGGAGAGATCAAAGTTGGCTATTCAAGCAAATTGTAAATATTATAAAAAGTATTGGAAGACCATTGACGATCGATGGGGACGACAATTGAAACATGATTTACACTCTGCTGGTAAGTGAAAGCTATTTCCTTTAATACTTGAATTATTGTATTCAATTCTTCTCATTATATTAATTTATCATTGACTAAAATTCATTGGTTTTACACTTTTATAGGATACTTCTTTAATCCACAATTTACGAATGGGCACATATCTGATGAAATCCGTTTGGGACTAAAAAATGTGATTGAAAGACTAGCAGAGAATACAGATGAAGCAATTTGGGCTACAAATCAGGTAGGCAGTATGCTAATTAAGGGAAAAACCGAAAAAGTATAACATTGTAAGAATGTAAGTTCTCTAATTTATTTCTCTACTTCAACGTCTTCAGATTGACATATACAATGTACGTGCCGGAAGCTTTGGAACGATCACTGCGCGAAGAGCCATCATGCAGACCAATCCCGGTATTGATTGTAAATTGTAATGTCATCTCTATGTTATTCAAGGACTCTAATTATTATTTTATTGACTCTAATATAATTTATATTTTTATTTTCAGCTGAATGGTGGTTGAATTATGGAGAGAGTGCTCCTGCACTAAGGACGATTGCTATTAAAGTCCTTAGTCAAACTACATCGTCTTCTAATTGTGAAAGAAATTGGAGCACCTTCTCATTTATCCACACAAGACCAAGAAATAGATTAACAATGCAGAAGCTAAATAAATTGGTCTACATCCATTACAACCTCAAGCTCCGGAGTAGAAATAGAAAGAGAAGACAGTTTGAGGATCAACGGGATTATTTTTGTCCAATTAATTTGGACTACATTTTTTCAGAAGAGGATACAGTGTTAGGTGAATGGTTGGAGGAACAAGAAGAACCAATGTTAGATAAAGACCCAGAGTTTGAGGAGTTGATGGAGGAATTGACTGGGGATAGGCCTGAGCCAGTAAGGGCCTCAGAAAGGATGGAAGAAATAAACTTGACAATGCAACAGGGGCGCGCACCTGATACAAGTCAACCAAGGGGAAAGGAGGTGGACGAGGAGAGTGAGTCAAGTATTTCTACTTCATCATCATCAGCAGGAATTCCACCTGACTCTCCCAGGGATGAGGGTCATTATAGAGATGATGAGCCTCTCACTTATGAGACAGTTGAGCATTTTCCTGGTGCTACTGAGTTAGATCCTCGTCGTGGTTATGTCAGGCATGTTGGAGGGACCGAGGCAGGGAGTAGTAGTGGGACGGGCCCTGCTGGACAAGGAGTAGGGGAAGGTACTCATGGTCATTATGGGGGTTATGTTGGCCAACAAGGTGCTATGTATGGACAGTATGGGGATTATTCATATGACCCTAATTGGGTACCCCCTTCACCAACACCGATACTTTCTATCGAACAGATATTAATTGAGCAAGGAAGGCTTCCCCCACGACTTCCCCAACGGCCTATTCATGCCCCTCATTTTTATTTCATGCCAATGGATTACAACCAGCCATCTCAATCTACAGGGGATCAACATAGTTCATCATCTTATCATGAACAATCTGAATATGGTCATGGGTATGATAGTGCTGCACAACAGTATGGAGCATATCTTTTTAACCAATACCGGAGAAATGATGATGATGATGATGATATCGAGCCTGGGCGACACTCCACTTGGAATTAGGCTATCAATCTGTCAATCTGTCATACACTCATGGTATTAAATTTCTTAACTTATTTGTTGATTGAGTTAGTATTAAATGATGATTGGTATGTTATCTTTATTTTCTTATATTTTACACTAATAAATTGATCATGAGCATCAATAATGGTTGCATTATATGAAATACTGGAGAAGGCAATGAACTGCGAGTCTGCGATACAAACAGGACTCATAACTTAAGGTGACCGAGATTTTGATTTATTGTTGTTACTAATGGAAAAAAATATTGTTTTCTAGCATTTTCTAATATTCTGGATTTTTTGGATATTTTTGCGAATTTTTTTGGATTAAAAAAAAAATTCACACCGCGACGACCGCGACGGACCGATATCTGCGACCGATACCGATATCATATCGGTTTTTCGGCCCGGCCGAGACCGCGACCGAAACCGAGATTTTAAACCATGGGATATACCCATAATTTTCTGGTCGCATCATCAATGAATGTAACAAAGTAAGAAGATCCACAAAGAGAAGGTACCTGAGTTTGTTCCCACACATCCGTGTGTACTAGTTCCAACCTTTCTACCTTCGGTGGTCTGCTTACTTTAGAGAAAGTAACTTTCTTCTACTTTCCGAAAACACAGTCTTCACAGAACTCTAAGTCCAAGGACTTGAGTCCTTCCAGCTTACCTTTAGAATGAAGAATCTTCATCCCTTTCTCACTCATGTGTCCGAGTCTATAGTGCCATGTGTTTTAGTCAATGCTTTTATCTGCAACTGTAATGAAACTTGTAGAGCTGTTAGTCAAGTAAAGAGTTCCTTCTTTCTTACCGCGAGCAAAAACCATACTCCCTTTTGTAACTTTCCAGAAATCATTTACAAAAACAGTTACATGACCAGAGCTAGCAAGCTGACCAACTAATATGAGGTTTCTCTTTAAGCTGGGTACATGCCTAACATCATTCAATTGCCATATACTGCCATTTGGCAATTTAATATAAACATCTCCCTTGCCAATTATGTCACAAGGTTCATCATCACCAAGATAAACTTTTTCAAAGTCACATTGTACATAATTTTTGAGATATTCTTTATGTGCAGTGGCGTGAAAGGACGCACCCGAATCTATAACCCAAGATTTAGACTTATAATCAAAAGCAAGAATTAAAGCATCTTGAATAGCATCACCTGTGACATTTGCGGAAGCTTCGTTGTCCTTATTACCGTTCTTTTGCTTATTTTTCTTTGGTGGAGCTCTACAATCCTTTTTCAGATGTCCTTTTTTGCCACAATTCCAGCACTCGATTTTGCCTTTTGAAGATCTCGACTTGCTCTGTGATTTTGATCTTCCATGACTTTGCTCTCTCTCAGATGACCTTCCTTTGTTTCCCACATTCAATACACTTCCGGATGATTCACCTGAAGGTTTCCTGCGAATTTCCTCATCGAGGATAGCACTCACAACATCATCAAATTTCAGTTTGGCTGATCCTGAGGAATTACTCAGTGATGTAACCATACCATTCCAGCTGTCTGGTAAAAAAGACAAAACCAACAAAGCCCAAATTTCATCTTCGAATTGTATATAACCGAGGATAACTGGCTCATGACCGTGTTAAACTCGTTCAGGTATTCAGCAACAACCCCACCTTCAACCATCTTTATGTTAAACAATTTTCTCATCAAGAAAACTTTATTTGAGGCAGAAGGTTTTTCATACATCAGAGATAGGGCATCTATAACATCTTTAGTGGTTTTCTCCTTTGATATATTGAATGTAACAGACTTTGATAGAGAGAGACAAACCGTACCTAAGGCTTTCCTGTCGAGTACCTCCCACTCTGCATCTGACATTGTTGTAGGTTTCTTGGCCTTTTCCCCAAGCGGCAAGTTGAAATTCTTCTGGTCAAGGAGATCTTCAATCTGCATCTTCCAGTACGCGAAGTTTGTGCCATTAAACTTCTCAATCGTGAGCTTCATGTCGTCCGTCATTGCTCCCACTCAAACCAAGCTTTATCTACTTAATAAATTTTATGCTTGTCAAACTGTCAATCTGATTAGTCTACCTTGTAGATCTTGTCAAGACGAATCCAACAAAAAAAATAGAGCGCAATTCTGAGTCCGGATGGCTTTAGAAATCAAGAAACAATTCTGGCCCTTGAATCTGGTCAAACTGCCTTGACTGTACTGTGCTGATGTTAGGATGATGTCAGTGTCCGGCTGGCTGCTGGACTTCTTCTGCGCGGACTGGGCCGGGTCAGATCTGGCCTGGATTGGAACCTGGCCTGGAAACTGACCCAAGTACTACTGTTGGGCTTTAGAAGCAGGCAGGTGGGTCGGTCCTGACCTGAACCCGACCCACGATCTGGGACGGCCCAACTGGGTGTTCTTCCTCGCAATTTCTGTTACAGAATAGAGACTGCAGCCCAGTCTCCCTCTTCGTCTTCAGCGGCGATGATGGCCGGGTAGCCGGACTACAAGGAGGCGGCGACGGCTCGGCGATGGAACTCCGGCGACGGCGATCGTGCAGCGATGGATAGGGGGCGATGGGCAGTGATGGACGGACAGGGTCAGTCTGGATTCCCTTCCGTTTCCGACGACGACAGCGGCTGCGAATTCCTTATTCTCCGATGAGAAATCCTGTGCAGCGACAGTAAGCAGGATCTGGATCCTGCTTATCCTACTTCGAGCCCAGCGATGACAATGAAACCAGAAACCAGAATCCTCCGTCTTCTTCGATCGTCTAATCTGTGTGTCTCACAAAGATCAAGGATAGATCCTTTGTCCGAGATCCAATCTGATCTCTACCTTGGATCGCGCGCAACACCAACCACTAGAAACCCTAGGCTTTGATACCAGTTGTTAGGGATCAAAATACACGCACGATCTACGAGAAACAGTCAATCCACAAGACACGAATTTACGTGGTTCGACAAGATTGCCTACATCCATGGGAGATTCACGCCGTTTACTATTATTGGAGATTCCCACAAGAGTACAAGCACTCAGTGTCTCTAGTTCTCTCTCAATCTCACCGTAATAACAATGCTCTCACCACTCAGTATAAATACATGAAACTCTAAACCTTTAGACACCCACAACCGTCAGATCTGACCTCATAACAGATGGTCCAGATTAAACCGACACATTACAGATAAACCCCTGTAATTAAATAAAGTCTAAATCAGGCTTCACCAACCTATCAATAGAAGACTCGCGCAAACAAACCGTAACTAGCACAAGCAAAGAGAACACAAACTTGAGCAAGAGAAGAGGCGGCCACATTCTGGGACTAACTTACACTCAAAAACTTTTTTCCATGTGGTGGCTGAGCTAGGCCTTTCTCTTCGGTTTTTGGCGGGGAGGGGACAAGGAATTTCTCTAGGGTGGATTTTAAGAAATAATTAAAACAATTGATTCTTTTTGCTAGCAAAAACTAATACAAAGAATGTAATATAAATTAATTTATTAACATAGTGTCAAAAATTCAAAACCATGCATTTAATCCAATTCAAATCATAAACTAGTTATTAAATTACCCCCAAAATTGATAAAATATGATGAACTTGTATTGCTTTCCACATCCAGAAACATTTAATAATGGGCATAAAAGATTGGAGAAGAATTGACACATGCTAATGAACATGAGATATATTTGTGCGATTGTGTTATATTGATATACGATTAGATTGGTAGTAGTTAGAGATTCTAGGTAAGCAATTTTATCCAAATTTAAACTTACCATGCCTGTCCTATAGGTCCATCAACTCCTATAGGTCCATCAACTCACAATTCATCAGGTGGTGCCAGCTGCTCACTGGATTAGATCTATCAAGTTTCTTTCAAAAGCATTCATACTTTGACCTCATGAATAGGGAGAGATTGGGAAAGCCATATGCATAGATATATTGGTGATATATTTTATCTGAGAAATGCTATATATTGAGAGTGGGATGTTGATGTTGATTTTATACTAGTGATGGTGATTTTTTGCACGGGTACGAGAGTGGTGGTGATTTTCTTTAAGTGATCCCAAAAAGAAGAATGATATCATCTGTGGTTCTGACCAGGTTATGCCCAAAGAGCATTAATGGTGACATACTGTGGGCACTCTAGCAGGTATTGCTTCTTCCAAACTTGGGCTGCTGATGAATTTCAACATGCCAGCTGTCAGGATCATGCACCACAACTCCCACGACTGTGTGAGGAGCTCTCTCTGATGGGGTTAAATTGGCTGCATCATCCTTATCAAGTACCTGTTCATCCCGATGTTGCTTCTTGAGGCACCAATTGTCATAGAATCGACTGACCAGAAATAGTAACAATGCCAACGTCGATGTTCCAAACGTGATAAGTAAGAGACCCTAAAAGCTATGTGGGCTCTGTTGAATTTGGTTCAAAAGGTCCATTGGGCCTCGATGAATAGTTTACTTGGGACTCAAGTGAACTAGGACTAGTTCTTTATATATATTTTCTAGGGTTATTCTTTGCAAGTTACATCAGAAAGAAAGCAAGCAAGGGAAACAAGAGAGCATTGTAAAGAAAGAGACTGTGAGAGCAAGATTGAGACCTATTGGGGGAGAGCGTAGACTAAGTGTTAGAGGAACTAAATCATTGTAACGAGTTGTCCAATTTCCTGCATAGTGAAATCGAGCGGAACGCTCATAGCCCCGTGGACAAAGGCAATTGCCAAACCACGTAAATCTTTTGTGTTTGTGTGCTTTTGATTGATTGCGCGTAATTTGCCCTAATTAATTTTCTAACAATTGGTATTAGAGCGAGGCTAGAGTTTTTCCTAGAGTAAGGGTTGCACGCAGATGAAGGCAGAAGGAAATTGGAGCCTACTGTGATTAGACGATCACCAGAGGAGGGCCACGCGGATTGAACTGAAGCACTGCTATAGATCTCTGCATTCAGAGAAACCGCAATCGGAGACGAATTAGAGGATTGAACCGTTCTCTGGTTTGAGTTGTTGCCCATTGCAGTAGAAAGTCGCAAAGGATCCGAATTACAGCGTTGCGCAAGCCGTCGTTGCTGGTGCAGAAACCGAAGGCAGAGCAAACAGAAGCTCCGGGCTTTTATCTCGTCAGAGAAAACAATCCAAATCCAGATTGTGTTCATCGCCGTTTGTTGTTCTTGGCCAGTCGGAGACCATTGTGCCACGCCGCACGTCGTCAGAGATCGAGAAGATCAAGTAGCAGCAAGGTGCTGCGTCTAGAAGCCCAGTTGGGTCACTTCTGTTGCAACACAGAATCGCAACGAGGAAGAAGAACCCAGTTGGGTTAGGCACCAGGCCAGGTCTAGGTTCAGGTCAAGCTCGACCTGACCCAGTTCATGCAAGAGAAGCCCATCAGCTCAGCAGCCACAGTCAGGGCTGACGTCAGTAGACGCAGCAGTACAATCAAAACTAGCAGTTTGACTAGATCGACGATCAGAATTCAATCTTAGTTTTTGGGGCCATCCGGACTTCGAATTGCGCTCCGTTTCTTCCTACAGACTTGCATTGACGAGATCTACAAAGTTAATGGAGTAGATTGATCGTTTGAAGGCTGAAAAATGGGCAGATTTCAAACATAGTGGCAGCCAAGGCTACAGCACCATGTATCAAATTTGAAATTCAGAAATTTGATGGCAAAATTAATTTTGGCTTGTGGCAAAGGAGAATGAAAAATATCTTTAACAAGGAATCAAAGTAGCATTGCTTGGAAAGGAAAAGAAGCCTAAAAAGATGGATGCTAATGAGTGGGTGGATATCGATGAAAGAGCAATAAGCTCTATTGAGCAGTACTCTCTGACGAAGTTATGTTCAACGTCATCGAAGAGGAATCTGCGAAGGGTCTATGGGAAAAGCTAGAGAAGCTATACATGGGTAAGAATTTGACAAACAATCTACATCTGAAGAAACAGTTGTATGGGTTGAAGATGGAGGAAGGATGTGATCTGATGGAGCACATGAACACTTTCAACAGGATGATCAGTGACTTGTTGAGGCTTGATGTGAAATTTGATGATGAAGACAGGGCCTTGCTATTGTTGAATTCTCTCTCTGACCCATATGAGCATTTTGTGACTACCCTGCTATGTGGAAAGGAGACACTCAATTTTGAGGAGGTTACTTAAGATATCATCTCCAATGTTGTCAGAAGAAAGCCTAGCAAAGGTGATTAACATGCAGAGGGACTCCTAGTAAAGGAAGGCTCACATAACCGTGGCAGATCCAACGACAGGGGTAGGTCAAGAAGAAACAAGTCCAGATCAATGTCCAAAAGTAAGAAAGATTCAGAATGCTTTCATTGTGGGAAGAAATGGCATTGGAAGAAAGATTGCCGGCATTAAAAGGTGAGCAAAGATGAGAAGAACAAAGCTGGGGACAAATCAGAAAGCAGTGACTCAGTCAGCATTGCTTCAGAAAAGGAAGTGGAACTCCTATTGGTCTTGCAAGGTAACCATCTATCTCATGTATGGATTTTAGATTCCGGTTGTACATATCATATGTGTCCTAATCGTGAATGGTTTGAAACTTATGAGCCATGTGATGGTGGTAGTGTTCTAATGGGTAATAATGCTGCATGTAAAATCATTGGAATGGGAACCATAAAAATCAGAGTGGCAGATGGAGTTGTAAGAACCTTGGGTGGTGTGAGACATGTTCCTGCACTTAAGAAGAATTTGATATCCTTAGGCACACTAGAATCCAAAGGATGTTCATTCAGTGCAAAGGATAGTTTACTTAAAGTGAGTAAAGGAGTTCTGATATTAATGAAAGGTACCAGAGTGGGAAATAACGTTTACAAATTGATGGGAAACACAGTTGTAGGTGGAGTGGCAGTCTCCACGGAAGGCGAAAATAGCGTTGATGAGTCTCAGTTATGACATATACGGCTGGGGCATATGAGTGAGAAAGGCATGTTAGAACTTCATGAAAGACAGTTGTTGAAGGGTGTGAAAATATGCAAGTTGGGATTTTGCAAATTTTGTGTTTATGGCGAGCAAACGAAAGTGTCTTTTAAAATTGCAGGAAATGATTGTAGAAGTAAAGGCATTCTTGACTACATTCGCTCAGATATGTGGGGGCCATCCCCGGTTAAGTCAAAAGGTGGAGGTGAATACTTTGTGACTTTTATTGACGATTTTTCAAGGAAAGTTTGGGTTTACTTCATAAAACACAAGTGTGAGGTCTTCGAAAGTTCAAAGAGTGGAAGGCAGAAGTTGAAAATCAAACAGGAAGAAAAGTCAAGTATCTGAGGTCAGATAACGGGAGTGAATACAAAAATCACAGGTTTCTACAATTTTGCAAGGATGAAGGCATCACAAGACACTTTACAGTTCCAAAGACTTCTCAGCAAAACGGAGTTTCGGAAAGAAAACCGGACTCTTTTGGAAAGAGTAAGGACCATGAGACTTCATGCAGGGTTGACTAAAGGCTTTTGGGCAGAAGTGGTTAATCACACATGCTATGTGGTTAATCGGTCATCATCAGATGGCAAAGTTGCAGAAGAAGTGTGGACAAGTAAATAAGTTGATTATTGCACGCTCAAGTTATTTTGATGTCTAGAATACGCACACATTTCCAGTGATGAGTGGTCCAAGCTAGATTCCAAGTCACTCAAATGCATATTCCTCGGATTCGAGAAGGGAGTGAAAGGGTACAAGCTATGGGATCCAATAAACATGAAAAAGATCATTAGTAGAGAAATAGTGTTTGATGAAGCCTTTATACTGAACATCGAACAAGATGGTGAAATCAAAGGGCACTGAAAAGGCAGTTGTTGAAATAATTCCTCTTACAGACAATAAAGGCAAGAAACTAGTGAAGAGTCGAACAGAGGCCAGTACATCTGGTGGAGAGGAGGAAGTTGAGGTTCAACAAGAACCCACAAGTCTAGCACAAGGAAGAGTAACGAGAAACACCAAACCACCTCAAAGGTTTGGATGGGATGAGGATGAAGTCCATTTTGCTTTACCACCAGCAGTGGTGATCCAACCACACTCCAAGAAGCTATGAAAAGCAATGAAAGGGAGGGTTTGGATGGGTGCTATGATGGATGAGATGGAATCTCTAAAAAAGAACTCCGTTTGGGAGTTAGTTCCAAAACCCAAAGACAGAAAATTAGTTGGTTGCACATGGGTGTTTTGAAAAAAGGAAGTCCTACAAGAAAATGAGACACCAAGGTTCAAGGCACGTCTAGTAGCAAAGGGGTACTCACAGAAAGAAGGGGTTGACTATGATGAGATATTTTCCCCAGTTGTGAAGCACACATCTATCGAGGTGTTGTTGGTATTGCTAGCACAGTTCAATATGGAGCTTGAACAGTTAGATGTAAAGACAGCTTTCCTTCATAGTGACTTGGAGGAAACAATTTACATGAAGCAACCTGAAGGATTTAGAGAAGCCGAAAAAGAAGAGTACTATGTTTGCAAATAGAAGAAATCATTGTACGGGCTAAACAATCACCAAGGTAATGGTACAAGCGCTTTGACTCCTACATGTTGCACATTGGCTACTATCGATGTGAGTGTGATCGTTGTGTTTATTTCAAAGCGAATGATGATAATTCGTTTATTATGTTGCTACTTTATGTGGATGAGATGCTTATTGCATGTAAGAACATGTAAAAAATAGAAGAACTGAAATCTCAGTTGAGAAAGGAGTTTGACATGAAAGACCTTGGGGCAGCCACAAAATGTTGGGTATGCAAATAAGGAGGCACAGAAAGGCTGGAAAGCTATGGTTATCACAGAATAAATAAATTTCAAAAGTACTTGAGAAGTTTAACATACAGAATGCCAAGCCTGTG